>JAKSZT010054052.1:8611636-8789376 GCA_026826555.1 Tolypeutes matacus | reverse complement strand
GATGGGAAATGGCCATCCCAGGGAATGGAGAGGGCCTGCATCTGCAGGCAGGATCATCCCACCCACCATATCCATGGGATATAAGCCCTCTCTCACTTGGAGTTGGAGTGGACATCACCATCCCAGTCGCCTCTGGATTGGGGGAAGAACTATGGACTAGAGCGGACTTGATGATATTCTCTTGCTCACATATGGTGATTCTTGCAATGCAAGAAATTATAACAGTGAGGTGGAGCCAGTGGCCACTTGACAGTTTTTGGGTAGGGAGGGGATGAGCAGTTGAAATACAGGGGCTTCTTTGGGAGTTGGAGGTTGTCCTGAGTACTGCTGTGGCAATGGATGTAGGCCATTTTAAATCAGCACACACCACTCAGAACTCAGTGGGAGAGAGTGTGGTCTAAAGTGTGAACTGTGGTCTATGGTTGGTGGCAAGGCTCCAGGATGTGTAAGTTCATTGAGGTTGGTGGGCCACACTGTGGGAGATGTTTGTGTGGGATGTGGTGGGAGGTGTGGGAGGTGGGCAACATGGGAATCCCAGTGGGTTCCGTGTAATATTTTGGGTAATCTAAGTACCTCTTAAAATATATGTATATATATATATATAAATAACATTTTTGTAAGCAAATACACATATATGCACATATATTTATATATCATTTTGCAAATGTTTGTATGTATTGTGAGAATTTTGATTTTTACCCATAATTTGTACTTTATAAAAAAAAAAAAAAAGATCTTGAAACAATGACATCTCATAAGCAATAAGTTCACATAGGGCTCAGACCATAGTTTTAAAAATCATTCCCACTAACGTGAACTTGGAGAAATGGCTGATTCAAGGACTGGAGAGAAGTGCATCTTCTGCCATAAAGTACAAACATTCTCAAAAACTGATGTAGCACAATATTATGAATGTTACTAACACCACTGAACTATTTTTCTGAATGTGGGTAAAGGGGGAAATTTTAGGTTGTATATATGCTGATGGATAGATAGATAGATAGATAGAAAGACAGACAGCTCGATTGATCGATCTGACGTGGACATAGACATAGGAGCCAGGCTTAAGGGGCTTCACTAAGCAATTATGGGACAATCTGAACATTAAAATGAATAATGACAAGAATGGATTATAACAGCACATTGGATAAAATAAAAACCCATGAGTCCACAGTGATATTTAAATTTTTTTTAAAGGAGAAACAGGAAGTTTTTCTTTAGAGATGAAATTTAATTTGTAACTGTAAAAGGAAGGACAGAAACAGAAAAATTGCCATTTTACAACAACACAGCAGTAACTGGTACAGATAAGAATCATCAGTGGATGCTAAAACCATTGAGTAAAAAGCCTTTGAGAAAACAGGTTTTTTTTCACAGCCTCAAAGTAATAAAATCACACCCTACTTATAAATTTGAAAGGGAAAGGTTATCTTTACAACTGAGAAATCTGAAAAACTAATCAAGTGATTAAATTTAACATCACTAATGATAAGACAAAAGACCTTTGGAGAAAATGAAAATGGATCATATGTTAGAAAAAAGTATACTTATCATTCTTAAATTTTCTTTGAGTGACGTTTGTACTGTGGTTATACATGAGAATGTTCTTGTTCAAAGGCAAGGGTTTTTAACAAGGGGTCCATTAGCTTGAATTGAAATTCAAAAAAAACATTATTCTTGTGTGGACGTGTTGCTGCAGGTGTGATATATTTACTATATAATACACAGTATAGTGTGGACTTAGTAAAGGGTCTGTGGTTTTCACCTGACTGGTAAAGGGGTCCAAGGAACAAAAAAGGTTAAGAACCCCTGTTCTAAGGAAATATATGCTGAAGTTTTTAGAGCAAAGGTACCACAACACCTGCAACTAGCTCTCAAATGATTAAGCGGAAAAAGTATATACATATACAAATATACAGGAATATAAAGAAAGCAAACATGGCAAAATGTTAACACTTGGTGAATCTAGGTTAGTATACAGATGCTCACTGTACTATTCATGAAACTTTTCTGTGGATTTGAAATTTTTCAAGTTAAAAGAGTTGAAGGGACAAAAAGAAAAGTAGGATATGCTAAAAAAGTTAAGTGATCATGGATGGGAAAATGATTGGTGAGTGCTACTTTTTAATTTCTTCCCTGTATTTTTAAAAATATTCAATAACATATATGTATCAGATCTATAATACAGAAAAAAGCTTAAAAAAAAAAAGTTGCTGTTGCCAAAATAACTCATTTAAAAGGGGCAACAATGAAAGAAAAAAAAAACACCACCCTTTCACCTCAAGCATATAAGAAATCACAGTAGTTAAACTCTACCTCAGGAGTCTCCACCAACAAATAAAATAAGCCTTACTACCAGCCTCTGAACATAGAGCCATAGGGGACCACAATCCCCACCCCCACCTGCTCTTTGAAACAATGCTTGATTTCTTTTCTCAGCTTAACATATCTAAGGCTGAACTCCTCTTTTTGATCCTCATCCACAGATACTCCATACCCAGTGTTCCCCATCTCAGCAATGCAAATAAACCCATCTGTTCAAGCCAGAAATCTCAGGGTCACTCTGAACATCTTCCCCTCTCCCAGCCACATTCAAATTATTACTAATTTTTTTTTATTCTACCTCTAAAGTCTTTGGAATCTGTTTATTTCCTTCTATTTCCACTGCCATCAATCTACTATCATTGGGAAGCAAATATGGCTCAAGCAGTTTGGTGCCCACCTACCACATGGAAAGTCCCAGGTTCAGTTCCCGGTGCCTCCTAAAGAAGACAAGCAAAATAGCAAGCTGACCTGCTGGGCTGGCACGGTGAGCAGACGCAACAAGATGATGCAACGAGATGACGCAACAAAGAGACACAACAAGGAAACATGATGAGAGACACAACAAGCAGAGAGCAGAGGTGGCTCAAGTGATTAAGCATCTCCCTCCCTACCACGACCTGGGAGGTCCCAGGTTCAGTTCCCAATACCTCCTAATAAGAAGACTAGCAAACAATGAACAGACACAGAGAGCAGGCAGCGAGCACAAACAATGAGGGGGTGGATGGACAAATAAATAAAATAAATCTTTAAAAAAAAAAATCTACTATCATTATCAACCAATTTGTTTCAGCTACACTACCACAGCCTTACTAGGTCTAATTCCATTCTTGCTTCCTTCCAATACATATCGCACACAGCAGAATAATCTCATTAGAATATAAATCAGATCCTGTCACTCACCTGCTTAAAACCTTTCTAAGGCTTCCCACCTCACCTGTCAAAGTCATCCTAACTCTTTCCCTACAAGGCTCTACATTATCTGGCCAACCTCTCACCCTTATCTTAATCTACTTAACACCCTAACCCCTCACATTCAATCATTCTCCATTCCAACTGGCATTCATTCAGTTCCATGAAAAGCTTTCTCACTTTGGTAACTTCAAAAGCTTGCTATTCCTGCTATCTGGAATACTCTTATCAGCTTCCCAGAATCTAGTGAAAACCAAATCAGATTTAGAAGCCTTCAATGGCTATCTCTCTACAACACCCATTCTAAGTTTGGTTCCCTCTTTCATTCTCTCATAGCATCTGGCTCTTTTTTCTTTAACAGCATTTACACTGTTTATTATATATATTTATTTGTTTAATGTCTGTTTCAACCTTTAAATCTTAAGCTTTATGAAGAAGCAATAACATCCCTTTTTTTTTTAGCATGAAATACTCAGTACCTAACAGAGTATCTAGCAGATGATAAGACATTCAACAAGCATTTGCCAAATGAATAATAAAACATGTATTGGATTGCTTTGGTTTCAGACAGTTCACAGTTATCTGTGATCATAAAGCTTTGATGCAATACCTGGACTGAGATATCCCTGTATCCATTCCCTAACTTCTCCTTTTTGGCATACATTCAATCCCAAAGATAAGGAGCAGTATAATTCTCATACCTGACTTCTGCACTTCCTCACGGTCAGAAAAGAGGAAAGTATGCACCAGTGGTCCTCAACCATGGTGCCAATTCTGTACCCCACGAGTTACTTGGTCACAGCTTGAGGGGGCCCACTGGCATCCAGTGAATAGAGGCCAGGGATGCTGCTAAACCTCTTATAAAGCACAGGCTAGCCCCCCACAACAAAGAATTATCCAGCTTAAAATGTCAATATGCCAAAGTCGAGGAAGCACAGCTACTTCCATAGTTTCTCCTAAAATAGAAGGCTCTGACAACTTCCAAACTATGAAAGTCTAAACATTTTTTTAAACAATAAAGTGCAACATTTCACTTGTACAAAGCTGTGTTTTAAGTGTTTTTAATGAAAAACTGAAAATTATATAAATGGCCATTGGTAAGTAATTATTTAAATATATAAGAATATATCTATACAAGGTAACACTATACAATTGATTGAAAAAAAAGTATGGCATGTGCTAATTTTGAAGTATCCTCAAGAAATACTATGTGGAAAAAAAAAAATCAAGGTACAGGGCCCTGCCCCAAACAAGATGGCAGAGTAGGATGCTACTGGACCGTGTCCTCCTACAGAAGCTTTGAACAACCAGTAAGAAGCTGAAAAAACATCTTTCCCAAAGCTCCAGAAGACAGTTAAAAGACCTGCAGTGTCAGGGCGAGCGCTGAATCAAGAAAAAGGCACATAAAATGGGAAGGCTCTATAGTGCCCTGTCTGGCTCCTCCCCACCCTCACCAGCTCAGGGCACAGCCAACCAGCACTCCCGGTGCAGATGCCTGGTCCTGGTTCCAGGAGCTCGGATCTTGCCCAATCTGTATGGTGGTGGCCTGAGGGACCACCATCCCCTAAGTGTAGAAGGCAGCTCACCAAGCTCTCCTACAGAACTCTGTGGGCCAAAAGTCAAGTTGTGCTGCTTGGGGCAAAGGATTGCTGATTGTAGGGCATACAATGCAGTGCCAGGGTCTGTGAGGAAACTATTTCCTAGGGAAGAGGAGATATTTGAAACCATGTAAATAGGGCAATTCCTAGGGTCTTTACAAGACATGCCCAGAAAGGATCAAGGAAGAGCCTTTGTCCTGGAGCTATTCTCCAAACTCAGGCTAGGGATAAGCTCTCACACAGGTCAGTCTGAGGAAGGTGTTTCCTTCTTTTCCCTTCATTATTTGTCATTGTTGTTAGCTCCTGGCATTCAAGAAAAGCTCTGTCAAAACACTAGGTGGATACAAGCTTAAGGAACAGCTGCCTCAGAGTCTAAATTCCAGTGATAACACACTAAAATATTAAAATGTCCAAGTTTCAACAAAAGATTTCAAAACATACAAAGACACAAGATGTGAAAATTAAGGCATCAGAAATCATCAATGAGGAAGATCAGACCTGGGACATTCCAGAAAAAGGTTTTAAGAAAATGGTCCTAAATATGCTCAAAGAGCTAAAGGAAAACAGAGACAAAAGAACTAAAGGCAATCAGGACAATGATAGATGAACACAAAGAGGATATCAATAGAGAGATGGAAATTATGAAAAGGAGCCAACAGAGCTAAATACCACAGTAACCGAAGTTAAAAATTCCCCTGAAGGGTTAACAGCAGATTGGAGCTGGCAGAAGAAAGAATAAGTGAATTTGAAAATAAGACAAGTGAAATCATTCAGTCTGAGGAGCAGAAGGAAGAATGTAGAATAGAGAACACAGCCTGAGGAATTTGTGGGACACCATCAAGCAAACCAATATATGCATAGTGGGAGTTCCAGAAACAGACAAAAGATATAAAGGGGCAGGGAGAATATTCAAAGAAATAATGGCTAAGAACTTCTCAAATTTAATGAAAGAGATGAATATACACAGCCAAAATGCTCAATGAACTGCAAACTGGTTAAACCCAGATAGACCAACACCGCATCATATTATAATCAAATAGTCAAATGCCAAAGATGAAGAGAGAATTCTGAAAGCTGCAAGAGAAAAACATGTTATGCATAAAGGAGCCTCAAAAAGATTAAGTGCTGATTTCTCATTGGAAACCATGAAGTCAAAAAGGCAATGAGAAAACATATTTGAAGTGCTGAAAGTGAAAACTGCAACCAAGAATTACGTATCCAGCAAAACCGTCCTTCAAAAATAATGAAAGATTAAGACATTCCTAGATAAACAAAAGCTGAGAGAATTTGTCACCACTAAACCGGCCCTACAAAAGATCTAAAGGGAGTTCTACAGGTTGAAAGGAAAGGACACTAGAAAATTGACTGAAATCATATGAAAAAATAAACACATTGAAAATATGAATACCTGTGCTATTGTATTTTTAGTTTGTAACTCCACTTTTTACTTCCTACAGGATCTAAAAGGCAAATGCATTAAGAATAATGATAAATCAATGGTTTTGGTCTCATAATGTGTAAATATGTAATTTATGACAAGAACTAAAGATGGGGGATGGAGAGTTATAGGAACAGTTTATGTATGCTATCGAAGTTGTTAAATTGGTATCAACACAAACAAAATTGTTTTAGATTTAGGATGTTAAGTATAAGCCCCACGATAATCACAAAGAAAATATCAGAGAATATGTAAACTCATGGAGACAGAAAGTAGAGTACAGGTTACTGGGGTGGAGAGGAGGGGCAATGGGGAGAGTTCACGCAAAATGCGTGCAGCATTTCTGTTTTGGATGAAGGGAAAGTTATAGTAATGGAGGGTGTTCAGGATACTGCAACATTGTGAATGTGATTAATCCCAATGAATGGAATGCTTGGGAGGGGTTGGGATAGAAAAGTTTATGTTGTATGTATGTCTCCACAATTAAAAAAAATAAATAAAGAGATGATAGCAATTAAATGCAATACATGATCCTGGAAAGGATCTAAGAATGGAGGAGAACAGGCTCAAAACAACATTATTGGGACATAAAAAACTGGAATATGGAACATAAGCTTTATATCAACATTAAGTTTCCTGAACTTGATAACGACACTAGAGAGACACCAGGCAACAAAGGGAGACACAGAAGAGAGACAGAGAGAGATGCAGCAGCCCAGGGAGCTGAGTGCCTCTCTCCCACACCAGAGGTCCCAGGATCGGTTCCCGGTGCCTCCTAAACAGAGAAAAATGAGAATAAAAAAGACAAGCAGACATGGAAAGAACACACAGCTAATGGACACAAAGAGCTGACAGCGAGTGCAAACAACAACGGGGTAGGGAAGGGAATAAAATAAAATTAAAAATTTTAAAAAGATAATATAGTTCTTAAAAATTTTACACTTAGGTGTCTTTCAAACATCACAAGAGATACCAAATAGACAAAAATATAATGTCATAATATTGTTCCACAGGTATTAAAACCTGAAGTCATTAAAAACTGTTCATATCCTTAACATCAGAGATTGTTTAAAACAAGGGCAGGAAACCATGGATATTGCTCAACCATATTTTTATTGTTATTTTTCTGGCTTTTTTTGTAAATTGGAGTATCATTTACCTATAGTGAAATGCAGTTTGATGGGTTCTGACAAATGCATACACCTTTCTATCTTACAACCTTAAAAAGATACAGAACATACCATCAGCCTAATAGGTTCCCTTGTGCGATCCCTATCAACCCATGACCATTCCCAGCCCCTACCAGAGGGCAAGTAGTGTTCTGACTTCTATCACCATAGATTAGTTTTGTCTATTCTAGAATTTGGCAAAACTGGCTTCTTCTACTCAGCATAAGGTTTTGAAGATTTAATGTGGTTGTAGATCAACAGTATGTTATTTTTTATTGTTGAGGAGCGTCCCACTGAGAAACACACCATAATTTGGACATCCATTCTCCCCTTATTGGACATCTGAGGTGTCTACTTTGGGAGCTATTATGAATAGTTTCCATGAATATTCACATACAAGTCTTTCAGGACAGGCTTTTATCATGGGCAAATAACAAGGGGTAGAGTTACTAGATCACGGGATAGGTGTATGTTTAACTTTATAAGAAACTATTCAAGAGTTTTCTAAAGTGGTGGTATCATTTTATTTTCCCCCAAGAATGTATGAGAATTCTGGTAACACCATCACCTTGACAATACAGAGTGTGGTCAGCCTTAAATCTTAGTCATTTTGGTGAGTGTACAGTGGTATCTCCTTGTGGTTTTAATTTGCATTTAATTGAATACTAATGTTGTTAAGCACTTTTTCATGCACTTATTATCCATTCCTATATCTCCTTTGTGAAGTATCTGCTCAAGTATCTGACCCACTGTTTAATGGGTTCTTTGTGTGTTGAGTTGTAAGAGCTCATTATATATACTAGATAAAATCCTTTATCAGATATATACACTATGAATATTTTTCTCCCAGTCTATGGCTTGCCTATTTATTTTCTTAAGTATCTTCTGATGAGCAAAAAAAAAATTTTATTTTAATAAAATCTAATTTGTCATGTTTAGTGGTTATTTCTTTGTCCTGTTAAAAATATCTTTGCCTACACCAGGTTACAAATAAATTAAGAGTCCTTTAGAGTTTCTGCTCTTATATTTAGGTCTATGATCGACCTAAAACAAATTTTTACTTATGGTATGAAGTAGGTATCAAGATTTGTTCTTTTCCATATCTTTCTCCAACTGTTCCTTCACCATGAAATCTATCCCTTTCCCCCCATAACTGTACAGGCATCTCAGTCAAAAGTCCATTGACTTTATGTGTGAGAGTTTTTTTCTGAATTTTTAAATTCTATTCCACTGATCTTTTTGTCTATCCTTCCACAAATCCTTAATTACTGTAGCTTTATAACAAACCTTTAAATCAGTAGTTTAAATTCTCCAAACTTCATTATTCTTTTACAAAGCTTTTTTTGGCTATCCTAGCTCCTTCACATTTCCACACAAACTATAGGATGAAAATCTCGATTTATATTAAAAAGAAAAAGTTTGCTGAGATTTCATTGAGATTACAGTGAATCAATAGATCATGGTAGAAAGAATAAACATACTGGTAATAATGCACCTTCTAATTCATGAACATGGCATCTTCCCATACATTTAGTTCTTTAATTTCTCTCAGCAACGTTTTGTAATTTTCAGTATAGAAATCGTAAATATTTTCTTTAAATTTTCCTTAAATATTTTATGCTTTTTGATACTACTACTATCATTTCATCAATTTCATTTTCCAAGTTGTTGTTGCCAGCAAATAAAAAACCACTGATTTTGGTATAATGATCATGTATCCTGTGTCCTCAATAAAGTCACTTAATTCTAACAATTGTATAGATTAATTAGGATTTTCTACATATACAATTATATCATCTTCAAAAGATAAAAAAGTCTGGACTGCTTTCTTTCCAAACTTAAGGACTTTCTTTTTCTTGCCCTAAGTGCACTGGCTAGGAGCTCCAGTACCATGTTAAATTTAAAAAGAACTAGTGAATATAAACATCTTGCATTGTTTACAGTCTTATGGAGAAAGCATTAAATCTTTTATCATTAAGCATAATATTAGCTATAGTTTTTCACAGATGCTCTTTAATAGGTTGAGGAAGTCCCCCTCCATTAATAACTGATAAGAATTTTTATCATAAATATTAAATTTCATCAAATGCTTTATCTGCATCTAATGAAATGATTACATATTTTTCTCCCTTATTTTTTTATATTAATGCAGTGAATAACATTGATGATTTTCAAATATCTAAGATAAATTCCATTTGGTTTCACTGCTGATGTATATCCTTTTAAATATTACTGGACACAATTTACTGACATTTTGTTGATGATTCCTGAGTACTTCTGAGTGCATGTTCATGAGGGATACTGGTCTGTAGTGTGTGTGTGTGTGTGTGTGTGTGTGTTTATAATGTCCTTGTCTGGTTTTCATATCAGGGTTTTGCTGACCTCAGAAAATGAGTTGGGAAATTCCCTCCTCCTCTACTTTCTGAAAGAGTTTGTGTAAGCTTAGTCTTATTTCTTCCTTAATGTTTGAAATACACAAGGAAAACCATCTGGGCTCCACATTTCCTTTATGAAAAGTTTTTAATGACAAATTCAATATTTTAACAGATAACGGGTATTCAGATTTTCTATTTCTTCTTAAGTCAGCTTTGATTATTTTTCTTTCAAGAAATCTGACTATATCATTCAAATTGATTAATTTATTGGATGAAGTTATTCACTATATTCCCTTATTATGCTTTTATTTTTTAATATTTATTTATTTACTTATTTCTCCCCACCCCACCCCCCCGGTTGTTTTGTGCTCACTGTCTGCTCTCTGTGTGTTCTTCTATGTCTGCTTGTCTTCTCTTTGGGTGGCACCGGGAACCAACCCTGGGACCTTCCAAAGTGGAATCTCTTGTGCCACCCCAGCTCCCTAGTCTGCTGTATCTCTTGTTGTCTCTCCTCTGTGTCTCTTTTGGTTGCATCATATTGCTGCTCCAGCACTCCACTCGGGCCAGCACTCTTGGCGGGCCAGCACTCCTGCACGGGCCAGCACTCCGCATGGGCCAGCTCACCGCGTGGGCCAGCTTGCGGTGTGGGCCAGCTTGCCTTCCACCAGGAGGCCCCGGGAATCGAAACCTGGACCTCCTATACAGTAGACGGGAGCCCAATTGCTTGAGCCACATCCATTTCCCTATGCTTTTAATGTCTATAAAATAATGGTGATTTAGGCTTCCACTTTTATCTGTCTTGTTAAGTGTTTATCATTTTTCATTGATCCTTCCAAGAACCAACTTTTGAATTCACTGATTTCCTCTATTATTTGCCCATTTTCCATTTCATCAATTTCCGCTTTTATCTCTATCATTTCTTTTCTTCAACTTAATTTGGGTTTACTTTGCCCTTCTTTCCCTAGCTTTCTAGGGTTATCCATGACTCTTTCTAATGATTCTGTGTTAGTGCTTTGCCTACACATTTAAATATTCAAGAACAAGAACATACTTTCTATTTCTTTCTGATTCATTCACAATTTTTCATTATTCCCTCAGCTGAGTTTACCTAATTATACCCATTATTTAAAAAAATAAAACTCTGAATTGAAAAGCACAGATTCATATGATCAGTTATAAAAGAATCATAATTCTTTTAGCCAAGAAGCTTAATTTTAAAAGCCCACTTAAAGAAACTTCCAGATAAACATGCATTCAGCTTCCTTCCCTCTCAAAATACTAATGAAACAAATTTTTGCATATGGTATGAAAATAGTCACAAGGTCAAAGAGACTAGGAAAGAAGACTACAACTAGATAAGAAATAACAATTAATTTTTGGAAGCTTGCAAATAAACGAACAAGTACTAACAGATTCAGCAAGGCAGGGTTTTAAAACTAAAAATTGCAACAGGGGATACCAAAGCAAAAAAAAAAAAAAGTAAACCGATTTGTACTACAAAACCCAGAAAAGTTCAAGCACTGTAAGTATCTAATAAGGAAAAGGGGTGAAGTCAAAATCAGAGACAATATTGAAAGTCTACATAAGAGGCAATTAGATCCCAGATTCCCACAACCCCTTCATCTGCCTCAGCAGAGACCCAAGATTGTAAATTCTGGAAAAACTAAGCTAGAGAGATTTCAGGCACAGAAAAGAAATGTAGTAAGGGAGACTAAGTAAAACATCTATACTGTATAATGAAAATATACATAGCCTCCTGCCTTCACCTCACTGTGAGTTACATCAGTCAAATCACAAAGCTTCATATGTATCAGACAACCAAGGTTCAACCAAAATCAAGAAAAAATAGAGATTGCATGTAAAGCTAAAGAGGAAAAAAGGTAAGAAAAATGGTGGTTCCAACTAAGCTGTCCAAAACTTAAAGTGGAGTTCCAACAGAGAGCTAATAGAAAGGAGAATAAAAGAATAATAAATATCTCTTTCTCTAGAATGAAAGACAGTGGTTTCTAGATTAAAAGGGCTCATCCAAAGGAAGGGAGGAGGGAGGGAAAGGACTGTAGGGAGGAAGGAAGGATAGGAAGAGAATAAGGAAAGGAGAAAAGGAAAAAAACCACAGTGAGATTTCAGATATTAGGATAAAGACAAAATCCTACAATCATCCACAAAGAACAAAATAGGTCACATTCCAAAAATCAGCAATCAGAACTGCATCCAACTTTTTGACAGTAACTCTGGATGCCAAGAAACAATGAAGCTATGGAGAGACCAGGGTTCGATCCCCGGTACCTCCTGGTAAAAAAAAAAAAAAAAAAAAAAAAAAGAATATTATAGGGAAGCGGCTGTGGCTCAATCAGTAGGGCTCCCGTTTACCATATGGGAGGCCCCGGGTTCGGTTCCCAGGGCCTCCTGGTGAAGGCAGGCCCACCCGCACGGCGTGGTTGGCTGACCCAGCGAGCACAAGCAGCAAGGGGGGGATAAATGAATGAATGAATAAATAAAATCTTTAAAAAAAAATCTATTATGAGAGCTAAATAAACACATTTTCGAACATACAAAGATTCAAAAAGCTAACTTACTAAGAAAGAACGCTTTTCTCAGGAAGCTATTAGAAGATATACTCCAACAAAATGAGGGTGGAAACAGAAAAAGAAACCACAAAATCCCAAAATAGGGCTCAAAATCAGAAGGAGTGTAAGCAATTCAAAAAATGATAAAGGCAAGTCCCAAGAAACAGCTATGAAGCAGGCCTAGAGTACAACTACTCCAAAGCAAGAGTATGGATTAGTAAGTGATTCTCAGAAAAGGAAAAGTAAATGATTATCTGATGTGCTTAATCACACTGACAGAAGATTCTTGGTGAACTATTAACTCCACAGGAAAAAAAATGTGATCAAGAATGGTAATAATTATATTATGCCTCAGCTGTAAATGAGAAAGAACATTCTGAAAAGATGTTTCCTTTAAATAGCAAATTTCCTTAATAATAGATAAAAGTTTCCAGAGACATGCCTGTACTATAAAGGAAAAGGATTTCTATAATATTCTGAACTAATGTAGAACTCAAAAACTTATAAAAAATAAAAAAACTTGCTGTCTTACTAGAACTGGTTGGAAAACTATAGCAAAGAAAACAGATATTTCTTTAAAGAGCAGAATTTTGCAGTACTATGGAAAAAAACAAAAAAACAAAAAAACAGGGATATCTTTCAACGCCTGCCTAGGTCTCTTCATTCAAGGGTAAAAATGATTCACGACATCAAAACTAATTTTATTTTTAGTAGACAAGCAACTAAACAACATTTATTATTAATATCCTTAAATAAATACCCTAGAATTAACACTCAATCCACCTCAGTTATGAAGAGCCAGTTTGAAAAGAACTACACTACTGAGTCTCGGGGAGGGAGAGTTCAAGGGCTCCTATTACCACTCCTACCTGGATAGAGTAACTTCCACAGTGAATCACTGTGACCTAAGGAATGTACAACAATCATCAAGTGCACTAAGGTAGTACAGGATGGGGGGGCTGAGGAAGATTGAATACCCCTGAACTATAACTTTAAGACCTACAAGAATCTAAGCTTTAAGACATTACTCAGAGGATTCAATACATGTGGGGTTTTTAATTATCAACTACTAATTTTTAATCTATAAATATTTCTATTTTCCCTGCTATTTTTGTGAAAGTGTTCTACCATAGAAAATGCAGAGATTACCACCACTACTTCAAAACATTTCAGAGATGAGGGAAAAAGCCTTCAAGTTCATGTAGACTAATGTTTTTCACACTGTGCTGTTTTGTCTTTTGTGGATCCCAGAAAATTATGTTCTTAAGCTAACCCACTCTTATGCCTATAAATGCAGTGCAGGTGGGGCTTTTTGAATAGATATAGTTAAGGGACCTTGATTAGAGCACTTGATTAGATCGCTTTTGATTGGACAGTGTCAGTGAGGCGTGGCAAAGGTTGGGTCTTCATCCTCTTGCTGGGTCTCATATAAAATGAGAACACACAGAGAGACACAGATAAAGAAAGTCACCATTTTGACCCTGCTACATAAGAGAGGACTCCAGGATGGCTAGCAGCCAAAGCTGAAGCACAAAGTCCCCAAAGGACTGGGCCCGTGGAGCAGCTCAAAGAGATGAGCCATGTGTCTAGTGGCTCCCTGCTGGGCTCAGGAAGAAAGAAGAACAGCCAAGTTGAGAGAGGAGGCCCAGAAAGAGACAAGCCATAAGCCGGATCGCCCACAGCTGAGCTCTGGGAGACAGCGAGCCTTGAGGAGAAGGTGGAGACCTTGGCAGAGATGGGCTGCCATCCTGCCACATCGCAGGAAGCCAGGATCACCAGTAGCCGACTTTGGTGAGAAAGTATCTCTGATGATGCCTTGGTTTGGACATTTTCACAAACTCGGAACTGTAAGCTTTCATCCTAATAAATTTCCCATTATAAATGTGGTTCAGCCAGCAACCAAGGTAATAGAAATGGACTAAGCTCAACATAGAATTCGTTTTGCACAAACTGTCACCAAAACTTCTAAGAAATGAGAAAGGAGGTTCTTTAAAAAATGTTTCCACACCGCTGGAGTTTGTACTAGTTAAGAAGTACTAAGAGGGGGGGCGGCTGTGGCTCAATCAGTGGGGCTCCCGTTTGCCATGTGGGGGGCCCCGGGTTCGGTTCCCGGGGCCTCCTGGTGGGGGCGGGCCTGTCCGCGCGGCGTGGTTGGCTGGCCCGGCGAGCGCGGGCAGCAGGGGGGGGATGAATGAATAAATAAATAAAATCTTTAAAAAAAAAAAAAAAAAAAAGAAGTACTAAGAGTTTCCTTCCTCAATGTCAGTCCCACTTGATGTTTCAAAGAAAGTTAAAAGGCTGGGATTCCAGGCTGAGCTCTGACAAGAAATCTAATTATAAATACCAGTCTAATACAAATTGACAGAGAACACTCCTAGAAAGTAAACTGTGACTCCAGATTTCATTTAAAATATCTCTCCATCTTTCTAAGGTTATAGGTGAAAGCACAAGAGTACATATATACACATACACATCCCTCTCCTCTTCTAGACACTGCTGTTTTAAAAATAATAAAATATTCCCTATTGTAAGACATTCTGCCTTCTACCAGTTTGTTACTCTCTGCAACCAAATAATAAAAGAAAGGAAAACAGCCTCTTATTGAAGAATATATCCCTACTTCACAAGATTTGAAGGCAGAATTGTTGAGGGATTATTAAAAACCAGAAATAGCTGAAAATTATTTCTACAGACATGAATATAAACATAAATCTACTTGCTTTGATCCTTCGAGTTCATGACAGTTTTGGGTGTGGGGGGGAGAAGGGATTAATTATTTAATGGTATCACTTCACTTCAATACTTAATTTAATCAGAGTTCTATAAACTATTATTCTCAAAGTATTTTAAATTGACAAGTTTCTAATATTTTCAGTGGCATGCTGTAACATTTCTATTGTTTAATAAAAAATAATCAATGAATAAATTTTTAAAGTAGTCACTGACACTTATACACTGACATGTACCCAATTCCTTCATTAATAGTGACATGGAAACCATACAAGAATTTAGTTTATTAAGAATGGGAATCTATTCTGTCACCAAGTGGTGGTGATTTCTGCAGATCTACCAGGGACAGTTAAGTTTCCTAAATTCAACATGTAATTTAACTGGAAATCCTTTCTTCTGGTAAGAAGGGGTAAACAATCTTCTCAGAGAGTTCAGTAAGAGAGAAAGTGAAAGGATAAAAATGCATCTGGATCTTTGGCAATTTCTTCCCTTCAAGTAAACTTTAAAAAAGAAAACTGTGTTTATCTACTTCAGACCACAGAATCAAAAGTGTTCTATTTCAATTCAAATGATCACACTTCAAATGATCCATACAATAATGAAAATATTGACCCTTAGGTTTGAAAGACATATAAAACACAGTATCTTTAAAACTTTTGCTTGAGTTGAGTCTTGAATTTGGTTACCAAGAATACTCACATGTGTGGGTTTTGAACTCCTGTAGGATTGGGATTCAGAGTAAACCTTGCTGTAGATTTGAAAGGTGGATTTGCAAAGTTCAACTTCAGTGCTTTGCGTTTACCTGAGAAATAACAAATAAAAAGTAAAAGTTTCAAGTACTATAAAATAGGTACTATTCTGAGGGCATAAGAAATTCATACCAAAAGGCAGAACAGTAACTTCTTTTAACATATAGCTAACATAAGATATTTTAAAGGGCAACAAAGAATTTCTCAGAATTAAGAACAAGTAAATAAAATTTATCTAAAGTTGTCACTAAGCACAAGTTACAGTGCTACAATACAAGTAACAATGCTTGGTACTTTAAGAAGTTTCTAGTATTCAGAGGTTTAACATGTTTGCAAATGAATATACCAATATAAAAATCATTTATCTCAGCAATATATTAAATACTAAAATATTAGTACCTCTCCAGTTGATTGTACTTTGATGCTTTCAGGTTAATAAAAATCATTTTCCCTCAAATTTAATATAAACAACTAAGTGAAGATGCTGAAGCATTCCACAACCAGACTGGACTTAAAAAGTCATGTTACAGTCAACTTCCACTTAATAACAATGGTAACTGAAAATCATTTATCTGAAGCAGTTTCTTTGGGGGGGGGGGTGGACATTGGAGGTATCTACATTTTTTTTATTGCACAGGTAAAGCATGTCCATTATGGAAAAGTCAGAAAATTCAGCAAAGATAAGGAAAACAAAAACCACCTATAAATCTGACGACCCCAAAATAATGTTTGTGCACTTTCTCTTGCAGAAGTCTTTCTATACATAGATATAGGCATGTATTTTTTCCTCCTTAAATTTGAAATCCAACCATTGACACTGTTCTGTAACATGCTTAATTCACTAAAATATTTCTTTCATTATCAATAAATCTTCTCATAAATCATCTCTTGAGGATTCTACTATATGGATACTCTATAACAGAATTTAATCTTTAAGCATTTGCACTAAAACTTGGTTTCATGTTCATATTAACGATACTTTTTTCTTTCAAGTCA
The DNA here is from genome assembly GCA_026826555.1 of Tolypeutes matacus. Lineage (NCBI taxonomy): Eukaryota > Metazoa > Chordata > Mammalia > Cingulata > Chlamyphoridae > Tolypeutes > Tolypeutes matacus. The sequence continues at coordinate 8,772,520 of JAKSZT010054052.1, read as the reverse complement.
TAACCAATTTTATTGCAAAAGGACCCTGTATACATTTATCAATTCTAATACCTTACATATTAAGGATACTTTTAGCAGCACTTACTCCTTAGAGTTTATTATACATATATTTACCTACTCCAAGAATACCTTTGCAATCCAAACACTTACCCACTGCAGTGGATTCAGGAAACTTATCAGGGGGCTCAAGCTATTCAGGCTGGTGTTTTTGATGAGTTTCAAAGGTCTGAGTGAGACACACTAGTATGAGAGGACTGCAAGGGCATAGAGTCCAGAGCTCCTTGCCAGGGCTCCTAGAGCAGGTTTCAGGGATGGGCCTTTCTCCCACATATGAATTCCCAAGAAAACCAGACACATGCATTTTCAGAAACTAAGACAGTACAAGAATTTTTCACATAATTTATGTTTGTCCTTTCATATTTATCTGACAGCAAGGAGAGGAAGGGCATTCAAACTATATACACAAAAGGTACTCTAAGAAAAAAAGAAGATTTAACTATATAAAAACACAAATTTTGTAAATTACAAAAAAAAATAAAAAATTTAAATGAAAACCTGGAAAAATCCTTACTGAGAAAAACAGAGAAATGGGCAAAGATAAGAACAGAAAAGCAAAAGTGAGAGGGAAAAATATGAAGAGGTGTTCACTAACACCAAAAATAAATAAAAAAATTTGTTCATGTGACACTGGCAAAGTTTGGAGGTTTTCTGTGTTTTTATTTATTTAATGATAACATGTTGATGTAAGTCAGGAAAAGAAACACTTACACATTCCTGGTGTAAAAATAAATGAACATTTCTGGTGTGAGGGCCAACAATACACATGATTTTTTTTTTTTTTAAAGGAAGTACCAGGGATTATACCCAGGACCTCATATATGGGAAGCAGGCACTCAACCACTGAGCTACACCGCTCCCTGAGCATGCCCTTTTGCTGCTTGGAAATTTGTCTTTAAAGATAGAGAATTAGTCCCTATGCTGGATTTTGAAATTGCTTGGTGGACTCCTTCTTCCTTTCATTTTCCCCTTCTGGAGTAGGAATGTCTATAACTTAAGAGTCCACCCACAGTATTTTGGAAGCTGATAACCTGTTTCCCAGGGCCACAGATGGTGAGGAATTTTGTCCCAGGACAGATCATACCAGAGTCTTACCCATACCTTATTTATATGATTTTGATTATGAGATTTGGGACTTTTGAGGTGACTATTTAGATGAAATTTTGGATTTGAGTTGATGCTGTCATGAGTTAAGAGCCTGGGAGATGGTGGGACAGGCTAAATGTACTTTTCATAGGACAGATGTGGCTCTTTGGGGACCAGGCGGCAGAATGTAGTGGGCTGAATGGTGGCCCCCAAAGATATCAGGTACTAATCCCTGGAACATGTATTACCTTACAGGTAATAAGTTTTTGCAGATAGGATAATGTAAAGGATCATGATCAAAAGATGGTCCTGTATTTTCTGGGTGGGCTGTAAATGCCATCACAAATGTACTTAGAAGGCAGGGGGAGATTAGCTATACAGAGGAGAAGATAATGTGAAGACAGAGGAAGAGACTAGAGTGATGCAGCTACAAGCCAAGGGATGCTGGCAGCCACCAGAGGCTAGGAAAGGCAACAAGGAACAGAGTCTCCCAAGAGCTGCCCAGTGAAACTTATTTTAGACCTCCAGCCCCCAGAACTGTGACAGAATATATTTCTGTTGTCTTAAGCCCTGAAATTTGTGTTACTTTGTTACAGCAGCCATAGAAAACTAACACATTGCACAAAGATTTGTCTATAAGGATGCCTAATGCCACTGTAGTTGTAATAGTGGGCAAAAAACTAAACACTAGAATTCAGACAATATAATACATGTAATTAGATAAGACGGAGCATCCATACAGTGGAGGAAACTGCAGCCATCTTCAAAAATGATGGTATAAGAGTAGTGAGTCCAAAACTGCAACAGGAAATACATGGGTGTGGTATGCAAGGGTGAGGGTTCTGTACTTATACTGATTTAGTTTAACCTAGCATGGCAGTCCTCCAAGTATGATTCAGGGATCCCTGAGAACCTTTCCGAGAGTCTATAAGGTCAAAATTAATAAGACATTATTTGTCTTTTTCTCTCTCTCTGTCTTATGAGTGTACAGTGGAGTTTTCCAGGTACTTTATGATAAGTGATATCCCAGTTGTTTGAATGCAGAAGCAAGTATGAGAATCTAGCATTCTACTATTAAGCCAGACATTACAGAGACTTGCAAAAATGTAAAATAATGCCTACTCTCCCCACTATTTTGTTTTGAAAGTTATTTTTCAATTAAAAAATAAAACATTACTGGGGAGCGGATGTAGCTCATGTGGTTGAGCACCTGCTTGCTGTGTACGAGGTTCCAGGTCCAATTCCAGGTACCTCCTAAAAATAAACAAAAAACAGCAAACGAAAAAAAACAACTCTCAGTGGGAAGCAGATGTAGCTTAGTGGTTGAGTGCCTGCTTCCCATGTACAAGGTCCTAGATTACCTCCTTTTAAAAAGTCAAGTAATCAAGTTTGTGAAGATAAAATTTTTTTAATCAGCTCATCCCACATAATAGCTAGTTGCACTGCTCTGTTTTGTAGAGTTTACTCTTCCATTTTTCCCTTTCCTTGGGAGTTTTGAGCGTATTTACGGTAGAATAATAAAATGAAATACTGAACTGGTAATAGGTAGGCAGACAGACAGGCTGGCAAGGCAGGCAGGCAGGCTGGCTCACTCCAGCTGAGAGAGCCTTAAGAGATTCTGAAGGCATGAAATATAATTAAGACAAAAAGTCTTAGGCTCTTTTGGCTGTTCCGGGTGTTTTTCTTTTAATATTTTTCATAATGATTTCTTTGTTCTGTTCCTGCCCTGTATTTAATCTTAGTCTTTAACCAGTTTTTCACCATATGGGGATCATGGACAATTTACCAAGTGGTTTCACACACAAATCACATGACAAGCTGTGTTAAGCTTTTGATTTGGGGTGTTTGTCAAAATTGTGCTCATTCATATTTATGATTGCAAAGTACTTTGGAATTACTGATACAGAACTCTTTGGCTAAAAGGAAGAGTACTGTTATTATTTTGAACCAGAAAACATCCTGAAACTAGTCACTTCTTCCTAAATTTCAATTTATGTTCCTACTATTTAGCTTGGATCTACTATTTATTTAAAAAAAAAAAGTTATTAACCCTTAGAACTTAATTTTCTTAAACCATTATGTCCTCTAATATTAGCCCCAGTTTTCAAGATTGGGTCCCAATCCAAGTTTTCATTGAGAAATGTTTTTGAAATTTTCATAGGCCTTTTCTATTATCATATGACTGATCTAATAAAAGAAATACTGCATTATCTGTGGTCAAATGCTACTTTAAGATCAAAATGCGCCTGTGTAAAATGTGCTCCAAAAAGTTGATTACTATATAAGGTTCTGAGTCTTAACAGGTGATGAATTGTCTAAGCAACTGAGTTATAAATACATTTTAGGTATAAATTTCCATTCACTGTTTGCATTTCTTAGGTTTAACATAAGTTTTTGAGAGTTGCATTTGTGTGCCTTTTATACTTTTATGCAAATTTAGGTTACTTATATGATTTATTTCTTCTGAAGAATTTTTAAGTCTTCTGAACAATTTCCAAATCAGCCACATGGAATGTTGGTGCCATAGAAATGAGGAAAAAAATACTGAATCATGGCAACAGTAAGAATATTTGTAGTATTAATAAACGTCCTCAGTGTAGTTTAAAGATTACTTCTGATTTCTGTACTATTGTAAGGGAGCAGATCTCTGACAGACTAATATTGTAGACAATTTTTAAAATTATTCTTGGAATATTATGTGGTATGGCAACAGCTTACCATATATACAGATCTCTTTCTGATTGCATCACTTAACTAAACTAGTTAGGAAAAGTTCAAATGGTTGGGGTGGCAAGACCCCCAAAACAACCCAAATTGCTTAAAATGTTTTGTCTTACAATTCACGCCTTCAGAATCTCTTAAGCTCTCAGCTGAAGCAAGTCTACCTGCCTACCCTCTATTACTAGTTCAGTAATTCATTTTATGATCCTACCCTAAGTACCCTCACAGCCTCCAAGGAAAGGGGAAAACAGCAATACAACTAGCTATTATGTGGGATGAGCTTGATTTTTTTTTAATTATCAGAAAAATTGTTTTTTTTTTTTTAAATAAATATACATACATAATATACCCACAGAGAGAGATACTACTTTTTCAGCATTAGGCTCACATTTAAACAAATAATAAATTGTAATCTTTAAAGACCATTTACTTCATAAATGAACAAGCACACAAATGTAACATAATTTGACTTATATAAATTAGATTTAAATGCACTCTATAATTGAGAAACATTGCAGTTATCTCGTATATTTCCAAGTGTATACTCTGAGCATGCACTAACAAAACACATTGAATAATAACAAAGAAGTTCAAAACATCTCCAAGCAGAGGTGACTCAGCCTAAAACCAGTGCCAGGCGGTCTACCGCGGTGGTCTACCCAGGTGGTCTAGTGTAAGATCAAGTTACACTGCTGGTTCTCAGTTCTGTACCCCAATCTATCCAAATGATGATCAGTTTAAAATGAACAGAGGGCAGTTTTGGTTTGGTTTTTTTTTTTTGTGGTTTTTTTCCCTTTTCTTTTTTCAGGGGTGGGGAGGACAGACTTGATGAAGAGAAGGCAGGCCCCCAAAAGTCAGCTGAAGGTGAGTCAGGGAAAGGTACAAAATTAGCTCTTACAATACTTTGGGGAGATTGTTTCTAGCTCTCAGTAAGCATAAGCTCTCCCCTCCCTCCCTCCCTCTTTCAAAGCATCTCCTTCCTTCTCTCCTTTCCTTCACTGTTCTCTTTCTCAAGGCCCCCAAGAATCCCTAAAGAATCCTATTACAATGTATTCAGATATTTTTAATGACAAAAGCCACAAACAAATAGGACATTAGATTAATATGGATTTTTTTCAAAATCCTGGGACAACTTCCATAGGAGGGAAGTAGTGTGAAGAAAGAAGCAAGACTATACATGGCCTGTGGAGATTTTTAAAGCTAACAGGGATTAAAATATTTGTACAACAGGGTTTAAAAATAACTGATCAAAAACAGAGATTATAAATGTGTGAGTCTCTTTTGGTGGGACTGTGATACTGTAACCGAGAGTTAAGAATTAACGATTATGATTACTGAATCATTACATAGATTCTTTTTTCTTAGTTTTCCAATATATTATAGAATAGTCAAAAGTTAACTGAAATTATTCAAACTCACTGGTCTCACCCTTATTTATACTTGATATTGTAATGGTCACCACCCTACCCTCCCTCATTTGAAACCATAAATACCCTAAACTCCTCAAATCCTGGGAGACAGATTTTAGGCCCTTAGGCCATCTGAGCTCCTGGCTATCCTTGGCAATAAATTCTTTCTCTCTTTGAAATCCAGATGTCTCAGGAATTAGTCATTTGAAGCCCATCAGGCAAAGAACACTGTTTTTGCTCAATAACAATACAACCAAATCCTACCCAGTCAACAGAGATAAGCAAGGCCTCCCCTCTATCTTCTGCAGGATAGAAATCAGGCATAATCAAATATTCAGTTCCTGATATAGAAAAGGATTTCAAATGCTTTTTGATCTGTGAGTAAGTTTGACATGGACAGCCCCAGACAAGTCTAGCGGATTCGTTACTATAGTTGAGCATCCTATCTGTGCCTACTGTTACCAAAATGACAGACAGGCCAGTTTCTGCAGTAGATTGCCAGCACCACCCCACCATCAGCACCACTGCCACTCCCCTCCATCTTCCCAAGCCCTACCCCCTTTGTCTTTATGCCAAAGACAGAATGCTCATTGTATCCCCACTCTCAGCTATAGTCAACATTTTGGCCACCCAGCTTCCCAAATGCCTTTCTTACCTGAGGGGGGGAAAGGGAGAGGCAACTCCTTTGTATGTGTGAATATGGGTAAGCCATAGTGTACCACCACCCCTCCCCAATTTGAAAGACAAGGGAGTTCTACTTCTGCTTAACCAGGAAGTGGTCATGTGAGCCAGGCTCAGCCAATCAGTTGTTCCCAAAAAGGGCAGTGACTCTTTTGGGGTGGTTAAAAGACACAGCGGGAAGGTCAGAAGTTATTCACAGTGGCAACAACAGTAGAGTGACCTACGGTGAACCCTTGCTGCAGTTACTACTGCCCCACTTTGATAGGTTCACATGCATTTCAGAGCTCAATTCTTTAGTCTGCCACTGATTCTGTAATGCCAAAAGATGTTCCAATTTCTATTAAATCAGCTGGAGTCAGTTCCTGTTGTTTGCAACCAAGAACCGACCATCCCAGCTGAGCATAGTCCCCAAAAGAATGCAGCCACTTGAGTGAGCCCAACAGAACTACCATGCAATTTGCAAAGAGAATCACGGAAATTAGAGAGCTGCTCTTTTAAGCACTAGGAAAAGTCAAAATGTGATCAGAATCACTCTTAAGGAACCCCCACTGCCACCACAGAGGGATTCCCTAGAACTAAGTATAGGAAAAAGTGAGAACTGGAACTACAAAGCACAACCTCTCATAGAATACCTTTAAGAATATTGGTGATTGACCTATGAGTATTCAGAGCATCAAACCAGGGGTGGGGGCTGCGGGGGGAAGACTGCCCTAAATTCTCTTTTCTCCCTTGACTCTAATTCTTAGTACCTCATTTTCAAACAGAAAGATTACCCAGAATAACTTTTTTTAAAGTTATCTGTAATAACTGGTTATGAAATAAGTAACACAATTCCAATTATGCAATTTTACATTCAACACAATTCCAGAAATGAGGCTATTTTTCTGTTTCAGATCGTGTACACTAAGTATTCACTGTTTCCAGTATTGGGGGGGGGGAAATGGTATGTTTTTCATTACAACCTCCTTGCCACTTATATAAGAGCTTTCAAAAAGGAAGCCATCTGTTCTCTAAATCCAATCTTGCTGAGGCCTAGAGCCTAGTAAAATAATGGCCTTACTGATAGAAATACTTTCAAGTACCTGCTAATACAATTTGGACATTTCTATACCCCTACCATCTTTAAATATGTCACAGAAAATATCTTGAGATTTTTTTAAGATATATCCCCCCACAGCTCCATGCTCCAATGATTTTGCAAGCACAGAATTTGTGAATCAAAAATTACAGTTACACGACCATCCTGAGAGGACTCCAAATGGATATCCAAAAGGTGGTAACTGTTACTGTTAGCAAACCACCACCCCAGTTTAAGGGAGAAGAGAGGCAATGTGCTAATAATTGTCCAAGTTATTAAGTGGAGTTCTTGTTGAAAGTGAGTTATCTTTTATACTGGCATCCTCCACAATTCTAAATAAGAAAGGCTTAACCTCTACACAGCTTCACTAATTCCAGCCACATAGAAGCACCATCGCTATACAGGGTGATGTGAGTTCTAGCCATGAAGGGGGAGCACAGCAGGACTCCATACATATTCCACACTTTGTCCAGGTACTCAGAGCACTTTTAATCCAGGTAATGCCTAAAATGCTGCCAAATCCACCAGACATTTATGTTAAGACTCAAATTTGTGAACCTATCAAACAGGGGCTCCATGGAGACGAGTGAGACCCAACCCCCACGTTGATCAACCCCAATAAAACTTTCCACGCAGGAGGTAATCTCTTCTTCTGCAATGTGCAGGCCATGGTGATGACCTCTGTCTCCCAATATCACCACTCAATGTTCAAACTAAGTTCCTCATCAATTCTCCAAAGTTTTAAGTTATTTTTTCATCATATACCAATAGCAAGATACTAGGATTTCTAGAAATCCATCCACATATTTTTTTTTCTAATGAGACAAGGAACATAACATGCAAACTTATGAAAGCAAACTTGAGAAAGCCACAAGGCTTGTTACAATTTCCATCAATACCCTAGAGCCCATGGAGTGACATCCAGCTTGCCCCCCGCCGCCCCCCCCCATAATCTAGAGGCACACATTACATAGCATATATACCCAGAAGAACAGCTTACTTGAACTCCAGCAAAGAACCAAAGCACCCTCTGGTCTTAGATCATTTATTTTTCCTACTTGATAAACTCCACAACATTGTTTCACCATCATGTTTTACATTCCATAATCCATAAACCAAACAAGCACACGAACCATATTTTTTAACTAAACCATCAGTCTTTCTTCAATCTGCTTCCAAACCTTTTTTTATATGATACCATAATGTAAACAAAAGACACCTGTACAACACAATGAAGGAAAAACAAAGCTGTTCTCTGCTGAAGGCCCCTGATCTGCAGCTCTAGTGAGTGGGATCAAGCCACAGGGCTAAAGGATCTATATTTCAGCAAATGGGTCATGCATTCGCAGAAGCACACAAAACCACCAGATCTGACTTCTCTTCCATGGAGAATGTACTTAGAATAACATTATTAGCCAAACAGCAAAGCCAGATATTTGTTAAACTTGAATTTGATCCATTCTTTTCTACCAAAAATACCGATAAGGATTTCCACCAGTCCTAAGTAATTAACTCTTGTGGATTCAATCCTATATGAATTTCAGTAGCAAGTGGATTAAGATAAAGCAAGCTTCTACAATTCAGCAAGATAGCAAAGGCACTCCTCTGGGCCAAGGAAACAAGGCATGTTGATCTTTTTTCATAACAGAAAATCAATCACCAACCAGCTAAAATGATATTGGGTTCCCAGTCTTCTTCCAGGTTAACTGTGGAGTAGCCCTTCTAGAGAACTCATGATTCAAAGCTAAGGACCTATTGTGTACAAGGTGGTTCTGCTACAGACTGTGTCAAAATTTGATACGCTGAAAAGTGAGGAAAATTTAGATTTCCTAAAGAGAAGTCAGTTACAAGAAATACATCTCTGTCTTTTTCTCATTAACATTTGTAATTGATTTTTTATGCTATCCAAATTTCTAAGCCTAAACAGAGCTGAAAAATTTTTCAACAGAATTAGAAATAAAATGGGAAGATAGGGTTTTTAAATATATTTTTCTCTATCATATATCAATAGCTAATTTATAAACTGATATAACACATTATCAAGGATTATCAAGCCATATGTCCTTCAAACACCAGGGAGTTCATGAAGATCTTCTTAAAGCAAAGAATAAACATAAATGTCCACATTATCCCAGCTCAGGAAAATCAAGAGGACCTTATTTCCTTCCTTTCCTTTCTTCTTGGCTTCCTAATGGATCAGTTTTCATTCTAAGCTGACTTCTCTCCATTCTCCAGAGCACATCTGACTCCCTTACCCAACTGCCCAATTAGCTTATCCCCAAAGCAAAACATTAACATCACCATATAAAACTGTATCTGTAATAACCCTGCTTTTCACCATTATATTTCCTTAGGAATCCAGAGACAAAAGAATTTTGTTCATATACATAATTTTGCATACATTTTAATTCAAGTAAGATAATTGGGAAAGACTTCAGGTAACCTTTGACAACTAGATGGCACTCAAATTGACAGTACAGCTTAACTTTACCGACCATTTATATTGACAGTACAGTTGGAGACAACTTACATTCAAATTAAGCATGTGAACTATTGATTGCTTTGAAGCAGTGAAATGAAAACATTTTTCAGGTAGCCTGCACTAACCAAAGCAGAAAAAGTGTCAACACTGTTTGTTTGATTAAGCCATTCCCGTAATATTGGATATTCAAGTTCTCAAAATTTAGTTATTTTACACAATGCTATACTGGGGATGCTTCCACATGTAACTTCTACTACTGCTGAATTATTTCCTAAAAATAATTTTTCAAGAGTACAATTAGTCAAAGCATATCATTCTTAATAGCATATTACTTTTTGAAAAGATTTGTAAAGATAATTTATTTGAAAAAATGCATAAAATAAAAAGATAAGACTGCGATAAACATTATTGTAGAGTCTTTTTGTGGATTTTTTTTTTTTTTTTAATGTCTCCTGGGTGACAGGACTTTATAAGAAACTGCCAGTTTTCCAGGGTGGCTCTACCATTCTGCCCTCTTACCAGTAATAAATGAGGAGTTCCAGTTGTTCCGCATCCTCAGCCACTCTTGGCATTGTCTTTTTACAATATTTTACACTATATATTTGGTTCACAGCAACGCTGTCTTTTTAGCTTAATTAATATTGTGATGTGTTTTAATTTGCATTTCCTTTATGACTAATGACATCAGGCATCTTTTCATGTGCTTATTGGATATAGGCTTGTCTTCTTTGGTTAAGTGACTGTTGCTGACTTTCTAATTGATTTATTTATCTTGTTGATTTATAAGAAGTTCTTAATATATTCCAGACACAAGTGCCTCACCACTGTGTTTGTTTTGTTTCTTAATTGTGGTAAAATATACATAATTTAAAATTTACCATTTTAACCATTCTGAAGTGTACTACTCAGTAGAATTTAGAACACTCACAATGTTATGTATCACCATTATTTCCAAAACCTTTTCATCACCCCAAAAAGAAACTTGTACCCATTCAGCAATAATGGGTATTGCTCCACCCACTAGTAACCTCTATTCTACTTCCTGTTTCTATGAATTTGCTTATTCTAGTTACTTCATATCTGGATTTTTATAATATTTGTCCTTTTGTGTCTGCCTTATTTCATTTAGCATTATGTTTTCAAAGTTTATCCACATTGTGGCATGTAGCATTTATTTCTGGACTCTCAATTCTATTTCATTGGTCCATGTATCTATCCTAGAGCCAGTACCACACTCTCTTGATTACAATTGCTTCATAGTAAGTTTTGAAATCAGGAAGTGTGAATCCCAACTTTGTTCTTCTCTCCCACATTGTTTTGGCTATTCTGGGTCCCTTTTCAATTCCACATGAGTTTTTTTTTTTTTATTTGTTTGTTTGTTTTCCCCCCCCCATGAATTTTATAATGGGCATGTCAATTCTATAAAGACGTCTACAGGGATTCTGACAGGGATTGCACTGACCCTGTAAATCAGTTTAGGAATTTTTTTTTTTTTGAAATAGAAAAGCTGTGGGTCTACAGAACTGTCATATATAAAACACAGATTTCCCATAAACCACCCTATTATTAACACCTTGCATTGGTGTGGTACATTTGTTATAACTGATGAAAGCACATATAATAACTGTCCTATTAGGTACAGTCCATGGTTTAACTTAGGAGTGTTATGCAGTTCCTTTTTTTTTTTTTAATTCTGGTATCATATACACAACCTTAAATTTCCCCTTTTAACCACTTTCAAATATATATTTCTATGCTATTTATTACATTCACAATGTTGTGCTACTATCACCACCAACCAACACTTGTTTTAAAGTAAAGCTTTGTTTCAAATACATTTTCCGCAATTTTAAAATACCATCAAGTATTCAGTAAAAATTTAGTAACTGGGAAGTAAGAGGACGGAATGGAGGGGACAAGAATATTACACTAACTATACATAATTTTTAACTAGTCATCAAAACTATATCTATATAATAATAGTCACTTTCTTCTTCAGGAACACAATCAACATTTGAGCATAAACAGCCTCCATATTCAGAAACTCATTATTTGTCTGGATGACTTCTGACAACTGGAAATTGTCACACCACAGCGACTCAGTACTTTTCATGACAGCACCTGCCATGTCATAAGAATGCAAATATTTCTTAAATAAATGAATAATCTCATACTTCTGACAACACTTTTAGGACAAACAGTTTCATTGGGACATCTCAACATGGGGTTTCATTTATATTTACTGATAGGTCCAGTTTGTTTCATTTTTCCCCCCAATAATCAAGATACATATAACTAGAAGTTAAGTAGCTTCTCTGAAAAAGTTAGCCAGAAGTTTTTACTAGAGAAATTGTCCTGACTGAAAGAATGAACTTCATGACACATGAAATAGCTGACTTCTGGCTTTAAAGTGTCTTTATTCTAAGATATTTGGCATTTTTAACTGCCCTGAGTTATATGGCCTGTAGCAATCTTTAGTATATTCAACTGACTTTCCATTTCAATAATTCACAATACTATAAAATCTCTTTAAAGAAATTTTAAATTACAACTCACAATCCAAATTTAAACTCAACTGTGTTATTACCAAAGCAAATAGAAGTGGAAAATGGCTGAAGAGACATCATCTACACAAAGCTAATACTGTATATTATATAAGCAATAACTTTAGCACTATATTATACTCCTCTCACCAGCATCTTAAATAACATTTTTTACCTCAATTGAATGATATCTCCCAATTTCAATGTGAATAATGCATTCATTTCTTAGTGGATACAATTAAGAACTATTTGTTGCCCATATATTCTATAAATCAAGCTTTTTAAAAGGTTAGCATCAATTCATTCTTAAGGCAGTTTGTCCAGGCTGTCTTCACACAGCTCATGGCTTTGTCACAGAGTCTCCTGAACTAATCTTGTTCAGCTGTCCCCAGGCACACAAGTCATTTGAGAATCCTGAAACAATCTATTCCCTGTATCTGTCTAGGCTGGAAGAGTTTTGTTTTATGATCAAGAGTTTTGTTTTGTCCCCTTGTAGTAGACCCCCTATGTCCCTAGCTTCAGAGTCACAAGACGGAATCTCTCCACTTAATGTTCAGTTTATTAGGCAGTGTATTAGTCAGCCAAAGGGATGCTGATGCAAAATACCAGAAATCTGTCGGCTTTTATAAAGGGTATTTATTTGGGGTAGAAGCTTACTAAAGAGTCCAACTCAAGGTACCATAAAAGGTACTTTCTCACCCGAAGTCTGCTGCAACGTGTTGATGCAAGATGGTGAGCGATGGCTGGGAGGGTTCAGCCTTCCTCTTTCCTCTTAAGGATCTGTGGTCCCAGCTTCTTCCGATCTCAGCTGCAGGCTGGCATAAGGCTCATTTCTCTTTCCCAGGGCTCGTCTCCTTCCAGGCTCAGCTGCTCTGCTTATCTCCACAAGGCCAGCTGTGAACTATCAGGCAAACAGCCTGGCTCTCTCCCAGAGGCTCCAGCTTCAAAAAGTCAACTCTCTGTGTTCTCCTCCTCCGTGTGTTTACTTCCATGTGAGAGTATGTTTTATCCCCACCAAGGGGATGGGGACTCAACCCTGCTCACCCTAATGATGTGGTCAAATAAAAGCCCTAATCTTGATTTAATAAAGTAAAAGTGAAACCTCTGAATCTAATACAATCTAATACGCCCAGAGGAACAGGCCAGTTTACAAACACAATTCAGTATATATTTTTGGAATTCATAAACAATATCAAACTGCTACAGGCAGTATTATAAAACTCTCCAGGACCAGAAAACCAGAAATGATAGGTAAGTTCAGAACTCATGACCATTTGTAAAATCTCTCAAAAGCCATGTGATTTAGAAAATCATTCCTGTAGGCACACAATGCTCTCTTCTAAGAATCAGTAAAACATTATGATCTAGAGCATATAACCTATAATCAGACCAAGGTCACCAGCTCTGCCTCTCATTAGCTGCATGGTTTTGGGAAATTTACTTAACCTCTCTGGGCAGCGGGTTCCTCATCTATAAAATGATAATAATCACACCTACTTTATAGGGTTAAGAGAATTAATGGCATTAATATAAAGTGCTTACAACAGGGTTAGGCACACAGTACATAAGAGTTATCTATTATTATTTCTACCACACAGTTGTCCATACCTGATCAATCTCTCAAATAACACAAACTTCTTCAGAATAGGCTCTATGCTTAATTCACCTTTAAAGACCCCTGTGCCTCCGTATATAGTGTGTATTTACTAAAGGGAAGTAAATATGCTTGTACATGTGCTTTTCATTTCCCATCAATGTTCACCTGGCTGGCAGTCCTACCCAGTGAGAAAATGTACACCAAAATGGGACTTATCCTTTTACCCTAGTCCATCTTCTCATGTAGAGATATGTGTGCCTAGACTTGGAAAGCACTAATAAAATGATGTAGTGAGAATTCAAGTATTTTTTCCATCTCTTTGAAAATTATCCTAATTTACAACTCAAATTCAAAATCACTTTGACTAACTGGGGATTCGATTGGGAATACTCTCTGGAAACTTCTCACATTATTTCTGCTCTGCATTTTGTTCAACCATGAAAGCTTTGTCAAACATCCCTTCTGTGCTGGTAGTAAAGCTCAATTGGCATATAAAGGGAAATTTTCAGCAATGTGGGAGAAACACTATTTTCATTTTTTAAATTATTTTAAGGTGCATAACTATTAGAAATCTTCCTTCTAGAAACAAAAATCACTTTTCAGGAAAGACTGATGCTCCTACCTCTTCTAAGGTCAAAGATGATTATGTAATATTCCCCATGGAATTGTATAAGGGGAGCATAAGATGTAAAGGAAACAGATGAAACATCAACTCTTATCTGAGATTCAATAAAACTATCATTTTGGGATTTTGATTAGTACAAGCAATGTTTTTCTGAGCAGATGGAATTTCCACTGGCAGTTTATCATGGTCCACACAGGTAGCGATGATATACTCGCCACTAGTCTGGTTTAGGGTTAATTCTACAAAAGTCTCATTTTTCATCTAACTTCAGCATGTGTAGAAATTTAAATAAGCCTTGTTAACCTCTCAAAGCAGCAACTGTGGTCTTTTTTCCCTTAGAATTGTTGGAAAACTCAGCTGAGTTTAGTAATTTCTAAATGATAAGAAAATTTTAGTCATTGTAGACTTTTTGCTACATAAAGTGAGAAATTAGAAATTTAATCTACTAAATTTTCTCAGTTTTAAATGTAGGCCAGGTTGATCCATCTTCCTCTTCCCCACTCTACCTAGTTGTCTATACTCCACCTCCAATAAAACCTTATACTCTCTTGAGCAAAATATCATCATTTACAGATGCTTATCAGTTTAGTAAACTTGTTAGTATCTTCCCCAAATCTCTGGGAAGAGTCACAAAACATCCCTCCTCTTCCTCTTTACTGTTTTCTTTTTATTACCAATTAAAAGAAAAAAAAAAATAGGGAAAATTTTTAGAAGAATAGCTTCACAAAGAAATGAGAATCTGTAATTAGGATGCCTTCATTTTTTTCTCCAAATACACTGTGTCACCAAAAACAAGCATTACCAGTAGTCTAATTTCTATTAGTAATGTCAAAGATGTCAGCTCTGGAGCATATTATTTTATAAATAAAGAGCCTGTTGATATGCAAACTTTCCCCAGTAAAACAATTTTTAAAAGCCACTAGAAGTATAAAGGGCAAAGTTACAGAAACTCAACATTACCCAAATCTTTCTTTAGAATCTGAGAACTCTTCAGCCATGGGCTGATAATACACTGCAGAACAAAGAAGGAAAAAAAAAAAAAAAGTCTAAAAGTGCCCTGTAGAGAAGCATGTCACGGGCAAGAGAACCTCAATAAGAATAAGTGTCAATTTCTCATTGGAAACCATGGAGGCAAGAAGGTAGTGGAGTAACATTTAAAGTGTTGACAGCAAAAAATTGCCAAGCAATAATTCTACATCTGGTAAAACTGTCTTTCAAAAATGAGGGAGAGAATGAGATATTCCAAGATAAACAAAAGCTGAGGGAGTTCACCACCACCAGACTGGCCCTATAAGAGAGGCTAAAGGGAGTTCTCAGGTTGAAAAGATAACAGACTATAGATCAAAGCCACATAAAGAAATAAAGATTTTCCATGAGGGTAACGACATGGGTAAGTCTATTTTTGGTTTTTAACTCCATTTTTTGCTTCCTACAGGATCTAAGAGGCAAATGCATAAATGTAATGATAAATCAGTGGTTTTGGACTCAGTATATATATATATATATATATGTCTTTTGTGACAAGAACTACATAAAGGTGGGGGGATGAAGGGTACAGGAACATAGTAAGTACTATTGAACTAAAGTTGGTATCAAAGCAAATGAGATTGTTATAGATTTAGGATATTATATTTAAGTCCCATGGTAACTACAAAGCAAATATCGGAGACTGTCCAAGCTCATAGTGACAGAAAGTTGAGTATAGGCTGCCAAAGGCAAGGGGAATAGGGAGTTAATGCATAATGGGTGTAGGGTTTCTGTTTGAGGAGATGGGAAAGTTTTGATTGGTTGTGAGGACACTGCAACATTATGAATGTGATTAAGCCCACCAAATGGTATGCTTGGGAGTAGTTGGGATGTTTATGTTGTATTTATGTTCACACAAAAAAAGAGAGAGAGAAGGAAGGAGAACAACTAAAAAAGACAATTACAATTAAATGCAATATGTGATCCTGGATAAGGTCTAATAAGGGAGGAGAAAAGGCACAAAAGGACATTTTTGAGACATGAAAAAATGGAACATCTGCTATAAGCTTTATATCAGTGTTAAATTTCTTGAACTTGGTAATTGTATTTAAGGTGATTACATAAGTAAATGTCCTTGTTCTTGGGAAATGTACATGGCTGTATTAAGTGTTCAAGGAGCATGATTTATATAACCTACAAATATTCATAAAATAGACAAAAAGATACACTGATAGATGGATAGATAATTGGACTGATAGGTAGGTAGCTAGAATGATACAGCAAATGTGGCAAAATGTTAAAATTCGTGGATCTGGGTATATGGGGGGACGGGGGAGATGTTCTCTGTATGGGGTTTGTATTATTTTTGTAAATGTCCTGTAAGCTTGAAATTGTTGCAAAATAAAGTTTTTTTAAAAGTGCCCTTGTGAAAAGGGTATTTGCCAAACTTAAAGCCACTCTCACTGTAATTAATAGAGAATTCTGTTGGGCATTTTCGAGGAAAACCCCTAAGCCCAGGCATCTTTAATGGGCCATAATTCTCATCCAGATAAAAATTAGAATGCTGATACACCAATGTAAACTTATAAGTTATGCTTCTAGGTAAATGCCCCACCACCACCAAAAAAAATTGTGATGTTATAAAGCAAAGCAAATTAATTTGTAAAGAACTGTGTTTATAAGTTAGTTCATTAAAGCCATTGAAATATGATAATTCAAGCATGGTCACAAATCACATAAACATCTTTACATCTACAAAAGCATTATCTCCAAATGATGATTGACAAATGAAATAATCAACTTTTTAAGTACAGGAGTGCTACAAGAGAAAGACTTCTTTCTCTAAAGTATTCTTACATGTTTACATTGAGACTTCAGAAAAATTCAACAACCCAATAGTGTTAAAAGGAATGTAACACCATAATCTAAATGTATATAACTTTATTCACTTAAATAAATATAAATTATCCTAAATAAACATATATTTATAAAACCAAAGACCAAATATATACACAAACTATATTTTATAAAAAAAGAAGACAATAAGGAGCAAAGTGGATTTTTATTGAACATCTACAGAAATCTGGTTCTCAAATTAATTGTCATCTCACACTATTTGTGTGTGTGTGTGTGTGTACATACACACACACATATTTCCAAAAAGCTCCACTAACTTATAAGAGGCAACTGTAGTAAACTGATTGGAGTAGAGTGATGTTGCAACATAAAGAACAAAAACAATGTCAAACAATGGAAAAATTAATCCTTCAGAGCTTCCATTAGTCATCAGAATCATCTTACAATAAATCATTTTTAATGATTAATCTTTTTTAATTTGAGCAGTACTCAAATTAATTGGACAGTTAATATCTAATTTTGCGGAATTATTTGTTCTGTCCCCTCCTACAACCACTGTATGACATATAGTTATTATTATATTATTTTAGGAGGTACCAGGGATTGAAACGAGGACCTCATACATGGGAAAGAGGCACTCAACCACTGAGCTACTTTCACTCCCCAATAAGAGTTGGTTTCTTCGTTTGTTTGTTTTTGTTTTTAGGAGGTACCAGAGATCGAACCCAGGACCTCATATGTGGGAAGCAGGCGCTCAACCACTTGAGCAACGTCCCCTCCCCACCATATAATTATTTTTAATGAATTAAATGTATTTTAAGTTTCTTTGATAATTATAAAATAACCATAGAATAAAACTGGGCATTCTGGCACTAGAGTGCAGCCCAATAGGGGTGAAATCACTGCTTTGGTGATTTTCAAGCCCTTTATTTTTGTGACCACTTTTAACATAAACATGAAGTTAATGTCTGTTTTCCCCATCAAGCCAGAGATTGACTGCAACATTACAGAAAATTGCACTTTTTAATTTTTAAGTCATGCAAGTCCCAGGACCAGATCTTGAAAAAAGTGTTACCACTATGCACAAGCAACTGAAAAACTATCCTTTTTTAAAATGCAGGTACTAGTAGTACAAAGAAAAACACCGTTAACTTAAAGCTAGCCATCCCTACCAACTCCCCAGCTCTCCTCCTTCACCCTCTTCTGCCCTCAGGCTACATGGAACTGATGATGTGTGTGCTCCCTTCGCCCAAATCTTCCACTGAGGCCAGAGCCAACACAGACAGCTCTGCTTAACTAAAGGTAGAGCCAGCCCATTGCTGGATCCCTGAGCCATGGTTCTAATCAGGAAAGCAGCAATCATGAGATGAGGGCACCCCTTTCTAAGGTTTGTTCTCTCTCGTGACAGTACAGCAGGTGCAAAGGTGCCCAGTTCACAGCTGCTCCTGCACCACCCTCATGGGTTCAACTCCTACTCAATCTCCAGCATCAGGAGTTGAACACTTAAAATCAATACAGGCTCAGACTAGTGCCTGCTATGAGCTTGCTAAGGGCTGGGACTTACTCTATTCATTTCTGTAACTAGAATCTTGCTTACTGAATGGTAGTTAGGTGTCAAATGTGTACTTCATGAATAAAGGTATAAAAACATGTTGAATCCCCAAAGTTGGAACTAAAAAGTAGGCACCTCCCAAAGGGGAGAGGGAGTGGGAAAAAAGTGAGGGGGAGGGATAGAGAGCGAGAGAAAGGTGAAAAGCCACACTGTAAAGAGACAGTGAGGACAACCAAAAGCGGATGGACGTATGTTTCACCCACCACACAATGCGGCTCCAGTAGCTTCTGCCTTCCCAAGACTCCCTGGTTAGGATATTCCATGTGAATTAAAGCAGGCAGCATTGCCAACTACCATTTCCAAGGTAAAAGGAAAGTGATAGGGATCATTTGGAAGCTCTAAAGGCATTTTTTATCTACCTCTAGATAGTTCATAAATAATTTTAAACTTAATATAATCACTACATTTCTCTTGTTTTATGTCCACAATAAGACTATGTTAGAGAAAAGAGTTACAATGTGAATACAGTTTTAAATTTTAAAAGTCAGTCTTCTTTCTTAAATTAGATTTTATGCCAGAATACAAATAAAAGTTTAAAATTGTTATATTAAATATTAAACAGGAACAATTTATGTTAAAATAGAAAAGAGAGCTAAAAATGATCATATTCAATGTGGTAAAATTTTTAAATGGTATAAAACAAGTTATAACTCCATTATATAGAGATATATATTGTATATTTAGATTCATTGTGGGCAGGAAATCCTATAATATTTTTTATTATTTAAGGCAAGGGAAGGGGTAATAAAAATGGGCCAATTTAGAAATTCTTATTCTAGGGTTTAGCTATCTTATTTCTATTACTTATTATATACTTAAATCATGGGTGAACTATTCAAGAAATAAATTTTTGCTAACTACATTTCAAAGTCACCATGGCCAACCAACAGAAATCAGGTATTTTGATTCTATCAAATTAAAAAAAAAAAATAACAGAAATGTATTATCTGGGTTAATTTTTTTCCTTTGAACTAATTTATTTAAGAATGATATATATCAGAAAGTGGTCATCATTCATCTCAGTCTAAGAATAAATGAGAAGCACAAGATGAAACCATTCACATTATATTTGGGGAAGTTTATGTTAACTGGAAAGGAGTCTCAAGTTTGTTGTTTTTTAACTGCATTTTATACAAATGATTTTTTAAGTTTAAAATTCAAATTCATTTGTTTTAGCTTTATAAACTTTGCTTTTTGTAGAAAATATATTCTGTATTGTATGAAGACTAGTGTACTAATACAGAATGGTGGGAGGAGGAGAAAGAGTTTTGTTTTTAAAGAAAAAAGATGAATTGCTTTAAAATGAATCGATTTTAAAGCATGAGATCTTTGAGTACAATTACAGACTTTTTGTTTGTTTTGTTTTGTTTTTGTTTTGAGGTCCTGGGGCTGGAGATTGAACCTGGAACCTTATATGTGGGGAGCCAGCACTCAACCACTGAGCCACATCAGCCCCCCTGAGTTGGTTGTTTCATGTTTGCTTTGCTTTTGTTCTTCGGACGCACTGGGGATAGAATACCAGATTTCCCATGTGGGAAGCAGGTGCTCAGTCACTTAGGCCACATCCACTCCCTACAATTATATACTTTTGCACTAAAATTTTAAAAATTAACTTTCTTCCATTTGTGATATAAATGATGACTAAGTCTGAATACCTATATACATCTTTTTCCTATTTCAATTGTTGGTTTTTAAGGAAAAACAAGAACAATTTATAATAAGAATATAGCAATAATTTTTTTTTTTTTTTTTTTTTTTTTTTGTATTTATAAAAAGAATGAAAAATGGAAGCTCTTTTAATGTAAAACTGCCATGGCTGGTTAGTTGAAACAATAGTGGACACATTCCCAATACCAAGATGGATATAAAAAAATAAATAAGTAGCATAATATCATAAAATTTGTAGCTTACTTTGTGCCTTTTCACAGAAGTTTATCTGAAAGCCTAAAGTAAAAGAGATAAGTTCCAGTTCATTTACTGTAAATCAAGCAAACCAAAATTAGAACACAACATTGTGTTTTTTTAATATTACATTTTGAATAAAACTAACTCAAGAACAGTTCAAATCACATTACTCCCACCATTAGGGACATAACTATAACACACAAGGTTTTATTAAAAAAAAAATCCAACTCTTTCAGATGCATGTGTACTTTACTATATGGAACTGAAATTCAGTTAAAAGTATGAGTTATACTATCTTAAACTTTATTTTTCACATCTATTCAATAAAAAGAATATCTATTAGGAGGAATACTCTTGGAAATTAAGAGTAACTTTAACATTGTTTAACAATATTTTCAATGTTTTCAACCTACAAATTCAGAACATATTAGAAATTATTTTAGCAGCTCAAATTGCTGACTTACAACACTGATTAATTACTTACTACTCACCACTCAAAAGTTCAGTAGTTCATAAACTGTGAAACTTAAACACACATAAAGCAACATTCTCTAGTCAACTAGCAACTTTAAATGATAAGACAATGAGCTGCTCAAAAGATGCTCAAATCCCTCTAGGACAGGCCTGAAAAAAAGACAATGTCCTTAGGAATGATAAGGCAGAAATAGATCTTTAAAAGTTATAGGCAGTTAATTCTTCTTAGAAACATGAATACACTTTCCAAATCCAGTTCATTATGTTTACACCTTATGTATTCACTGCATATAGATATCAATTTTTTGTCAAATGCACCCAGTAAAATAGCTGCTTAAACCAAAGCCTTGGGGTCGGATGTAGCTCAACTGGTTGGGCGTCCGTCTCCCATATGGAGGGACCCGGGTTTGATTCCCGGACCTCCCGGTAAAAAAAAAAAAAAAAAAACCAAAGCCTTCTCAAAATATTCTTTCATCCCTTAGTTCATTAGGTGAATATCTGGTGTCCTTTGTCACCTACATATGCTTGTGTTTATTACTGCTTTGGGGACAACAATGGGGAAAGTAAATTTAGAATAAGTATCACCCAAGTCTGTGTTTGCACAAATTCAATCAAAACTTACAAGAAAAAGGGCCAGAACTGAAGGAAGGATATAGTCAAGTAATTTTTCTTCTGTCCAGTTATCAAAATTCTTAAGACTTTTAAAAGGATAAAGATATCTTCTATGATGTACTAAAACCGAAAAATGCTTGTACATACTTTGACACAAAGGCATCTGTTCCCTTCATCCTCTGGGCACTAACCCACTGTTAACTATCCAATCACAGAAAGGACAATGCCGGGGGAAGTGGGAATGGAGAGACTTCCTAGGAAAGAAGTATTGAAGCAGATCTGAAAGACTGGGGGTAGACAGCATTGATATTAGTCCCTTTACTACTGCAGCTCAATATGTTGCCCCACCAAATACACAGAGGGAAGAGAATTCAGAAAGAAAAACCAGAGATCTGTGAGTCTCATAAACCTAAGCTCCAGAAGCCAGTAGCCTTCTATTAGGCAAAATGTACCAATGTACCAAACACAAGTCAGAAGAAAAGGAAAAAGAATTGTAGCATTGGGAGGAGGGAAGGTAAATTCACCTAGTACCAGAGCTATAAAGGTAGGTGTTGAAAAACTGAAACAATTTTAAGACAATAGTTACTCTTCTCTTTCTAGCTCTAACTGACCTGGCTGCTGATAGGTAGCAAAATGAAAAAGTAGAAGAGGTGAACAAAATAACAATATGAAAAAGGAAAGGAGTGAGAAAAATAAATTTGGAAGGTGTATGCTGAGAATGGTACAATGTCACCAATTACTGCTCTAACACATTAGAAGCTAAGTCCAGTTTAAATCAATGCAAGTGGCTAAAAAGCAGAGAGCAGGAGGGGGCAATGAAATTCTCAAAATTCTCAAATCAGTGATGAAGTGATCAGGTGAATGGATTTGGACTCCTCACACAAAATCCCTTTCTCTATATTATTTCTCATTCAGAAAAAACCTGGTAACTGGCCCAGAATCCAGAAATAAGCAAGGGTTAAATGAATTGGAACATAAATGGCTCAATTTTTCTTTGGCAATTTCATGACTTTTTAATATTATCAATGAAATCAGGTAAAAAGTTATTTTAGCTAAGTAGTTCTATAACTCAAAGACAAAAAAGAAAAATATATATGAAAAAAACCTGCAAAAAAAAGTAACAACAACAACAAAAACCTACAAAGGTGAGAAATTCTTACAAATACTTAGGATTTTGTTTTCTTTCAAAGACAGATTTGAGAAAGTACCAAATAGCTCCACTAAGCTCATTGTACTTGTAGGGGAGGGAGTGGGCCTGGACAGGCAGAGGAAGGCAGTCGGAGAGCAACAGTGAAAGAAACTTCCTATACCCTCAGTTTTTCAAAAAGCAAGTTTGTGACTATGCTTTAGAGACCATTAATATTCATTTACATATTTTCAATTTTTGAGGTCTCCCTTCCTTCTCTCCTAAATTCTGTCTTACCATTCACATATGTTAAGTCCTGCTTCTCTGGGAGTACCAAATCTAACAGTTAAATCTGTTCATCGTAACAATGAATTTAAGTCTTAGATGGCTTGCTCTTTTTGATCTCGGTGAGTTATCCATACACTTGGACTTAATTTACTTGGTCCTCCACTTCAATTTCCCTAAGGCAGGTAGGAGGGAATTCTAGTCTTTATAATTTTATCGGGCCTTTGACCAGTTCACTTTTAATTGAATCTTAGACCTCAAGAATAAATACTGAGGTATTTAGGGAGAGTGTTAGTAAGCTTCAAAAGAAATAAAAAGAAATAAAGCTATGTGGGTTTTTACCCCCTCCTTTTTCTCTCTGGGTCTCTCCCACCCTCCTCCTCCTGGCCCTCCTACACACATTTTCCCCTCCTTTTGCCCCACTTACCTCAATTTAAATTGAGATCCCTTAACTGGCCATAACTCAAAACCTACAATTTTATTGTATTTACCAAATAAAGATAGGCCAGTTAGTTTAAAAGGTGTTTTAGGGTATATGTAAATATTAATGATACAGTATAAAACAAAGAGTGTCAGGAACCAGGGCTCTAGTTCCAACTGTGAAATTTAAGTCATTTCACTTGAGCCACAGTTCCCCCATTTATATAAAAAATATAAATAACATCAGGTAATTTTATCTTAGAGCATGAAAACAGTGTGTCTAGACCTAATTTTGCCAGTATAATGGCCTTTGCTGGATTTTGCAGCCATCATCATTTCTCCCGTTCTTCTGGGTTGATGGTCATAACCCAGGGAAGGTGGATGGAAAGGGCATAATTTGCTCCCCACCTCCCTCAGTAGTTCCATATGGTTCTCTGGATATTCTGGATTTTTTCACTGCTGAAAATGGATTATAAAGCCACAGTAATATAAAAAATTAGATTAAATTAAAAAAAAAAAAAAAAACAGAGCTGCCTTATGGTTCAAGCCTAGACCATGCTATCAAATATCCCTCCTGCCACAAGCACAAAGAGCCTAGTGATTTCACATGTTCAACTTCGGCATCAAAATTGTGGCATGTGCCTTAAACTGAAGAGTTATCCACAGTGTATCATTATGGCTCTAACGTCTAAGGATTTATCTAAACTTGTCCTAAATTTGTATTTTCATTGCAGTTAGAGTGAGTTCCACAAAACTTATTTCTTCCTGTGTTTTAGCTGTATTTCTTTTTATTTTCCTTACTTTACCCTTTCACAATTAAAAGGAACCTGCCCTAATTTTAAAATTCCACAATTTCCCTCATCCAGAACCGTTCATGATTTTAATAAATACTAATCAAATCTTTTCCATCTTTTTAATCCACACTTGTTAGTCCTCACAGCCCAACTCTTTTTCTTCCCAGTAGCCACTAACTACCATATTCTTTTTTTTTTTTTTTTTGCTTTAAAATTTTTTTTTTTAACCTGGGATTTATTCAAAGTATTTATTGAACAGTTTCTTTATATACTTTATTTATTTTTTTTTTTTTTTTTTATTTTACCAGGAGGCCCCGGGGATCGAACCCATGTCCCTCCATATGGCAGACGGATGCCCAACCATTTGAGCCACATCCGCCCCCTCTTTATATACTTTAGAGTTTACAAAGTCTCATATACTTTCCAAATAATCTTGCAAGATAGGGAGGGAAAATAAGTAATGCCATTGTTATCATTTGAAAGATGTGAACACAAACTCAAATTTATTTGACTTGCTTAGGGCCAGAGAGCTATGAAGTGACAGAATTGGAACTAGGAATCCATAGCTCCTAATTCCTAGACTACTTTTTTTTCCCACAACATATATTTCAGCAACAGACTAGATAAGAAGTGTGAATGGGTGTGCCTAAATCCACCCCAGTAAAATGAAGTTCACTCAAAGGATTTGAGCACATGTACCTGCAAATCTGACTACCTTATTCTTTAGTTATGTAACTAAATGCCGTATTATCATCTCAAACCTGTTCAATGAAACTTTGTATACATAATTCTTGGCATTAACAATGGGACCTTGAGCAAGTACCTAATCTCTGTGAGTCTCAGTTTCCTCAACAGTAAAATAAAGTAATAATACCCAAAAGTGTTTTGTGAAGGCTGAATGAGATAAGACATCTGAAATGCCCATCACAGAGCCTAGACTAGAGCTGGTGCACAACGCGGATGATGTTACTCACAGTTACTATTAACCCTGCTCTCTGTCTCAGGTGAGCAGTGACTGGGGTGCCTCCCTGACCTCTCTGGCTGGTCACCAGACCAGCTTACCTATCCAAAGCCAGTCTCTCTCTTTTCACCTTCCATCACCTGGACAAGTTAAAAGGGAAGGAGTCCAGATGGCAGTGGGGAACCTCACCTCAATCTACAATTCTACCGCAGCCCTGCCTGGATACAGCCTGGTGTCCAGAGGCCTCCAGTAATGCCAAAGAGGCAGGTACTTCCCCCTGGCAGGCATCTAGCCCAGTTCCCAGGGATATCAGCAAACACATCAGGGGACCACTAATGTCAGCTTTTTTTTTTTTTTTTTTTTTTTAGCAAAGCCAGGTAATTAATAGACATAGGTATACCATATGCATATCAGACATGTATCTGGCAACACTTCTCATTTTCTTTTTTTTCCTTTAATTTTGTTTTAAGTGTTTTGGGTAAGATGAACTAAAATGCAGCTTGCAAAGGCTGCTGTGGTATCCACATCAATCATCTTTCCCTGTGGTGGGGGGGGATGAATCAAGTTGTGTATGATGCCATTGTTTTCTTCTTTCAACAGACCCACCTTGAGTCTTAACTGCTGGCTAGTGCTCCCTTCCACTGTGTTTAACAATCAGGCCAATCTTACTAGCTCCTGCCCTGCATCCTTTCTATATGCATACATTAGCCCTCAGCCATGCCTAGAGCATGAAGAGAAACATGAAGACTTTCTAGAATTGGTGGGGGGGGGGGAGTGATGCTAGAAGCCAATCCATGCCCATTAGAATGGATAGAAATTGCTTAAATAGCCCATATTTTCTGGCCATATTTAGCCAGAAAAACAAAAATAATCTACACAGTTAACTCATGCTAAATGAGTTCTACTTCTAAATTAAGTATACTGCTGAAAAGATTCTATTGCCTTCAAAATCTACATGGCCTCCTTGGCCAATGCCTAGTTGGGAGTCTTCTATTTACTTGCAGAATCCTGATCTAAATGCCTCCTGATTCAAAATGCCAGTGTAAGCCCTTCTAGCAAGTTTAGACATCCAGAACATAATGGAGCAATCAGGAAGCACCAACGCTCCAAAATCAACCCAGAGATGGCTGGTTGCTTAGCACATCCACCCTCTGACTAAAACCTAAAATAAGACCTCCTTCTATTCCTGAATCTGCACCACTTCTGGCACAGCCCTCTCTCAGACCTGAACGGATGAAATGACTTAAAGAGAGTTCTGATGAGAACCCGTGTGAACCCGTGCAGTAGTGTAGCAGAATAGTAAAAAAGAGCAAAGGCTGCCAGTCACATAGGCTGCATTAAAGCTCACCTACAAGGGCAAATTACTAAATGCCAATTGCCTGAACTATGAAAGGGGACGACACCCACCTACACTTAAAGGGTGCTTGTCAGCATCAAATAAGGGCTGAAAGAACTTAAAGAGTTTGTGTTGTTAGTTTTCCTTTCTTTTTTAAGCCTCAATGAAAGTTCCTCAGGTTGTATAATTTGGGCCATTCTCTACCTCTAGTGGATAGAGGTGGAGATAGCAAAAAAGATTGATTTGTATGATGGAGTCAATTATGATATCCAGATCCCTAAAAATAAAGAAAACTCCACGGACCCAAATCAATCCAGCTTCTCAAATTAGATAAC
The DNA here is from genome assembly GCA_026826555.1 of Tolypeutes matacus. Lineage (NCBI taxonomy): Eukaryota > Metazoa > Chordata > Mammalia > Cingulata > Chlamyphoridae > Tolypeutes > Tolypeutes matacus. The sequence continues at coordinate 8,745,558 of JAKSZT010054052.1, read as the reverse complement.
AGAAATGGGATGAAAGAATAGAAATTTACTAAGAAAGAAAACATTACTCAAAATTCAGGATTAACTAATAACTAATAATCTTAAGCAAGTTTCAACGTGCATTCATTCTAGGATGGCAGAAAATGTGAGAAACTAAATATCCTACAGGGGAGATGTTTTTTCTACTTTTTAAAATTTAATACTTGGGGTCCTCTCATTTTTAGGGGAATATATAAATGCAATATGTGCTTTGAGGAGAAAATTAATTTGTTGAGCTGGAATTCTATCAGGTTACATCAAATAAATGATAAAAGAAATAGCATGCTTCCCATTGTAATACACTGGGAAAAGCAAGCAGTTCTAGGGTTGGAACCCTCCACTGCCCTCACAATTCAGTCCTTTAAAATCAAGATAAAGGCATCCTCCTATGGTAAAATTAAATAAATAATCCAATATAATCACAAGTAGGGCATTTCATATATAGTCCATATATTCCACCATTACTGGAAGAAAAAAAATGATCACCATATTGATTTCAAATTTTTCTTCACTTTTTCTTAACAGATATACTTTATTACATTTTAAAGTTCTGTGAATATTGTTACAAGTAGAAACTATCATCTTTTAACTAAAGTTGATATTTAGAAAATGCTCAGCTGCAGATAAACTGTTGAAGATTGGACTAATCCAGAAGTTTTCTATTAAATATCTACATTAAGACCTCAGAAGAAAGAAAAATTCTTCCCTGCTTAAAATTCTCTATAATACATTTAACTGTGTTTTTTTTTTGTTTTTTTTAAAGACTTTATTTATTCCCCCCCGCTGCTTGCGCTGGCCGGGCCAGCCAACCACGCCGTGCGGGCAGGCCTGTCCTCACCAGGAGGCCCCGGGAACCGAACTCGGGGCCTCCCATATGGTAAACGGGAGACCCACTGATTGAGCCACAGCCGCCTCCCTAACTGTGTTTTTATAAGCGCTTTTAAACCATATTACATTTTAAGTGACTAGTAACTAAAGAAGGAAAAATAACTATCTTTAGTAACAATCCTTATTTACATATACAGATATTTTACAATTTTCAAAGCACTTCCACATGTTGTAATTGAATGGGAGTCTCACAACAATGCTGTGAGGAAGGTATTATCCTTATTCTAACCGATGAGAAAGTCAGAGCTCAGAAAGTTATGTAACTTCCCCAACATCAGATAGCTTGTATAGGGCAGAACAACTATTTGAACACAGTTCTTCTGGGTCCAAATCCAATGCTCCCTCCACTTCAACACCATTTGTTTTCTAAACACACACTATCAGCAGAGAAGAAATCTTCATCCTGTCGATGCAGTTTCATTAGAGAAGCTGTTGAACTCTTAATTAAAAGGCAAGTTCTATTAACCAGAATATCCTTTTCTCCAAAATGCCAGGAATGATACAATCTAAAACCCTCTGCTAACATAAACCTTGCTTGTCTGAGATTAAGCTACTAAGTAAAGCAGGAACTGCTTCTCTTCAAGCCGTTGACACTAACCTGGCTAAATTCAATGGGCTTTTGATTTGGCAAGTTAGAAAACTTCAAGCCATGGCTAGGATGGTATCAAATGTTAACAAGTCAATCCCAGACTTTACTAAAATTTGTTGGACATCAGAATCATACAATTACACAGAACTGTACCTTAATGGGCAAGAAATCTCCCTATTAAGTTTACCTGCATTGACAAATTACTGATGAAACATTAAGAATAAAAGCATAGTTCAAGTGAGGATTTTTTTTCTCCCCTAAATGAGAACTCATCCTGATGTCAAAACACATCTTATAAACCATTTACCTGACTTGGCAGACAGATCTACACTTTGCTAGTTTTCAGTCACCCAAGAACCAAAGCACAAAAATCACTCAATTTGTAAATGATGGGTGTGTTTGCCAATGTGTGGGAAAAAATAAGTCGGAATGAATGAAAATATTCAAATGTCTGAATAATAATAAAATCACCAGCTATTCCCCAATAAACTCAGGGGCAGTGGGAAGAATGTTAAAAGAAAAAAATAGTCCAAGTAGAAGCCATACCTGTTGGTACAAAAGTGTAACTGAAGCTAGGACTATTGATGACTGTTACAAAGCAACGCTTACTTTAACATCTCTACAATTCCCATTCCATCACCCCTCCCACCGAAAGAAAAATGGGTATAGCAAACTTATAGCTAGATTTCTATTTCATATCATTCAAACTATTAATTCATATGAGAATCCTCAGATTGAGAAAAGGTATAAGATCTGGAGTTCAAGGTAGAATAAATTCTCACCTACGATATTCATAAAGGGAATGCTCAGTAACGAAAAGATGGTGAAATCAACAGGTTAGAGAAGGAGTAGGATCCAATAATAATGAAGCTAAAGAAACTGGGTGGTAGATAATAAGGGGTTAGGGACTCATCTACTAACAGTGAAAGAGATCATTAATGAGATCATTATAAATAATAGTATTGTTGCCATTAACAATGATGACAACTGATATTTATTGTCTTCTTATACTAACACTTATCTTATTGTCTCCTCACAATAAGCAAGGGCCTATGCTTTACACACATTCTCACAGGACCTATGAGGCAAGTATTATTCCCACTTTGCCAATGAGAAATTGAGGCCTGGAGAGGCTGGAGGGCACAATTTTGTGCCCAAGGTCACAAAAGCCCTAAGTCACGGCGAGGAGATTCAAACCCAGGACTCCAGAGCTATGGCTCTTAAGCATTAGGATATGAACCACACAACGGTTCCCAACTTGAACCACTCCTGCTGCACAAACTTCAAGCCATGAAAAAATGTGCAGCACTACCCATGCCTAGCACAATGGTCATCCCGTTGACAGGGCTTCCAGTGTCTGCTAAACACTGGAATGTATCCCATGCACCCACAACTGAATCCTGCTGTTTGAAAGACTATGGTCATTAACAACTCCCAGGAAGGCACTTTTTAGAGGTGCCTCCCTCTTCCTGGGAGGAAGAGGGTGGCAGTACACCAACACCTCCTAAGAACTACCCTCTTTGAAATTGGATTTAAAGATAAGAATGGTCTTTTGGCAGATGAAGCAAGGGAGGTTCTGCCATTTAAAATGGGCTCTGCTTATTAGAAAGTTTTATTCAAAACACAGGAGTTGGGGAGAAGAATGGAGAACATCGGAAGAATTTCCAACTACAACCTCCTTTATTGAGTTCCTAGAACACTCCAAGTTCTTTCCAGCTTTGGAACCTTAACACACTCCCTCGGCCTAGATCCTTCCTCTGGTAGTAGAGAAGGGTCAGCCTTCCAGGCAGGCCTTCTCTATTTCCCATTACAAAATCCAGTTTGTTACCATCATAACATTACAATTTTTTCACTGTGTATTGTGCCCCTCCTAGATCCTTACAGGAAGGTAAGTTCCATCAGGGATGAGACTGTCTGATTCACTCTCTTATGTGTACCCACCCAGCAGGAGAATACAAGGCCTGGCACTTAGCAGATACCCAATCATTTTTTTTTTAAAAACAAAATAAATTTATACTGGGTTTTTTCCCCAAAAACTGTCAGGCCCTCTTTCCCCCTTCCCTCTCCCCAACCCCACCCCACCCCACTCCCCAAAAGAAACTTGCATTATTTTTATAAGCTTTTTAAGTCACCCATTTTGGACAAGCAAATCAATCCTAAATTGTCATTTTGCTGTTTTACTTCCACCACCAACACCACCAACTAGATTGAAACTGTAAAGCTGTGGGGTGAGGAAACCCATCTCGCACTTCACTCCCTCTGTGTACTAGGCTGTACAACATAGTGGACATCGAATAATTCAATCTGAATTAATTGTCTTAAGGCCTGCACAAAGAGTGTCCTCTGAGCTCTGACATCATCCTGTCTATATATCTATCACTGTCCTTTACATTTGTTAAAATTATCTCATAGGGCAGCAGGGATATAAGGATGAAAAAATCCTGTCTCTGCTTCCTGAATCACATACACATTCATCAACATAAAATATTCAATAAATATCTGTTGAACCAAACTAGACACGGGGTAGGCTGACCAAGGAGCCCTTTAGGAAGAGCTTCATCAAACTGCAACCACAGTCATATGACGACCAAGGGTACCCTAGCTGATTCTGCTAATAATTCAACACAAGCAGTTTGCTAAAGTTATCAAGAGATCTGAGAGTGTTTTAAAAATAGCATTTCTAATCCAAATTCCCCAGCAAGCTTGAGGAAATGGCCCCTAACGTGGGCCATTCAAATCACCCCCCTGTCAAGGACTATACAGAACTAATAGGCCTTCCCAGTGGGAAAAGCCATTAATTAGGAGAACTGCCTCAGATATCCAGACACGACATTGGACCACTTTGACCTCTGCCTTTCTATTTCCTGTACCTCTCCGTTTGAACCAAATTCACTTTTTTTTTTTTTTTCTGCATGCAATATGCAATAATAACACAAAAATCCCTGGCCCAGAACGAACTGCCTCTCCCAGACCAACGTCGGGATCGCTCCCTTACAGGTGGCACAGGCCTGGGAAACCCCCAGCCCTTCCCAGCACACAGATACCCTGCAAAAGTTTGGGTGGGTTCGTTCCAACTAGACCGCGGAGCTCCGAGGTCAAGTCGGTGCTCAGGCTCCGGCTGTGCCCGGGGAGAACCAAGATGGCCCTGCGCGGGGCCGCTCTGCGGCGGCGGGAGCCGGGCCGGGGCCCAGGGACCAAGGGCCGCCGCCTACCTGCGCGGGGGGGCGGCCCGGCTGCGCGTCCCGGAAACCGGGCCTGGCGGGGCCAGGTGGGCGCCGGCCGCCGAGGGGGCGGCCGCGGGGGCGGTCCCGGGCCAGGTGGGCCCAGCGGGCCGGCGGGGAGCCGGACAGGCGGAGCGCGGGCGGAGGCCTCGGCCGGGGCCTGCTGGGCCCGAGCCCGGATCCAAGCCGGCCCGGAGGCAGCCGGGAGCGGGGCGGGAAGGCGGCAGCGAGGGAGGGAGGGAGGGAAGGAGGCGGGCGGGAGGCTCCGCGGCTTCCTCAGCCCGGTCCGGGGACGGACTCCGGGGCAGGCCGCGAAGGCGCTGACGGCCGCGCGCGGGGACCGGGGTCTCCGCGCGGCCGCGTTCCTTACCCTGCATGCTGCTGACGGCCGGGTGGCCCGGCGCGGGGGACCCCACGGGGCCCGGGGTGCCGCTGCCGCTGCCGCCCCCGGAGCCGCCGCCGCCGCTCGGGCTCTGAGCCGCCATTGTTGGGAGTGAGGAGCCTAGCGGCGCCGCGGCGGCTGCAATGCAGCAAGCTCGGCCTCTTCGCGGCCGAGGGGCGCGGCCGGCGCCCGCCCGGCCCCGCCCCCGACCCGCCCCAGGCCCGCCCCAGGCCCGCCCCCGACCCGTCACGGACGCGGAGCCGGTACCAGACGCTGGGCTGCAGACCCGCGCATCTCTGCAGTGCCGGACCCGAGGGGCAGGCGGGGGTCCTGGACTGAGGCTGCGGGCCCCCGGAGCCTAAAGCGTTTTTGCAGAATTATGTGTATGCAATTTGGGGGGGAGAAGGGAGGGAGGGTACAGCGCTTTCTGCATTTCCACCGAGATCTGTGACTCCAAAAGTTTAAGGAAGCCCTTCTTGGAATTTCAGAATCCAAAATCAGAATGGTAAAGCTGAAAGGGATCCCAGAGCCCATGCCCAATTAAGGTGAGAGCAGGTAGGTGTACTTAAGCCTGCTGCCTTCCAAACTGTCAGAACTCTCCTTCCAGGGCCAGGCTGACTGCACAGCATCTCCAACTCTGGGTCTGCATTAACACCACCAAATCCTCATCAGAGAAGCAGTAGCCCAACGACATCCTGAATGTGGGGGTCTTGGAAAGGGAATCTTACCAGAGACCAAAAGGAAAGGAAAAGTGGCCTTCCAGTCTGCTTAGCCCAGGGTACAGGTTAAATATTCCATCTTCATGCTTTCCCTTTAAGGTGCAGATTGGAAGGTTGTTTTCTTTTCTTTAGGGTTTATATTTTAATGCCTGGAAGAGTTAGTATCAGCAAACCATTGAAAGTATATTAGAGGTTACCAGGTGTGGGATTGGGATAGGGAATGGGGAATTAGAGCTTAATGAGTACACCGTTTCTGTTTAGGGTGGTAAAAATTTTGGGAAATAGAAAGTGGGGAGGTTGCACACATTGTGAATATAAATAATGCCACTGAATTGTGATTACATTTTATCACACACACCCTCCATAAAGAAAAGGAAAACAACTCAACCTGCCAGTGACTATAAAATATGGATTCAGAAAAATGGAGAACACTCTCCCCAATACAACAGCTTTGCATTTTCCTTTGCTTGGCCACTTTTGCATAATGGGAAAGCCATCAGCAGCCCCACAGTTTGCTGGCAAATACCCCAGATGTAGTGTCCTGTAATCATAAGGTTCCAGGTGCAGGATGACCAGATGCCAACCAGTTCTGTTGGAGCAATTGCTGACACTTTATTCCAGTACCTGCCAGTAGGGATCCCAACTGGTTCCTATTACATAGGCATCACTCGCGGGTATGTGCATGTCATCTCATTTCTTGCTTCCAGTTCCTTGGAGATTGGAGTGGTGCCAAGAAATGGTTTGAAGGAGATTTATTCTCCCCACCCCCAAAAGCATCATTAGCATCCTACCCCCATCCTTTGATGTGGACAATTGATATATTCACAATCTTATGTACAAGCACCCTTTTCCAATTTTACACACACACACACACAAGCACACATTTCTTTAATAGAAATCCTAGAAGGAATATTAGAGATTAGGCAACTACTAGAAGATAACATTTTTAAAAAGATTTATTTTATTTATTTATCCCCCCCTTGCTGTTTGTGCTCACTGTATCCATTTGCTGTGCGTTTTTCTGTGTCTGCTTGTCTCCCTTTGTTGTGTCATCTTGCTGCACCAGCCATGCCGTGGGGGCCAGCTTGCCTTCACCAGGAGGCCCCGAGAATCAAACCTGAGGATAAACAGGAGCCTAACCACTTGAGCCACATCCACTTCCAAGATAAAGTTTAAAAAAAATTTTTATCTACTTTTGTTTTAGGTTATGTATAGGTTACATTTAAGATTGTTCAAAAGTAGTTTATTTAAGTAAGAAAAACATCGAAAACCGGACCACTCTAATCCCCAAGGAACTGGAAACAAGAAATGTGTCATAAGTAAACCATGTAAGTAGGGGGTGGATGTGGCTCAAATGGTTGGGCGTCCATCTGCCATACGGAGGGACCTGGGTTCGATCCCCAGGACCTCCTGGTAAAATAAAAAATATGTATATAGAAGGCGCATGGGCTGCCAGGCTCTGTGTGCTGGTGAGCCGCCAGGCCCTGGGAGCCATGCAGCAAGATGATGACATAACAGGGGAGAGACAAGACGAGATGCTCTGAAAGCTCTGAAAACCAGGAACCGAGGTAACACATGTGGCAGAACACCTTTCTCCTACATCGGAGGTCTCCAGGATCGAATCCTGGTGAAGATTGGAGGAGAAGGATGACAAGAGATGGCAGGAAACAGACACAGAGAATTGCCCAGCGAATGGACACAAAACAGCAAATGGGGAAGGGGGGTGTTAAAATGGATAAAGTAAATAAATAAATCTTAAAAAAAAAAAAAAAAGAAAGAAAACCATTTAAGTGACAATAAGCCCAAGGAAAAACCTTCAACCTAGCAAATTCATTAAGGAAGACTGAATTAAAATAGCAGTATATAACTATTTAGGTTTTGTTTTATAATACCTAACGCCTGTGGGTTTGTGATAACAACTGATGTATACTTGCATTGTGTTGGTATTATAAACTGGTGGAGCGCTCTTGTAAATCTTTTTGGCAACAGATTTCAAGAGGCATAAAAAGGTCCACATCCTCTAAGCCAATAGTTCCATTCTTGAACATATCCAAAAATAATGATTGTTTTACTTTGCTAAAGACTGCCAATACAATATACCAGAAATGGGTTGGCTTTTACAATAGGAATTTATTAGGTTAAAAGTTTACATTTCTAAGGTTGTGAAAATGCCCAAAACAAGGCATCATCGGAGATGCTGTCTCACCAAAGATTGGCTGCTGGTGATCCTGGACTCCTGCCAAGGACTCCTGTGCAAGGCACAATGGCGGCTCTACTGGTCTCTGTCTTCTCCTCCATGCTCACTGTGGGTGATTAGGCACATGGCAGTGTCTGCTCGTCTCTTGTCTCTCCTCTCCTCCAGGACTTATTGCTAAGTCTGCTTCAAGCTCTTCTTTCTGTGGTTTTTCTCCTGGGTTCATTGATTTCTGGCAGCTTTTTTCCCACTGTGTCTGTAGCTTTTATTCTTCTGTTTATAAAGGACTTCAATAAAAGGATTAAGACCCACCCTGGGTCATACCCTACTAAAGTGATCTAATCTAAAGGAAGGTCACTTAACTGAATCTAATCAAAAGGTCCCATCTACAATAGGTTTACATGTACAGGAATGGATTAGCTCTAAGGACATGATCTTCTGGGATTGACCCAGCTTCAAACTGTCACGATGATATGAAAAATGATAATGTGTTTATATGACAATCTCAAACCTTCTCTATACACAATCCCAGCTATATGGCTTGGGTATCTCTCTGTGCTTCAGTTTCCTGTTCTGTAAAATAGAGATGATAACAGTGCCTGCCTAAAAAAGATTATGAGTGTTAATGGATTAAAGTGCTCATGAGAGTATCTGGCACACAGTAAGCACTATATAAATGTTATGTATTATTGTTATCATCACCATCATCATCATCATCACTGCAATTAATGTCAAATCCTTTCTTCCAGTTGCTCAGGCCAAAATCAGAGGGATCATTCTTTACTCCTCTTTCAGTTATACCTCATATTCAATTCATTAAGTCCACTTGATTTTACCTTTAAAATATATTGTGAGGCTGGGAAGCGGCTGTGGCTCAATCAGTAGGGCTCCCGTTTACCATATGGGAGGCCCCGGGTTTGGTTCCTGGGGCCTCCTGGTGAAGGCAAGCCCGCCTGCACGGCGTGGTTAGCTGACCCAGCGAGCACAAGCGGCAAGGGGGGGATAAATGAATAAATAAATAAAATCTTAAAAAAAAAAAAATATATATATATATATATATATAGTGAATAAAATATATCTTGAATATGACTGCTACTACCCTAGTCTGAACTACCCTCATCCCTCCTCTGGATATTGCCATAACCTCCTAATTGGCTCTGCCACTTCTATCTCACCTCTATGGTATATTCCTAACATAGCTCCCAGAGTGATCCTCAAACTAGAAACCAGATCATCACTCCTCTACTCAAAGCATTCCAGTGGCTCCGCATCTCACACACGGAATAAGCCAACATTTAACATGGCCCCTGTAGCAGTTTGGCATTGTTTATGAATCACAAAAATAGTTATTGGATTATGTTTGTAAACTGGTCTGTCAGAGGTATCACTTCTTTTTTTTTTTTTTTTTTTTTTAAAGATTTTATTTATTTATTCATTTATCACCCCCTTGCTGCTTGTGCTCGCTGGGTCAGCTAACCACACCGATCGGGCGGGCTTGCCTTCACCAGGAGGCCCCGGAAACCGAACCTGGGGCCTCCCATATGGTAAACGGGAGCCCTACTGATTGAGCCACAGCCGCTTCCCAGAGGTATCACTTTTAATTGATTAAATTATGATTAGGACTTTGATTGGGCCACATCAGTAGAGCAGATAAAAGATGTGGCAAAGGACAGAGTTGGACTTTTAATGCTGGAATTTTGAGCCAGAACCCAGGAAGTGGCCACACAAGAGAAGAACACAGAGGAAGAGAGATGGCTCCTTAAACATGGCAGAAGCCCTGGGGGGAGAAATAGAGCTGTTAGTTTGAAAGTCTACAGCTGGCATTGTGGAGAGAGCACAGCAGCTGAGCCCAGAGAGAACAGAGCCCCAGGAAGAAGACCCCAAGAAGCCTGAACTCTTGGCAGATGTCAGCAGCTATCTTGCCCCAACACATGGCAATAGACTTTGGTGAAGGAAAAAACTTATGCTTTACGGCCTGGTAACTGCAAGCTTCTACCCCAAATAAATACCCTTTATAAAAGCCAACAGATTTCTAGTATTTTGCATCAGCATCCCTTTGGCAAACTAATACAGCCCCTTTCACCTTTCTGCCTTTCTGCCTCCACCTCCCGCTACACTCATCCTCACTCACTGCTTTCTAGCCATACTATTCTCATAACTGTTCCTCCAACGTGTCAGGTGGGCTCCCACTCAGCCTTCCCACTATTTGGAACACACACTTCCACCCCCAACCCCTGGATCTACACAACTCTGGGGATTTTTACTTCTTTTAGTTGTTTGGGGGAGCAAATATAGTTGAAAATGGTCTAAGTGTCTGACAATAAGAAATGTTTAAGTAAACTCATGATTTTATCTTTAAAATTCTGTGTATTACAAAGAGAAGAAAATATCCTAAACAAGATTAGCATAAAATTGTTAATAAATTCCCAAATAGGAAATAAAGTAAATCCCCCTGATCACTCCAAAATTTTAAAATTAGCAGGCTTGGTGATTTGCAACCTGCATATCACAATGACTTTTAGTCATTTAGTCATTTAGTGATTTGGGTGACTTTTGTACTGTTATTTTAGCAATGACTCTTGTTAAAAGTTTAAATACTTTTCATCTCCTATAACAGTATCACCTAGGCATTTATTAAGTGGTTATATTAGTGATGAAAAATGAGGCTAAAATAGCAATAACTTTGGATTAGAGTGTGATATGATAAAACTCCTTGTGATCATTTATCTGGAGAAAATAATAATAGGATAATTTTTTCTTCATAATGTAAAAAACCATGAGTTACAAAGTATTATATTGGAGAAAACCACTTATATAATTCAAAGTAAAAAGAGAATTTTAAAATAAGTAAATATAGGGGGCCGGATGTGGCTCAACTGGTTGGGCGTACGTCTCCCATATGGAGGGACCTGGGTTTGATCCCCGGGACCTCCCGGTAAAATAAATAAATAAATAAATAAGTAAATATAAGTTGTGATTATAACTATGTAAACTAGTGGTTCTCAATCCATTAGAATCACCAATGGAGGTGGTTGCCGTTGTTTTTAATTTTGAAGTGCAGGCCTTACCCCCAGGGAATCTGCCTCTGTAATTCTGAATGGAGTTAGGCTTCTGTGTTGAGCTTGTGGTGATTTTTATATACAACCAGGGATAAGAACCACTGATGCCAATGCATTATGTCTGCATATGGGTAAAAAAAAAAAAAATGAGAAAGGACCATGACCTTTTAAAAGTGATGACGCTATAAGCTTTTAACTTTTTTTTTTCAACTGTCCATATTTTTCCTATGTAATTTTGTTTGTGGTTGAAAATGTAATGGGTACAGAGTTCCTTTTTGGGGTAGTGGAAGAGTTTTAGTAATGGTTAGTGGTGATGGTAGCAGAGTGTTGCAAATGTATACACCACTGAATTGTATACTTGAAAGTGGTTAAAATGGGAAATGTTATGTTGTGTATATGCTACCACAAAATTTTTTAAATTAAATTTGAGTTTTAAAAAAATGAATTGTGCAAACCAAGTTTAGTTTTTCAGTAATAATAATAGCAGCTTGGGGGAGGCATAATCTTGGGGGAGAAGGAAAGGCAATTAGGCAATATGTATCAAGAGGCAGCAATTCACATCCACGAGAGATCTTTAACAAAATCCCCAGTGGGCCTGAAACTCTTGGCCTGAACCTGTAATAATTTTCCCATCCCACTAGAGTGCATGGGATTATCAGGTTAAGACCATTGTTATGGACAAGGTAGAACTTGTCCTGAAAGAGGGCTGCAGAGCTGAACTTGAAGGAGAAACAATAATGTGCACATCTCCTGCTTAGAGAGCCTTTGTTGGGGAATCTTTCTTGCTCTTTGATACATGTATCCCAATGGTTAGATTAAGAGTTTTTTTTTCAGTTTACATTCCAAATAAAGCAAAAGTAAATTACACCTGGATTTCATGTCAGGACCCCAGTTTAGGCCCCTGGGAAAGGAATAAGAAGGGTCAGACACCCCTATTGCCTGGAACAGTCATCAGATATTCCCTTCATGGGCTAGCAGTTGGCACTGGGCAAAACTCTTCTTCCGTCCACCCCTAAAGTGGTAAGAGCTCAGGACCAGGACATCCATCAACCAAGTTGTCTCTTAAGGCAAAAGGCTGCAAGCTGTGCAGGTCTCTGGATATTGTTTGAGCATTGCATTTAATTGGAGATGAAGAACACGTGGAAAGCTTTGACCAGTTCATGTCATAAAAGAATCAAAGTTCAGTCTAATTTGGATAAAAGAAGATATTACTAATTTTTGTAGGACCCATGACTTTTAACAGTCATGCATGTGAATCAAGGTTTATAGGCAGGGGGACGGATGTGGCTTAAATGGTTGGGCATCCATATCCCATATGGAAGAACCTGGGTTCCATCTCGAGACCTCCCAGTAAAAATAAAGAAAAATATAGCAGGCACATGGGCCACCAGGCCCTGTGTGTGAGTGTGTTGTTAGGACCCGTGCGCTCCAGCAAGCTACGCAGCAAGATGATGATGTAACTGGAGAGTGACACAAGGGAGAGTCAAGATGAGACGTACTGAAAAACCAGGAACTGAGGTGGTGCAGGTGGCAGAACATCTCTCTCCCAGTGAAGACAGGAGGGGAAGGATGAGAAGAGAGGGCAGGAAACAGAAACAGAGAATTGCCCAGCGAATGGACACAAAACAGCAAAAACCCGCCCCCCCCCCCCAGGAATAAATGGATAAAAGTAAATTAATAAATAAAATCTTTTTAAGAAGGATTTATAGGCAAATGTTATTCACATGATTCGTAAGAGTAAAAAAAATGGAAGCAATATAAATATGAAAAGATAGTGAAAGAATTAAATAAAAGATGGTGTGGTTCCTGTGATTGAAAATAATGCACTCCTTTAAAAAGTCACGTTTCTGAAAAAACATTTTAATGTGGTGTTTTTACAAAGAGCAACATTTCCAAGGGGAAATACTTTGTTCTAAGTTACTACCACCAAGTGAAAGGTAATGTTGATATTATTAACTACAGTCTGACCACATACAAATATATTCTAGAAGAATATGAGTCTATTTTCACAGAACTACATCCACATCCTGTCCTCATGTATGTTCTGAATTCTGCTGATTTGTCTTCATTCATTTTCTTAAAAATAAAATGAAACCAAATGGGAAAAAGAGAACAGTGGTTGCCTCTGAAGGGGTAGGGGCAGGTATTGACTGGGAAGGGGCGAGAGGGAACTGTCTAGAGATAACACTCATGTTCTATATCTTGGGAAGGATTTGGGTTATACAAAGTGTATCCATCTGTCAAAACTCAGCAAATATAAGGTATAGGTTTTATTATATGTAAATTATACATCAAAAGAAAAAACTGTAAACAAAGATAAAATTCTAGCTAATGATATAAATGCTGGAGTATTTAAAGGGACATGTACTGATATCTGCAATTTGCTTTGAAATATGTTTTTAAAAACCATATAGGTGGGTCACATGCCCTGGTCAAAATAGAAGAGTGAGATGTCTCAGGCATCTGTCCCCCCACAGAAGCTTTGAACAACCAGGAAGAACTTGCAGAAACATCTTTCCAAAGCTCCAGAAAGCAGTTCTAGGACAGCAATAACAAGACAAATGCTGAATCAAGACAAAGGCATCTTAAAAGTCATAAGATCTTTTTTTTTTTTTTTAAGATTTATTTGAAACCAACGGATGCTGCTGTCAGCACCATCCCCTACACTAAAGACAATTTAGCATTCTCGGGTCTCTGGGCCTGCAACTACGGACAAAGGGAGCTTCAGGGATCTATCACCCCAGAAAAGGGGAGAGACAGGGACACAGCCTGAGGCTGACTCAGCTTCTGACCCACAAATTTGGTCTGCTGTGCCCCACGAGCCCTTCCAGGCCAGGTGGAACCACATAGTGGTTTGCCCTGAAAGTCCACAAAGGACTGGAGAAATCCCTCTCTTCTAGCTCGGAGTAATTGTTGAGGATGCCCCAGGAAAGGGAGAGAGAGGCAACAGCCTAAGGCTGACTCAGCTTTTGACACAGAAATTTGGTCTTCTGTGTCCCAGGAGGCCTGCCAGTCCCGGTGGTGCTGCACCATTGTTTGCCTTGGAGCCTGCAAGGGGCTAAAGATATACAAACCTCCCAATCTCCTCCTCTACTAACAGGGACTGATTGTTGAGGACTCAGAGGGGAGTGGAAATATTTCTGACCGGGGAAAAGGGAGGGGACTGCCAGAGAAGGCTGGAGAACTGTCTCAGAGAAAGTTTGAATGACAAGGCTTCTAGCCTCCAGACAGGAAGCTCTATCAAATTGATCCAGTCTGTGTTGCAACAAATACACTCCAACAAGGCATTGAACTGAGAGCTGCCAAAGAGTACAAACTGCTACCAGAACAAAGAAGTGCGTGCAAGAAAATTAAAAATAAGTAAGAAAGGCTTTTGCCAGCCTCTATTGACTCCCTCCCTAAGGCCCTAGGAAGTGAATCTACAACCAATTACTGGGACCAGTGCCCAACTGAGAGCAACCAACAGGACAATCCTAACAATCCAGGTCGAGCCAAGAATCAAAGAGCAGGGGTAACACATAGCCTCCTACCACTAAATCTGTAAAAAAGAGATAGAAATTGAGCATCTGAGTAAACTATAGCCTAATCAGATGACTAGACATCAGCAAAATATTATGAGCCATACTAAGAAAAGAGAGAAAATGGCCCAAGAAAAGGAATATATCAAAGCCCCAGAAGAGACACAGAATTTAAGAGAACTAATCAGCAAGATGCTCACAAATTTCCAAAATCAAAAATAAGTTGAAAGACAATATGGTTAAAGAGATGAGTGTTATAAATAAGACATTGAGCAAGCGCAAAGAATTTAAAATCCTGAACAGAAAAGTAACAGAGTTCATGGGAATGGAAGACACAATAGGTGAGATCAAAAACATATTCAGGGTTGAGGGGACATTCAGGACGGGGCGCATCTGGAGCAGGCTTCTGGGAGTGTGTGAGTGTTCATCCTGTCATAATGTGTTGTGTCGGGGAGTGGAGACCCAAACGGTGAGTGGGAAGGAGATGGACCAATTCACCCGGAAACAGACAGGTGGATGTCTGTTAGGAGCAAGGGTGGATCCTAATAGGGGAGGACAATCAGCATGTCAAGACCTCTTACTGCATGTAACTATGAATCTTGTCATCCGATGAGTCAAGACGGGGGGTGTCATGTGCCCCAGGAAGATGGGGAGGAAGGAACAGAAAAGATCAAAAAGGGTGTGTTTGGTGGTCAGGGGAAAAGTTTTTCATTACTTTACAGTGACGGACACAGGACATTGTAAATGTCCTCAAAAATTACTAAACTGTACCGTCTAAATTGTAAACTATACTGTAAACCATTGACAGTGCTTAGTAGCTATGTTTCACTATCTGTATAACAGTTATAACAATGCTACCATCCACATACAAAAAGGTTTTAATATGGGGTGAGGAAAGGGGGAGGAGGTTGGGTATATGAGAGTCTCTAGTATTCTGTGTGTAACTTTGCTGTGACCTAAAACTTCTTTGAAAATTAAACGAAAATTTGGGAGACACTGGGAAGTGAGAGGGGGAAGGTGCCACGGTATAGACTGGACACCTGATAATGCAGTGATAGAAGGAAAAATAATTTAAAAAATTATTTTAAAAAAATTTTCCCCATTTTTTAAATGTCCCAGTCCTTTAATTTTATTTTATTTTTAGTGTTTTTTTTTTATTTTTTTATTTTTTTATTTTTTATTTTAGTTTCCATGTATTTTATCTCTTACATTTAAGCTTATCATTATTATGTCATTTTCCTGTTAGTTGTATTTGGCTATTATATGGGCTTCATCTTCAAGGAAGGTTTAGATCACAGAAGGGTTACAATGGGGGCAGGAGAGGACCATTGGTGAGGGGTGTCTGGAATGAGGGGTTCGTGGGAGGAAGTTCACCTGAATATACATGAAAGATATATAAAATTGTTCAAATGATCAAGGAGTGGGGCAATAAATGAGGGAATACTGAATTACCAGCCTGGAGAGCTCTGCCACATTCTCCAAGGGAGCAGCAACAGTCCCCCGAGTGCAGGGGCAGTGTCTGGCAAAGGAGGATGGTCCACTACTGGTTTCTTGTTATTGATGACTAGCCTTACGAGTCTTTGCTCTTGTAATTGAAACAGCCTACTGTTATTGGGTGCCTAAGGGTTGCCATGTGAGAGCCTCCTTGTTGCTCAAATGTGGCTTCTCTCTAAGCCAAGCTCAGCATATGAATGCATTACCTTCCTCTCAGGGTGGGACATGATTCCCTGGGATTAGCCTCCCTGGCAATAAGGGATTAATACCAAGTGCCAACTGGCAATACGACTGGAAAAAGACCTTGAATAAAAGGGGGAAAAGGTAAAGACAAATGAGTTCATATGGCTAAGAGACTTCAAAGAGAGTTGGGAGGTAATCCCAGAGGTAACACTTATCCACACCTCAGTAGGATCTCAAAGAACACCAAAGTGGATATCACCCCACACAGAGGGGCTCCTGAGGGCTCTGGAGACACCCAGGTCCTATATAAGGGGGGGATAGCTCCAGAGATTGATGCCTTATCAGTGAGCTATACAATGGAATCTGTGCTCCTAAGAGTGACAGAGTTGGACTCAAATAAGTCCTTCCTGCACATGGTCCATCAGTCCCTTCTATTCAAACCTATATGTGATGCTGGAGTTTGTAGGTTTATTTCCAGAGACTGGAACCTTTGGCCTGCCTATGTGCCAGCTGTGCCTGGAATATTGGTGAAGCTGCAATTCCTAGTCTACAGCTCAATGGACTCACTCAAGTCACCTGGCGAGGAGGTGATGATGGACAACAGCCATCCCAGGGAAGGGAGAGAGTTTGCAGCTATAGGCAGGATAATCTCGTTCATCTTATCCATGGGATATAAGCCCCTCTTTTGGGGCAGGGAGAGGGAAAAGCAGTTGTAATACAGGGGCTTTTTCAGGACTTGGGAATTACCCTGAGTGACATTACAACAACAGATATAGGCCACTTTACATCAGCATATAACATGCAGAACTGTGTGGGAGAGAGTGTGGTCTACAATGTGAACTATGGTCCATGCTTAGTGGCAAAGCAGCAGGATGGGTATATCCATTGCAGGTGATGTGCCACATCAACGAAAGATGTATATGTGGGAAGTTATGGGAGGCATGGGAGGTGGGGAACATGGGAATCCCTATAATTTTTGTGTAACATTTATGTAATCTAGGCATCTTCTAAAATATATTAAAAAGGAAAAAGAAAGAAAATATTTGGGGCATACAACAGCAGACTCAAAATGACAGAAGAAAGAATAAGTGATACTGAAGACAGAACAGCTGAAAATGACAACGCAAAACTAAACAACATACGTGTCATGGGAGTTCCAGAAGGAGAAGAGAAGGGAAAAGGGGCAGAAAGAGTATTTGAGGAAATAATAGCTGAAAATTTCCCAACTCTTAAGAAGAAATGAACTTACATGTCCAAGAAGCACACCATACCCCAATCAGAATAAATCCAAATAGACTTACTCCAAGACACTACCCCGAATGCCAATTGTAAAAGATAGAAAAGTCTAAGAGCAGCAAGGGAGAAGCAAATATCACATACAAGGGACATCCAGTAAGACTTAGCGCAGATATCTCTTTAGAAACCATGGAGGTGAGAAGACAGTGGTATGATACAATTAGTATACCTAAAGAGAAAAACTGCCAGCCGAGAATTCTTTATCCAGCAAAACTGTCCTTCAAATATCAAGGTGAGTATAAAATATTCACAAACAGGGAAACGGATGTGGCTCAAGAGGTTCGGCGTCCGTCTACCATATGGAGAGACCAGGGTTCAATTCCCGGTACCTCCCGGTAAAAAAAAAAAAAAAAAAAAAAAAAAAAAATATTCACAAACAAACAAAAACTAAGAGAGTTTGCAAAAAAAGAATCTACATTTGCAGGAAATATTAAAGGAAGCCTTAGAACCTGAAAGAAAAAGACAGGAGAGGGAGGCTTGGAGGAGAGTATAGAAGAAAGAATAGCAGAGAGGATAACCAAAAGAGTGAAAAGACAGACAAAGTAAGATGACATATGAAAACCAAAGAATAAAATGGAGGCAGTAAATAGTGCATTTACAGTAATATCATTGAATGTGAATGGATGAAACTCCCCAATCAAAAGATAAAGGCTGACAGAAATGATTAAAAAAACATGAGCCATCCATATGCTGCTTACAAGAAACTCACCTCAGACCCAGGGATACAAACCGGCTGAAAGTAAAAGGTTGGGAAAAGATACTCCACGCGAATAATAAACAGAAAAGAGCAGGGGTAGCTATACTAATATCAGACAAAACAGACTTTAAATGCAAAAAAGTGATAAGAGATACGGAAGGCCATTATATATTAATAAAAGGGACAATCCTCCAGGAAGATATAACAGTCATAAATATCTATGCACCTAACCAGGGTGCCCCAAAATATATGAGACAAACTCTGGCAAAACTGAGGGGAGAAATAGACATTTCTACAATAATAGTTGGAGACTTCAACACCCCTCTCACATCATTAGATAGAACTAGACAGAAGATCAACAAGGAAACAGAGAACTTGAACAATATGATAAACAAGTTAGACCTAACAGACATATACAGAACACTGCATCCAAACTCAGCGGGTTATACATTCTTCTCAAGTGCCATGGATATTTCTCCAGCATAGACCACATGTTAGGGCACAATTCAGCTCCCAATAAATATAAAAAGATTAAAATTATACAAAGCACCTTCTCAGATCATAATGGAATGAAATTGGAAATCAATATTAGACAGGAAAAAAGTAAATTTGCAAATGTGTGGATGGTGAACAACACACTACTAAATAATCAGTGGGTCAAAGAAGAAATTGCAAGTGAAATTAGTAAATATACTGAGACAAATGAAAACAAGAACATAGTGTATCAAAATTTATGGGATACAGCAAGGGCAGTCTTGAGAGGGAAATTTATAGCCCTAAATGACTATGTTAAAAAGAGGAAAAAGCTGAAATCAAAGATTTAACTGAACAACTAGAGAAACTAGAAAAAGAACAGAAAACCAATCCCAAAGCAAGTAGAAGGAAAGAAATAATAAAGATTAGAGCAGAAATAAATGAAATTGAGAACCAAAAAACAATAGAGAAAATCAGCAAAGCCAAAAGCTGGTTCTTTGAGAAGATCAATAAAATTGACAAACCCCCAGCTAGAATAACAAAGAAAAAATGAGAGAAGATACAAATAAATACAATCAGAAATGAAAGGGTTACAACTGGCCCTACAGAAATAAAATGAATCATAAGGGGGGCGGATGTGGCTCAAATGGTTGGGTGTCCGTCTCCCATATGGAGGGACCTGGGTTCGATCCCTGGGACCTCCCGGTAAAAATAAAGAAAAATATAGAAGGCGCGGGCAGCCAGGCCCCGTGTGCGGGTGCGCTGTCAGGCCCTGCGAGCAGGTTCGTCATCAGGCCTGGTGCGCGGGTGCGCCTCCTGACGCTGCGGAGCCACGCATCAAGATGATGACGTAACAGGAGAGTGACACAAGGGGGAGCCAAGATGAGACGCACTGAAAAACCAGAAACTAAGGTGGCGCAGGTAGTAGGATGCCTCTCTCCCACATCGGAGGTTCCCAGGATCGAATTCCGGTGAAGACAGGAGGAGAAGGATGAGAAGAGAGAGCAGGAAACAACACAGAAATTGCCCAGTGAATGGACACAAAAACAGCAAAAATGGGGGGGGGCGTAAATGGGTAAAAGTAAATAAATAAATAAATAAATAAATCTTAAAAAAAAAAAGAATCATAAGATGATATTATGGCAACCTGTATGCCAACAAACTAGACAACCTAGATGAAATGGAAAAATTCCTAGAAATGCACAACCTACACTGACGATACAAGAAATACAAGAATTTAACAAACCAATCACATTTAAAGAGATTGAATCCATCATCAAAATTCTCCCAGCAAAGCAAAGTCCAGGACCAGATGGCTTCACAGATTAATTCTACCGAGCATTTCGAAAAGAATTAACACCAATCCAGTTTAAACTCCTCCAAAAAATTTAAGAGGAGGGAAAATTACCCAATATATGTTATGAAGCCAACATCACCCTAATACCAAAGCCAGATAAAGATACTACAAGTAAAGAAAACTACAGGTCAATCTCTCTAATGAATATAGATGCAAAAATTCTCAATAAAATACTTGCAATTAGAATCCAACAGCATATCAAAAGATTTATACATCACAACCAAGTCAGATTTATTCCTAGTATGCAAGGCTGGTTCAACATAAGAAAATCAATCAGTGTAATATACCACATTAAAAATTTGAAGGAAAAAAAACATATGTGCTAGGTGTGCGTGGAATCTCGGTGGAGCTGCAACTCCTACCCTTCAGCTCAATGGACTCATCCAAGTCACCTGGCAAGGAGACAATGATGGGCAACGGCCAGCCCAGGGAATGGAGAGGGCCTGCATCTGCAGGCAGGATCATCCCACCCACCATATCCATGGGATATAAGCCCTCTCTCACTTGGAGGTGGAGTGGACATCACCATCCCAGTCCCCTCAGGATTGGGGGAAGAACTATGGACTAGAGTGGACTTGATGGTATTCTGTTGTACACATATGGTGATTCTAGCAATGGAAGAAATTATAACAGTGAGGTGGAGCCAGTGGTCACTGGACACTTTCAGGGCAGGGAGGGGATGTGCAGTTGAAATACAGGGGCTTTTTTGGGATTTGGAGGTTGTCCTGAGTGCTATTGTGGCAACGGATGTAGGCCATTTTAAATCAGCACACACCATTCAGAACTGTGTGGGAGAGAGTGTGGTCTACGATGTGAACTGTGGTCTATGGTTGGTGGCAAGGTCCCAGGATGTGTAAGTCCGTTGAGGGTGATGGGCCACACTTGTGGGAGATGTTTGTGTGGGATGTGGTGGGAGGTTGGGAGGTGGGGAACATGGGAATCCCGGTAGGTTCCATGTAATATTTTAGGTAATCTAAGCACCTCTTAAAAAATATATATATATACATATAACATTTTTGTAAGCAAATGCACATATATGCATATATATTTATACATCATTTTACAAATATTGGTATGTATTGTGAAAATTTTGATTTGTACCCACAATAAAAAATAAAAAAAATAAAAAAACATAAAAAGTGCTCCAACAGACCTGCTATACAAGGAAAAAAAAAAAAACAAAAAAAACCCATGATAATCTCAATTGACACAGAAAAGCCATTTGACAACATCCAGCATCCTTTTTTGATAAAGACACTTCAAAAGATAGTAATAGAAGGAAAATTTCTCAATATGATAAAAGGCATATATGAAAAACCCACAGCCAACATCATACTCAATGGGAAAAGGTTGAAAGCTTTCCCTCTAAGATCAGAAGCAAGACAAGGATGCCCATCGTCACTGTTGTTATTCAATATTGTACTAGCAGTTCTAGCTAAAGCAATTAGACAAGAAAAAAATTAAAGGCATCCAAATAGGAAAAGAGGAAGTAAAACTCTCACTGTTTGCAGAAGACATGATCCTGTACTTAAAAAATTCTGAAGTATCCATAACAAATCTACTTAAGCTAGTAAATGAGTTCAACAAAGTGGCAGGATACAAGATCAACATGCAAAAATCAGTAATGTTTTGATACACTAGTACTGAACAATCTGAGGAGGAAATCAGGGGGAAAATTCCATTTTCAAAAGCAACAAAAAGACTCAAATACCTAGGAATCAATTTAACCAAAGACATACAGGACCTATATGCAGAGAACTACAAAACAATGCTAAAAGAAACTTTAAAAGACCTAAACAAATGGAAAGACATTCCATGTTCATGGACTGGATGAATAAATGCCGTGAAGATGTCAATCTTACCCAAACTGAATTATAGATTCAAAGCAATACCAATCAAAATCCCAACAGCTTACTTTACAGAATTAGAGAAGGCAATTACCAAATTCATTTGGAAGGGAAAGCACACCTGAATAACCAAAAGCATTCTAATAAAGAAGAGCAAAGTAGGAGGAATTTCACTGCCTGACCTTGAAACATATTACAAAGCTATAGTGGTCAAAACAGCATGGTACTGGCATAAAAACAGACACATCAATCAGTGGAATAGAATTGAGAACCCAAAATAAAACCTCACTTATACAGTCAACTGGTTTTTGACAAACCTATAAAGTTAATTCTAATGGGACAAAACAGTCTCTTCAACAAATGGTGCTGGAACAACTGGTTATCTATAACCAAAAGAATGAAAGAGGACCCTTTTCTCACTCCCTATACAGGAATTAACTCAAAATGGATCAAAGATCTAAATATAAAAGCCAGGAACATAAAACTACTAGAAGAAAATGTAGGGAAACATCTTCAAGACCTTGTAGTAGGTGGAGGTTTCTTGAACCTTACCCAAAATATGTGCAACAAAAGAAATAATAGATAAATGGACCTCCTCAAAATTGAACTCTTTTGCACATCACAGAACTTTGTCAAAAGTGTGAAAGGGCAGCCAACACAATGGGAGAAAATTTTTCCAAATCACATATGTGATAAGGGTTTAATATCCAGGATATTTAAAGAGATGTTACAGTTCAACAATAAAAAGACAAATGACCAAGTTAAAAAATGAGCAAAAGACTTGAATAGACTTTTGTCCAAGAAGAAATACAAATGGCAAAAAAACACATGAAGAAATGCTCAACATCACTCATGATTAGGGAAATGCAAATCAAAACTGCAATGAGATATCATTTTACACATATCAGAATGGCCACTATTAAAAAGACAGAGAACTACAAGGGTGGAGAGGATGTGGAGAGATAGGAACACTTCTTCACTGTTGGTGGGAATGCAGGATGGTACAACCACTATGGAGGACTGTTTGGCAGTTCCTAAAGAAGTTGAATATAGACTTGCCACATGACCCTGCAATACCACTACTGGGTATATACCCAGAAGAACTGAGAGCAGTGACACGAACAGACATATGTTCATAGCCACATTATTCACCATTGCCAAAAGTTGGAAACAACCCAGGTGTCCATCAGCAGATCAATGGATAAACAAACTGTGGTCTATTCACATGATGGAATATTATGCAGCTGTAAGAAGAAATGAAGTCATAAAGCATATGGCAACATGGATGAACCTGGAGGACATTATGTTGAGTGAAGCAAGCCAGATACAAAAGGACAAATACTATGTGAATGCGTTACTATGAACCAAATATATTGTGTAATATATTGTTTGATTCAAAAAAAAAATTTATATGTATCCATTACATTTAATTGGGAAATGTATATATTTATTCATTTGTGGAAAAAATAAAAAAGAGATATTCAAAAAAAAGAGAACATTCTCTCATGAACTATAGCAAATATATAATACTAATACAGGGTGTTAATAATAGGGTGGGTTGGAGGAAAAATATGCCAATGTAAGATACAGACTATGGTTAGTAGTAACATTTTGATGATGCTCTGTCACAGTTTGTAATAAATGTTTCCCAACAATGCAAGGTATTGGTGGCAGGAAGATGAATGGGAGCTCTGTATAATGTTATGCATGTTTTTTTGTTAGTTCACAACTTTTACTATATACTTATTGTTTATGTATATTCATGTATGAATGATATACTTCAATAAAAAAATGTTAATCAAAAAAAAGAGAGAGAGAGAGAGAACTACAAGTGTTGGAGAGGATGTGGAGAGATAGGAACACTTCTTCACTGTTGGTGGGAATGCAGAATGGTACAGCTACTGTGGAGCACTGTTTGGCACTTCCTAAAGAAGTTGAATATAGACTTGCCACATACCACTCCTGGGTATATACCCACAAGAACTGGGAGCAGTGGCATGAACAGACATCTGCACACCAATGTTCATAGCGACATTAGTCACGATTGCCAAAAGTTGGAAACAACCCAGGTGTCCATCAACAGATGAATGGATAAACAAAGTGTGGTGTAGTCACACGATGGAATATTATGCACCTGTAAGGAGAAATGAAGTCGTAAAGCCTATGATAACATGGATGAACCTGGAGGACATTTTTTTAAGTGAAGCAAGACATACACAAACAGACAAATACTGTATGATTGCGTTTCTATAAACCAAATATATTGTGTAACATATTATATGATTTAAAAAAATTTTATATGTATCCCGTACATTTAATTGAGAAATGTTTGTTTTTATTCAACTGCCGCTTTGTTTCCGGGCCTGAGGGTGATCAGCCCTGCTGCAGCCCGGGGAGCGACACGAGCTAGTTGTGGGCCGTCCGGCGTGCACTCCGGAACGGCGGGGGGGTGAAGAAGTTGTCAGGAGAGCGCAGGCCCGGCTCCCTGGTCTTCACGGAGGTTAAGGAGAAGTTGTCACAGGGTCGCCGTTTGGTGCCCTGTGGTCTCCCTGACAGTACTAACTGAAGAGACACCACTCACTTGCTTGCTGGAAGGTAAGACCTTTATTCAGGGAGAGCTGCGCAGTTTTATAGGCAGAGTTGGGCGGGGGTGAGCGTGTTGTCTTCTGATAGGGCTAAGCTGTTGCTGGGCGTGGGGGGAAGATTTGGGAGGGAGGGGGGAGGCTAGAGGAGAAGGCCAACATGTCCAAATAAGGTTATGGCTGTGAGGGAATGCTGTGATAGGCTGAGAGAAATGGGGAAGTTGGGTCCGGGAAGAAGGTGGGGCGTAGTGCCCCGCAAACGCCTGGTAAACATTACCTCATTCAACTGTGTTTTCTTTTTACTTTTTTAATTGTTTATATCTTCAATTTTTAAATGTACAAAACAAAGTTAAAAAAAATAATAATAAGGGACAGAGTCATTCCCAGACAAACAAAAGTTGATGGAGTTCATCACCACAAGACCGGCCCAACAAGAGATGCCAAATAGGCTTTTGTAGGTTGAAAGAAAGAGCAATAGACAATAGGTCAAAACTGCATAAATAACTACAATAATGGTTGTGGCAGTTTAATATTATTTTAAAATTCCAAAAAGAGATATTATGTTTGTAAACTGGTCTCTTCCTCTGGGTGTGGTAACCCTTTGATTATATTAGATTCAACTGAGACTCCTTTGATTAAATTATGTTAAGATTAGGGCTTTGATTTGACCATGTCATTAGGGCATGCAGGGTTGAGTCCCTGCCTGCCTTGGTAGGTAATAGAAACTGATGCTGTATTAGTTAGGGTCCTTTAGGGAAGCAGAATCAACAGGAGACATCTGTAAATAGTATGAGATTTTATAAAATTCTCTCATGTGACCACGGGGATGCACAAATCCAGATTCTGCAGGCAAGTTGAAAACCACAGGCTCCGATGAAGGTCCAATGAAGATCCTATATGAGTTTCTGGGAGACATTGGCTATCCAAAAGCAAGCTGGGAAATTCTCTTTGACTGCTCAAATCACTTCCCCTTTTAAGGCATTCAACTGATTGGATAAAATGTCACTCATTGCTGATGTAGTCTACCTGGTTTATCATAGACGTATTCAGCTATCTATGCAGTAAACTCGCTGATGACTAAAGTCCATAAATTTTCTCGTATTACAATTAGCCCAGTGCTTGCTTGACCAAACAACTAGGCACAAATACATAGCCAAATTGACACATTAGCCTAACCATCACAGTCTACCCCTTGTCAACTTGGCAACCATACACATTACCTTAAACCATACTTAGTCTCTAAGTAAAAACAATAACAGACATGCATACATATATATTTCCACCTAAGAATATTCAACTGTCCTGAATACAACTGGAAACACATTAATTCCCTACATAATGCAGCAAATCCTTGGTTAATATTCACTCTTAAACTTGACATCCTTAAATATTATGACATCAAACTAATACAACTTGTTATATGGTATGGGAAAGGGAGGAAAACAAAGATATTTGTTTTATGTACATATACAATCACAATCATAACAAAACAAGGAAGAAAGATTCACGACTATTACAGTCCTCGTTTCTGTAACTGGTTACATGGTCGAAGTTCATATCTATTACTACGTTCTTCCACAACCCATTCCATGTTTCTGTTACCCTCAGCAAGCACCTCAGCTGGTTGTGGTTCTTTGCCTGGTTGGGTAACCCAAACTTTCATTCTTGAAGATTCTGGGCCATTGTTAGTCCTGCTTGGATTCGGTTGTTGCAATTTTCCATTGACTTTAATTACAGGGCATGGCAGTACTAAGAGATGCCCTAGAGGATCTCCTGTATTTCAGGCAAACTCTTCTTTACCCGCATTATGTAGATGCAGTCCTATTTCCCTTTGATAGTCAGGATCAATCACACCAGCCAGTACAGTAATTTCCTTCTTTGCCTGTTGATTCAGAGGTAAGAGGAGCCCGAGGTGACCAGGTAGCAGTCTTAATTTCCAGATCAATGGAATCATTGTTGTGTTCCCTGATGGTAGCACTCCTCCTTTTGGAACTAAGAGCTATAGAATAGCAGAGCTTCAGATTGCAGGGACTGGAAGCAAAAATTTTCCTAGTGGGTCACCATGGATAATAATGAGGGGTGCCACTCCCATTTCAACCCCTTGATTCCTGGACCCATGAATCCTGGCTATGGAAGAAATAGCACCATATAGTGGATGCTGATTTAGAGCACACACAGCCTCCTGGAGAACATTGCCCCAGCCCTGCAAGGTATTGCCACCTACTTGGCACCATAATTGAGTTTTCAAAAGGCCATTCCACTGTTCTATCAATCCAGCTGCTTCAGGATGATGGGGAACATGATAAGACCAGTGAATTCTATGGGCATGTGCCCATTCCCATACATCATTTGCTCTGAAATGGGTTCCTTGATCAGAAGCGGTGCTGTGTGGAATGCCATGGTGGTGGATAAGACATTTGGTAAGTCCATGGATGGTAGTTTTGGAAAAATCATTGCATGCAGGGAACGCAAACTCATATCCAGAGTATGTGTCTATTCCAGTTAAAACAAATCACTGCCCCTTCCTTGATGGAAGTGGTCCAATGTAATCAACCTGCTACCAGGTGGCAGGCTGATCACCTCAGAGAATAGCGCCATATGGAGGACTGAGTGTGGGTCTCTGCTGCTGGCAGATTGGGCACTCAGCAGTGGCTGTAACTAAGTCAGCCTTGGTGAGGGGAAGTCCATGTTGCTGAGCCCATGCATAACTTTCATCCCTACCTCCATGGCTACTTTATTCATGAACCCATTGGGCATTGAAAGGAGTGACTGGGGAAAGAGGCTGAGCATTAGCCACAGAACAAGTCATCTTATCCACTTAATTATTAAAATCTTCCTCTACTGAAGTCACCCTCTGGTGAGCATTTATGTGGGACACAAATATGTTCATGTTTTTTGCCCACTCAGAAAGATCTATCCACATAGCTTTTCCCCAGACCTCTTTATCACCAATTTTCTAATCATGTTCCTTCCAAGTCCCTGACCATCAAGCCAAACCATTGGCAACAGCCCATGAATCAGTGTACAAATGCACCTCTGGCCATTTCTTCTTCCAAGCAAAATGAACAACCAGATGTGCTGCTCGAAGTTATGCCCACTGGGAGAATTTGCCCTCACCACTGTCCTTGAGGAATACCCAGAAAAGGGCTACAGTGCAGCAGCTGTCCACTTTCAGGTGGTACCTGCATATCACGCAGAACCATCTGTAAACCAGGCAAGAGTTTTCTCTTCCTCAGTCAACTGATTGTAAGGGACTCCCCATGATGCCAAAGCTATGGGCTCAGAAAGAGAAGGTAACATGGCAGGGGTGGTGAACATGGGCATTTGGGCTACCTCGTCATGTAACTTTCTTGTGCCTTTAGGACCCGCTCGAGCCCCATCTCGTATATACCACTTCCACTTTATTATGGAGTGCTGCTGTGCATGCCCAACTTTATGGTTTGGTGGGTCAGACAATACCCAGCTCATGATAGGCAACTCAGGTCTCATGGTAACTTGTTGGCCCATGGTTAAGCGTTCAGTCTCTACTAAGACCCAGTAGCAAGCCAAAAGCTGCTTCTCAAAAGGGGAGTAGTTATCTGCAGAGGATGGCAAGGCTTTGCTCCAAAATCCTAAGGGTCTGCATTGTGAGTCTCCCATAGGGGCCCACAAAAGGCTCCAGACAGCATCTCTATTTGCCACTGAAACTTCCAGCACCATTGGATCTGTGGATCATATGGTCCAAGTGGTAGTGCAGCTTGCACAGCAGCCTGGACCTGTCACAGGGCTTCCTCTTGTTCCAGTTCCCAGTCAAAACTAGCAGCTTTTCTGGTCATGCGGTAAATGGGCTGGGGTAGCACACCCAAATGAGGAATGTGTTGTCTCCCAAATCCAAAGAGACCAACCAAGCGTTGTGCCTCTTTTTTGGTCGTAGGAGGGGCCAGATGCAACAGATTATCTTTTTTGTTAGAAGGGATTCTTGACATGCCCCACACCACTGGACACCTAGAAATTTCATCAAGGTGGAATGCCCTGTATTTTTGTTACATTTATCTCCCATCCTCTCTCATGCAAATGCTTTACCAGTAAGTATAGAGTCTTTGCTACTTCTTGCTTGCTAGGTCCTTATCATCAGTATAATGAATCAGTGTGATGTCTTGTGGGAGGGAGAGATGATCAAGGTCCCTGTGGACAATATTATGACATAGACCTGGAGAGTTGATACACACGAGGCAGGACAGTGAAGGTATATTGCTGGCCTTGCCAGCTGAAAGCAAACTCTTCCTGGTGGTCCATACTAATGGCAACTGAGAAAAAAGCATTTGCCAGATCAATAGCGGCATACCAGGTACCAGGGGATGTGTTGATTTCCTCAAGCAATGATACTGAAACAGGCTAGTTAGGCAATCAATAGATGGATCTGGAACCTAGAAAGAAGTCTACATGGACATTGGTACCCCCAAGATGGCTGCTGGAAGAACTTGCAAGATTCTGCCATTTGGAATGAACTTCCTCCAGAAGCCAGGAGAAGCCCTGGGTATTCTCCAGAGGCCTTATCATTGGTCCTTCCAGGGGGATTGATGGTTGGGGTAATCAATCAAAACAGTAAACAGATGGGACTCCTCCCCTGTCATTAGCAAAGGGGCAGAATAATTAATGGTTCAAAAGCAAGCACAAAAGTCAAACTGGCCCTCTCTCTTGCCTTTTGATCCCTGCTCTGGCCTTCTTTACACACCTCTTCTGTTGTCGTCAACCCCCGCGGGTGCCCCTATGGCTTGCCACCTCCAGGTGGTCTCCTGGTGACTCAGCAGCCAGTCCGGAGACGAAAGAGGGGGAGGGGAGAGGGGAAGGAGCCTTCGGCTTGCCAAGCTTGGGCGTCCCCGGGTGCAGCAAGTCAGGGGCTCGGGGTCTGCGTTCCGTGGCTGCAGATGAAGGTTGGGGGAGATGGCAGGGGGGCTGGTGGACGGCGAGTAACAAATACAGAGGCCACTCACACCCCAGAGACAAGGTTGGGTTCCAAGTCTGAGTTTATTAGGCAGGTTTCGGTATTTATGTTGGGCGGGGATGAGGGAATGGGGAAGTGCAACTAGGCAGTTTTTCATTGGTAGGGATAGGCTTTATGCCTATAAAAGGTTAGGAGGGGAAAGGAGGGGTGGAGTTGTGCAGCGGGGGGAACAGGAGGGGTGGAGCCGCCCCGTGGCAGCCATCTTGTGGCGATGGGTGGGGGAGCGAAGCGAGGGACTATGACAGATGTCAGCAGCTGATCGGCCGTAGTTCGGAAGGTCTCTGTGCTTTTGCTCCATCTTGCAGTTTTTAGACTGCCCTTGTTATCCCCACAATTCCTCCCTTCTTAAAATATAAGACGTGGGGGCAGGAGGTAGGGGTTTGCCATGTCTGCGCCTGTCTTAGGTTACCCTCCTCTGAGGGTCTTACCCGTCGTTGGCTGCCAGCCAGGCTCTCGGACGTAGAGGGGGTCTCGATAGAGGAGTTTTTGCAGGCAAATCTCTTTTGGCAGCCGCTGACAACCTGGCATCATGGGAAGGCATGATTTGCTCGTGGGGCACGGGATGGGGTAGGTAAGGGTTTGGTATTCAGCCGGAGCGGGGCCGTAGCTATAAGGAAGGGGAGAGGAAGAAAGAAGAAGAAGAATAAGAAAAGAGAGAAAAGGAAAAGAGAAAGAAGGGGGAAGGGGTTTATACTTCGGTGTTACCCCTCAGGTGTTGCATCTGTAGATGTTGTGGGGGCTGTTGTGGCAGCCGCGGTACTGTGGGTGCTGAAATTGGCAGAAGGTTAGTAATGAGATACTTCTTATTTGTTTGCAGGTGCACTTGCTGACCACCGGAGCTAGGAGCAGGAGAAAAAGGATGGTTATAAAGGGGGTAATGAGGGGAGCCAGCCAGGCTGAGAGTGGGGAGTTGAGCCAGGAAAAGAACGATTGCTGTGTGTTGTTTTTGTTGGCTAATTCATTATGCAGATTAAATAGTGTTTGGACGTTTTGTTCTAGTACTCCGGATTCATTGACGTAGTAACAGCACTCTTCCTGTAAGAAAATACAAGTTCTACCTTTCTCTGCTGTTAGAAGATCTAGGGCATGGCGGTTTTGGAGGGCCACTTGTGCAATTGATGTAAGTTGTCTTTGCAGGGATTCTAAGGACTGAGCAGTGGAGTCAATGGTGATCTTCAGTGTGTTACTGAAGCCTTCGGCCATAATCACACTATGCCCTAAAGCACCGCCAGCTAAACCAGTGACTACGACCGAGGTGGTAAGGCCTATAAGGAGGGGGAGGAATGCTGCCCTCTTGGGGCGAGGGGGTGTCATTAAAGAGCTTACTTTGTATTCGTTATAAAGGGTTAACTGGGGACTAGAGAGACTAGCAAACAAGGACTAGGGGAGGATGCATTGATGCAGGGGGTTAGGGAGGAGTTGCACCAGAAGTGAAAACTGTCTGGGGTGGTCTGAATGGATGTTACTGTGACATTATTTGCGCAGGGGTAGTTATTAATACTGGGGGTATGGTTAGAGATAATGTAACACGTTATATTTTCTTGCGAGGCATTGAAAAGGGGGATCCCAGGGATAGGCAGTCTGTTACAGGCCTTGCCATGTGTGGCATTCGAGATGTTACCGTAAACAGGGACAGTGGCCATGAGGGGGCGGCTGAGGGAGGCGCATAAGAAGCAAGAGTTAGTGTTGGGGGCGATACCTGAGGTGCTGAGAAGTTTTAGGGTCTTCCTAAGGATCTGGATCCAAGTGAGGGGCTGGTATGGGGAGAGGGCTTGGGCAAGCTGCTTTTATGCTTTTAAAATTACTTCCTTGGCCTTTTCAAGGGGTGCAGTTGGTGTAGAAGAGCTATAGAGCTGGTAATATCGAGCAATTTCAATGAAGCTTGATGGGGTGCTTATATATTGTGAGGAGTATAGTGCTGCTTTGACTCCGTTTTGCCATCTGTTGTCCCAGGGGTCTGCAACCATTATATAAAAGGAGGTACTATTGACCCAGAAGAGGCCTTTGGACTGCTGGACGCCCTCGTTTTGGGCATCGAACATGACGCAGGACCAATATGGGCAGCCTCCATATGTGGTATCGTATCCATATTGGTTGCAGTAGCTCTGTGTTTGGACATGGGGGAAGCAAGCATAAGGGCATCTATGGTCAACGGAGAGAAAGTTGTTTGTATCAACTGCAACGGTAGTTGGTCTGATAGGGATGGTAATGGCTGATTGGCACCCCGCAGGGGGGCAGGCGGCAGAACCAATAGGGCTACTTATGGTTTGGTGCTCAGTGGATTTGATTTCTCGCACCGTAGATGTCCAGGTGTAGATGTTTTTTCATCGGTTGGAAGTGGACACGATAGGATTTGTAGGAGGAGTGGGAGGGGGGTTTCAGTGTCAACATTGTTATCTGAGGGTGGAACCGTAGGCTCTGAAGAAAGTGCTGGCCGAACACATCAGCTGGGGAGCCAGATAGGGTGCTCTGAATTTTCTGGAAAGACACAAGCAAAACCTCTTCCTTGGGTGAGGAGAGGATGGGGCCCATGCCATGTATGGGTGAGCGGGTCTTTCCACTGCACTAATGGTAGTGGTGTGGGACTGCCACTGAGGCCTCTCCAATGGCAGGAGGCTGGGGAGACGCCTGCTTGGTTGAAGGAGAAGAAATTTAGGGTGATGAGCGCCCTATCGAGTATTTCTTTGGGGGTTGTCTCTGTGGCCTTCTGCCCTTTGTTGAGTATTTAGATCATTTGTTTAAGTGTGGCATGGGAGCGCTCGATGATGGCCTGACCTTGCGGGTTGTAGGGGATGCCGATGACATGGACAATCTTCCAATCTAAACAGAACTTTTGGAAGGTGGAGGACGCATAGCAGGGTCCATTGTCTGTTTTTATTTTCCATGGCACACCCATTGAGACTATGGCTCATAGAAGGGCGGATGTGGCATGCCTGGCCCTTTCCCCTGTGGCTGCGCTTGCTAGAATGTACTGAGAATAAGTATGGAGGACAACATGCACATATTTCATTTTTCCAAACTCAGGTACATGGGTGACATCCATTTGCCAAAGGGCATTAGGCCGTAGCCCTCTAGGATTTATATCCTGTGGTTGTAGGGGGCCGAGTGGCAAGAATGGGCTGCAAGAACTGCAGGCCCTAACTAGGTGTTTGCATTGTTGATGTGTTAGGCTGGGGAACAGTGTGTGTAGAGAGTGAGCTGACATATGGAAGTGTGAGTGGAGTAGCCTGGCCTGATCAACTAGCGAGGTGGTGAGGATTAGCGCTTTGTCGGCCTGCTCGTTTCCTTGGGTTAGGGGGCCGGGGAAGTTGGTGTGAGAGTGCACATGTTGCAAGTACCAGGAGAATTTTCGATTTTCAAGGATGGATTGGGTATGGGAGAGGAGGTCATCTAGGGGGGTGTGTTTACCATTGAAGACAGCCAACGGGAGTGCTGTAACTGCTTGGGCAGGATAGGCACTGTCAAGTAAAGATGTTTAGGGGTAGGTCCTGGTGGCACAAGAGAGCATTATAAATGGCGAATAGCTCGCCAAATTGAACAGAACTACTGTGTTTTTCTTTCCAGATTTTGTCTGGGTAGCCTTCTCATTTGACGACGAAGCAGCTGAATTGTTTGTTTGCATTGGTAAAGATGAGGGGTGCTTTAGGGATTGGGGTGGAGGAAGGGAAGGCAGAGGGGCGGGTGGCACAGGGGAGTTGCACTAGGGCATTGAGGAGCCTGTGTTCAGGGATATGATTATCAACTTTCCCTGGGAAGTTGTCTAATAGAAGCTGCATGTCCAGTTCGTTTGCAACGAGGTGGTTAGTTTGTTCTGATGTAAAGGGGAGAACTAAGGTGTCTGGTTCTACGCCGTAGAGGCGAACAGCTGTTTTTCACAACTTTGTGCCCAGTATGCAGATGGCGGCTACATGGGGAACAATTTTTCCCAGTTGACTGTTCGCGAGGTGGACCCAGTATAGGGGGCCTGTCTGGAAAAGACCCCAGTAGGCACTCCTTTAGTGGCCAGGACGATGGCCAGTAAGGGGGGTATTGGGATCGAATCTGTTTAAGGGGAGGTCTTGTATCTTTGCATTGAAGTTTTGTATGCAGGTTTGGGCAGAGCTAGTTATGGCCCGGTGGTTTATTGGGTCAGGGTCGCCCTCCAGTAACTCGAAGAGTGGCTTAAGTTCAAAGGTGGTTATGTTTAGGTGAGGTCAAACCCAATTTATGACCCCACAGATCTCCTGGAGTTTTGCCAGGGTGCAAGTGTTGGGGAGTTGGATGGCTGGGGAAATGGGGGAAACCCTGTCGGAGATATGGTACCCCAGAAACTCATATGGGGAACGGATTTGGACCTTCTCAGGGGCAACTTGTAGCCCTCGTTGGTCAAGGTTGGAGAGGAGCACTTTAAAGCAAGTGGTGAGATGCTCGGAGTCAGGGTGAGCTATCAGAACATCATCCATGTAGTGGATCACATGGCAGTATTCGGTCAAAGGCTGTATGGCCGGGTAAGTATAGAGTTGACACAAGGTAGGGCTGTTTTTCATACACTGGGGGAGCACTGTCCATTGAAATCGTTCTGAGGGGACAAGCGTTGTCAACAGATGGAACAGTGAAGGCAAAATATAGTCGATCTTCGGGGTGTAACGGGATGGAGAAGAAGCAGTCTTTTAGGTCGACTGAAAAAATATAGCTATTGAGGTGGATGGCGGAAGGGTGGGGGAGGCCAGGCTGTAGGGACCCCATCTTTTCCATATGGGAGTTGATGGCTCTAAGATCATGGAGGAGCCTCCACTTATTAGAGGTCTTTTTTCATACGACAAAGACCAGAGAGTTGTGGGGGCTGGTAGAGGATTCTATATGGCCCATTGTTAGTTGTTGTTGGACCAGTTCCAGGAGATGCAGAGCTTAGATCGAGGCTGGTCCACCCAAACGGGACTGCCAGTATCCCATTTGAGTTTCGGTAGGATGGGCTTTTTAACAGTCATCAGCGGTGGAGCAGTGGCTGTTAGAATTGGGGGTGTTGGTTAGTGGTTAATGCAGCTCTGAGCTGGGTGAAGATGTCTCTGCCCCAAAGGGTGTTATCCAGGTGAGGCAGGATGAAATTTACCTGAGCATCCCTCTGAATTGGACCAGTTAAGTGATGGGCGCGTCGGTTGGGAGGCTCGCAGTCCCTCCACTCCCTGTATGATAGGATCAACATCTAGTGGCCAGGAAGGGTCAACGTCCTTGGCAGAGAGGACCGAGATGTCTGCTCCCGTATCTATTTGTCCTTTATTTTTTTGCCCGTTCACAAAGTAAGCCAGGCTTTGCTTTGGGTAATGGGGATTGTCCAGTACACCCTGACTGGGATGGGGCGTGGACACCCAGCTTCCATCGTATAGCTGCTGCACAAACCCTTTCATCCCGCAGGTACAGTTATGACCAGGTAGGGGAGAGGGGCTGGTATTATCATGTGAGGAGGGTTTGGGGGCTGGACATGAGGGGTTTCCTCTCTTAGAGGCGGGGCTGAGAGGTGCCCCGAAGGGAGCTTAAAGGCTGCAGTGGGCAACCGTCTATATCTGAGTTAGATCGGCAATCCCATTTCCAGTGGAATCCTTCTCGACATCGGGGGCATTTGGAAGGGGATTTGCCTCCCGCTTGGGCGGGGGGTAGAGCAGGTGGTGGAGCAGGTGGGACTGGTGGGGCAGGTTTGTTTGGGCACTCTCGTGCAAAGTGCCCATTTTAGTGGCATGAGAAGCAGGCACCTGCACGTGTGACTGCGTTTATAGAGATGGCCAGCGCTTGTGTTAGGGAAGTGGCCAGAGAGGTAATTGCTTTATCCTGGTGTTCAGCGAGGGAGGTGGCTAAGACGGCAGGCAGCGGAGTTGGAGCCAACGTCCCTGCAAGCGAGGACCTGGTCCTCGGGAGTGCCATTTCTTAGTGGGGCGATAGCCTTTCGGCACTCCCCGTTTGCCCCTTCCCACAGCAGGCTGGTCAAGAGAGCCTCTGCAGCGGCTGCGTGTGCGACTTTGCGTTCTACAGCCTCTTTAACCCGGGTATAGAAGTCCGCAAAACGGGGAAGCGGCTGTGGCTCAATCAGTAGGGCTCCCGTTTACCATATGGGAGGTCCCGGGTTCGGTTCCCGCGGCCTCCTGGTGAAGGCAAGCCCGCCCACATGGCGCGGTTGGCTGACCCAGCGAGCACAGGCAGCAAGGGGGGGGATAAATGAATAAATAAATAAAATCTTAAACAAAAAAAAAAGGCTTGCGCTTCGGGGGTGGAATAATTGCCCTTGCGCGTCAGCCGTTACCGCAGATTTTGATGATGTAAATGCGGCGAGCTATAGCTTCGGCCTCATCACAGTAAAGAGCTTTCCAAGTGACGTAGTCGCCGGGTGTTAGGATGGTGCGGGCTTCGTTTTGCCAATCGATGGGGCAGTTGATTTGTAAAGAAATATTATCCAGTAGCATCTGGGCATATGGGCTGTTGAGGCCGTCCTCCTGGATGGCTTTTCTGAGGGTGGTTATAGATTTAGAATCATGAGGATACCAGTGCTCGGGGCGTTAGGTGCAGTGGTGTTGATTTACTGGAAACATATGGGGCGGGGATGACTTAAGGGAAGAGGCAGTTGTCTCCTGGTTCAAGGCAGCTGGCTTTCTTTGGGGGAGGGAGGTTTCCGCAACGGAAGGTTTCAATAGAGAGGGGATTTCGGTGGGAAGAGGTTGTTTTGTGGGAAGGTTGTCTTTGCAGGGGGCCTCACATTGGCTGAGGGTAGGGGATGTGCCGGTGTGGCTCGGTAGGAACGGAACCAAAGATGGGTAAAGGGGAACTGCAGACGAGTATGGGGGGGGCTCGGCACCCAGGGGCTCGGTGAGGTTTAAGAGAGGTTGTTCTTCCTCACTGGACTCTTTGTTGAGGCCGGGGGGGAAGGGGTGCTGGATCTTCAGGTGGCGCGCCCTTTAGGCAGGCATAAATGGTGAGCAAAGTGGGGATAAGACCTAGTGGGAAGTTTTTTTTCTTCATGGACTTCTGATGAGTGCACACGTTTTAGAAGTTTGGCCCACGTTTGGGGATCCCATAGGGAGGTTATAGTGAGCCAGGGATTGAATCGCACAATTATATCCCAATACTGAGCAAGCTCTTTTTCAGAAATCTTAATTCGCCAGCTGGCTAAGAGAGCATGGAGGATTTGGGCCTGAGGGATTCTGGCAGAAGAGGGAAGGTTGCCCATGGGGGAAGATGGGGAAACAGGGTTACTCACCTGAGAGAGCGCACGGCAGGATTACCACCAGTCCTTCCGGTCCCTGTTCGGGTGCCAGCTGTTGTCCTATGGTTTGCCGCCTCCGGGTGGTCTCCTGGTGACTCAGCAGCCAGTCAGGAGACGAAAGAGGGGGAGGGGACGGGCGCAGCGAGTCAGGGGCTGGGGGTCTGCGTTCCGCGGCCGCAGACGAAGGTTGCGGGAGACGGCCAGGGGGCTGGTGGCGGGGAGTAATGAATACGGAGACCACTCACACCCCGGAGACAAGGTTGGGTTCCAAGTCTGAGTTTATTAGGCAGGTTTCGGTATTTATGTTGGGCGGGGATGAGGGAATGGGGAAGTGTGACTAGGCAGTTTTTCATTGGTAGGGATAGGCTTTATGCCTATAAAAGGTTAGGAGGGGAAAGGAGGGGTGGAGCTGTGCGGGCTGGGGGGGCGAAACAGGAGGGGTGGAGCCGCGCCCGGTGGCCATCTTGTGGCGATGGGGGGGTGGAGCGAGGGACTATGACAGATGTCAGCAACTGATTGGCCGTAGTTCAGAAGGTCTCTGCGCTTTTGCTCCATCTTGCAGTTTTTAGACCGCCCTTGTTATCCCCACACACTCCCCAACCGGGAACAGCACGCAAGTAAAATCTGGGCATTTATAATCTATAATGGGGAATTGTAGTCTGTAAATCAGCCCTCTTTCTCACTCTTTAGTCCTTTCCTCTCTACCTGGGACCCATGATCTGTTATTTTCTCCCATTTCTCTTCTCTCCATTCCTTAATAAATTACTAGCCTAACTAACTTGGCTAGCTCTCGAAATTTCTTTCTTGTAGCTTAACCAAGAACCTAGAGAAAATCCGGCTACCATACCACATCTGGGTCAGCAACTGTGATTGGAGCCACCACCTGGTTAAGTTTACAATAATCTACTGTCATCCTCCAAGACTCATCTGTTTCCTGCACAGGCCAAATAAGAGAGTTGAGTGGGGATGTGGTGGGAATCACCACCCCTGCATCCTTCAGATCCCTGATGGTGGCAAAAATCTCTGCAATCACTCCAAGAATCCAGTATTGTTTTTTATTTACCATTTTGCTAGGTAGGGGCACTTCTAGTGGCTTCCACTTGGCTTTTCCTACCATAATAGCCCTCACTCCACAAGTCAAGGATCTAGGGATTCTGCCTGTTACTGAGTATGTCTATTCCAATTATGCTTTCTGGAACTGGGGAAATAACCACAGAATGGGTCAGGGATGCAATGGACCCACTGTGAGTCAGACCTGAACTAAATTTCCATCAATCACCTGACCTCCATAAGCCCCTACTCTGACTGGTGGACCATAGTAACGTTTTGGGTCTCCTGGTATTAATGTCACTTCTGAGCCACTGTCTAATAATCCCAGAAATGTCTGATCATTTTCTTTTCCCCAATGCACACTCTTGTAAAAGGCCGTAGGTCTCCTTGGGGAAGGAAGGGTGAGAGAAAGATTAACATTATACATTTTTGGCAGTTTAACAGGATCCTTCCGCAAGGAGATCTGGCCTTCTCTTCATTCAAGGGGCTCTGGGTCTGTAAACTCTCAAATTTGGGAATTGATTAAGGGACCGTGATTCTCTGTGCTTGTAATGTGAGTTAGGGTTTTGTTCACTTGACCTAGAACTCTTCTGTTTATACAGATACAGAAGAAATTTAGTAGACTGCCCATGTATTTCACTTCTAGGTACCCCATGGTCTACTAGCCAATGCCATAATTCTGTGCTACTCAGACTATTTTGAGGGCTGCTTTGAATCTGCCTTTCATTGCGGTAGCCATGCCCACCTTGTTTTTGGGGATTAACTGCTGCTACTTGACTTTTACTGGCCCAAGATATGATCATCCCCACTGTTAGAGAAAAACGGTGCACACTGGCACACAGGGACTGACAATTGCAGGCAGGAAGTTTATTGGGAAGCTCTCCCAATGGAAGGGGTCTGAAGAGAGACTTCAGACCACCCCAGTAGGTGGTGGATCTGGCTTTATAGAGTACATCAATAGGTGGGGAAACCGAGTACAGCCTGTGGCCAAATGGCCAGGGGGGAGTGGGCTAGGAGGTTTTGGAATGTGGAGGGCTTGGTGGTGTTTGGGCCTGGAGGGGGAGATGGCCCTATCTGCTCCACTTTGTTTATTCTTGGGAGGGGACAGGCTGTGATGGCTTGCTCAATTGGTCAGGTGGGTTATGGCTGGAGGCTGCCTTTCCTCAACCTAAGCCACAGGGGCATTGATTCACAGTCCTATGACCTGTCAATCATTGCAAACCTTGTAACTGGGGACCTCTAATACCCACAATGTTCAAGGATTCTAGTTCCATTACAGAATATCTCCCTACAGTAATATCTGGACTACAGAGAAGAGCAATCACAGAGCTCTTCAGGGAAGATGGAGTTAGTCTTACAAACTTATTCCTCACAGTCCTGGTTAAAGGTGTGTCCTCTGAACATTCCTGGGGTATGTGGACAGTCTTAAATGGTAAATCCATTCTAGCATTCCAATTTCTCTAAGGCTTTGAATTCCCTCTTCAGGGCAAATTAGGCATCTCAACCTCAGATATGCTAGGTCATCTTTTGGACCATGTTTCAGACAGCCACCCGAACAAACTGTTAGAGCCCTTTCTAACTCCTCAAGCTACATTGTTGAATCCAGAATTTCTGCTTAGTGGGCCCATCTCAATAAATTCAGCCTGATCTAAGTTTATATACCTTCCACCATTATCCTGTACCCTTAATATCCATTCTCACACATATTCCCCTGATTTCTGCCTATATAATTTGGAAAATTCATGCAGTTCTTTTAGAGTATAGTGTACTTCCTCACGGGTCATACTTTGTATTTAGCCTTTGGGGACTTGTTGTGATTTTAGTCTAGTAATGGGTCTCGAAGACAAGAGGGGTGGTGGGGGTGGGTAAGGAGAAGGATTGGAAGTATCTTGCAAGCTACTGACCTTAGGGCATTCCTTTGCATTTTCATCTGGTAAAACAGGATTAATCTCTTCAGGAAGGTGTTGGAAGGCAGATTCTTCAGGGCAGAATGGAGATTGGGCAGTGCATGCTGGAGTTTGGCTGGTATCTGCCTTGTGGCTGGGAGGAGGTCCAGACTCCTTGGGGCAGGCTGGAGGCTGGGTGATACAAGGTTGACAAAGTGTGGTCTCTACAGGGCAGGCCATCACAGGTTTATCTGGCAAAGTCTCAGCAGAATTTAGGGTTCCAATGTTCCCACTGATATCATCATTATCCCATATGTCTCCATCCCAGTCCTCAGGGTTACACTTCTTTCCAATCAATGCCTTTACTTTAACAGCCACACACCGCGAGGTTGAAATTTAAGTTTCCTTTGTAACTCTGCTACTCGTACAATAAGAGTCCGAGTCTGGTTTTTAGAGATCTCAAGCGATTTTCTTTCAGAGCACATATTGAAATTTTCACATCATTCATGTGGCATTTAAGTTGCAAATTTGAAGCCTTTAGCTCATCCCTTTCTTTTGTAACTGTATCCAGAGTATCTAGGAGGAGTCAGCCAACATCACTGTAGCTTTTGACTCCAAAAAACTCTGTTAAGGTGTTGAAAACACTCTTACCCAGATCTTTGCTTCTTTTAAGCATGGAAGTAGGGGAATCCAGTGATGCTATTTTCTGTATCTCCATTGCCAACTCATGCCACGGACTGTTAGTGGCCTCTTCATTATTGGAAAGGGAGCCATTTATAGTACCCTTGAGTCCAATTAGAGTAGAGAGCCAATTGCAAAACTCCCAGAACCACTTCAAAATCCCATGTTTCAGATTCTGTTCCTCAAGAACCACTCTTGGTATCAAGCTGTCTTAGTCAGAGTCCTCTAGGGAAACAGAATCAATAGGAGATATCTGTAAATAGTGTGAGATTTTGTAAAATTCTCTCATGTGACCATGGGGATGCACAAGTCCAGATTCCGCAGGCAGGCTGCAAACCAGGGGCTCCAATAAAGGTCCAGTGAAGGTCCTTGATGAGTTTCTGGGAGACATCCAAAGATGAGCTGGGAAATTCTCTCTGAATGCTGAAATCACTTTCCCTTTTAAGGCATTCAACTGATTGGAAAAAACATCAGTCATTGCTCACAGCAGTCTCCCTGGTTGATCATAGATGTAATGCAGTAAACTCACTGATGACTAAAGTCCATAAATATCCTCATACTACAATTAGCCCAGTGCTTGCTTGACCAAACAATTGGGCACAATTATCTGGCTGAGTTGACACATTAGCCTAACCATTTCATTTGTTTGTTTGTTGTTTGTTTTGTCTTTAGGAGGTATGAGGGATCAAACCTGGGACCTTGTATGTGGGAAGCAGGCACTCAACCTCTTGAGCTACATCTGTTCCCTATATATTTTAAAAATACGTTCTTTGTCCCCCCCCTGGTGTTTATATTACAGAATCTGCATCTATACACTAGTAAATTAGAAAAGATACCAACTTAGCTTCAATAGCATACATGTTCTCTTCTCCTATATCCTTGTATTTTCCCTCTTTATGTTATTTTTGTCCCACATTGTTCCTTTATAGTTTGTGTGCCCATTATCAGGGAATATGCTTTTTTCTTGTTCCACTGCATTCTGACTCTTACAGAAATTAAAGAGTATAGTTATATGTTGAGGATACAGTACTACTGGGTTTTGCATTTACCCTTTAAGTTACCTTTTCTGAAGATCTTTATTTTCATGCCTCTCTTTCCTGTCTTTTCCTTTCAACCTGCAGAACTCTCTTTAGTAATTCTTGTAGGGTAGATCTTTTGTTGACAAACTCTCTCAGTTTGTTTTTATCTGTGAATATTTTAAACACTCCTTCTTTTTTTGAAGTTGTTTTGTCAGATAAAGAATTTTTGGCTGGCAATTTTTGTCTTTCAGTACCTTAAATATATCATACCACTGCCTTCTCGCCTCCATGGTTTCTGATGAGATATTGGCACTTATTCTTATTGAAGATCCCATGTATGTGATGAATTGTTTTAATCTTGCTGCTTTCAGAGTTCTCTATCTTTGGCATTTGACATTCTGATTATTATATCTCATAGTGGGTCTATTATGGTTTGTTTTGGTTTAGTAAAAGTTGCCAATGCAATATACCAGAAATGTGTTGGCTTTTATAAAGGGAATTTATTAGGGTAAATGCTTAAGTTCCAATGCTGTGAAATGTCCAAATCAAGGTATCATCAGAGATGCTTTCTCACCAAAGCTTGGCTTCTGATGATTTGGACTCCAGCCACATAGCAAAGTAAAAGGGCAGCTAATCTCTGCTTTCTCCTCCAGTCTCACTTTCTCCCCAAGTTCAGCTTTGGGTGATCAGCCACGTGGCTTGTCTCTTACCAGGCCCTGTCTCTTTGGCTTTGGGCTGCTCTGCTGATTCCAGTCTCCAGCCTCTCTCTCGGCCTCTCAGGGTTTCTCTTTTTGCAGCTGTAGGTGATCCTGGAATTCTCCCTCAGATGGCAGGGTAAAAATGGCAGATTTCTTTCTCTCTGTGTCTCTCTGCATGTTTCTCCCATTTAAATAAGACTCCAGGAAAAGGATTAAGACCCACCCTGGGTTCTGCAAACTAATCAAAGGCCCTTAAGTGAAGTGATCTAATCAAAAGGTTCCTTAACTGAATCTAACCAAAAGGCCCCATATACAACAGGTTTTCATGAAGGAATGGGTTTGCTTAAGAACATAATTTTCTGGGGTCCACAAAAGACTCAAACCAGGACAGAATTTATTTTGTTTGGAGTACCTTGTATCTTTTTGGACATGTATATTTGTGTCTTTCATAAGGGTAGGGAAATTTTCAGCCATTATTTCCTCAAATATTCTTTCTGCCCCTTTTCCCTTCTCTTCTCCTTCTGGAACACCCATGATATGTGTGTTAGGATACTTCATGCTGTCACTCAAATTCTTGAGACCCTCCTCAATTTTTTTCTATTTTTTTCCCTCTATCTTTCCTTCTAACTATATGATTTAGATTGTCCCATCTTCTAGTTAACTGATTCTTTCTTCTGCCTGTTCAAATCTGCCATTGTATGTCTTTAGTGTATTTTTAATACCATTGTGTTAGTCAGCCAAAGGGGTGCTGATGCAAAGTACCAGAAATCTGTTGGCTTTTATAAAGGGTATTTATTTGGGGTAGAAGCTTACAGTCACAAGGTCCTAAAGAGTCCAACTTAAGGTTACTTCCTTACCAAACTCTGTTGCCATGTGTTGAAGCAAGATGGCTGGCGATGTCTATGAGGGTTCAGCCTTCCTTCTTCTTATTAAGGCTCCATGGACCCAGTTTCTTCTGATCTCAACTTTAGGCTGGCATAAGCCTTGTCTCTCTTCCCAGGGCTTGTTTCTTTCCAGGCTCAGCTGCTCTGCTCTCTTCACAAAGTCAGCTGCAGACTATCAGGCTCAGCTCACTTCCCAGGGCCACAGGGTCCTCTGTGTATCTACTTCTCTGTGTTCTTGATTAAAAAAAACAAAAAAAAAACAACTCATGGGAGCTGATGTAGCTCAGCACTGGCTTCCCACATACAGGGTCCCAATTTCAATCCCTGGCCCCGGTAACCCCCCTCCAAAAATATATATATATAGTGGAACAATGGGAAGCGGGTGTGGCCCAAGCAATTGAGCTCTCGCCTACCACATGGGAGGTCCCTGGTTTGGTTCCTGGTGCCTCCTAAAGAAGACAGTGAGCTGACGCAACAGGCAGGCATGGCAGGCTGACACAAG
This sequence comes from Tolypeutes matacus, assembly GCA_026826555.1. NCBI lineage: Eukaryota > Metazoa > Chordata > Mammalia > Cingulata > Chlamyphoridae > Tolypeutes > Tolypeutes matacus. The sequence goes on along the minus strand of JAKSZT010054052.1, from coordinate 8,702,108 downwards.
ATGATGCAACAAGAGACATGAGAAGGAAAGCATAATGGGAGACACAGCAAAGCAGGGAGCAGAGATTCCTGGTGCCTCCTAAAGAGGATGAGGAAGACAGCGAGCTGATCTGATGGGCAGGCATGGCAAGCTGATACAACAAGATAACACAAGAGACACAAGAAGAAAACACAATGACAGACACAACAAAGCAGGGAACAGAAGTGGCTCAAACGATTAGGCGCCTCCCTCCCATATCGGTGGTACCGGGTTTGGTTCCTGGTGCCTCCTAAAGAAACAAGGAAGGCGAAAGGACACAGAAAGTGCAAGCAATGAGAGGGTGGGGAGAAATAAATAAGTTAAATAAATTAAAAAAAATATATATATATATAGTGAAACAAAAATGAGAAAGGGATCAGATACATCATAAAAGAACAGCTATACAGAAAAGAAGGTTGAAATAAAGGAAAAGAGAGGGGGAAAAAAAGACATAAAAACCAAAGGACAAAATGGTTGAAGTAAGTACTGCCTTTATAGTAATAACACTGAATGCTAACGGTTTAAACTCCCCAATCAAAAGACATTGGCAGAGTGGATTACAGAGCATGATCTGGGAAATGGATGAGGCTCAAGTGATTGGGCTCCCGTCTACCATATAGAAGGTCCAGGGTTTGATTCCCAGGGCCTCCTGGTGAAAGGCAAGCTGGCATGTGTGGAGTGCTGGCCCATGCAGGAGTGCTGGCCCGAGTGGAGAGCTGGTGCATCAAGATGACACAACAAAAAGAGACAGAGGAGAGACAATAAGAGATGCAGCAGACCAGGGAGCTGAGGTGGCGCAAGAGATTGAGCGCCTCTCTCCCACTCTGGAATGTCCCAGGATTGGTCCCTGATGCCACCTAAAGAGAAGATAATCAGACACAGAAGAACACACAGAGAGCAGACAGTGAGTGCAAAAACAACGGGGGTGGGGGTGGGGTAGAGGGGAATAAATTGAAAAAAAATTTGTTTAAAGAAAAAAGCAGGGAAGCGGCTGTGGCTCAATCAGTAGGGCTCCCGTTTACCATATGGGAGGCCCCGGGTTTGGTTCCTGGGGCCTCCTGGTGAAGGCAGGCCCGCCCGCACGGCGTGGTTGGCTGACCCAGCGAGCACAAGCAGCAAGGGGGGATAAATGAATAAATAAATAAAATCTTAAAAAAAAAAAAAAGAAAAAAGCATGCTCCAACTATATGTTGTTTACAAGAGACTCACCTTAGCCCCAAAGACACATATTGAAAATGAAATTTTGGAAAAAGATATTCCATGCAAATGGTAACCAGAAAACAATTGGGGTAGCTATTCTAATATCAGACAAAAGAGACTTTAAGTCAAAAGCTGTTACAAGTTACAAGAAAGGAAATATTAATAACAGAGTCAATCCACCAAGAAGAAATAACAATCATAAATATTTATCCACCTAACCATGGTGCCCCAAAATACATGAAGTAAACACTGACAAAACTATAGGGAGAAATAGAAACCTCTACAATAAATGTTGGAGACTTCAATACACCATTCTCCTCAACAGATAGAACATCTAGAAAGAATATCAATAAGGAAACAGAGAACTTGAATCATATGATAAAGGAACTATACCTAACAGACATGTACAGAACTTTTTGTCCCCAAACAGCAGAATAAACATTCTTCTTAATTGCACATGGATCATTCCCCAGGATAGACCACACATTGGGTCACAAAACAAATCTCAATAAATGTATAAAGATTGAAATTATACAATGCATCTTCTCTGACGATAATGGAAGGGTGCTGGAAATCAATAACAGGCACAGAGCTTGAAAATTCACAAATATACAAAAGTCAAATAATATACTCTTAACCAATCAGTGGGTCAAAGAAGAAATTACAAGGGAAATTAGTAAATATCTTGAGAAGAATGAAAATAAGAACACAACATATCAAAACCTATGGGATACAGTGAAGGCAATGCTGAGAGGGAAATTTATAGCCCTACATGCTTATATTATAAAAGAAGAGAGAGATAAAATCAAAAGAGCAGAAACAAACGGAATAGAGAATAAAAAGCAAGAGAGAGTAATAATAAAACCAAAAGTTGATTCTTGAAAAGATGAATAAAATTGACAAACCCTTAGCTAGACTGACAAAGTGAAAAAGAGAGACGATGCAAATAAAATCAGAAATGAGAGGGGCAACATTACTACTGACACCACAGTAATAAAAAGGATCACAGGAAGATACTATGAACCCGGATGAAATGGACAAATTCCTAGAAACACACGAACAACTTAAACTAACTGTAGAAGAAATAGAAGACCTCAACAGACCAATTACAAGTAAAGAGATTGAATCAGCCATCAAAAATCTCCCGAAAATGAAAAGCCCAGGACCAGATGGCTTCACAGGTGAATTCTAACCAATAATTCCAAGAAGAATTTATACCAATCCTGCTCAAACTCTACCAAAAAAAATTGAACAGGAGAGAACACCACCTAAGTCATTCTATGAGGCTACTTCCCTAATACAAAAGCTACAGAAAAATACTACAAGAAAAGAAAATTACAGACCAATTTGTCTTATGGATATAGATGCAAAAATCCCGAACAAAAATACTTGCAAATAAAATTCAATAGCACAATAAAAGAATTATACACCATGATCAAGTGGGTTTTATCCCAGATTTGCCAGGGTGATTGAACATAAGAAAATCAATTAAAGTAATATACCACATTAACAAAATGAAAGGATAAAACACAGAATCATCTCCATTGATGCAGTAAAGGCATTTGCCAAAATCCAGCATCATTTCTTGTTTTAAAAAACACCTAAAAAATAGGAATAGAAGGAAACTTCCTCAACATGATAAAGGTCACATATGAAAAACCCACACCTAACATATACTCAGTGATGAAAGACAGTTCTCCCTCTAACATCTGGATCAAGAAAAAGATGACCACTGTCACCACTGTTATCCCACATTGTGCTGTAAGTTCTACCCAGAGCAGTTATGCAAGAAAAAGAAATGAAAGGGATCCAAGTAGAAAGGAAGAATAAAACTTTCACTCTTTGTAAATGACATGATCCTATATATAGAAAGTCCTGAAAAATCTACAACAAAGCTACTGGACCTAATAAATAAATTCAGCAAAGTGGCAGGGTACAAGTTCAACAGGCAAACATTAGTAATGTTTCTATATACTAGAAATGAAAAAACTGAGGAGAAAATCAAGGAAAAAATTCCATTTACAATAGCATAGCAACTAAAATAATCAAATATCTATGAATAAATTTAACCAAGGATATAAAGGACTTATATGTGGAAAACTACAAAAATTTACTAAAGGAAATCAAAGATGCAAGAAAAGAAAAAATAGATAAATGGGACCTTCTCAAGATTAAACACTTTTGTACCTTGAAGGACTTTGTCAAAAGGGTGAAAGGCAGTCAACTCAATGGGAGAAAATTTTTGGAAATCACATATCCGATAAGGGTTTAAGATCTAGGATATATGAAGATATGTTACAACTCAGCAATAAAAAGACAAATGATTCAATTAAAAAATGAGCAGAAGACTTGAATAGACATTTATCCAAGAAGAAATACAAATGGCAAAAAAAACACATGAAGAAATGCTCAACATCACTAATGATTAGGGAAATGAAAATCAAAACTACAAGGAGATATCATTTCACACCTATCAAAATGGCCACTATTAAAAAGAAAGAGAACTACAAGTGTTAGAGAGGATGTAGCGTGATAGGAATACATATTCACTGTTGGTGGGAATGCAAAATGGTACAGCCACTGTGGAGGACTGTTTGGCAGTTCCTAAAGAAGTTGAATATAGACTTGCCACGTGACCCGGCAATACCACTATTGGGTATATACCCAGAAGAACTGAGAGCAGTGACACGAACAGACATCTTCACACTGATGTTCAAGCAACATTATTCACCATTGCCAAAAGTTGGAAACAACCCAGGTGTCCATTAACAGATGAATGGATAAACAAACTGTGGTCTATTCATATGATCGGATATTATGCAGCTGTAAGAAGAAAAGAAGTCATAAAGCATATGACAACATGGATGAACCTGGAGGACATTATGTTGAGTGAAGCAAGCCAGACACAAAGGAGAAACACTGTATGATTGTGTTACTATGAACCAAATATATTGTGTAATATGTTGTATGATTTTTAAAAATTTATATGTATCCAGTTTAAAAAAAAAAAGAAATCAAAGAAGACCTAAAGAAATGGAAGGACATTCCATGTTCATGAATTGGAAGACTAAATATTGTTAAGATATTAATTCTACACAAAATGATTTACAGAGTCAATGCAATCCCAATAAAAATTTCAACAGCCTATTTTGTAGAAATGGAAAAGCCAATATTTGGAAGGGTAAGGGCCCCAAATAGCCAAAACCATTTTGAAAAAGACAAACAAAGTTGGAGGACGCATACTTCCTGACTTTAAAGCTTATTACAAAGCTACAATGTTCAAAACATAATGGTACTGGCACAAGGATAGACATATAGACCAATGGAATTGAATTGGGAGTTCTGAAATAGACTGTCACTTCTATGGCCATTTGATTTTTGACAAGGCCACTCAACTGAGAAAGAACAGTCTCTTCAACAAATGGTGCTGGGAAACTGGACATCCTTATACAAAAGAATGAAGGAGAATTCCTATCTCACACCATATACAAAAATTAACTCAAAATTTTTGTCAAAGACCTAAATATAAGAACAAAGACGATCAAACTCATAGAAGAAGAAAATGTAGGGAAGCATCTTCAGGATCTTGTGTTAGGCAATGGTTTCTTAGGCTTTACACCCAAAGCACAAGCAACAAAAACAAAAATAGGTAAATGGCACTTTATCAAAATTAAAATCTTCTGTGTTTAAAAGGACTTTACCACGAAAATGAAAAGGCAACCTACTCAATGGGAGAAAATATTTGGAAACCACATACCCGATAAGGGTTTAATATCCAGAATATATAAAGAAATCTTACCACTCAATAATAAAAAGACAAACAGTGCAATTATAAAATGGGCAAAAGACTTGAAAAGACCATTTCTCCAAAGAGGATATACAAATGGCTAAAAAACACATGAAAAGATGCTCAACATCATTAGCTATTAGGGAAATGCAAATCAAAACTACAATGAAATGCCATTTCACACCCACTAGAATAGCTAATATTAAAACAAACAAACATTGCAAATGTTAGAGAGGATGTAGAGAAATAGGAACACTCATTCATTGCTGGGGGAAATGTAAGATGGTACAGCTGCTGTGGAAGACAATTTGGCAGTTCCTCAGAAAGGTAAGTATAGAATTACCAGTTGACCCAGCAATCCCTCTACTATGTATATACCCAAAAGAATTGAAAGCAGGGACACTAACATACACTTTCACACTGATGTTCATAACAAAATTATTCACAACTGCCAAAAATGGAAGCAGCCCAAGTGTCTATCAATTGTTGAATGAATAAACAAAATGTGGTATATACAAAGAAACGGATGTGGCTTATGTGATTGGGCTCCTGTCTACCATATGGGAGGTCCAGGGTTTGATTCCCGGGGCCTCTTGGTGAAAGGTAAGCTGGCTCACGTGGCAAACTGGCCTGAGCAGAGAGCTGGCGCAGCAAGATGATGCAACAAAATGAGACACAGAGGAGAGACAAAAAAAGACGCAGCAGATCAGGGAGCTGAGGTAGTGCAAGAGACTGAGTGCCTCTCTCCCATTCCGGAAAGTCCCAGGATTGGTTCCTGGTGCTGCCTAAAGAGAAGACAAACAGACACAGAAGAACACAGAGAGAGCAGATAGCAAGCACAAAACAACGAGGGTAGGGGGAGACATAAATAAATAACATAAATCTTTTAAAAAATGTGGTATATACATACAATGGAATATTATTCAGCTGTAAAAAGGAATAAAGTCATGATGAATGGGACAACATGGATGAACCTTAAGGATATTTTGTTGAATGAAATAAGCCAGATGCAAAAGGACAAATGTATGATTTCACTGTCATGATCTAATTATAATAAGCAAACCCAGAGTTAGAATCTGGGATATAGGTTACTAGGAGATAGATTGGGGTTAGAAAATGGGGAGTTGATGCTTAACGTGTACAGAATTTCTATGTAGGCTGATGTTAAGATTTGGAAATGGGTGGTGGTTATGGCAGCACAACATTGTGAGTGTAATTAACAGCACTGGATATATATATATATGAGTGTTATTAAAAGGGGAAATTTTAGGTTGCATATATATTAAAATATTAAAAATTAAAAGATAAAACAGGACCGTACAACACAGTGAACTCTATTGTAAATGATGGATTATAGTTAATAGTACAATTATAAAAATGTTCTTTTATGAATTTTAACAAATATACCACACTAATGCAAGGTGATAATAATAATGTGGTATATTGGGGGAAAAATACACCCTAATGTAAACGATGGACTATAGTTAATAGTACAATTAAAACATCCTTTCATAAATTGTAACAAAGGTACACACTAATGCAAAGTGTTAATAATGGCAGGGGGTGGAGTATATGGGAATGTGGTATTTTTTTACATGATTTTTCTGTAATCCTACAACTTCTCTAATTTAAAAAATTAATTAGGGAAGCAGATATGGCTCAAGCCCTTGGGTGCCCACCTACCACATGGGAGGTCCGGGGTTTGGTTCCTGGTGCCTCCTAAAGAAGATGAGCAAGACAGCAAGCTAACGTAAGGGGCTGGCATGGGGAGCTGAAGCAACAAGGTGACGACGCAACAAGGAAACACAATGAGAGGCACAACAAGCAAGGAGTGGAGGTGGCTCAAGTGATTGGGTGCCTCCTTCCCACATGAGAGGTCCCAGGTTCAGGTCCCAGTGACTCCTAAAAAAATGAAGATGAGATGATAGCGAGCGCAAAAACAAGGGGAGAAGTAAATAAAGTAAATCTTTTTAAAAAATTAATAAAAAAAAACCACCACACAAACCTTAAATACATTATTAAATGATATTGCCCCCCCCCAGAGCAAAATTAAAATCACATAATAGAACTTCTAACAACGAAGTATAAATTTGTCTAATTAATCTAATTGGATAGGTGTTGTGTAAAATTCAGGATTTATTGAAAATTCTCATCCAAAATAAAGGAATTGGCTGTGGTATAGCCATGCAACTTCCTCATGTGCAAAGGCATATCTTGACCATGACCTTACATGAGGCCACAACAGCCATCTCTGGCTTGCTCAAGGTTGTAGAACTTAAAATTTTCTTAGGCAAGGGGATATTGTGGGGTTTGGTGTTTTTGTTGTTGTGGTTGTTATTGTTTTGAGATTAGGTAACAATATTTGAATAGAATTTTTATTTTTATTTTTTTTAAGGAAAAGATAGATTGTTCAGTAACATTGGAACCAAGTAGCAGGCACAACTGGCTAAAACACATTCAGCTGATAAACAACTCACCTCAGTGAACCTGCTCTAACAAGCCAATCAATCAGTGCCAGCCTTTCACTTTGATTTGGATTTAATAATATTGTTTTTTTTCTCATTGTGAGGGTTTTTTTGGTAACAGCATTAATGAAATATAATTCACATACCATACAATACATCCATTTAAAGTGTACAGTTTAATGGGTTTTAGTATATACCCAGAATATGTACAACCATCACCACAGTCAATCTTGGAACATTTTCATGACCTCAAAAAGAAACCCTGTACCTTTTAGGTATCACTCTCCTATTCTCCCATCCACTGCCATGGCAAACAACCACTAATCTACTTTCTGCTCTATAGTTTTGCCTATCCTGGACATTTCATATAAATGAAATCACGTAATATTTGGTCTTTTGTGACTGGCTTCTTTCACTTACCATATTGTTTTCAAGGTTCATCCACTTTGTAGCATGTATCAGAACTTCATTCTTCCTTATGGCTGGAAAATAATTCATTGTATGGATATACCACATTTATCTATGCATTTATCAGTTGACGGGCATTTGGGTTGTTTCCATTTTTATGACCATTATGAATAATGCTCCTATGAGCATTTGAGTATAAGTTTTTTTGCGTGTGATTGTATGTTTTCAATTCTCTTGGTTATACCTGGAAATAGAATTGCTGGGTTATTTGGTAACTCTATGGTTAACAGTTTCAGGAACTGCCCAAACTGCTTTCCAAAGTGGCTGCACCATTTTATATACCCACCAGCATTTCACGAGGGTTCCAATATCTCCATACCCTCACTAATACTTGTTACTATCTCTCTTTTTTATTATGGCCATGCAAGTGGGTAGACGTTTCATCTACAATATCTACTGAAATGGAAATTGGCAGACATTGCATAGGTAGCTTGTCAGAGCAGAGGGTCGTGCTGTCCTGTGCACTGTAGGATGTTTAGCAACAGCCCTGGCCAGTGGCACCAACCAAACTCCCAGTCAGGACAGTTGTGTCTCTTTGGATATATCTGTTTTCAGGTGTGTGGAGGAAATCTGAGGTAATCCAGAGGATTCTTCACTGAGAAAAATGTCCATATCCCAGTTTACAAGGGATTTTAACCGTGAAAAATCATCTCCATCTCCCAGATAGGGCTTAAGATTCTAACGCCTTCTTTTTTCCTTTGTTTTCCCCAGGGGCCAGTGATTGAGATATGTATAGCTTGTTCTCTTATCGCATGGATTTCCTGGGATATTCTATTTCCAATTCTGGATCATGAGGTCTGATTTTTGGTCCTGAAAATAAAGTCACAGTACATTGAGGCTAAATTCTTATCTGCTGAACTTGGCCAATCCTTTAGTATTTCTTTCTTGGGAATTCCCCCCAAATAGTGAGGATGTGGGGGAAGAACAGTTCCCGGATGCCTAAGCCTAATGGAGGTCACAGACCTAAAAGCAAGAAGTTAGAGAAAAGTGGGTGAACGGTTTTGACAGGGGAAGTGCTCTTCCATATTAAAATGTACTGCAAGAGCCCTGCCTTTTCCCCTGAAGTCTTTCCAGGTTCTTGGCTAACAAAGCTCTCAGACATTCCCAATGGGCTGTCAAACCCAGAACCCTGAGCTGGGCATCAGTAGCTTCCTCTTCTTTACTGGAGAGTTAAACCTGCTCAAATGCCTTCAGGGGCCAGGTAGGTAAAGTACTGTAAACAGGTAGAGACCCCGCTTTAAAGGAGTGGTGGGATTTATGGTGAACTGGAGATTGATTGCTGGTCCACTAAAAGATGTTCAAATTCAAAGTTAAAAAAAAAAATTATCTGTGCTTGTCAGTCTCTAAGCCCTCATTTTGAAGGTCAGCATCAGCATTAGAGAAGATGAATCTTGAATAGAACTGTCAGCTTTAGTGGATGCATTCCATGCCTAATTCCATAATCAGTTTCTTCCGAGATGGGGCTTGTGTTTTGTGCCTTTGGCTCCATGCTGCTTCTTTCTATACTACTCCACGGGCAATCTGGCTCTCTCTGCCCTGGCCTTCTTCAAGACCTCCTAAAACAGACCACTGGTACTAATTAATGTGATTTTCTTTCTGTTCTCTTAATGTCACCTAATGGATAGATTACGTTCTGGAAACGAATTAAAAAAAAAAAAGATAACAAACCCAGTGTCTGGTTAAGCCTAATCCTTTCCTCTGTGTGTGTTGCCCAATGTTCAGAACCTTCGTGCTAATTAGCAGTGACAGATGAGTTACCAGTCTTACTGTCTCTCCAGGGGGGTAAGAAAAAGCTCCTATTGATCTGGGAGACCTTCAGGAGTCACCACATGCTCCTGGGACCTTCTGTCACAGGGAGGAAAGTTCAGTCTGAAAAACCGAGTGCAGACAGACTCTCAACATGAGCAGGCGTCCAGTGATCACTAGCATCAGAGAGCAGGGACAGATGGGGCTTCCCACTGCTCAGTGCTGAGGGGATGCTCAGAGTCCTGGACACCAAGGAGAGGTGGATGTCATAGATCTGGCAAGGGCGACGTCTGACTGTCCAAAGGCAGCAGGATCAGGCAGCTTAACGTCAAGGAGGTCCAAGGGCAGCACCATGTGACTACACCCAAAGGAGAAATCCATAAAAAAGTTCAGATGAGGCACTTACAGGGAGCAAAGACAGGTAGTTTGGGGTGATAAAAGGTTTAGGGGGATATGAGGCCTCTTGCTCAGTTCCTCAAAGGTATGTACCTGAATAGAAGTCTTGAGCTTTAGGGTGTCCCTGATCAGTTCATGAGAAAGGAAACCAAGCTTTAGATCTGCATCTGACCAGGGGTGGGGGGAGGGGTAAGGAGAATGGGGAGTTATTGTTTAATGGGTACAGAGCTTCCGTTTGCGGGAATGGAAAAATTTTGGTTATGGATGGTGGTGACGGTAGCACAATATTTCTAATGTAATTAACGCGACTGACTTGTATACTTGAGAGTGGTAAAGAGGGGAAATCTTATGGTGTATATATGTTGCCACCATAAAAATTTAAAACAAAACCTCATAGAAGCATACAAAAAAAAGTCTGCCTCTGAAGGCTGAGTTTTTTTTTTTGTGTGTGTGTCAAGAACTGAAGCTCAAAAGGACAATCAACATTTTTTAGCCTTCAGGGAAGTTCAGGCTCTGTGGAGAAGCCCTAATTCCTCTTTGGTGGGGAGTTGGAACCTAAATATCTATAAGGACAAGGACAGATATTAAGACAAGGACAGAGGCACAGGAAGGACTCTTAAAAAAAAAAAAACAAACAGAAATAAAATAAAAAGGATTGGTCTGTCACAGAAAACCATAGAAACAGCATTCCCAATTTTCCTTTGGATTTCCCTTCTGTTTTAATTTTAAACTCTAAAAAAAAGATACTTTCAAAGTTACAGTACAGTTACAAAAAAAAAATAATGCAAACCCCATACAGAGAATTCCAACATACCTCTATCCCCCAATACCCAGATCCACCAAATTTAACATAGTCACATTTGCTGCATCATTCTATCTATCCCTCAAGCTCCTTATAATGACATTTTAAACTTAAAAATATCAAGGACCCTGTTAGAGTTTCCCCCTTACGAGGTTTGCAATGACAGCTCATAGGGCTTTGAATCAATGCCCCTGTGGCATAGGTTGAGGAAAGGCAGCCTCCAGCCATAGCCCACCTAACTCATCCCCTCCCAAGAATAAACAAAATGGAGCAGATAAGGGCCGTCATTCCCTCCCCAACCCCTCCCACATTCCAAGACCTCCTAGCCCACTCCCCCCAGGCCATTTGGCCACAGGCTGTACTTGGTTTCCCCGCCTACTGATGTACTCTATAAAGCCATATCCACCACCTTCTGGGGGTGGGCTGAAGTCTATTCTTCAGACTGCCTCCACTGGGAGAGCTTCCCAATAAACTTCCTGCCTGCAACCCTCAGTCTCTGCGTCCCAGTGAGCACCGTTTTTCTCTAACAGACCCCCTTTGAGGAACTCCCTAGAAAAATGCCCATACTGACAAACATTTGCATAGAGAAGGATTGATCACTGAAGTCTTGAAGCCGGCAATCGAGAACTCCTTGCATGGAAGACATTTTATGTCCTCAGGAAGGAATGTGATTTGGTTAGAGAAGCATTAGGATTTATCTACAGATCCTTTTTGATCCCAATACTCTCCCTCTGCTATCAAGATGTGTTTTGTCTCCCGTTGACATCATTGAAACAAATGGTAATTTACCTCATGGCAGAAGGAATCTGAATTGTCTTCTATGGACTATTTAGAGACTAGAAAATTAAACAGGAAGCTAACTTTGTTTTATGTGTTTTCTGTTTTATGTGACCCTTGTGTTATGTGGGATCTTCTGAAGAAGACTTTCAGAATGTTTATGACACTCAAGAAGGTTCAAAGGGAGCTGGGAAATGACTCCCTATATTGCCTGCACGTCCCAGGTGACACAAGGAACGACAACCTGGCTTGAATCCTGCTACTTGAAGGTCAACCTCTCATCTATTCAAGGACATTGTTCTGCAGTTGTCTCTTCCCTCCCCTGTACTGTAAGATTTACTTCTTTTCTGGAGCATTCCCATAAGCACATAAACATGTTGTAATATCTCCCAATTTGTCTGGTTTTGCTATTTACCTTCATAGCAAAACTTCTTGAATGATCTGCTTATATTTGCTGCTTCAGTTCTCTGCATTTTCTATTGAACTCATTCCATTCAGGCTTTTTCCACTCCCATTACAACCAAAATTACCCTTGTCAAGGTCACCAATGATTTCCATGTAGCTAAAGCCAATGGTCCATTCTCAGTTCTCAACTTACATGTAACCACTGGCATTTGAACCAGTTGCTTACTCCCTCATTCTCTGAACACTTCCTTCCCTTGGGTTTTCTGTTATCCTACTTCAACGAACCCTTCTTCTCTTTCGCCTTTGATAGATCCTCTTATTTCTCTGACTCTGTTTGTTGGAGTGCTCCAGAGCTGAATTCTCATACCCGTCTCTTCTTTATCTATGCCCATCATATTAGGGCTTTGGTGCTTGTTATTTCCTCTGCCTGGAATGTTCCCCCAAGAAGCCACAAGTCTTGCTCCTTAACTTCAGGTGTGGGTTCAAGGTTGTTTTATCAGTTACCCATATCCTGATCATTTTGTGCATATAACATTCCATCTCCAACTACCTAACACCCTTTACCCTGATTTGATTTTCTCCACAATACTTATTACCTTATATATTCATTTTGTGTAGTTATTGTCTAGTTCCTCCACAAAATATAAGTCTCATGAAGTCAGGGAGTGTTTGCATAGTTCACTGTTGTAGGCCCAGCTGTTAGAACAGTACCAGGCACAGAGGAGCCACCTGATAAATATTTATTGAGTGAATGACTGAATAAATAAATGGAAATAGATGACACTTTTCCATTATTTCTGTAACTGCAACAGAGTTCTCACAATTTTTAAAATATACTTTTGTTTGTTATGTCTGTTCAGAAGAGAAGGGAAGTTCTATGCCTCTTTCCAAGTTGCCAGTTTATAGAGATATTATTTAACTGCAAAGTTCCACTTCCATAACAGGCAGGAGCTATCAACCAGTAGTGGAGTTCTCATCCCAAGGCTCATGGTCCCAAGGATGGGCTTCAGGGCTCTGTGCGTCCTCTGAAATTGTGTGTGAAATTTTGCATGTAGATGTGTCTATGTGCCTTCCTTGGGCAAGGATTGATAGCTCCTATTTGATTCACGAAAGGGGAAAGGGTCTGTGGCCCACTGAAAGGTTTTGAATACTTAATAGTAATATCCTTTGGATGTTGATCAACTAAAAGCCAATGTATTGGAAATAAAAACTCATCATCTCCCCCCCCCCACCAAAACCCATCTTGACTTTCTTGGAAGCCCAGGCCCTTGGTGCTGGAAGTAACACTCAATGCAAGTGTCCCCCTACTTTTCCTGATAAATTGCTGTCCATGCTCTGTTTAGGAACTCATAAAGCAGCATTGTTATACAAGTCAACTTACCAGAAGCTTCCACCTGAAGCTGAAATAGTAGTTTTCACACACTGGGTCTTGTTCAGCCCCTGGGACCAATAGAGAACATGTTGAATCCCTTTTCCACTGGTTATTTTTTTCAGGTATGTGAAGATATCATGTTCCACCCCCTCCACCGCTCTGAGTTTTTATTTCTTCACACGAGAAGTCTCCAACCCCCCTAAATATGGGACTGAGCACTTCAGCATACTAGTCACTCCTTTTCCAATGCTCTCCAGTTTGTCAATTACTCAGGATTGAACATGTGACGCAGTAACACAGTGATACTTCAGCCTCCCAGATTTTTCTAGGACATGATATTTCTATTAATGCAGTTTTCTACCACAAGGTGACTTTTGTGGCTGCTTTAGGAGAGCCGGGAAATGGGCAAGATGGGAAGGCCAGTACCTGGTGAGAGGTGATGGCAGTTATCTCTGTTAGAAAAGACCTGGGTCTGAATGGAGGTAGTGAGAATGGAGGAGCAACTGAGACATAAAGAGGTAGGACGTGGCTACTGTTTATGCTTGGGAAAGGCAAAGAGAAGGGACAGGAATCAAGAGTGACATCCGTGTTGAAGTGGAGTGGGCGAGAGAAAGACAAAGGGAAGAGAAGAGGTGAGAAGAGTGGATGGGAACGTTCTGAACTCGAACGCTGAGAGGGGAGGAGTGGAAGGTGATGGTCTAGGAAATGCAGCGCTTGTGAAAGCTGGAGTAGCAAGACAGAGCCATGCTGGGGCAAACGAAATGCCCCACGGAGGCCAAATGAGTGAAGGGTTTTTAGTGTCTTTTAAAATGACGATGAGGAGAAAGAAGGACATAAGAGAGGGAGGGAGAGTGAGACCCTGCTGAAGAACCAGATCATTTTAACGTTACTGTGATATTCAACAGAGGCGTCTGGGGAAGATAGGGGGGAATTATCTTTGTCCCCCTTGCAGTGTCTGGCACATAGTAGGAGCACAGTAAGTGCCTGATGACAACGAAATTAATGGATGAAGCTCAAGGAATGAACGGCCGGCAGCGGGCTACCGAAAGCAGCGCTGACGGTGGGCCGCGGCCTCCTCCCGGAAAGGCTCTGGGCCGCGGTGGCCGGGGCGGGGCAAGGCGGGGCGGGTGGCTCTGGCGGCCAATGGGCGCCAGAGCGGCTTCCGGCCCGCCCCTTGCTCACTTGCTGGGAGAAGCGCGCGCAGCCGTCGCGTTTACCGGAAGTGCGTCGGGACCGGCTCGGCGGGGAGGTGAGCCCGCGGGCTGGGCGGGCCTGGCTGCTGTCCGCTGTCCGCTCGGGGGTCTGCTGGGCCCTCGGGAGCGGCGACAGGCGGGGGTCTCGAGCTCGTACGCCCCGGAGCCTGTCAGCAGCGCGCGCACGCGCGCAGGGGCCTCCGCCACCTTTGGGGAGGGTTGGCCAGTGCTGGGGGGTACCCAGGATACCCGGGCGGGACTCCGCGCTCGCGAGCGGGCGGGCCCGGACGGAGTCTTCGGCGAGGCCTCTGGAGCAGGAACGAAATGGGCTCCTCCCTCCTGCTTTCCCCCCAAGGCTGAAAACGAGCCTCAGAAAGAGGGAACCCGCAGGGGATGGTGCCTAGAGTGCTCTTGAAGTTTGGGGGCGGGAGGTGGAGAATGCCTCTTGGGTGGGCTGCACTGTCCTGCGCCTCGCAGGAGTGGAGCAGCCCTTGTCTCCCGGGCTCCCCCACCCCAGCCGTTTGTGGCAACCCCCAAAAAACGCCCCCCTCCAGCACTTTCCAGACTTTGGCAGCTCCCCTTCTCCCGAAACCACAGGCTTTTTCTGGGTTTGAATCTGGCTGCTCTGAGAGCTTCTTTTTCCTGTCTGTAAACTTCAGTACTTACCTAGCAGGATGATTGTTATGAGATTAGAAGTAACATGAACGGGGCCGAATATGGTGTTAATACGTAGCAGATGTGCAACAAATGTTTACTTACATATGTATGTATAGTAAGTATACTACCTATGTGTACATTAAAAAATCATTCTAATTTGTTAAGTATAGCAAATACATATTTGGGATAAATTTTTTTTTGGAGAGCAGATCCTTGTGAAGTCACTGGGATATAAACCCTCTCTATTTGAGTAATTTAATTTTGAATAATTGAGACACATTTCTTAACATTATACAGGAGTATACTATACCAACATCAGATTTTAATATTTTGTAAGAGTAATAGATTTTCCTCAATGTCCCATTTGAAGTAATAATTCAGGGACCAAAAAAGTTTTAATATGTTTATAGATCAGTCCCTTGCTCTCTGAAATCTTGCTACCTGCGCTCTGAAACTCAGGTGTCAAATAGATTTGGATAGTGAAGGATACTTGTATAGTCATTAATTTATTTAATAATTATTTATAGCCCTGTGTTTCCCTTTAAGTGTTGCTTTTGCTGAATCCTACAAAGTTTGCCATGTTGTATTTTCATTACTATTCAGTACAAAAATATATTTTAATTTGTTTTGTAATTTCTTCTTTGATCATGGGTTGAGTGTTGGGATTTTTTAGATATCTCAGTGTTAATTGATTTCTAATTTAATTCTATTGTGGTCAGAGAATATATGCTGGAGATTTCAATTTTTAAAAATTTATTATTCATATGGCCTGTCTTGGTGAATGCTTCATATGCACTTGAATGTGTATTCTACAGTTGTTGGGTCAAGTGTTGTTAAATGTCAATTAGATCAAGTTGGTTGATGATGCTCAGATTTTTCAATATCTTTACTGATTTTTTATTTACTTGTTCTATCAATTACTGAGAGAACAGTGTTAAAATCTCCAACTATGATTGAGAATTTGTCCCTACAGAACTGATATTAAGTGAATACACATTTAGGACTCTTATATATTCTTAATGAATTGACCCATTTCTCACAATGAAATGTCCTTTATTTCTCTCTGTTTTGAAATCTACTTTGCCAGCCACATCAGCTTTATGTTTACTGATTGCATGGAATACCATTTTTCCATGCTTTTATTTTCAACTTTTTTGTGTGTGGCATTTTATTAGTTAAATTGTGTTTCTTGTAGCCAGCATATAGTTAGGCTTTGCTTTTGTAAATCTGACAATTGGAGTAGTTTGTCCATTTACGTCAATTGTAGTCATTGATATGGTTTGATTTTAGTCTACCATATTGCCTTGCCTTTGATTTTTCTGTTTTTGTTTCTCTTTTGATCTTTCCCTACTGCCTTTTGTGTTATTGAATGTTTTTTTGGCATTCTTTTATTGGCTTTTTAGCTGTATTTCTTTGTATAATATTTTTTAGAGCTAACAATATGTATCCTTAACTTATTAACATTTAGTTTAACTTATTAAAGTATACTTTATATCGTACCACCTTTTACTTCACAATTCACATCTCTCATTTCTTTCTTCTTCACACTTCCCATTTTCCACCTGAAACACCTTACCTCTCACTTCTCACTTCCCATTTCGTACTATTTCTCTCACTTTGAAGTTCACAAATGTAATAAATTAACAAGAGATTAATTCAACTTACCCCACTCCTTTGTGCTATTTTTATATCTTTTACTTCTACATGTTATCGTGTTATACTGTCATTTTCACTTAAGCAATAAGTTGCCTTTTAAGGAAGCTATGAAAACATTTTTTTATTTTACATTTATTAACTTATTTACCATTGCTGATACTCTTCATTCCTTTCTGTAGATCTGAGTTTCCCTTCAGTTTGGAGGAATGTTCTTTAGCATTCTTCGTAGTGCAAGTTTGCTTGTGACCAGTTCTCTTAGTTTGTTTATCTGAAAATGTCTTTATTTTATTCTTGCTTTTGAAGGATGTTTTTGCTGGATATAAAATTCTGGATTGATAGTTTTTTTCCTTAGAATTTGCATTTGGTTTTTTTTTTTTTTTTTTTTTTTAAGTTTATTTATTTCTCCCCCTACCCCTCAATTTATATGTTTATTTATTTTTTCAAAAAGATACTTAGATTACATAAAATGTTACATTAAAAATATAAAAATAAAAGGGATTCCCCTATGCCACACTTCCCACAGCTCCCACTTTCCCCCACATTAACAACTTCTTTCATTGGTGTGGTGCATTCATTGCAATTGAACACATTTTGGTGCATTGCCACTAAGCATAGATTATAGTTTACATTGTAGTTTACACTGTCTCCCACTCAGTTCTGTAAACCCCTCATTTTGCACTTGCTGTCTGCTCTCTGTGTGTTCGTTTGTGTCTGTTTGTTTTCTCTTTAGGCAGCACAGGGTACCGATCCTGGGACCTTCCAGAGTGGGAGAGAGGCACTCAATCTCTTGTGCCACCTCAGCTCCTTGGTCTGCTGCGACTCTTATTGTCTCTCCTCTATGTCTCTTTTTGTTGTGTCATCTTGCTGCGCAAGCAGTGTGTGCCAGCACTCCTGCATGGGCCAGCTCTCTGCTTAGACCAGCTCACAGCGCGGGCCAGCTTGCCTTTCTCCGGGAGGCCCCGGGAATCGAACCCTTGACCTCCCATAGGGTAGACGGGAGCCCAGTCCTTGAGCCACATCCATTTCCCACATTTGGTTTTTTTTATCTTTCCCATTTATCTGTGGAGTGTCCCTCTCTCTTCTCTCATTAAGACTATATTTTTCTTTAAGTCCTTGGGTCATCTCAAGGTTTATCTGTGGAGTGTCCCTATCTCTTCTCATTAAGACTATATTTTCCTTTAAGTCCTTGGGTCATCTCAGGGTTGGTTTCTATTGGCTGCTTTCTCCCTTGACTTTGGGTCACATTTTTGTGTTTCTTTACATGTCTCATAATTTTGGACTGCCTCTTGGACATTGTGAGTGAAATACTGTAGGTGCTCAGAATTCTGTTACCTTCCTCTTAAAAGTATTGGTTTTTGTTCTACTAGGCAGTTCAGTTACTGACTCATGATTTTTCATTTGTGTGGGCTTGGTTTTATGCTTTGTTAGGGCAGATTTTTGGAATGCCCAAGGTGTTTCCCAAGGGTCTCTCCTATGGATTTTGTTGAGACTTGGTGTTAGGCTTTGTTAGGGCAGGTTTAGAGTAGTCTGTACTCTCTGGCATGTTCTTTATTCTTTTTTTACTGATCAACTCTTTTATTTATATATATATATATATATTTTTTTTTTTTTTTAAAGATACTTAGATTACATAAATGTTACACAAAAAATATAAGGATTTTTTTTTTTTTTTTTTTAAAGATTTTATTTATTTATTCATTTATCCCCCCCCTTGCTGCTTGTGCTTGCTGGGTCAGCTAACCACGCTATGCGGGCGGGCTTGCCCTACTGATTGAGCCACAGCCGCTTCCCATAAGGATTCCCTTATGCCTCATTCCCCACACCTCCCTCCTACATAAACATCCTTCGTTAATGTGGCACATTCATTGCAGTTGATAAACGCATCCTGGGGCTTTGCCATTAAGCATGGGCCATAGTTCACATTGTAGTCTACACTCTCTCCCACACAGTTCTGCATGTTGTGTGATAATATAAAATGGCCTATTTCTGTTGTTGCAGTGTCACTCAGGACGATTCCTAAGTCCCGAAAAAGCCCCCCGTATTACAACTGCTTTTCCCTCTCCCTGCCCCCAGAGCCTCCAGCGGTCACTGCCTCTACATCAATGTTGTAATTTCTTCCAATGCTTGAATCACAATATGTCTATAGTAGAATACCAGTAAGTCGACTCTAGTCCATAGCTCTTCCCCCAATCCTGAGGAGTCTGGAATGGTGACGTCCACTCTACCTCCAATTGAGAGGGGACTTATAGCCCATGGGAAGATGGATGGGACTACCCTGCCTGCAGCTGCAGACTCTCTCCATTCTTAACGTGCCCTTTCTCGTGTCTCAGAATACCCTGCATGTTTATGGGTCCTTTTTACTCTGAATGGGCAGAAACTCCAGTGTCTCTCATTCTGATTGGCCTTCTGTACCTCCATTTTGCTTTTAACCCTGAAGCAACTGGTCTCTGTGAAATGATGCATAGTTTTAGTGTGTTCATGTGCAGCCCAACCATTGGCCAAGGAGTCCTGGAGAAACCTCACACAGATTTCTGCCCCCACACCCACAACTCCCTCATCTCCAGTGCCCTGTCCTTCAGATTTTAGCCACTTCAACTCCAAATTCTCAGCCTAGTGAGAACTGTGTTCTGCTTGAGCTCCAGCTTCCTGTACCATGGTTGGGAAATTATCCCCAAGCAGAGAGCCAGAATGATTGTGGGGCTTACCTCATGGGTTTCCCACCTCTCAAGGATTGCATTCTTGCTTGCTTGTTACTCAGTGTAAATATTGCCTCATATGTTTTCTCCAGCTTTGTAGTTGTTTACATCAGGTGGGCTAGTCTATAATGCCAGTTATGCTGCCATGAATTCCCCAACAAATATTTATTAGCACTTAGTATATGTCACACCAGCACACTGGGTGCTGCATGGACATATGAATGAAATGTTTGGGTTTCTTTAAACAAATGAATTTAGTGAGATCCACATGAGAAACATCTAATATTGGATTAATCCTTTTTACATCTCATTCCTTGAAAAAGCTTTCCCTCCTTCCTTCCTTCCTTTTTTTGTATCTAAATGATTTTCTGACAGTGAATTAGTGGGGTAGAGTGGTAGAGAGGAGGACATTGCTTCTTTTTTTTTTTTTTTTTTTTTTTTCACCGGGAGGTCCCGGGTATTGAACCCGGGTCCCTCCATATGGGAGACGGATGCCCAACCATTTGAGCCACATCCGTCCCCCGACATTGCTTCTTAAACCTCAAGAAAAAAACAGCTATGAAAAGCTAGAGTGTTAACTTGATCTCTGATTAAGCTGGACATATAAATAGTGACTTTTTTTTTTTCTTCTTCTTGTGACTTTCTTTAAAACGTCAACAGGTAGATATTTTTTGATAGTTGCAATTAGTATTTATTTTATTAAAGTTCAATTGTATTTATTTTTTAAACAATTTATTGAAGTATATCATTCATACATGAACATACATAAACTATAAGTGTTCAGTAAACATCGTGAAATTACAAAACAAACATGCATAACATCATACAGGGCTCCCATACATCCCCCCCTCCCCCCCAGACACCCTGCATTGATGTGAAACATTTGTTAACAAATCATGAAAGAGCATTGTCAAAGTGTTACTACTAACTATAGTTCGAATCTTCCTCCCCATACATTTTTTTAAAGGACTTATTTACATATTTATTTACTTTTGTCCATTTTTACCCCCCCCACCCTATTTTTACTGTTTCTGTGTCCATTCACTGGGCAACTCTCTATGTCCATTTCCTACCCTCTATTCTCATCCTTCTCCTCCTGTCTTCATTGGGATTGGATCCTTGGAATCTCCGATGTGGGAGAGAGGTATCCTACCGCCTGTGCCACCTTAGTTCCTGGTTTTTCAGTGCGTCTCGTCTTGGCTCTCCCTTGTGTCACTCTCCTGTTACATCATCATCTTGCTGCATGGCTTGTGGGGCCTGGCGGTGCACCCGCATGCAGGGCCTGGTGGCCTATGCGCCTTCTATATTTTTCTTTTTTTAATTTTTACCGGGAGGTCCCAGGGATCGAACCCAGGTCCCTCCATATGGGAGACAGATGCCCAACCACCCGAGCCACATCTGTCCCCCTGCTATATCTCTTAAGGTTGACCAAAGATACCCAAAGTTACAGTCTTTTCCCATACAGGATGGTCATATAATAAATCGGGCTTAGTTTATCACCAGCATTCTAAAAACCAGACCTAGGGAGAAAAACTAGGTCTGGGGACATATGCATGGTTTCTAATGTTTAGCCTACCCTGATTATCACAAAATCAGGTCAGAGAGAATATTTGCAGTGCAATTAGCATTATGAAAAAATGATCTTATGTCATAGCCAGCTCCTTCATAACACATTTAAGAATTGATACAATAAATCAGTATTAGAAATACTGGCAAGAAAATTAAATAGAGATAGTACACAATACTTTAAAGATATCTTAATATTAACTTTGCCATTTAACATTTCTTGTCTTAATTCCTGTGTTCAAGATTTTGATAGTATTTGCCATGAAACAGTGATTACTTAGTTCAAGACCGTAGAAGTGTTTTTTGAGGTAGTCACTATTTGTGCTAAATATCCCTTGAGTCCAAGGTTGAAAATTTCAGGTATTACAGGTTTTTTTTCCCTATAGATTCCCAAATAGATCAGTTTTCAGTGTGGCATTCAAAAGAGGCCACTTAGGAATCTCCCTTCACCTTTTGGGGAAGAGTTTATTTGTACCCTTCAACCTTATTATTGAAGCATCTGATCATTTCAACATAAGCCTTTATTTCTAGGGCATTGATGTCTTTGTCCAGCCTTATTTTTGAGTTTACAGATACATAGATGCAGATATAGCAGTGGTGCAGGAGAGCTGTTTACCTGGAAACCTATAGTGAAAATGTTTCACGAGGTGCATAGTATTCTTCTCCTTGGTCAGAACATTTGAAGACAAAGTTTGCTATGAAGTGGGCAAAGCAATGGTGGCAGTATAGATGTGGTATCAGTGGTTTGTTTTGCTGCTTTAAGTTTACAACCTTTCCAAGTAGAAGAGTGTGTCCATTGAGCAGTGTCAAAAGATCCCTGGATGACTTCGAGGCTTCTCTAGTAGGGCATGTGAATTTGTCTCTGAAAGTGTGTTACTCTCTTTTTTATAGCAGTTGGTCTCCTTCCCTCTCTGGTACCCCTGTGAAAGCATCTGTGAAGACCTGGTCTTCTCCAGAGAGCAGTTCCACCCTGGAAGCACTTCCCCTAAAGTGAAAGGACTTGCCGAGCCAGATGATGCCAGTTGACCTGGGGCAGGTACTTGTCCTGCGACCGCCACTGGCGAAGGCAGAGGACTTGCCATTCTCTGGCTCAGATGCTGCCCCTCCGGGGGATCTCTCTAGCCCTGAGACTGCACGCCGGCTTTTCAGGCACTTTCGATACCAGGTGATGTCCGGGCCGCAAGAGACCCTGAGACAGCTCCGCAAGCTCTGCTTCCAGTGGCTGCAGCCTGAGGTTCACACCAAGGAGCAGATCCTGGAGATTCTCATGTTGGAGCAGTTCCTGACCATCCTGCCTAGGGAAATCCAGACGTGGGTGCGGAAGCAGTGTCCAGGCAGCGGGGAGGAGGTGGTGACCCTGGTAGAGAGCCTGAAAGGAGATCCGCGGAGACTGTGGCAATGGGTGAGCATGTGGGGTCTCAGCCGGGTCTCCCCGTACCTCACTTAAGCCTGAGACTCTGTGACTCTCAACCCATTTTAGCTATTAGGCATCGAGGCTAAATCTCCCATCCCATTCCCACTGTTAGAGTGGAAAGTTTGAGAAGTTGTTCAAAAGATGCTTGCATTTTAATTGGTGGAGATGATCTAATAGAAACACAATATTAGGGGCATGTCTTGAAGGTCTCCCAAGCCTGGTTCAGGCCTCAGCTTTTGGCCTCTCTCAGGATATTTCCTTCCCTGGTTCTTTGGACTAGAAATAAAGGCTGGTTCCTTTTCCCTATTCCATGTCCCTAAGGACTGTCTTATGATATATTGTAGAAGGTTAGTGTCATATCTTTCAGAAATCCTGATTCTGGATTCTTCAGTAATTAGCCATATGTGGTCTCCAGATCAGCATCCACGTTCTAGGGCAGGAAATCTTATCAGAAAAGATGGAGTCTCCAAGCTGTCAAGTGGGGGAAGTGGCACCCCATCTCGAAGTGGCGCCGCAGAAGTTGGGACTTCAGAATTCACCCTCAGCACCAGGGGAGCAGCTGAGCCACATCGTGAAAAAGGAATCTGACACTGAACAAGAATTAGGTGAATAGCAGTTATTCATATATTAATAGATAAAATGTTCTCTTGGAGAAATCTGGGAATTATGGATAGTAACTGTGAGAGTGAGTAAAAAATGATTTAATGTTCAAATTGGGGTGTCCCTGGAAAGCTTGGAAACATGAATCACTCTGATTTGGGGACTCAGTCTGTATTTTAAACCACTTTATGTCTGGGCTAGACCATTTGGATTTTGGTTCTGAGTAAGGAGATGGGAGAAAATATGGTGAGACTGGAGGAAGCTGGACTTTGTTGGGGAGGTTAACACAGTTTTGACATGATGGATTAACAGGTATCAGTTCTAATTTGACAAGTTTTTTTCTCTGTACCCTCTGGGGAATGGGTAAGGCAGGTATCTAGCTCTTAAACCTTATTGTTTCTCACTTCAGCTATGGCTGCTTCCCAGTCTCCTGCCCAGCCTGAAGAAAGGCTCATTAAAGATCAGGACTTTGGAGCCTCACTTCTCCAAACAGCTTCTCAGGTGAGAAAGAAAGCACCAGGTTATTTGTTTTGTTTTTTAAAATTTTAGAGCAGTTCTAGGTTTACAGAAGAATCATGGTTGAACCCGGTTTGAGTGTGTATAGTCAGGAGGATTAAAAGGGGAAGCATTCTCAGAAGTGCAGTGGAGAGGAGGGCCTAGCTAGGAGAACAAGAGTAAACCTGTGGAATGAAACTTGAATTTCACTGTTCCCCTCAGGCTCTCTCAAGGCAGAATGCACTCCTAATTGCCATCTTGAATAATGGAATCTGGGCCCTGGAAAAAGATAGAAGTAGGGTGTGAATAGGCAAATTTTGTCTCTACCCCACATATGATTGTCTCTCATCTTTCATTACCTTTGGGCTGTGCTAAGGGAAGACTATTTTATTTCCTATGGATGTAGGAGTCAGTTTGTGATTTTGAATGATTATATCTAATATGGGATATATAATCCCTCCCCCAACTTGATGGAGGTAAAGTTGAATAAACCACATATATATAAAGTATATAGTGATGAGTTTTGACACGTGTATACACTTATGAAACCATGACTACAAACAAGATTATAAACATGTTCATCTCCCCCCCGTGTCTATTTACAATGCCTCCCTCCTGTCCTCTCTGCCATCCATCTCCAGGCAACACTGATCAGCTTTTGTCATCATAGATTAGTTTGCATTTTCTAAAATTTTATATAAATGGAATCACCATATGTATTCTTGTCTTTGTTCTTCAGCAAATAATATTTCCTTTTTTGTTGTTGTTTCTTTTAAATGTGTTCTTACTGGTTTAAAATGAATGCCATGTGCTTTGGAGTAATTTTCTTCATGCTGCTTGTGCTTGGGGTTCATCAAGCTTTTTGGATGAGGGTTGATAGTTTTCATCAAGTCTGCCATTCTCCTTGCCTCTTCCTAGCTTCTGGTGGTTTCCTGGCAGTCCTTGGCATTCCTTGACCTGCAGCTGCAGCACTTCAGTCTCTGCTTCTGTCGCCACGTGGCCTTCACTCCTCATCTCTCTCTGTCTGACCCTATGTCCAGATCTCCCTCTTATAAGGACCCCAGGCCTTTTGGTTTAGGGCCCACCCTAATCCAGCTTGGCCTCATTTTAACTAACTACATCTTCCAGATAAGGTCACATTCATGGGATGGCAGTTAGTACTTTTTGGGGGGCACCTCTCAGCCCATAACACTACCCAATCCCAATATCCCACCCGCATACCAACAACAACTACTTGCATCAGAATCACCTTGATATTTAATGGAATCCTTTGAAAGAAAGGGAATTCATATTTTAATAAGTAATCTCTCCCCCCTTATCTCTTCTGTACGTTAGGATTTCATGAGTAATGCCAGAATAGTGAAGTAGTATCACTACACAATGGTCCCTCATTATCAGAAACCGTGACTGCTTAGAATCTCACAGAGACTTGAGGGGCGTATTTACTGCCATCTCTGTTTCTCACTTAAGGGAAAGGAACCGTTCTTGTAACTCTGTGCAAGTCGGTTGTGGTAATACCTCATAAGGCCACGAGATGGTGGTATTTCCATGCAAAAATGGAGATGGCCTCCCTAGGAAAACCCACACCTGTTCTAAGATTTTTTCCTCCTGTTATAAAAATGAGAAAAAGACAAAATGGCTGCAGCTGATGTCTTGCCTCTTATGTAGGGGATTTTATTCAAGCATTCCAGCTCCTTGGCCATTCTTTGAATGAGTTTATAGTTTTAAACTGGAGATATATGTTCCGAGATTCCTGAGAGCAATTTCTGTGGTTTTTGAATGAGCAGACCAAGTGCCCTTGGGCTTTTGGGGGCTCTGTTCTTTTCTGCCTTGTTTTCTGCTGTTCTTTTTTATTTATCAACTTTTTATTTTAATGTAATTTCAAACTTGCAAAACTAATGCAAAACCCATGCAGTGAACTCCAACATACCCCTCACCCCCAATCCCAGATACCCAGATTCGCCAACTTTAAACATTTTGCCACATTTGCCCTAACTTACTTTCTTTCCCTGTTCTCCTTTCCCCCTTGCCTGTTCCTCCTTCCCCTTCCCCCTTTCCCTTTTCTTTCCTTTCCCTTATCTTTTCTTCTATTTTCTAAACATTCAGAGTAGGTTGTATTCATCATGCTCTTTGAACACTTAATATGCCTATGTGCTTTTTCCAAGAACAAGGATATTCACTTATATAACCACCTTAAGTGCAATGATCAAGTTGAGGAAATTTAATGTTGATATAAAGTTTATAGTCTATATTCCAATTTTTCATATGTCCCAATAATATCCTTTTAGACATTTTCTCTTCCGTTATTAGATCCAGTCCAAGATTATGCATCACATTTAGTTGT
Source organism: Tolypeutes matacus (assembly GCA_026826555.1). NCBI lineage: Eukaryota > Metazoa > Chordata > Mammalia > Cingulata > Chlamyphoridae > Tolypeutes > Tolypeutes matacus. The sequence continues at coordinate 8,676,051 of JAKSZT010054052.1, read as the reverse complement.
TATTGTCTCTGTAGTCTCTCTTTTTAAATTGTGGAAACCAATGTAGAACATGAACTTTGTTATCTCGGCTGCTCCCAAGCATGCAATTCACTGGGATCAGGCACATCCACAGTGTTGCACTACCCTCACCACCATCCTTTTTTTTTTTTTTTTCAATTAAATGTACTGGATACATACACATTTTTTTTTAAATTATACAATATGTTACACAATATATTTGGTTCATAGTAATGCAAGTTATACAGTATTTGTCCTTTTGTGTCTGGCTTGCTTCGGTCAACATAATGTCCTCCAGGTTCATCCATGTTGTTATTGGCTTTATGACTTCTTTTCTTCTTATAGCTGCATAATATTCCATCGTGTGAATACACCACAATTTATCCACTCATCTGTTGATGGACACCTGGGTTGTTTCCAACTTTTGGCAATGGTGAATAATGTGGCCATGAACATCGGTGTGCAGATGTCTGTTTGTGTCACTGCTCTCAGTTCTTCTGGGTATATACCCAGTATATAGTGGTATTGCAGGGTCATGTGGCAAGTCTATATTCAACTTCTTTAGGAACTGCCAAACAGTCCTCCATAGTGGTTGTACCATCCTGCATTCCCACCAACAGTGAAGAAGTGTTCCTATCTCTCCACATCCTCTCCAACACTTGTAGCTCTCTGTCTTTTTAATAGTTGTCATTCTGATAGTTGTGAAATAAAATCTCATTGTAGTTTTTATTTATTTATTTACTTACTTTTATCCATCCTCTCCACGCCCCCGGTTTTGCTGTTTCTGTGTCCATTCACTGGGCAACTCTCTGTGTCTGTTTCCTGCCCTCTCTTCTCATCCTTCTCCTCTTGTCTTCACTGGGATTCGACCCTCGGAATCTCCGATGTGGGAGAGGGGCGTCCTCTTGCCTGTGCCACCTTAGTTCCTGGTTTTTCAGTGCTTGTTTTCTTGGCTCTCCCTTGTGTCACTCCCCTGTTACGTCATCATCTTGCTGCGTGGCTTGCGAGGCCTGGCAACACACCCGTGCGTGGGGCCTGGTGGCCCATGTGCCTTCTATATATATATATTTCATTTATTTATTTATTTATTTTTTATTTTTTTTATTTTTATTTTTACCTGCAGGTCCCAGGGATTGAACCCAGGTCCCTCCATATGGGAGACAGATGCCCAACCACCTTAACCACATCCGCCCCCTTCTCATTGTAGTTTTGATTTGCATTTCTCTAATCATTAGTGATGTTGAGCATTTCTTTATGTGTTTTTTTGCCATTTATATTTCTTTTTTGGACAATGTCTATTAAGTCTTTTGCCCATTTTTTAATGGGGTCATTTGTCTTTTTATTGTTGAGTTGTAACATCTCTTTATATATCCTGGATATTAAACCCTTATCAGATATGTGATTTCTAAATATTTTCTACCATTGAGTTAGCTGCCTTTTCACCCTTTTGACAAAGTCCTGTGAGGTGCAAAAGTGTTTAATTTTGAGGAAGTCCCATTTATCTATTTTTCCTTTTGTTGGGCATGCTTTGGATATAAGGTTCAAGAAACCACTACCTACTACAAGGTCTTGAAGATGTTTCCCAACATTTACTTCTAGTAGCTTTATGGTCCAGGCTTTTATATTTAGGTCTTTGATTCATTTTGAGTTGATTCTTACATAGGAATTTAGATAGGGGTCCTCTTTCATTCTTTTGGTTATAGATATTCAGTTCTCCCAGCACCTTTTGTTGAGGAGACTGTTTTGTCCTGTTAGCATTAACTTGATAGGTTTATCAAAAACTAGTTGACTGCATAGGTGAGGGTTTATTTCCAGATTCTCAATTCTATTTCACTGATCGATGTGTCTATATTTATGCCAGTACCATGCTGTTTTGACCATTGTAGCTTTGTAGTATGTTTCAAGGTCAGGCAGTGAAATTCCTCCCAATTTGCTCTTCTTTTTTAGAATGCTTTTGGCTATTTGGGTGCACTTTCCCTTCCAAATGAATTTGGTAATTGCCTTTTCTAATTCTGTAAAGTAGGTTGTTGGGATTTTGATTGGTATTGCATTGAATCTATAAATCAGTTTAGGTAAGATTGACATCTCCACAATATTTCTTCTTCTAATCCATGAACACAGAATGTCTTTCCATTTGTTTAGGTCTTTTTAAATTTCTTGGGAAGCGGCTGTGGCTCAATCAGTAGGGCTCCCGTTTACCATATGGGAGACCCCGGTTCGGTTCCTGGGGCCTCCTGGTGAAGGCAAGCCCGCCCGCACGGCGTGGTTAGCTGACCCAGCGAGCACAAGCAGCAAGGGGGGGATAAATGAATAAATAAATAAAATCTTAAAAAAAAAAAAAAAAATAAATAAATAAATAAATAAATAAATTTCTTTTAGCATCATTTTGTAGTTTTTTGCATATAGGTCCTGTACTTCTTTGGTTAAATTAATTACTATGTATTTGAGTCTTTTTGTTGCTATTGTAAATGGAATTTCCCCTCTGATTTCCTACTCAGATTGTTCAGTACTAGTGTACAAAAACATTACTTATCTTTGCATGTTGATCTTGTATCCTGCCATTTTGCTGAACTCATTTATTAGCTCAAGTAGCTTTATCGTGGATACTTCAGAATTTTTTAAGTACAGGATCATGTCATCTGCAAACAGAATTCTACTTCCTCTTTTCTTATCTGGATGCCTTTAAGTTTTTTTCCTTGTCTAATTGCTCTAGCTAAAACTTCTAGTACAACATTGAATAACAATGGTGACAGTGGGCATCCTTGTCTTGTTCCCGATGTTAGAGGGAAAGCTTTCAACCTTTTCCCATTTAGTATGATGCTGGCTGTGGGTTTTTCATATATGCCTTTCATTGTATTGAGGAATTTTCCTTTTCCTATCTTTTGAAGTGTTGTTATTAAAAAAAGATGCTTTTCTGCATCAATCGAGATGATCATGTGTTTTTTTTTCCTCCAATTTGTTAATGTGGTGTAATATGTTGATTGATTTTCTTATGTTGAACCAGCCTTGCATACCAGGAATAAATCCCACTTGGTCGTGATGTATAAGTCTTTTGATATGCTGTTGGATTCGATTTGCAAGTATTTGTTGAGAATTTTTGCATCTATGTTCATTAGAGAGATTGGTCTGTAATTTTCTTTTCTTGTAGAATCTTTATGTGGCTTTGGTATTAGGGTGATGTTGGCTTCATAAAATGTGTTGGGTAATTTTCCCTCTTCAATTTTTTGGAAGAATCTAAACAGGATTGGTATTAATTCTTTTTGAAATGCTTGGTAGAATTCACCCATGAAGCCATTTGGTCCTGGACTTTTCTTTGCTGGGAGATTTTTGATGACGTATTCAATCTCTTTAAACGTGATTGGTTTGTTAAGTTCTTGTCTTTCTTATAGCATCAGTGTAGGTTGTTTATTCATTTCTAGGAATTTGTCCATTTCATCTAGGTTGTCTGGTTTGTTGGCATACAGTTTCTCATAATATTATCTTATGATTCTTTTTATTTCTGTGTGGGGTCAGTTGTAACTTCCCTCCTTTCATTTCTGATTGTATTTTTTTGCATCTTCTCTTTTTTTTTTGTTAGTCTAGCTAGGGGTTTGTCAATTTTATTGGTCTTCTCAAAGAACCAGCTTTTGGTTTTGTTGATTTTCTCTATTTTCTTTTGTTCTCAATTTCATTTATTTCTGTTCTTATCTTTATTATCTGTTTCATTCTGCTTGCTTTGGGATTGATTTGCTGTTCTTTTTCTAGTTTCTCTAGTTGTTCAATTAAATCTTTGTGTTTAGCTCTTTTTTTTTTTTTTTTTTAAGATTTATTTATTTATTTCTCCCCACCCCCCTTGTTGTTTGCATTTGTTGTGTCCATTTCTTGTGTGCTTTTCTTCTCTTTCTAGGAGGCACTGGGAGGGAGGTGCCCAATTGCCTGAGCCCCCTCTGTTCCCTCTCTCATTGCGTTTCCTTGCTGTGTCTCTTGGTTGCGTCATCTCACTGCGTCATCTTGTTGTGTCATCTTGTTGCATCAGCTTGCCGCACCAGCCCACTGCACCAGCTCTCTGTCTTGCTGGTCTTCTCCAGGAGGCACTGGGAACTGAACCCAGACCTCCCATTTGGTAGGCAGGAGCCCAGTCCCTGAGCCACATCTGCTTCCCACTTCTTTTTTACCATAGGCATTTAGAGCTATAAATTTCCCTCTTAATACTGCCTTCACTGTATCCCATAAGTTTTGATAAGTTGTGTTCTTATTTTCATTTGTCTCAAGATTATTTTCTGATTTCACTTGCAATTTCTTCTTTGACCCACTGATTATTTAGGAGTGTGCTGTTCAGCCTCCACACATGTATGAATTTCCTTTTTTCCTGTCTATTATTGATTTCCAGTTTCATTCCATTATGATATGAGAAGGTGCCTTGTATAATTTCAGGCTTTTTATATTTATTGAGAGCTGCATTGTGCCCTAACATGTGGTCTATCCTGGAAAAAGATCCATGGGCACTTGAGAAGAATGTATAACCCGCTGAGTTTGGATGCAGTGTTCTGTATATGTCTGTTAGGTCTAACTTGTTTATCATATTGTTCAAGTTCTCTGTTTCCTTGTTGATCTTCTGTCTAGTTGTTCTATCTAATGATGTGATTGGGGTGTTGAAGTCTCTGACGATTATTGTAGAAATGTCTGTTTCTCCCTTCAGTTTTGCCGGAGTTTGTCTCATGTATTTTGGGGCACCCTAGTTAGGTGCATAGATATTTATGACTGTTACATCTTCTGGGTGGATTTTCCCTTTTATTAATATATAATGGCCTTCTGTATCTCTTATAACTTTTTTCATTTAAAGTCTGTTTTGTCTTATATAGTATAGCCACCCCTGCTCTTTTTTGGTTATATTTGCGTGGAGTATCTTTTTCCAGCCTTTCACTTCCAACTGATTTGTATCCTGGGGTCTAAGGTGAGTTTCTTGTTAAGCACCATATGGATGGTTCATGTTTTTTAATCCATTCTGTTGGCTTGTATCTTTTGATTAGGGTGTTTAATCCATTCACATTCAATGATATTACTGTAAATGCACTATTTACTTCTTCTATTTTATTCTTTGGTTTTCATATGTCATATCATATTTTTGTCTGTCTTTTCACTCTTTTGGTTATCCTTTTTGCTATTCTTTCTTCTATACTCTCCTCCAAGCCTCTCTGTCCTGTCTTTTTATTTCAGGTTCTAAGGCTTCCCTTAATATTTCCTGCAAAGGTGGATTCTTTTTTGTAAACTCTCTTAGTTTCTGTTTATTTGTGAATATTTTATATTCACCTTCATATCTGAAGGGCAATTTTGCTGGATAAAAAATTCTCAACTGGCAGTTTTTCTTTTTCAGTATTCTAATTGTATCATACTACTGTCTTCTCACCTCCATGGTTTCTGAAGAGAAATATGCGCTAAGTCTTACTGGGCATCCTTGTACGTGATGGTTTGCTTCTCTCTTGTTGCTCTGAGAATTTTCTCTTTATCTTTGTCCTTTGAAATTTTGAGTAGTATGTGTCTTGGAGGAGGCCTATTCGGATTTATTCTTTTGGGGTATAGTGTGCTTCTTGGACATGTAAATTCATTTCTTTTTTGAGAGTTGGGAAATTTTCAGCTATTATTTCCACAATTACTCTTTCTGCCCCTTTTCCCTTCTCTTCTCCTTCTGGAATTCCCATGACACGTATGTTGTTCCGTTTCATGTTGTCATTCAACTCTCTGAGCCCCTGCTCAATTTTTTCCATTCTTTTCTCTTTTTTTTCCCCCCTTCAATTTCAGCTGTTTTGTCTTCTGTATCACTTATTCTTTCTTCTGTCATTTTGAGTCTGCTGTTGTATGCCTCTAATGTGTTTTTGATCTTATCTATTGTGTCTTTCATTCCTATGAACTCTGTTACTTTTCTATTCAGGATTTCCAGTTCTTCTTTGTGCTTGCTCAATGTCTTCTTGATGTTATTTATCTCTTTAACCATATTTCTTTCAACTCATTAATTTGATTTTGGAAATTTGTGCACATCTCGCTGATTTGTTCTCTCAAATCCTGCGTCTTTTCTGGGGCTTTGATATATGCCTTTTCTTGGGCCATGTCTTCTATTTTCTTATTGTGGCTCGTAATTTTTTTTTTTTTAAGGTTTATTTTATTTACTTATTTCTCCCCACCCCCTTGTTGTTTTTTACTTGCTGAGTCTGTTGTCTTCCTTGTTTCTTTAGGAGATGCCGGGAGCCAAACCCGGGACCTCTGATGTGGAAGGGAGGTGTCTAATTGCTTGAATTACCTCCACTCCCTAATGGCTTGTAATTTTTTGCTGATATCTAGGCATCTGATTAGGATGTAGTTTACTCAGATGCTCAATTTCTTTCTCTTTTGTAGGGATTTAATGGCAGGAGGCTGTGTGTTACCACTGCTCTTTGATTCTTGGCTCGACCTGGATTGTTGGGATTGTCCCTGCTAGTTGCTCAAAACTGGGCACTGGACCCAGTAAATGGTTGTAGACTTGCTTCCGAGGGCCTTGGGGAGGGAGTCTATAGAGGCCGGCAAAAGCCTCTCCTACTTATTTTTAATTTTCTTGCATGCACTTCCTTGGTCTGCCTGAAGATGGTGCTCTTTGGCAGCTTTCAGTTCATTGCCTTGTTGGAGTGTATTTGTTGCAACACAGACTGAATCAATGTGATATAGCTCCCTGCCTGGAGGCTAAGAGCCTTGTAATTCAAACTTTGAGACAGTTTTCCAGCCTTCTTTGGCAGCCCCATCCCTTTTCCCAGCTAGGAAATATTTGTACTTCCCTCTGAGTCCTCAACAATCAGTCCCAGTTAGTAGAGAAGGAGTTTTGGAGGGTTATATATCTTTAGCCCCTTGCCAGCTCCCAAGGCATATAATGGTGTGGCCCCACCTGGCCTGGAAGGGCTCCTGGGACACAGCAGACCAAATTTGTGAGTCAAAAGCTGAATCAGCCTTAGGTTGTATCCCTGTCTCTCCCCTTTCCTGGGGAGGTGTGTCCTCAACAATCAGTCCTGGCTAGAAGAGAGGGAGGTGCGAGGGTTGGATTTCTCCAGTCCTGTGCCAGCTCCCAGGGCAAACCACTGTGTGGTCCCACCCGGCTTGGAAGGGCTCATGGGACACAGCAGACTAAATTAGTGGGTCAAAAGGTGAGTCAGCTTTAGGCCGTGTCCATCTCTCTCCCTTTTCCTGGGGTGGTAGTTCCCTGGAGCCCCCTTTGCCTGTAGCCACAGTCTCAGAGGCCCAAGAATTCTTTTTTTTTTTTTTTAATGATTTTTTTTTTTTTTTTTAAATGATTTTATTTATTTATTTTTTTACCAGGAGGTCCCAGGGATCGAACCTGGGTCCCTCCATATGGGAGACGGATGCCTAACCCTTTGAGCCACATCCGTCCCCGAGGCCCAAGAATTCTAAAGTGTCTTTAGTATGGGGGAGGGTGCCGGCAGCAGCAGCTGCTGGTTTCAACTCACAGTTCTGTAGTCACAATTTCCCTCCTTTGTCCCTCTCTCCTCTGGGCGGTATCCAGCTTTTGCCTGGTGTTCTTAAGCCCTAGAAGATCTTTTTCTAGGCTGTTTCAGCCTGTTTTCTAGCTATTTTTCTACCACCATCCATTACCAGAACTTTCCCATCATCCAAACAGAAACCCTGCTCCCCTTATGCATTAACTCCTCATTTTCTCCATATCCCTCATCTGTTAACCTGTATTCTACTTTCTGTCTCTATGAATTTGCATATTTTAGCAATTTCATGTTAGTGGAATCATACAATATCTGTCCCTTTGTGTCTAACTTACTTCACTCATTATGATGATGTGTTAGCAGCAAGCATTAGAACTTCATTACTTTTTAGGGCTGAATAATATTTCAATATGTATATATCACCTTTTGTTTATCCACTCATTTGCTGATGGGCATCTGGATTGCTTCTGCCTTCTGGCTATGTAAATAACATTGCTATGAACATTGGGATACAAATATCTGTCTGAGTTCTGGCTTTCAATTCTTTTGGGTGTATATCTCAAAAGTGAGATCACTGGATCTTACAGTAGTTCTCCATTTTTTGAGTAACCACCAAACTGTTTTCCACAGTGGCGTACCATTTTACATCCCACCAACAGTGAACAAGTGTTCTATTTCTCCACATTCTCACCAACATTTGCTATTTTCTATTTTTTAATAGTAGCCCTTGTAATGGGCCTGAGGTGGTATCTCACTTTGGTTTTGATTTGCATTTGCCTGATGGCTCATGATGCTGAGCATCTTTTCATGTGCTTATTGGCCAATTATAGATCTCTGTTCTACTTGGTAGTGACCGCACTGGTGCTCATGGAGTAGGTCCTGGATCCAGTGAGTCAAGCAGCCACTCAGACATTCTGTGCTTGGCATTCTCACCTTCTGCTCTGCCAGTGCTGAAGCAAGGGCTTGCACATTCTGAACATGAAGAAAGAGAACTCCTGTGTTCAGCAGTGTTTGCTCAGTGGTTATTTTTTTTTTTTGGGGGGGGGGGTGGGGGGTTCATTAAAGTAGCTTCAATCACAGCACATTAACAAAATAAAATGCTAGCACATTCATGTTTAAAAAATTAAAATTTTTAAATAAAAAATCACATTAAATTGTAGAGTTATAGATTGTTAGTTATTGCTTAGTATATTGAGGTCATTTTTCAGCTTCCTATCCTTTTTACCTTAAAAAAAATCCACCAATCCCTCCCATTTTTTTCCCCAGCATCTTCTAATTAAAGGCTCTTTGGTGATTCCATTTCTCCTTTAGCTATTCTCTACTTCCCCTTTGATGGGATAGAGGGCACACTTGATTTAGGACTGAAAATGACTTCCCTGAGTATTACACTGCGTGTGCTATGAAAATGACCTCATAATTCCTCTGGTCATTTCTGTTTCCTGTAACCTGGCTATTCATGACGGTAATGCCTGCTAGCAGCCAGTCACTTTGGGGTTCCTGTAAGCATACAGAATCCCTATTTCTTTCTGCTCACCCTTAGGGTGAGTTTGGGAGACTGAGGGGCCCATAGACAGCATATTATAGACATAATAATATACAGCTTCTACTGAGGACTTTTTTGCTAAGTGTTTTATTTCACCCAGACCACATATATTGAGTGTCTACTCTGCCCCAAGCAGGGTCTCAGGAACTTGAGAAGATACAGTGGAGAACATGACAGACAGAGTCCCTTTCCCATGGAGCTTAAATACTATTAGAGGCAGATCTTAATCACATTATGATGCATGTGGGGGTATGTATAATAAACTGTGATCAATACTTTGAATAAAAAGTATAGTATGCTATGCAAACAGGTGAACTTGCATTCTTTCTGTCAAACCTGACAATTTTATGAGTTCAGTACTATTATTAGATGAGGGTTGGGCTCAGAAAGGGTAAGTAACTTATTCAAGGTCACACAGCTAGAAAGTGGCAATGCTAGAACTTGAAAACTGGAATGTCTGGCTCCAAAGCAATGCTGTTAATCATTCTGCTATACACACTGAGTTTCTAAAGGTTTGGCTTCTTGGTGAAGAGATTGAAATTTGAATTCATGAACATAGACTCTAGCCAGATGGCATTTCCTGTTTTGATGTTCTTGTCTGTAGTTCCGTAGGAAAAGAAGGGTGCCTTTAGGGGATAATTTTTGGACACCTTGCTCCAGAGAACCCATCAATTACCTGCTAACTGGGAAGAAAACTGACTTCATATTAGACCCTAAACTCAGAACTCTTGAGAGGTTTCAAGCATATATGGCTGCAACAATTCGCTCCTCTGAATCACCAATCTTTGTTTCAGTTTGAGGTTTACAACTCAGTTGATTTCACTGTTGATTTTTCCTATCTTTTAACTGATTTGCATTTGCTCTTAAATTTCCTTCTTTTCCTCCTTGATTTTGCAGATTTTAATTAAATATTGGGAATACTGGGCTCCTATTATTCAAAGAGCCCCACTATAAGCACTTGACAGATTGAAAGGAAAAAGTGTAGAAAAGGCTCCTGCCTTGTTTAAGTTCTCCATTCAACAAAAAGGATTTTCTCTTAAATGCATACAACTTAAATCTAAATATTTTCTAATCACGGCAAGAAATACTGATATAGGGACTGTAATTTTCCCCTTGGCCTCTTCTTTGGGGTCTTTGAACCACTCTCCCATGATTCCTTGGCACTTCTGATGGCAGGTTCCTAAGGTAAATTGCTTTCTTCTCAGCTTTCCTGTAGGCAGGGAAGGCAGGGTTCAGAACCTTTACAAGAGTCATGTTTATGGTCATGGCATTGTATTTTTTCCAGGAGCAATGGAGGCACCTGGATTCCACACAAAAGGAGCAATACTGGGATCTCATGCTGGAGACCTATGGAAAAATGGTCTCAGGAGGTGAGGGCATGGGTTACCTGATGGAAGGACTGGAAAGCTGTTAGGCTATCTCTATGTTCTTTTAGAGATCCCTGCTCATCTTGAAGGTCCCTGGGTGAAGGAAATCATTACAGACATAGCTGGGAGCTGGGGCAAGTTGGCGCTCATAGTGTTACAATGAGGACTTATATAAATGCTGTCTGAGTGTCAGCAGCTGTAGTTGGTGCATTATATATAGTAATTCCTTTAATCCTCAAATAGCCCTGTGAAATGGTTGATGGTATTCCCATTTTAAAGATGATGAAAGCAAGTGTTAGATGAAGCCACCTGTTTGCTGATACATAACTTGTAAGTGCTGAGTCAAGATGGAAGTCGGCTATGGCTGGTTCTGAGACCATGGTCTTTTCTACTAACCCACACTGCCTCAACCAGCTGTGGATGAGGACCCAGCCACGACCCTTGCACCGGCCTGCTGGTGATCTGTAGGCCCGTCTGCCACCTGCCTACTCTCTTTCTGGTTTTCATCTTGTTTCCTGGTGATCTTGTGAATTCTAGTCTTTTACAAGCCCCACAACATCCTTCCTTAAATGGCCTCCAGGTCTCCCTTCATGTTTGGCTAGGGTGCTCCTTTGAAAGACACAGCTTGGACTCCCAGCCCTCCACATTCACCCAGGCCCACATGCTTATCTCTCTCTGGATCAGGTGTCTCCAATTCCAAACCTGACCCAAGTAATGGAACAGAGAATGGGGAGGAGCTGGCAGGACTACACCTTCATGCAAGCGAGAAGATCCCTAGACTCACCTGCCTAGGTGAGTGAGCTTTCATTGGTTTTGAGCCATTTCTGACCTCTCCTTATTAAATTGGGGATGGTGGTGGAGGTGTCTGTTACAGTTGTTGTAACTAGCCGTGTTCTGGTCAGTTCATTTAAATACCGAGATTGGGTCTCCTTGTCTCTGGTTATAGGGCTGTTGACACATATACTTAACCATGGAAGAATGACACATCTGCTGTCATCAGTCTTGTCTGTAAAACTGTTGTGTTACTTTTAATTCTTGCTGAGAAAGAAAGCTACTACTGACTGAGACCAATTCCAATGCGAGTTGAATTCCATTGCAAAGGAAGATTATATAATGGCCATTATTACCCTTCCTGACAAGGAGGTTCAGTAACTAGAATTTTCCTGTTCTGATTATAATGAATAATAACCAACCAACCTTCAACAAAATATAACCAAACAAATAATCAGAAAAAATGCTTTAGTCTGTGTGCACCCAACTTTCATTAAACAGCAACAATAAATACTTCAGATAAATAAATTATGTATTTTAAGACTTGTTCTCTTGCTTTCCAAACTCTTTGTAAAACATTTCAGTTATGTAAAACCTATCAAACTAGTACACACAAACAAACCTTCACATATACAATAAATCCTTGAAGCTTAGAGAAAGAAAAGGACCAAGAATAGGAATTGTATGTCAAGGCTTTCTTTGTCCTTTGCTAATAATTACTTTCCTCTGCTAATTTACCATGGAAGACCAAGCATCAACTGAGACATGATTTTACTATTAAATGATATATTAATCATTATTCTATTTCATAAGTATTCTTTTGGAGCAGTATTTTTCAAACTGCATTTCATTACTGGTTAGTGGGTCGTGAAATCATTTTATTGGGTTGCAACCTGCATTTTAAAAAATGAAACAATAAGATTGAATAGGGAAGTGGATGTGGCTCAAGTGTTTGGGCTCCTGTTTACCATATGGGAGGCCCTGGGTTCGATTCCTGGGGCCTCCTGGTGAAGGCAAGCTGGCCTGCGTGGCACGGCGAGCTGGCGCAGCAAGATGATGCAACAAAGGGGAGACAAGCAGACACAGAAAAATGCACAGTAAATGGACACAGCAAGCACAAGCAGCAAGGGGGGATAAATAAAAATTAAAAAAAAAAAAAAAAAGATATGCCTATTTAAAAAAAAAGATTGACTAGAGGGGAGCAGATGTGGCTCAAGCAGTTGTGCACCTGCTTTCCTCCTGGGAGGTCCTGGGTTTGGTTCCTGGTGCCTCCTTAACAATAATAAAAACAAACAACAAGCAAAACAAATGAAAAAAACAACTTTGGGGAGCTGATGTGGCTCTGTGGTTGAGGGATGGCTTCCCACATATGAGGTTCCAGGTTCAATTCCCAGCCCCTGGTACTTAAAAAAAAAAAAAAAAAAGAATACAAAGTAACCAAATGCATCACAATAGTGGGGGTAGGTAGTGTTTCAGGAAATTTTTGTTTTGTGTATACAATATAAATGTATTTCTTATTGTGGGTGGCAGTCAAAAAAGATAGTACTGCTTTAGAGATTGTTGCAGTAAGATTTTATTTGATAGATACATAGCAAACTATATGCCTACTCATTCTGTTTTTTTTAACCCATTCATCCCACATGCTGACCAGGTCCCATTAATTCTTCCTTGAACAAGACTGGAGAGTCTAGAAGGCCAGCCTGCCTTGATAGGCAAAGAAAACCCATTGTGGGTTCTTAAGCAAGAGAGTTCATGAAAAAAGTTTTAGGAAGGTTAGTCTGGCAGCAATATGCAGAACAGACTGGAAGGGAAATGCTTGAGGAGAGGAACTCTGTGGGAAGTTGAGGCAGTAATCCAGACAGGCAGGGATGAGACTCTGGACTAGCGTAGAAGCAACTGGAATAGGACCAGTGTCAAAGATAGAATAATTAGTCTGTCTGCCAGGTCTGGAGCAGGATCGAAAGGCAAAAGTCACAGAAGAGAGTTTATGCTGTTTTATTTGACCATGTGGAAAAACAGCTCATCATTAGAGCAGGCCAGGCAGAGAGAGAGAGAGACTCCAAAAGTCATATAGTCACACTTCTAATCAAATTCCTAAATTTTAGTATTTGGAAAAATGACTCTTAAGTTTATCTGGGAGAATTCAACAGGCAAGAATAGTTTTTAAAAAGTTTTGAAAGAATGTCTTATAAATGTTAGACCTGTAACTATTAAGAGTCTATTATATAATAAAGGTAAAATCATTAACGTAGTATGATACTGATGTAAAAACAGATATACAGATGAGTAGAACAGAAAAGGGAGCCTGGGAAGAGGTGCTGGTCTATGTAAGAATTTAACCTAGGATTAAGGAAGAAACAACAAAAAGCAGTGGGGATAAGTCATTGTTCAATGAGCAGTGTTGGAAAGAGACTCTTCAGGAAAGCAAGTTGATTTAATTTATATATATCATGTAGTGAAAAAGGTTGCAAATGAAATAAAATATGAAAATAAAATAATGAAGAAAATGAGTGAATATTTAACCATTGTATGGGACAACATTTATAAGCACAAAAGCAATGGAAGAAATCATTAAGGAAAAGATGAAGAGACTTGACTATATTTAAAAAGAAAAGCCCACAACTTCTGCACATATAAAGATGCCAACCAAAATTAGGGTAAATAAATTGGTAAAAAACATTTTCCATGAACAGGACAGATAAATGACTATTTTTCTTAATATAGAAAAAGTTAATGTACTTTGATAAGGAAAAAAATGACTTTCCTAATAAAAATGGACAGCAGTCTTAAGAGTATATGTAAAAAAAAAAAAGACTAATCCTTTAATAACTATGGAATTAAAATTTAAAACAATGAAAGGTGTTCAGTTATCTCAATGGCAAATATTAAAAAAAAAAAAAAAACAATTAGTACTTTAGGTATTGAACTTTTATACCTAAGAAGGGCATAGTCGTTCTGGAAACTGTTTGGCAGTAGGTATCAAGACCCATATAATAGTCATGTTAATGAACTAACAACACTTTGAGGAACTTCTCTTAAGGTATTGATCAGAAATGTGGACAAAAACATGAATAAAACTGCTTATTGCAGCAGTATTTACCATAGAAGAAACATGATAACTTAGATTTCCACAAGATGGAGAATTTTTAAGTAGTGTGGAGCTTATCTCCATGATGGGCCATTACTCAACGCTTGAAAATGGTATTTATGGAGATTTCTTTAAAGACAAGAGAAAGCGCCTTTGCCATTTGAGAGGAATATGTTCTATGGCTTTGTGAATTAACAGGTTTAGCTCTTGCTCTCTAGCAAATAAGTTTGGCCTTAAAGACACTGATATATGAAAGAAAGAGGTAAATAGCATCTTTTCAGTATATAGAGATAAAGTAATTTATGAAAGCATGAAAATAAGTTCTACCACCACAATAAACATCTCTACACTATGCATCACTGTGTAGTCATATTAGCCAAAATCTTAGTTATGGTGAGAAAAACAGAATTTTAGCTGCTTAAGAGAGTTGATCAAGCATGTGTGAGTGCTGGATTCAAGCACAGAGTGAGGGATCATTTTTGCACTACAGCTTCGCTGTGCAGTAAAAGCATTGTCAAATTAAAATCACTTCATCTCAGGAATGCTTGGGTTACTTGTGAATGGGAGAATCCATGTTAAATTGATGACTGCCACAATTTAATATAATATTTAATGATACAAACTTGATCTAGAACACTATGCAATATGAAATCAATTATGTAGGGGTAAGAACATGCATGCTTATAGGTTAGAAAAGAAGACCGGAAGAAAATGTATGCTCATAGATATCTCTGGGTATTATGATTGAGTTGGATTTTGGTTTTCTTCTGTATTTTTTTCTGCCTTTTCAAACATTTTTTAGTGATCATATTCATATCTCACAGAAAAACCAATGACTTATTAAAAAGCAGTACTCTCATAGAATATACTTATTTTTCCTGGGCCTTAAGAAATGCATGCTGCTTACTTTGAAAGGGGTCAGAAAAGTCCCCTGTGAGCCTTCCTTTGCTGTTCAGACATTCTCTTCAGCTCCTGAACACAGGGCAAGTGAAGAAGTACAGGGCCAGGTGTTTGTGCTGGGTGATATATTTTTTTTTCTCTCACTCACTGATGCCCTCTTGGTAAAAATAATCAGTGTTTTATGATGACCCTTTCTTTGACATATAAGTTAAAAAACAAAACAAAACAGGGCATACAACTGATCGTTTCAAATATTCTTCTTTCAGGAAATAGACAGGAGAATGACAAAGAGAACCTAAACTTGGAAAATTATAGGGGCCAGGAACCTCCAGATGCCTCTTGTCAAGCTTCAGGAGAGGCACTCTCTCAGACTTCCTTGAGTGGCTTCTTCAGTGAGGATGAGCCCAAGTGCTTTGGAGAAGGAGAGAATCCCTCTGAGGTGCAGAACAACCCTCTGGGTGAGGGAAGAGGGGAACAACTCCCTCCTCAGGAAAGGAGTTGTGGGAAACAACTAGGTGAGCATTTGCCTAATCCTCACCCAGGAGAACTGTCTGTGCTGTGGCTTGAGGAGAAGAGGGAGATCTCTCAGAATGGCCAGCTGAGAACCCCCATGGCCCAGAAACTTCCCACCTGCAAGGAGTGTGGGAAAACCTTTTATAGGAATTCTCAGCTTGTTTTTCACCAAAGAACTCACACTGGAGAGACATACTTCCAGTGCCCCACCTGTAAAAAAGCCTTTCTGCGGAGTTCAGACTTTGTGAAACACCAGAGAATCCACACAGGTGAGAAGCCCTGTAAGTGTGATTACTGTGGGAAAGGTTTTAGTGACTTCTCAGGATTGCGCCACCATGAGAAAATCCACACGGGAGAGAAACCCTATAAATGTCCCATCTGTGAGAAAAGTTTTATTCAAAGATCAAACTTCAATAGACATCAGAGGGTTCACACAGGAGAGAAACCTTATAAATGCTCCTGCTGCGGGAAAAGTTTCAGCTGGAGCTCGAGTCTTGATAAACATCAAAGATCCCATTTGGGAAAGAAGCCTTTTCAATAGCTAAGCTCTCTCAGCCCATTTCTATCTCCCAACCCATTGAAAAAAATACTTAGCTCTGGAATCCATCTGGAGGAATTGCATCTCTCAGATGATGTCCCTGTTTTCTTCTTTTCATGGATTGGAGAGGAGAGAATCTGGAGATGGTTTTGGACTTGGAGGCTAGATCAAGCCTCTGGACTGGATCTCAGGCTGGCTTAGTTTCTTGCTTCTGCATCAGGAGAAAGAATAGTCTTCATCTGTCAGCTCATCTGCCTGTTCAGACTCTTCCATTGGACCCCTTGGGAAAAAGTATCACTTGGAGATCCAGCTTTAGAAGTGCTATCTGGGAAGAGGGTAACAGAATTAGCTGCAATTACTGTTCATGGGAAGAATGGGGGTCCCAGAGCAGGTTGTCTGTTAGCAGAAGAGGAAGGATGGGGGCTAGTGAGCTCATGTATGTTCTTTGACATATGGATGAAAAATTAACTCTTAAGCATCCCTTGTTTTAAATAAACAGTAGTCTTTCCTCATCTTGTTTGTGTCTGAAATGTCCATGTGTGTTGACTATAACTCAAAATGCATTTCCCCACAGAAGATCCTAAATGGTGTTTGAGCTTCTAGAACAGCCCATATAAATCTATCAAGAACAGTAATACCAAAGTGCAAACCTAATGTCTAGATTTTGAGAAATTGGCCAGTGCTAGGCATTGCATCGTCTCAGGTAAGATTATCTTTGGTGTTTGTTTCTGAGCCTACCTCCCACTTGCTGGTTCACCTCCAGCTGCCCCTTTTTCTCTGGACATCCTACTTAGGCTATTGTTTTTGCCAAAGTGCTTTATGTTTTAAAATTATCTTTATTACCTCATTTTGTCTGTAGGTGCTAGGAAGAAATCAATAGGATTGATATAATTTATAGTACTGTCAAGAGGTTTATGAACTCATCTATCTAACCTGTCCTATTGTCCGAGTCTCCAAATGTTACATGCTCCAAGGTGAGACTCCTGTAGTGAGACTTCCATTTTCTTTTCATCTTGGTCCTCTTCCTGCCTGGCTTTATTATATTGTACCAGGTGAAGATCAGGAAGGAAGATGATAATGAGGACACAGCAAGGTCCCAGAAAACAGACTAACCTATAGGCAGGAAATGGCAAGATGTTGGTAAACAATGGGAAGTACATTATTGATTGGGAGAGTAGGGACACAACTCCAGTTGGAGTCCCTGGATTCCAGGAGGAAGTTAACTCTCTCATAGCATTGAGGTGATGAATAAAGCCCCACTTAAGGGGATTCAGGAACCACAGGGCCAAAAGCAGGAAAATCACGGAGGTGTTGGCATTAGATTCTGTATTCTGAAGAGATCTGTAGGATAGCCGGACTTGGTGCTCTAAATCAGGAGTTCTCAGTGTCTTCAAAATCAGTATCATCAACTTATTAGTATTATTGAATCAGAAATTCTTTGTTTTAGCAAGTCCTCCAGGGAATTCGGATGCCTGCTCATGTTTGAAAACCACTGTCTAAATTAATTAATTAATGCAAATAGAAGTCACTGCAAGGGTATGAGGGAATGATGATCCTAGGAGGAGTACTAGACTTCTCTTATTGAACAAGCTTCTCCGTAGAGTTCCTTACAACACATTAAAACTGTAGAACCTTTGGTCTTCTACTGAAAATTTGTTCCACATAGCACAGTTTGAAAACTTTCAGGTTAAAGAGATTTAGGGGAGGGGTTTCTGCTTGGGTCCCTCTTAAATGATCTGAAGGATGACAGGGATACAGGGAAACAACCTCCAACTTTAACAGTTGTATCCTCGGCACATAGAAAGTATTAGATAAAAATTTATTGAATGGATGTGTGAATTAATGAAAGGTAAATATTATATACATTTCCTCTATCTTCTGGAGCCAGGGATAAGCAAATTACAGCTCATTGCCTTTTTTTTAATTTTTTTTTATTTTTATTTTTATTTTTTTTTAAAGATTTTATTTTTATTTATTCATTTATCCCCCCCTTGCTGCTTGTGCTCGCTGGGTCAGCTAACCGCGCCGTGTGGGCGGGCTTGCCTTCACCAGGAGGCCCCGGGAACCGAACCCGGGGCCTCCCATATGGTAAACGGGAGCCCTACTGATTGAGCCACAGCCGCTTCCCCTGCCTTTTTTTTTAAAATAAAGTTTTATTGGAATGCAGCCACTCATTTGTGTACATGTTGTCTGTAGCTGCTTTTGGGCTACAATGGCAAAGTTGAATAGTTGTGACAGAGACAGTATGGCCTGCAAAACCTAAAATATTTACTCCCTATCCCTTTACAGAGAAAAGTTTGCTGATCCCTGATCTAGGGTGTGGTTCTCAAACTGTAATGTGCATACACATCACCTGGGAAGCTTGGTAACATGCAGATTCTGATTTGTGTGTGATGTAGAAGGGAGCTACAGCATTGAGCATAGTGCTTTGCAACAGGGTCGGGCCTCAGGTGTTCATGGCTTGTTTCTCTTGGTTTCTTGATCACTAATGACTAATTCTCAAACCTGGACCAGACACCATTGAAGACTAAATCACTTTATTAGGAAAAGTTCAGTTTTATGCAATTCTTCTGCCCTAGTTCCTTGGCCCACAGTACTTCTCTCCGAGTTCCCTAGAGGAATTCTACATACTTGTGAGCGATCGTGATTTCTTTTCTTTCTAAGTGTCCTGGCCAACCCTCATCCTCTTGTCCCTTTGGATAGCCTCCTGCTCAGCCCCTTCCCTCACTTTCTCATCACTGCTGCAGGAAGCTAAATCTGGAGAAGCAAGGCTACTCCAGCTAGAACCCACTTGGATGGGTTCTCTTTAGTCTTGAGGTTGAAAGTCCACACGTAGGTGGGTCCACGCTGACAAGTCTTGTACACAGGACAGGAATAGACACTGCGGCAATCCTGCTTATCTGCAGGGATGGCCTTGATGAACATCACAGGCATGGGGGGTGTCAAGTCCTTCAGCTTTGCCTCTGTAATGATCCCAGCCTGAGGATAACAACATGAACAGAGCTTAGATCAGACCTGGGGCCCAGCCAGCCAGCCTTGCTCCTGTCAGAAGATCCAAGAGCTGAGAGACTGAGACAGCTTGGCTGCCTTCATGCCTCTCCCCTTCCAGGTTCTCTAAACAAGCCACGATGGAATGGATCTGATAGGTGGAGAACACATTTCTTTTTTCATTCAGCCTAAATCATCTCTTGAAGCAGAGTTCCAAAAGGTGTTATTTATCATATATAGAACAATCCCTTTGGAGTGCGAATCTCTCCTAGTTTTATTTTTTCATTTATTCATTTAAAAATCATACTGAATGCAGCTATTTGCCAGATGTCATGCTAGTAGGCACTGGGGATTTAAAGATGAATTAGACATAGTCCCTGCCAGTAAGTGCTTTAGATGTTAAGGTTTTGATTATATCCTGTTTCTGCCTCTTTTCGGTTTCATTTGCTAGCTCATCCATCCTCTAGAGCATTTTGACTTCTTGAGCAGAGTGAACTACATTCTATCTTTCCTCATGTGATGGGGCCTGACCATTCTGTAGCTTTCAGAGGTGTTTCCCCATGGTTTTCTGAGATGTCTCAGTAGGTCTGTCTAGGGCAGTTTTATTCACTACTCATGAGAAATGTTCTGAGGAACAAAAGAGTCCTTTGGTCAAGTAAGTTTGGGAAACGGTGTATATCATACCTCAGCCTTGAAGCTTTTCAGTGCATACTAGCACATTGAAGATAAGAAGTCTTAGCAGTAGAGAAGCCAGCTTAACTTGGTTTAGCCTGGTTTTCCCCAAACTTATTTGACTACAGGAGCCTTTTTTTTTTTTTTTTTTGCCACTTATTCATTTTCTATGGAACATACTTGGGGAAATGCTGATCCACAGTGATTTACAGCTTCCTTACCTATTTCCAGGTGGCTCTGAGCCCCTCATATTATGGGAAGGATTATGTTTATTTTCTATGAAAAAATCTTAAAGGGAAGGATTACCTCTTCAGTTCAGGGTGAGTAGCAGAACTAAGGTAAAGTAATGGTGACCTCCTCTACCTCCAACTGGATGTTTATAGAAGAGAGCAGAAGTATGGGTAGAACCTTTTCCACCACATACAATAAAATTCACCCTTTTAAAGTGTACAATTCAGGGGTTTTTAGTGTACTCACAAAGTTGTACCACCATCTCTGTACAACTATCTAACCACTATATAATTCCAGAATATTTTCATCACTCTGTAAACCTTCATCAGTGTGATATTGAAGTCTCTAGTCATTATTGTTGAATTGTCTATTTCTTCCTTCAGTTTTTGCTTCATGTATTTTGGAGACTGTTATTAGATGCATATCTATTTCTAATTGTTATATCTTCTTGATGCGTTAACCTTTTTTTCATTATAGAAAGTCCTTTATCTCCCATTTGAAACAATTTTTGTCTTAAAGTCTATTTTGTCTTATATTAGTATAGTACTTGCACCTCATCTCTCTTCAGGTTACTGTTTGTATATCTTTTACCATCCTTTTACTTTCAACTGATTTATGTCTTTGAATCTAAAGTGTGTCTCCTATAGATAGCCTAGAATTAGAGCATATATTTTTATCCATTCTACCAATCTCTGCTTTTTAATTATAGTGTTTAACCCATTTTTATTTACTGTAATTACATATAAGATAGAATTTATGCCTGTCAGTTTGCTCTTTTTATTCTATATGTCTTATGTCTTTTTCATTCTTCTATTCCTCCATTATTGCCTGCTGTGTTAGATATATTGTAGTGTAACATTTTAATTCCCTTGTAATTTCTTTTATGATATATTTTTGAGTGACTTTTCTTAGTGGTTTCCTTGGGGATTACAATTAACATCTTAATTTATAACAATCTAGTTTGGAATAAGACCAACTTAATTTTAGTAGTATAAAAAACTTTGCTTCTATATAGCTCCACCCCCTTCCCCATGGAAACCAGAAAAGAGTAGAATGACATATTCAAAGTGCTGAAAGAAAAAGCCTGTCAACCAAAAATTTTATCTCCAGCAAAACTATCTTTCCAAAATGAAGGCAAAAGTTAGACATTCAAAAATTTGAAAGAGAGAGAAAGAGAATTTATCACTAGCAGGCCTGCCCTACAAACAATACTACACTACCACAGTCATTCAGGCTGAAATGAAAGGACACTGGACAGTGGTTCAAGATCAAATGAAGAAATAAAGAGTACTGGTAGAACTAGCTATACAGGTAAGTATAAAAGACAATATAAATTTATTTTTTTTGTTCACAACTCTTTTTTCTCATATCTGATTTTAAAGATAAATGTATAAAGTAATCTGTGGTGTGGGCATACAACAAATAAAATGTAACTTGTATAAGAGTACAAGATAATGAAATATGGGAGGTTGAGATGATTGACATTGATAACTTTTTTTTTTAATTCTCACAGTGCCATTGCTTTTTCATTCTGAGCTTCTTCCCTGCTTTCCTATTTGTCATTTATTCTGGTCTCTCACAGTGTTTTCTGGGATCCTGGCTATAGCTTTGTTCCAGGCTACCCTACACCTAATACAGTCCATGTGTGATCTCTGCTAACAGAATCTTATGCAAATATCCAAATAGAAGGAAGTCAGCTTCCTTCTCAATATTCATTGTTTGAACGCCATCCACTTTAACATCCTTTTCCATTGATTCTCTGTATACATATCCACATGGTCTCCTGGGGTCTTCCAGCAATGTTGTCCCATCAGCTTGGTACTGACTGTGAGAAATAGTTTAGTGTCACCTACGTAGTGGAATATGGACTATGGACTATGTACTCCTAGATCATGTGTATAACAAGTGTAAACTTGTTCTACAGTTACCCATCCTTGTTCTTGTCATTTATCCCAGCTACATGTGCTTGTACGCTAGTTTCCTATATATGATAAAACTTTCTCTCCAATCTCTGGTAACTAAAATTTGTAACAGCCTTCAGTGTGGAATCCTTTCAAAATGTTACTTAAATGACATCTGCTGGCTCCCCTTGCCTAAATGGAACAATGTAAAGGTCAGAAGGGATTCCTGCTCTTGGAGCTCAGGAATGAGAATGGACCAAAGGGTGAAATGATATCCCAAGTCACACAGCAGCAGGGCTGGTTGATTCCAGCTAGTAGCTAACACTGTCTGAGTACTTCCTATGTTCTAGGCACTGCTCTATGTGCTTCATATATTAACTTGTTTAATTTTCACTACAATTGTTTCCCCATTTAACAGTTAAGTAAACTGAGACCTGGAGAGGTAAAACTATAGGCAAAGTCACAGAGTTAAATGGTGGTGCTAGGATTCAGATCCAATCACTCTGGTTCAAGAGCCCTTGCTTTTTTTTTTTTTTTTTTTTTGAGGTACCTGGGGGTCAGGGATTGAACCCAGGACCTTGTATGTGGGAAGCTGGTGCTCAACCACTGAGCCACATCAGCTCCCTGAGTTTGTTTTTTTTTTTTTTTTTTAAGGAGGCACCATGAACTGAACCTGGGACCTCCCATGTGGGAAGCAGGTACTCAGTCGCTTGAACCACAGCTGCTCCACAAGAGCCCTTGCATTCTCCTTCTACAAAGCCTGTGGCTAACACTTGCCTGCATAAAAATGGCTTGATAACTTCAAGGAAAGAAACATTGGGTAAAAAACTCAAGTGATAGACTGAATTATGTACCTCCTGAAAAGACATGTTCTTATTTTTAGTCTGATTTCCTCTGGACATTTTGAAGATGTTATTTTTAGTTAGGGTGTGGCCAATCGAGAAAGCGTGAGTCTTAATCTGGATTGGTGGAGGCCTTATGAAGAGAAGAAACCAGAAGCCAGAGTTAGTGAAAGTCACAGAGAAGACTCTAGAAACCAAAATCAGAGGAAACCGGAGGAGCGGATACAAGGAGAGAGAGATTGCCATATGACAGGAGGCAGAGATGTATGTCAAGGGACTCCAAGAATTGCCACCAGCCAGCCCTAGAATGCCACAGACTTTGGGGAGAAAAAATAGCCTTACTGACACCTTGACTTTGGACTTTAGCCTCTGAAACTGTGAGCCAATAAATAAATTCTTGTTGCTTAAGCCAACCCACTGTTTGGTATTTGTCATAGCAGTTTGGCAATCTAAGACAAGGAGCACGACTTTTAGTAATCACACTTTACTACATATATTTAACCAGTCCATGAGAGGATGCCCCTTGGTTCACCCCAGGCTTTACCTGTGCATCCCAACGGGCGCCTTCCATGAAGAGGCCATGGACGTAGGCCCCTTCCCGAGGTGGACTCCTGAATTCTTCTCTATTTTTCTTTGTCACATCACATTGCAGGGCCATCTGGTCCAGTGGCCACTCATTCTTGCGGGCCGTGGATTGCATGATGGCGGTCAGGAAGGACTGGGGGTTAAAGAAGCCTGTCAGCCACACGGTGGAGGGCATTGCAAAGTCACCTGTCCAAGTCTCCAGCTCCTTGATTCGGTTGAGGAGGTCCAGAAACCAGGTTGCTAGGCCTGCCGTGGAGGGGTAGGCTCTTCTGGCCCAGGGCTCTGGCACCATGTCTAGGTATATTGAAATTTGTAAGTTCTCCATGTCACTGGTCATGGTCAGCTCCCCCTGTGCACAAAGAGTGAGAATGGGAAGACTGATGAGGTATGAAGTCCCTGGAAACAGTCAACTTTACAGACCCTCTGGCAAAAGCATATAGGCATATAGGAATATAGGAGAGGACTTGCCTGGGCAGAAACTTAGCATACTTGTTGCTGCATCTTTGTTATAGGGGGATAGATGCCGTCTGTGTGATTCTTTGTGAGAGGGAGATAGTATAAGGAGCCTGCACATGGATTCCTCCTGTCTTCATCTGTGCTTTTTACCTTACAATCCAGCTGTGCTTTCTTTTTCAATTTTTTTTATTTGAGAAGTTGTGAGTTTACAAAACAATCATGCATATCATACAGAATTCCCATATATTGCCCTACCACTGCCTTATATTGTTGTGACACATTACAAATGATGAAAGAACATCATCATAATATTACTGCTATCTATAGTTCATAGCTTACATTTCTTGCTACATCACTTTAACAAATCTCAGCCATGTGTACAACTATATGTTGATAACTATTAGTGCTAAGAAATCTCCAAATGTGGGGGTCGTCATGGGGACCCCCAACACAATAACATATAGTTAGGTCTTGCTTTTTTATCCAGTCTGACAATTCTGCCTAGTACTCAGGGTGCTTAGATATTTTTTTTTTTTTTTTTTTTTTTTAGGTACCGGCGGCTGGGGATTGAACCTGGGACCTCGTGTGTGGGAAGCTGGTGCTCAACCACTGAGCTACACCTGCTCCCTAATGAGAGTTGTTTTTCATTTTTTTGTTTGTTTTTAGGAGGTACTGGGGATTGAACCCAGGACCTTGTACATAGGAAGCAGGCATTCAACCACTTGAGCTACATCCCCTCCCCTCCAGTTCATTTTTCATTTCAGATATTGTATTTTTCATCTGTTTAAGTTCCATTTGGGTCATTTTTACAACTTGGGTTTTTCACCTCATCATGTTCATGTTTTTAAATATCTTCTTGAACATGTAGAGCATACTTAACATATTTTAGCATCCTTGTCTGCCAATTCCATCTTCTCTATTATTTCTGGACCCATTTCAACTGACCAGTTTTTCTCTATGGGCCCTATATTCCTGCTTCTTTACATGCCTGTAATTTCTTTACTCTGTTTCAGACTCTGGATTTTACATTGTTGAGTGCTGGATTTTGTTGAATTCTTTTAAATAGTGCTGAAATTAATTTTGGCCTACAGTTAATTTACTTGAACTCAATGGTTACTTTGGAGGCTTGCTATTAATCTTTGTTAGGGTAGGTATAGATTAGCTTTTAGTCTAGATCTAATGTAGCCCTAATACTAAGTTGATACCCTTCTGAGATTTCTCCCTGATACCTCCTATTTTTTTTAGGTCTTTCTTGTCTGGGCTTGTGGGAACACAAATTATTCCCAGCTCTGTGAATCAATCTCACTGCTCCTTACTGGTGTGTCTTTCCCAGCCCCAGGTAATTTCCTCTCACTTAGGTGCAGGGAAGTATCCAGTTAAAGACTCAAGGAGATCTCTCTGTAGATCTCTGGAGTTCTTTGTGAAACTCCTTCCTCTCAGGAACAATGCCCTGTAAATTCTAGCCATGTTGGCTTCTGTGCATTCTGATCAATGATTCTTCAATTCAGCAAGACCATGGGGCTTTGCTTGGGTTCCATGAAAACAATACAGAGCCTGGAAACTGCCTCTGTGTAATAAGAAATATAGGGCTTGCCTTGCTTGTTTGCTTTTTTTCACATACCACAGTCCTGTGCTGTCTACTGTCTAATATCTGAAAACTGATGATTTTAATATTTTGTTCAATTTTCTAGTTGTTTAAGATGGGAGGGTAAATCTGCTTTGGTTGGCCATAAGTAGAAAACCGCATGAGTCACTTTTCAGCACCACTTCAAAATAGTTGTCAGAGGTTACTACCACAATTTAAAAATTTGCCCTTTTATAACAAGCATCATTTTCTGTTTGGGCCAAAAACAAAACAAAAACAAAGCAAGGAAAACACACCTACATGTGGAAAAGAAATTAGTGAAAAACAACAACAATACAACAAAAAACAACTCATCATAAATAATATAGGTTACTGATTCTTTTTTTTTTTTTTTTCCATGTTTTGTAACTACTTTTATTGGTTTGTTCTTTGCATTTTTACTTTATAATGATTGTATTTTTGGGCATTGAACTTAAAATTTTTATATCCAAATTGATCATACTCTTCTTTTAAGGGTCTCTGGGGCTTATGTAATGTTTAGAAAGGTAGTACTTCCCTGTACATTTATAACATATATAATATTTACCCATATTTTATTCTACTTTTTAACATTTTAATTCTTTTTACATTTATTATTATTTTTTTTTCATTTGTAAAATGATATATAAATATATATGCATATATGTGTATTTGCTTACAAAAATGTTATTTATATATATATATATATACATATTACTGATTCTTAATGGACTGTGTTTAACATGTGTGTGTGTGTGTGTGTGTAGGGTGTGTGTAATCACTTTATTTTCCAAAGCCCTGATTTATAAAGTCCAATCCTCTAAAAGCTACACAGTATTTGCAGTGGTGAACAAATTATTTTACATGTAATGACATACACAGGAATGAATGGATGCAGTTGATGTCTCTCTCCCCCACATTCTCTTTGTACTCAGACACAAACGGAAAGAACTATAATAATTTTTGCAGAAATATACAATTGGAAAATGGAATCTCTGCATCAAGGAGTTTTCAGTTTAACTGGGGAAGCAGGGTTTGTATCTGTAGAAAAGGCTAGCATTTACAAAGAAATGTAGGTGTAACTGCAAATTAATTCAGGAGCAATGTTGGATCTATGTACTGTGGAGGTGTGGAGGAAGAAAGTGAGCACAGTCAGTTGGGATTAATATATCTGTACAATATGTTTAAAGATGTATTTTTTTAAGAAGGAACGAGCTATAGATAGGTAAGGAGGCTGTGACAGTTTGAATTTTGTGAATCCCAGGAAAAGATTATGTTCTTAAATCTATTCTTGTGGGTGTAGTACCCTTTGATTGCATTAGATTCAACGTAGGTTACTTGATTAGATTGCTTTTGATTGGACTATGTCAGTGAGGTATGACTCAGGCTGACTCTCTGCCCTCTTGCTGGGTCTGAAATAAACAGAGACACACACAGAGAAAGGAAGCCACTATTTTCAATCCTGCCATGTGAGAGAGGACTCTAGGTTCGCCTACATCTGCAGAAAGGCAGAGAAGCCCCAAGAGAATGAGAAGAGGCCTGGAAAGAGACAAGCCCTATGCCTGGTTGCCACAGCTGATTGCAGGAGATATAGATTCTGGAGGGGAAGGCAGAGACCTCGGAGATCATCTGCCATCTTGCTTCACCACATGGCAATACTCCAGGATCACCAGCAGCTGACTTTGGTGAGAAAACAATTCTGATGGTGCTTTGATTTGCACATTTCACGGCCTCAGAACTGTAAGCTTTTACTCTAAATAAAATCCCCATTATAAAAGCTAACCCGTTTTTGGTACCTTGCATTGGCAGCCCTTTGGCAAACTAAGACAGAGGCTAAGGAGTGGCGATTGTAGACATTTGCCAAGACAGAGCTGCATTCGTGGCAGGCAAGTCAGTGGTGAAGCATGGGAATTTTTATGGAGGAAGGAAGGCTGGGGAGCCTCACGAGTGGTTAACACCTCTCCATTTCTAACAAACATGACGGATTATGCTCACAAGTGGGTTACAAGCCCAATGCCTAGTAGCTATGATGCCATCTCATGCCTCCTAATATGAAAGATACTGTGAATCATGTGAATGTGAGTGATAGAGAGGGGCAAAAGCAAGTTAATGCCACCAACGTAATGCACTGGAGACCCACAGGACCTGAGTAGCACATAAGGGCTGAAGGTTGGTGGGAGGTAGAATCACTGGGCCTGGACAGATGTTCAGGCAACTCCAATAGTAAGCCATGATAGTACAGCAACTTCTCTATGGGAGGCAGCTGCAGCCTCTAGGGTTGATGGGTGAAAAGATCCCAGAGAAGAGAACCAGGAGAGAGGTCAGTGAGAGATGTAATTGCGGTGGACTGAAAAAATGGCCTTTAAGACCTGCATGCCATTTTAGGGGAGAAGAGATTTGAATTAACCATTAACTCTGGGGGAGAGGATAAGGGACTGTTCTTTTTAGGAAACACAGTTGTAAAGCAAATCCTTACCCATGATTCTTGGCTTTAACACTGCAGTACCCAAATACAGATGTTTTAGATCTGTGCTAATACCAAAGTCACTAGACACGTGTGTCTACCTAAATGTGAATTAAAATTATACAATTAAAAATTCAGTTCTTTAGTCACATTAGCTATGTTCAACAGCCATATGTGACTGATAGCTTCCTTATTAGACAGCACAGTTATGGAACATTTCTATCAACAGAGAAAGTTCTGTTGGACAGCATTGGTTTTGAAAGTGTGGTAGTGAGTTACGTACTCCAGAAAAAAGCAGATTTTTAATATGTATTCCTGTGGGTGTGAACCCAGTGTAAATAGAACTACCTGAAGATGTTATTTTTAGTTAAGGTGTGGTCCAACTGAATGAAGGTGGGTCTTCATTTGGTTTACTGAAGGGCTTATAAAGAGGACCTGGGGAGCAGATGTGGCTCAAGTGGTTAAGCACCTGTTTCCCACATGGGATGTCCCAGGTTCGGTTCTGGTGCCTCCTAAAAACAAAAAAACCAACAAGCAAACAAATGAAAAAACCAAGTCAGGGGAGCCAATGTGGCTCAATGGTTGAGCACTCTGTCTTCCCACTTATGAGTGGGAAGGTTCAATCCCTGGCCCCAGTATCTCAAAAAAAAACAAAGAGGACCTAGAGGTCACAGAAGCTAGATAGGAGAGGACATCGACATGTGACAGGAAAGACAAGGAGCCCCAAGGATCACTGGCAACCAGTATCAGAATGCTGCATTCTTCAGGGAGAAAGCAAGCCTTGCCAATATCTTGATTTTGGATTTCTAGCCTCAAAACTGTGAGCCAATCAATTCCTGTAGTTAAGGCAAAACCAGTTTGTGTTGTTTCTGGTTGCAGCTCTGACAAACTCAGACAGAAAGGCTAAGTTTTCTGTTTGGTAATGCAAACTGTAGTATATATGTTTTAACCTGTGTTATGTTAAAATACTCTACGTTGCAGTTATTTTTTATTTTTTATTTTTTAAAAAGATACTACATTGCAGTTTTAATCACAAGTTTTTATGTGCACACAGTAGTACAAACTTGCCTGCCAATCTATGGTTAAGATATGTAGAGGGAGAGAGAAGTGGCTCAAGCAGTTGAGCGCCTGCCTCCTACATGGGAGGTCCTCAGTTTGGCTCCTGGTGCCTCCTAAAGAAGATAAACAAACAAGGAGCAGACAATGAGCAGCCATCAAGTAAAAACAATGAGCAGACAACAAGCAAACAATGAGCAGACAATGAGCAAAAACAAACAAGCAGGGAGCAGATGTGGCTCAAGTGGTTGAGTGCCCGCTTCCCACATGGGAGGTCCTGGGTTCGGTTCCCAGTGCCTCCTAAAGTAAAAAACCAGACAGACAACAAGCAGACAATGAGCAAAAACAACAAGCATAAAAGAACAATGAGCAAACAGACGAGGGAGTCATCTCATGGGGGAAAAAAGATATATAGCAAAATCAAGACTCATTACAAAAAATAAAGTTCAATATACTTAAAAAAAAAGACAGGCCATACTGAAATAAAAATGTTTAAGAGGTTTTCAATGGCCAGTTTACTTACATGCTTATAAAATATTTTCATAAGCAATACACTAAAATAAGTAGAGCTTTTGTATTACCCTCTCCCCAAAATTATTTTAAATTTTGTTAAGTTTGGGGGTGTCTATGGAAGTGTATAGACTGTGTGAATGTCATCAGTCACACATAAGATGATGGGAGATAAAGGCCCCATTGTGGATCCATCCTATAACATGACTTATCATTACTCACCATGCATTGGGTCGTAAATGCTGGCAGTACTGGAATAGGTGTGATGAAAAGTTCCCCTCCTCTGGCATGCCCTTTGAAGGCAGTGCCAGAGTGAGACAAACCTCAGATAACTCAAGACTCTGCCAGTCACTCTAGGTTGGCATGTACAGAGAAGTCCTTTGTTTCCTGGTTTTCTCCCCTGGCTAAATCAACAGCCAAATAACCCTGCGTTACAATGCCCCACACTGATGTGTCATTTCTACCAACAGCAAAGCCATATAAACCTGTTTCTCTGAGTTTCTTTGTAAGAAGAAATGATGTGCATAGGAAAAGGTTAAATGTCTGCAATACTTAATTTTTAACACCCTTTAGAAATCTAACGTCATTTTTTTTTTTGTTTAAGATTTATTTATTTACTTTTTATCCATTTACCCCCCCACCCCTTTTGCTGTTTTGTGTCCATTTGCTGGGCAATTCTCTGTGTCTGTTTCTTGCCCTCTCTTCTTATCCTTCTCCTCCTGTCTTCACTGGGATTTCATCCTGGGGACCTCCGATGTGGGAGAGAGGCGTTCTGACACCTGTGCCACCTCAGTTTCTGTTTTTTTCAGCGCATCTCATCTTGGCTCTCCCTTGTGTCTCTCTCCTGTTACGTCATCATCTTGCTGCGTGGCTCAGCAGGGCCTGGCACGCCCATGCGCCTTCTATATTTTTCTTTTATTTTACCAGGAGGTCCTGGGGATTGAACCCATATGGGACACGAATGCCCAACCATTTGAGCCACATCTGCCCCCCTCTAACGTCATTTTGTTAATAGAGGAACTTAAAATGGGTAACTTGATTTTCTAAGAAATTTCTCACATCTGCTTATGATAAGATTATAATTTATTCTGACAATGCTTTTACACTTACTAATTGAGGTTGCAAGTGTTGGAACTTTAAAGAATATACTCTTTCTTAGGTTTTGCCTGTTTGAGAGTGAAACAGGAACGATCCAGGAAAAAAAAAAAATCATCCACCTTATAGTTAGGTTTCTGAACTTGGGCACTCCCAGAACCTTGAGCAGAAGTAGAAATTACTCATTTTCAGAGGAGGAACTGAGAAGAAATAAGAGAGAAACCCATCCCATTAAGTATAACTTGTGTCACCTTCTTAGGAGAACAGGAATATATCTACAGACTCTAAGCCAGCATTTCCTGAAAGGTGTTCAGAGAAAAAATAGTTTCCTAAGATATTGCCAGATTGGTTGTGGCTGGGATGGATGGAGAGGAAGGTTCTGTGGCCAAACTCGGGCTAAGCCAACACTTCTTAAAGACCCAAACTCTAATATTTCAGTAAAGAAATCTGCTTATATTTGTTTAAACCAGAGTTTTCCTAATTTACCTGGCCTGGATCCCTTGTAACCCCAGTTAACACCTGCAGTTATCCGATCACAGGTCGAGTCAACAAAAAGAAAATTTACAAAGAAAACACTGGATCCTTTTCCCAAGAAAACTCTGTCTTTTCAGAGTCCTGTGACATGCTTGTTTGGTGTCAGTGTTGCAGGGAAATCTTTGGGAGCGCTAAAGGCTGGGTGGATAGACCTTATGAGGGCTGTGTGGTTGTGACCTTAACTACTTTTTTCTACTATAAATTAATGTTTTCATAATATTTCTTTGATAAAATATAGGCAAAAAACTTTGCTTTTCCTGTAGGCCTTCATCCTTGAAGTCAGTGAACTTATTACAGGCTCACATTCATAGGCCCCAATCCAAACCTAAGGAATCAGAACCTCTGGGTGAGGCCCAGGAACCTCCATTTGAAAGGGTCCCTCCGGAGTGTCCAAAGTACCTGGCCCGAGGTGCACAGACGCAGCCAGCATGGAATCCACAGAGGATCTGCGGATGAGGCCGCAACACCCAAGTACTCCCTTCTTGAGAGGCTCAGGCTGTACCTGGTACACGAGTTTTAGCTCCTGTCCTGCTTTTACATCCCTATGAAGATGTTCTTTGCAACCAGATTTCATTTCTCTAAAAATGTGGGGCGGTGGGGAGATGGGGAAGGAAGTAGAAATGATAGGGGTTCCACCCCTTTGAGTGTGGCTTCCAGACTGGGTTGAAAGGAACCTGTCCATCTTGGTATTCTGGTAGTGTACCAGACAACCAAGGAGCCAGAACAGTTGCCTGGTGGGTGGTAACTGCAGGCCAATAAAGGGCCCAAAAAAGGCACCCTTCTCAGACCTAAACTTTTAAGTCAACACACAACGGATCAGAGTACAGAGCCACAGTAGATCGCCAGGCCAGTAAGCCTGACTTTAGGTATGAACATAGTCACATATCTAGAGACAAATTCTGACAATCAGGAGGGTTGATCTGCCACTGAAACATAGGAAAATTGTCTAATACCATCAGACATTTGAATCATAAAAAAAATGTTCCCAGCTCCACCCAGAATCTATGCTGGCCTTGGCTCCACCTAAGACAGAACTTTCCAAGAGAAATAAAATACGAGCCACAAATGGGTGCCACATATGTGAGTTTTAATCTTCCAGTAGCCACATTTTAAAAAGTGAAAAGTAACAGGTGAATTTAATTTTCATAATATAGTTTATTTAATTCAATATAGCCTAAATCTCAAAGATCATTTCAAAGTGTAGTCATTATAAAATTATTAATGAGATATAAGATTCTTTTTTTAAATATTAAAGGTTTGAAATCTGGGGTATATCTTACACCTACAGCACACCTCACCTTGGATGAGCCACATTTCAAATGCTCAATGGCTACCTGTTAGTGGCTTACAGTATTGGACACTGCAGGTCTAAGATTGGCTTCCCATGTAGTTTTCCTAAAAAGGCAGAGAATGCTCTGGGTAGTCTGCTGTCAGTATCTGGCCCTGTGCCAGTTCATATCTAGTTGTCATTGTAAAGGAATACACATTGGTCTTTGGCAGTTTCATACATCAGTTTTGGGAACTGTCCTTAAAGACACTGGATTTTCATGATGGTAGTTTTTTTTTTTTTTTAATAACACAAAATTTCCCATTTTAAACCATTTTTAAATATATGTAATTCAGTAGTTTCAATTATAATCACAACCTTCTGCTACCCTCACCACCATCTGTTATCAAAACTTTTCATCATTTCCAAATAGAAACTCTGTAACCATTAAGCAATAACACCCCATTTTCTGCTTCCCTCCACCCCAAGAAACCTGTAGTCTACTTTCTGTTTCTATGAATTTGCTTTTTCTAGATATTTCATATAAATGGAATCATATACTATCTGTCCTTCTGTGTCTAACTTATTTCATTCAACATGATGTCTTCAAGGTTCATCCATGTTGCAGCATGTTTCAGAACTTCATTCCTTTTTACAGCTTAATAATATTCCTTTGTGTGTGTATATACCATATTTATCCATTCATCTGTCAATAGACTCCTGGGTTGCTTCCACCTTTTGGCTATTGTGAATAGTACTGCTATAAACACTGGTATACAAGTATCTGCATGAGTTCCTCTTTTCAGTTCTTTTGGGTATATTTCTAAGAGTGGAATTGCTGGGTCATATGATAATTCTATGTTTAACTTATGATGTCACTTTTTAAAAATGGTTCTTATTAAAAATATGATGTCACTTAAAAAACAAATTATTTAATTTCCATTAGAGAAGTTGTAGGTTTGCAGAATGATCATGCAGAAAATAGAGTTCCCATATACCCACCCCCATTTTTAACATTTTGTGTTAGTGTGGTAGCTTTGTTAGAACTGAGGAAACAATATTATTATAATTGTACTATTAACTACAGTCCTTATTTTACATTAGGGCTATGAGGTCAGTTTTTAATGGAAATTGCTCTTTCTGTCCTCCAATCATAGAGGGAGCAGGAGAAACACAGAATCTCTTTATGTATCCCATATACTTCAGTACACATCCCTATAAATACATGTATAGACCTGATTGCTTCTGGGTCATTGTTCTGTCACCACCCGTCTCCTTGCTGAAGTTCACCGTCTCACTGCTGCTTTCTTGGGTGGGCCTTCTTTCAGCCGAAGCATGCAGCCTCTTAGACTAACAGGCTAGGGGCTTCCCTGCTCTGAATCTCTGGAAGGCCCTTCTGGAAGGTACCTGTCATTGCCCTACCCTTTCTCCAAGAGCCCCTCACTTCCACCTCTTCCCCGAGGCTTTCCCTGACCCCACATATTTGCTTCTTCCTCTCTTCTCTCACATCTCTATGTGGCCCTTAATTCATTTTACCATGTATCATAATCAGTTTGTGTGTTTGTTTTCCCCACAAGACTAGTTTTGGAGGGGAAGGCTCTCCTTTCAGCCCCCTTTGTATCCTCCAGTATGGGGTGCTGAGACTTGCCCATGTAGCCCATCAATCAGTACTGCTTGAACTGGACTGAAAGAAAAGAGGAACTCCCTCCCCCACCCACTCCTCTTTGCCCAGGCACTCTCTGTGATTCACGACAACACCCTGCAGTGAAGGCCCTTGGAAGAAAAATGAGCCAATACATTGGAAGGGGAATGGGTAAACAGACTGCTCCAAATTGCATGGATTTAATAAACTAAAATTGCAACAAACCTACTCCAGATAATGACTAACATATACCTACTTGTCATAGCAATGGAGCTGCATAATGTGACAGGCAGAGTCATTATTTACATTTGAGGTTGCTTTATGGAATTTCGTATTTCATTTGATTATAAGCTGGTACATAATTTGGAAACATTACCAAAAACTGTCAGTTTTCAACTTCCCATCTCTATTTCCTCCTCATTTCCTCCACTCATATTGTGGGGAGAAGGGAAATTAACAGATTAAAGCAACAACAACTCTCTAAACTAGATGTTGCAGTCTTTTTCACAGCTGCTATGTGATGACATAGGAAAATAACTCACAATTGCTTTTCTTATGCATACAGGTATAACCCCAAGAGCTAGACATAAAGGCAGCGGCACGTAACACTCCTGAGCTTCCAGGACTTGTCTGAGCTCCCACTTTTGCCTAAGAAACTCAGTTCTCAATTTCTCTCTTCTAATAAATGTGCCAATGTAAGCTGACAGAAGTCACCTTCCTCGGCTCCTAAAAAGGAGGAAGACTTTCCACTTACCTGGCACCCCGGTGAACTGTAATAATAGTGCTTATCTGTTAGGCTCTGTGCAAGGCACTTTATGTCATTATTGCATGATGATTAAAATAGACCTGGTTAAGTGATTGGTAGCAGAAATAATAGACTATTCCATTGCTCAAGAGAAATGTCAGAGCTTGCATTGTATCTTGGTTCCTTCAGACACCATCATGTTTTCCTGAACCTGGCTAACCTCTAATTCTTTTCATTTCTCTATAGGCAATAATAAGAACAATAATAATAGCTAATACTTTAGGGTGCTTACCATGTGCTAGACACTGTTCTAAACATTCTTTTTAGGTTATTTAATCCTTACAAAGACCGTATGAAGTAGGATTATCACCCCCATTTTATAGGTGAAGAAAACAAGATAGTGAGAGTCAGGTAACTTTAAGGTCATAGAGCTAGGAAGTAGTAGAGCTGGGAGTTGATCCTGGGTAGACTAGTTCTGGTACCTGTGCTTTTAACTAGTACACGCTTCTGCTTCCCATGAAAACAATCTCATCTATGTCAGTTGTAGCCCATTTTGATGTCAGCCTTCCCCACTTACCCCAGCTTCAGGCTTCTAGAGCCCTGTATCTTAGACTCCCTGTAGCCCAGCAAGACTTTGGTTTTGGGGGTTGGGAGGGTTGGTACTTTCTTGGGCATTCAGATTACTGCAGGACAAATGCTCTCCAGCAACCAGATCCCCTACCTATCCAGGGGGTCTAGTAGTGCCCTCTGGCAATATCCTCACCCCCTGAAGACTTCACCCACCTTTAAGCCTAGGTCCAGCTCCCTCAGTGAACGCTTGATCTCTCTGGTGAGGATGTTCATCCTTTCACACTCCTGGAAGGCAACCACGATGTAGGGCGTGCGCTCCTCCACTTTGGCCATCAGCTCTAGGATGTTAAACTCATCTGTCATCCGCTCCAAAATTTCTTCCAGGAGGGCCTTGACCTGCCCCACAACAGGAAACAGGGTTAAGAAGAGGCTCTAATTCTTTAGAAGAACTACATTCCCCTGAAATGGCACTAGGGAGGCCAGTCCCCCATCACCTGCTGCCTTCCACCTGTCCATACCCTGGCCTGCTTGCCGAGGCCAGCTGGATCAGGGTCCAAGGACTCAGAAGGTGGTTGGGTTTACTGTCAGGATGGAGGTGCCCTGAAGGAACCATGCTCCTTGGGACCCTAGAGCCATTGTGGTTTTTGTCTTTTCTTATGTTGACTGCTTTGATATAGTGAGATCTTTCTTGCCTAGTTCAGCTAAATTGGTGTCTGTTGCTTGCAATTAAAGAACTTGGACTGAGTTAATAGTTAGTTATGTATTACCCATGTGAATATTAGCAAGTCACTTAAGCCTCAATTTTCTCATCTGTAAAATTTTCTCATCTGTAGAAAGCTCTTCCTACCCTGTCTCCCCCAACTCTCAGGGTTGTTCTGAAGATCAAATCAAATGAGTGATCAATGTGGCAACATCTGTAAGCTATAAAGAGCTATATTGATATAAAGGATTAATATTCACCTTGTCTTGTATTGTTAACATATAATACATTCTCCAGGAAAAGAGCTGATATTAGAAAAAAGAAAGTAGAAACCCATCACCCTGTCACAAATGGGTTTTTGGTGCTGTCAGAGCACAAACTGGAATGGAATTTTAATGGTACCTGAAAGCTGCTGCTGGGGTAGAAGAATGGCTAAAGTTATATCACATTTCTGTCTCTGGAACTGAATTAGAAGAAACAGCCCTTTATCAGTGAGTTGCCATTTGGACATTATTCACAAAAAGATGAGAAGATAGTCTGGAGGTGTTGTTCCAAAATACACTGAATGTGGGTAAGCAAAATTCCATTCTGTCACTCATGGTGCCCAGTGAGGTTTTGGAGATCAGGCCCAAGGAAGGAGAGGACCATTAGGGAAGGGAGCAGGGCCCTGTTTTGCTCAGGGAGTCCCAAAGGTCCCTTCAGATGGGAAGAATGGATTCCAAGGCATGTGGTACACTTTATTCCCATAAGGGAACACTGCTGCTTTTTTTATTTGGAAAAAGTAGTAAATGTTTACAATAAAAACTTAAACATGACAGATAAATATGAGATTAGAAGTGAAATTCTCCCACAATCTTGCCTCTACCCTCAAAAGGGAAAAAACACTATTAATCTGCTGATTTTTGGTTTTTATTCTGCAGATGTTCTTCAATGCACATAACTCTGTCCATCCATCATCCATCTATCCATCTACCTATCCATCTAAATCTATCTATCTAAAAATCTGTCTGTCTGTCTATCTATCTATCCCTCATTTATCTAACTAGTATATATGGATGTGTCTTGTTCTTTGTAACAAAATATATTATTCCACTGTTTTGACACACCATAATTTATTGAGTCAATCCCCTTTTGATAGATATTTTGGTCTGTTACCATTTCTTACTACTATTTAAGCAATACTGCAATAAATAAATAAATATAAATATATCATAAAATTTGTGTACTTTTGAGTGTTTCCTCTGGCTGAATTCCTAGAAATAGAATTATGAGCAAAATATGAACATTTAAGATATTTAATAGTTATTGTTAAATTGTTCTATAACTTAAACCTCTATCAACAAAGAGGTTGTCCCTGTTTTCTTATACTCTCACTGCTGGATATGATCACATTTTTTTTTTTTTTTTAAGATTTTATTTATTTATTCATTTATCCCCCCCTTGCTGCTTGTGCTCACTGGGTCAGCTAACCACGCCATGCGGGCGGGCTTGCCTTCACCAGGAGGTCCCGGGAACCAAACCCGGGGCCTCCCATATGGTAAACGGGAGCCCTACTGATTGAGCCACAGCCGCTTCCCGATATGATCACATTTAAAAATCTTTACCATTAGGTGAAAAATGTTATTCTCCTTAACTCCATTTATGAGTGATGTTGAGGAGTTTTTCCTATTTTTATTGACTATTTGTATTTCCTCTGAGAATTTCTTTTGTGTACTTTCTTCTCCTCTTCCTCTTCTCAACCTCCTCCTTCTTTTTCTATATATAAGAACTATTTATATATTGGAAATAATCATCCCTCTTCCCAATATCTGTGTTGCAAATAGATTATTGTGGTAGACTGAATCATGCCCTTCATACATACATGTTCAAGTCCTAACCCCTACCCTGTGGGTGTGGATTCACTTGTGAAGAGGATCTTTGATGACCCTATTTAGATGAGGGTAAATTGAATCTAGGTGGGCCCTCCTCCATATGACTGGAGTCCTTATAAGCAAAAGAAAGTCAGACACCAGAGCAAGAGACAGAAAGAGACAGCTCCCCATGTGATGGAGGATTGCTGGAAAGCCATCGCCAGAATGCTATACTTCAGGAAGAAAGCATGGACTTACTAATGCCTGGATGTTGGACTTCTAGCCTTCAAAACTGTAAGCCAATAAATTCTTTTTTTTTTTTTTTTTAAAGATTTTATTTATTTATTCATTTATCACCCCCTTGCTGCTCGTGCTCGCTGGGTCAGCTAACCACGCCGTGCGGGCGGGCTTGCCTTCACCAGGAGGCCCTGGGAACCAAACCCGGGGCCTCCCATATGGCAAACGGGAGCCCTACTGATTGAGCCACAGCTGCTTCCCAGCCAATAAATTCTTGTTTAAGTTGATCAGTGTGTGGCATGTGTATAGCAGCCCTGGCAAACTAAGATAGTTATCCTAGTTTGACTTCGTTTATGGTGTGCTTTAGGTTTACAGATGTTTAAAATTTTTTAAGTACATGAATTTGTCAATCTTTTTTTTACTGATTCTGAGGATTTTTTTTTTTTTTAAAGGTCTTATAAGGTTTTCTTTGTGAGATCAAAAAAGCATTCACTCAAGTTTTCTTCCAGTACTTTTTATGTTTTCCTGTTTTACATTTAAATGCTTGAGCCATCTGAAATATAATTTGGTATAAGGAGTGAGGGACACTGCTTTATTTTTCTCCAAATGATTAGCTAGTTGTTCAACACTAAAGAAATCCAGTGCCAAAAGGTAAATGGGGGAGGCAGGCTCCCTCATCAGTAAGGAAGACCAGGAAGAGTGTACATCCCAGGATGCCACTGGAGGCCAGGTGCCCATCCTGATTAGCAGATTCATCTGCCAAGAGAGGCATTTGGGGCTCAGAGCTTCAAATGAGGCCTTGGTTTCCTGAGAAACAAAACCCCAGCTTGGGCTGAAGATTGTGGCAGACTGCTAGTTGTCTCCTCTCTAACCATCCTCCCCCTCCCCCCTCAACTTTCTCCTATCTTCCTGGGCATATGGCTGGCCAGTTATCGACTAAATTTCCCAGTGTCTCTTCCAGATGTGGATGTTTGCCTACATTTGGGCCAACGGTTTGAGATGGTATGTGTAATGTGCAACCTTTGCGTCATTTCTGAAACAACAAAACCCTCCTGTAGGCTGGGCTCTTTGTCCCTCCTCTGGAGCTGTTATGTGGATGTGAAGGGAAATAGCTCATGAGAACATGTGAGAAGAAGACTACCATGACTGAGCACTTGGATATTTCACAATCTGACATATATCCAATAGCCTGCACACTTGTTGGTGCCCCACACAGCAAGTATCAGGTGTGGCAAGTAACTACAGTTAGCTACATTTTTGAAATCTCTGTCTGTCTCTCACACATACACACACACATGCACACATCCAATTTCATACACATACAGCATTTACTGAGTTAATTGGGGGAAGACACAGGAAAATTACAAGAATTAGGAGCTTCTTTGAACTTTGCCTGAAGAATCCTAAATCTACTACTTACATAATCCAAGCTTTTTTTCATTTTTAGAACTAGGAACATTTTTCATTCTGAGTAGTTTGGATTCTGGATAACATAAAATTTCTTCTCCTCCCTTTATTCTTAAATTACATCTTATAAATCAAATAGTGGCATAGGACGAGTTATGTGATTTAAAGGAGCTTTCTCTGAGTATGGCCACCTGCCTCAAAGTCACTAGGACACAAACCACATCTAACCCCAGATCTCAGAATGAGAATTTCAAGTTCCCTAGCTCATACTTTGGCATATTAAATATTGAGAACTACTATTTCAATGATACCACTTCATACCTTTAAACAAAAGCCCATCTCCTTTAGTATCAATCAAATTGCTTTCCTAAAATCAATCACTGGAGCCTCAAAGTTTGATAACTACTCAGGCTTCCTAACCCTTAATCTTCCAAGGATGTTTCCTTGTAAGCCTGAATCCATCTCTAAGTAAAGAAATCCAGGCAGTACTATGTGGGTGAGGTGGAGGTGGTGGTAAATCTCTTGGAAGCTGAATTAGCTTAGGAAATATTTCTCAGAGTAGTTTTACTTTGGTGCCCTCTCCCTTTTCTGCCTTCTGCTCTCCCCATACCAGAAACAGAGCCTTCAGATCGCCTTCTGCTTGTCCTAAAACCCACATCTCACCCCAGTCTGCCCTTGTACTCCATAATTCCCTTCCATAGTTCTTACTAAAAGTCATTCACACAAACAGAAGGCATTTTCATTTTAAAGAGGAGTGTGTGGATTCAAATGAACATCTAATTGTTGGGACAAGGGAGGAGGTGTTTGGCAGCAGCTCCCTAGCCATCATTACTTAGTTTGCCAAGGAGTCATGAGTTGTTCAAAGGCTCCCAAACCAGTCATTTCTTAGTCCTGCCCTTCACCATGGAACTTGGGTGGACTGGCAAAGCAAACTGCCTAACCCAGACAACGGGGATTTCCTATGACTTAAACATATGATCAGCATGGTGACATGACTGGGAGAAAATTGAGGGGGCTGTTTCAAGTGAAGGGCAAGCACCTAGAGGCTGGACCCACTATGTGCTAAGGCGGGAGGTACACAAGTGTGGTCTACACTGTAACGGATTGAATTATGTCCCCCAAAAAGATATGTTTAAGTCCTCACTCCTGGTCCTGTGAATGTGATCCTATGTGGAAATGGGATCTTTGAAGATATTATTAGTTAAAGATGAGGCCAAACTGGATTAGAATTGGTGTCCTTACAGCAAGGGAGAATTGGACACAGAAAAGGAAAGAGAAGACAGCCATGAGATGGAGGCAGAGATTGAGTTATGCCATGGATTGCAGGCAAGCCACTGTCACACCACTGCAGACTTCAGAGTAAGTGCCCTGCTGACACCTTGGTTTCAGACTTCTGGCCTTCAGAACTGTGAGACAGTATATTCTTGTTGTATATTTAGATTGTGGTACTTTGTTCCGGCAGCCATAGGAAACTAAGACAACTGCCAAAGCAGCTAGTAGCAGAAGGGTCTCTGCAGTGGGTTGAATCATGTACCCCAACAAAAGATGTGTGCTGTTAATCTTCATCCACGTTCCTGTGGGTGTGAACCCATTTATAAATAGGAAGATGTAATATCTGTTAAGGTGTGGACTTGTTTGTGTAGGATCTTCTAAGATCCTATTTAAGTGTGGCCAAACTGAATCAATGTAGGCCTTAAACCATATGACTGGAAGCCTTATAAAAAGAAGCTATAAGTCTTAGAAACACACAGGAGAATATCAAGGACATTGCCATGTGATGGGAGGCAGATATGCAAGTTAAGAAACCCCAAGGACTGCAGTAAGCCAGCACTTAGAATGCTACACGAAGAGAAAGCATAGCTTTGCCAACTCCTTGATTTTGGACTTCTAGCCTCCCAAACTGTGAGCCAATAAATACCTGTTGTTTAAATACACCCATTGTTTGGTACTTGTCATAGCAGCCTTGACAAACTAAGACATTGTCCATGTACAATCCTTGGGCTCCCAGAAAGATCTGAGGCAATCCCCTCCAAGCACCTTTTCTTCTCTTGTGGCTCCACCTCCGTCTCCAGCTTGGCTGTCCCGAGGCTGCATCTCTAGCACCGTGCGAAAGAGCTTTTCTGAGGTCTGGGTGAGGAAGCCAATCTCTGCATTTGGGTGGAGGCCATAGAGATATGGTGACTCTGGGGGCAGCTCAGCATCAATGTACTGGAAACCAAGGGAAGAGTCACTTACACAGGAATCAAGACATATTTCCAACGTCCCACATGGCTTGTCCTCTGAAGGGCAATGGGTGGGCCAGGCCACAACCAGGGCATCAGTGTCCCTTTGGCCTTCCATGTGAACCTGCTTGCCCAACCTGAGCAACTTCAGCATGCTCCCCATGTATTGGTGCACATGCTTTTCCCCAACCTTTCTTTGACATCATCTGTTTTCATATGCCAGGCCAGCTCTTTAGAAATTCCAGTTTCATGGTATCATTCCTTTTTTGGGAAGCTTAGAAGACTGCCTGTTATCCATCACTAATACCACCCCTCCCCCTGCTCTCTGATATACTCCTGCTCCTCCAGCTACAGGAAAAATCCTCTTGGTCCTTTATACGTATTAATCCCTACCTGACCTGAGTTTTACTCAAGCATTTTGAGGCTCCCAGCCTTCTTCCCCTTAAATTCCTTGCCCTTGTGTTTATCTAAATCAGGGATAACAACCCTAAAGGTGTACATGGAACCATGCATGCAAAAATAAATGTGTAAATTGGGATGTAGGATGAGATGAGCTTTGCTTTGAGCTGGAGAGTTCATATTGCTGGCTGCCAACTTTAGAATTTAAAAACTTTAAAGCAGGATGTCACCCATACCACATCTCTATGGTCAATTATAGCGGCCCTCAGTCTGCTATCCCTAAAATATCCTCTCTAGTGTCTCCAAATATTCTCTGAGTACTCCTTCGCAGTTTTTTCTATTATACTGGGAAATTATCCCTTGAGTTTAGCACAGAAGTCTCATTTGTTGATTTCCAGATGTCTATAACATCTAGTCTAAGTAAAAGAATGTCAATTCCTTAATGGCAAATTTGCATGTTTGTTTATCTTTGTATTTCTCCAGAACCCAGCAAACTGCTGCACCCTTGGTAGGTATGCTATAACTGATATATTAAAGAAAGGAATGAAGAAAAGGAAATTCTAACTATCTCTGTCATTTGGGAGTATGCAAACCTTGTGATAAGAGAACCAAACCTACTTTAGAATTCTCACTCACTTTGTTCATATCCTATGCCAACCTCTTGTCTAACTGTTCCATGGACACTAGGGGAGGCTCTTGCACAATTTTCTTGGATAAAGCCTTGAAGCCTTTTGGTGAAGTAGTTTAAAAAATTCCTCTTATTTCCTTTAAAGAGTCTTACTTCTTTTAATTTCTTCATACATCCTTTTTTTTTTCTTCTAGATCAAATGACTTTTATAACTTACCCTTTAAAATTTCCTGAATTAAAAAAAATTTAAAGCTTGTAGTTAATGTTCCTATGACCAGTATTTCCTTTTAGTTTGCCATTCAAGGGTTCTTCCAGGCATGTTCAGAAGTCAAACAATGAAAATCCCTTTTTCATTATCTTTTAATGTATTTTCCCTGGCAGGATGGAATCAATTTTTAAAAGGCAGAGATGAATGCTTTAAAAATAGCCATAGTATTTGCACACTGATGTTCATAGTGGCATTATTCACAATTGCCAAAAGATGGAAGCAACCCAAGTGTTTATCAACAGATGAATGGATAAACAAAATGTGGTATATACATCCGATGGAATGTCATCTAGCATTAAAAAGATGCATGTGACAACATGGATGAACCCTGAGGACATTATGTTAAGTGAAATAAGCTAGATGCAAAAGGACAAATATTGTATAGTTTCACTGTTATGATCTAATTGTAACAAGCAAACTCAGAGTTAGAATCTAGAATATAGGTTACTAGGAGATAGATTGGAGTTAGAGAATGGGGAGTAGATGATTAACTTGTATGGAATTTCTATATAGGCTCATGGTAAAGGTTTGAAAATGGAAGGTGCTGATGGTAGCACATTATAGCACATTATTGTGAGTATAACCAACAGCACTGAACTGAATGTGGTTAAAAGAGGAAATGTTAGGATATATATATTACTAGAATAAAAATGGAAAGATAAAACATAGGGCTGTATAATACCTATTGGAGACGATGGAGTATAGCTAATAGTACAAGTATAAGAATGCTCTTTCATGAATTATAGCAAATGTACAATACTAATACAAGATGGTAATGATAGGGTGGTATATGGGGAAATACACCTAAGGTAAATAATGCACAATTGAACTATTTTAATAATCTTTCATCAATTGTAACAAAATAACTATTGCTAAAAAAGTAAAAAAGTGTTATCAATAGTAAAAATATTCCACACCAATGCAAGACGTTGGTGGTGGGGTGGTGTACAGGAATCCTGAATTTTATGCATGATTGTTTTGTAAACTTAGAACTTCTCTAATAAAAAAAGAGTTAAGCGCTTAAGAAATAGTACTGGCAAAATGAAAATCAGAGTAATAGTAAGAAAAAGCTCAGTGAGAATGTTTTTCTGGGCAGACATGTGT
Organism: Tolypeutes matacus; assembly: GCA_026826555.1. Classification (NCBI taxonomy): domain Eukaryota; kingdom Metazoa; phylum Chordata; class Mammalia; order Cingulata; family Chlamyphoridae; genus Tolypeutes; species Tolypeutes matacus. The sequence continues at coordinate 8,631,904 of JAKSZT010054052.1, read as the reverse complement.
GAGTATGTGTGCTTGTGTTCACAGTGACTGGTAGGGAACAGGAGGCTGAGTGAGCCGACCATGGGTTCATGCCCCTCTGAAGGTATTTAGAACTGCTGGTGTAAACTTTGCCAACAGTTGGTTCAGTGCTTACCTGAAATTTTGCTCATCATGGCTTTGTCAATATCCCAAATGAAAGCAACCAAATAACTGCCCCAGATGTTATTGGTAGAAAAGAGCAACAATAATTCCAAACATTATTGAACGTTTGGTTCAATAATGTTTGGAATTATTGAACCAAACATCAAGAATGAAAAGATATCCAAAGGCTCAAATTTTTCATGAACTCAAGGCTAGAAATCCTATAGCCCTCAAGCTGAACAGGGCCAACTTGGGGCTGAGGACCAAATTCGACATGTGCTCAGCTCTTTAAGTCATTTTTCCCTGGCCCCTGACTGAGGCCCATAAGAGATGCCCTGGTGAGCATCCCCAGCTGTGCAGGGCAGATTGAAGGAGCATCCAGGTCCCCTGGGAGCACCACTAACCCTCACCTGATGATAACCACTGTAGTCCATGTTGCTTGGGAGGGGGAACCCTGGAGCCAGAGACAGTTCTCCTTCTAACATTTCTGGTTTAATGAATTCCTCCAGGTAGGTTCTGCAGAGTCTCCGGTCCCAGTCATCTGTGATATGACCTCCATACATGATTTCACCAAAGAGGTAGCGCAAATCATCATAGGGGACCTGAGAGATAAGAAAGGCAAGAAAGAAGGAGCTCTGTACAGGCATCAGGGCTGTCCTGACATAGAGGCAGAGTAAAAGCCACAGGGGTGCTTCTCGAGATTAGGAACGATGTCTTATGCATTCATCCTCATACCCTCAGTGCCAGCAGAATCAGGCATGTTTTGGGAGCTCACTAAATGCTTGAAGAATTACATCGAATGGTGTTGAGAAGCAAGGTACTAACCCTGTCACATATATTCCTTCCTACTTTCATAGTCATCAACTGTGACAATGATGTCAGGTTCTACCTACAATAGGTGAATGTAAATGGAGGAAGGCAAGGACCAGACTTGTTCTGCTATTCATTTAGCAAATTAATGGTCACCTTTGGAAAGTTCAGAGCAAATTGAATATAGGATGCAAGGTTAGGGAGGGAAGTCGCTTGGGGAAAGCATTGGCAATGCGGCAAATGAAGGAACAGCATTGTGGGGAGGTGGACTTTCCAGGACCCTGGAACTGAAGGATTTCTCAGGACATTTGGGTCACAGGAAGAGGCTGTGGCCTTGCTAATGCTCTGTTTGGTCCAGGAACTAGAAGAGGTGTGATGGTGTACACATTCCTTTAATGGAAGAGCACTGATTGCTAATGTAAGATTTCTATGAAATGGAGATTATCAGTCAGAGAATAAAAGAGACTGGGTGCAGCAAGAATTTGGCTGCTTCTTCAGCTTTGATAAGACCATACCTGTGTGCCTGGAGAATTCTGCATCTCAGCTAATTGAATTGGGAACTTCTATCAGATGCATGTGGGGTTTCTTCCTGTCCATCAAGAGCCCACCTGCCATGCTGCAAGTACACAGGTGGTCTGACAGGCCCTGGAATAAACTCTCATGTGACCATGATTCCTGTGTTTGATTTCCTGAGCTCCCTCAGCTCTGACCTCACCAAGGTGCTGTTCTCAGCCTCAGGCTGGTCAGCTCTTGTGTGGGGTGGAGATCTTCCCTACTGCATCATCTTCCTGAAAGGAGCCCCTCCTGAGCAGCATCTGCCCTGGCTAGGCCTTGAACGCCCATCTCTCTATTTCATTTACCTTTGCGTTGGCCTCCAGGAAGTTGTACAGCACGTTCACAGAGATGGTGAGGTCCCCAGTGTTAAAGGGGTAGGAACGATTCCATCCCTGGGGCCCAAACTTTCGCCTTTCTGCCACCACAGCATGAAAGTAACAAAGAGCAAAGAGTATGCTCTTAAACTCCATCTCCCGGGAACACATCTCCAGAGTGTCCTGAAAGGAAAGCAGTGATTCTGATGCCAAGACCTATATAGCTTTTGGTATATAGGGCAGGCCAAGGTGTGTGTTGCAATTGGGGTTTGTTTGGATAAAGTTATCATATATCCTGGTTGGGGTTTGAGCTACAGTGAGACTATAGATTATATTATGGTTAGGCATGGGGTCAGGACTTAAGGGGAACGTGCAGAAGGGATGGATTTTCATTTAGAATTGGGGCTAAGGTTTAGAATCACATTATAACAGGGCTTGGATTATGGTTAAACTTTGCACATAATGGATGTCAGGGTAGTGGGCCATGGGAGTGTCATGTTTGTCATATTAATATTACATTGCACTGGGGTGTGGGTGGAGACTCCCTCAGTAAATATCATTTTGAATTTCTTCCTCTCCTGCCATGCTTTTCTTGCTCAGCATGGAACCTTGATAGGTATAATTACTGTCTCTGTGACTGAGGAATCCCCAGTTCATCTGCTGGGAGAGCTGCTGAAATACAGTGGAGGATGGGAATCAGATACAAGAAGTGGAGCGGTGCTGTGCCCTCACCATCTGTTGCAGCTTGAATCGTGTCCCTCCAAGACCTGTTCAAGTCATAAACCCTGGCCACATGAATGTGATCCTATTTGGAAACAGGGTCTTTGAAGATGTGATTAGTTAAGATGAGGCCAAACTGGAGGAGGGTGGTCCTAATCTCATACTATTGGTGTTCTTATAAGAAGAGGGACATGTTGGACACAGGGACACAACACAAACACAAAGAGAGAATACCATGTGAAGACAGAGGCAGTGATTGGAGAGATGCATCTATAAGCCAAGGATGGCTGGCAAATACCAGAAGTTGGAGGAGGCAAGGAATGATTTTTCCCTACAGGTTTCAGAGGGAGCATGGTCCTGCTGACATTTTGCTTTAGGACTCCTAGCTTCCAGAATTGTGAGACAACACATTTCTCTTGTTTTAAAACACCCAGCCCTAGGAAACTAAGACACCATCTTAACTGTTCTGAAAGTGAATGGGGGTACCTGGAACACGAGGCTGTGGGAAACAAAAGCACTGAAGGGTTGTAGCTGCAGAGACTAAGGAAGGGGGAAAAGATGAAGAGGGAATCAAAGAAAAGACACAGTGGAAGAAAAGAGAAGCAGGAGATGGTTCAGAAGAAAGCAATGGAGCTGTGCCTGGTGGATTTGAAGGGAGACGGTGGTTATGGTGGAGAGGGGGAAATCCTGCATTTTGAAGGACAAGGAACCCCTGGTTTCTTCAGAATTAAAAATAATTTTATTTCCTCTGACTGCGAATATCTCTGTTTAGGAAGGAAGAAGGTATTGCAGCAGGGGCCCAAGAGAAGCACTTTCAAAGCCTACACCACTTGAACTGGGTTCCATTCTGTTTTTTTTCTCCTAGGAATTGGCCCTTAAACTTTGCTCCCATGGGCAGGAAGAACAGAGGAGACAGAGCAGATTAAGTTTTTGGTAGTTTTGATTTTTCCACAGAGAACTCATGGCATAATCTCTATGGTCTCCCAGGATTTCTGGGGGTCCATGCAGTCTCACTTGGCACCAGATTTTCCAAGAAGATTGGATGCTGAAAGCTCAGAGGTGGCACAGAGGTCAAGGGCATTGCTTTATGCAAGACAAAATTTGAAACTTCTTTCTGGATATAGCTGTTCTCTACAGATGTGAGGAAGTTTCATTAAACATTTGAAAAAAAATGGGTCCTGCTGAAAAATGCCTTTAAGCACAAACATGAAGAATTGCACGGTATAATGCTGACACTGGCTGACAGTGGCACACTCAAGCAAAAGTCCAAATAAAATAATCATCCTCACACAGCACAGCTATCAGGGGAGCGGGATAAAAAGAGTACAGCGCTGCAGTTTGTCCCTTAAATGGTTAAATAGGGCTCTGAAGGAACAGGGTGAATAGGGGGTGTTATATTGGCTTCTGTTCTAAGGCACTTGTAAAAGCAGAAGAGAACAATGGAAATTCTTGTGAACAATGAATTTACTTAGAAGTCATCTCTCTTTCTCAGAATGAGTTACTGAAGATGGCCATCAGTGACCAAAACCCCCACTGTGGTAGGAACAGGATAACCAGCAAAAGCAGACATCTTTTAGCCTGTATTTCCCACTTGCTCAACAATCTAAAAGACAGGAGAAAAGAGGATGACTAAGGCTGGACCTCAGGCTTGCAGGGAGCTAAGCCCAAGAACAGGAGCTCCTGGAGAGGCTGAGAAGACAAAGCCAGGTGTGGCTGCAGATGATAAAAATCCTACTGAGGTCTAAAACATTATCAGGAGGTTGAACACATGAGGCATGTCCTATTCTCCTTTATGGTTTTGCTCATGCCCCTCAGGGCAGAAGAGCTGGCAATGGTCTGCCACTGAATCCTTCAATTAGAGCTAACTGCATCCCCTAATTTTTAAAAACATATACATGCTTATTTATTGCTTATGCAAAATCAACTGCAGGTCCAGTGGCTTTTCAGGACAGCTCTCTTCCAAGCAGGGATCCAGGCTGATGGACATGCCACCATCTTGTGGCTGTCTCTTCTATCACTTGAGGCCTCCATGGATGTTCAAGCAGAGACAGAAAGAACTAGAGGATTGAGCACCAGTTCTGAAATGCACAGCCCATTGGACAGAACTAGTCACATGGCTCCATCTAACCCTAAGAGAACTAGGAAATGTGGGGGAGCACATGACATCCCAATACCTTTTAGGGGCAGAAATATCTTTGTTTGGAACCAGCTACAGCCTCCTGTAAAGAAGGCTGTAGATTTAAATGTTAAGCATGTGTGTTTCCCTTATATAGAATATAAAATCTACTTAGTTTAGACATTTTCATATCTGGTATTAAGTACCTAGGAGTTTTGTCAAGGCCTATTTAGGAAAAAAAGAAAGGAAGAAAAGAAAATGCCCCTAGTGAAGAGAGCACCTTGCCTTCTGCCCCATATTGCAATGGGTAAGGAATTTTTAAACAAAATTGCAAGCTATAATATCCTGAATTTCCTGGTGACATTTCTCCATTCTGTCATAGATGATGTGTGGGATCTGGAGTTGGGTTGAAAGGGGACTGAAGAAGGAGGAGACTAGACAAGTCTGGCTTCTCAAGTTTTTATGGGTGCTTCCCTCTTCAGGTTGTACTGCTTGACTCCCAGTCATGGAGGGGTTTCATGTAGTCATTAAAATCTTCGAAGACTCTGACTGCCAAATGGTCTTTATCTTCTTTGAAGTTAACCAGGCCCCACAGGGCTGCTGGTACTGGTTGCTTACTTTGGGGTAGCTGGAACTGTTGTCCCACTGGAAGGCTCATCTCAGGTTATGCAGATGGCCCTGACCCACCTTGGACCTGTGGTGGGTTTTGGCATGGATTCTGTGAAGCTACACACCCACTGTGTTATTATGAGATGACACCAGAGATAAAAACCTCCCCCACAGCTCCTGAAAACTTCTTGTTGGACTCTGCCAAAGCCCAGTGTGGCACACAGACTTTAATGTGGTCCTTATGCTCCCAAGTTCCTGGTATTCGTGCCCTTGTGTCCTCCCCCACCCCCACCCCAAGGAAGGTGGAACTTCCCAAAGAAGGAACATCAAGGAAAGGTGTCTTCCTGAGATGACGAAAGAGACCTGAGCTGCATATTTCCAGGTGTTACTTCATATATGGAGTGGCCACCCATGCATACAGGTGTTAAGTGACGTTACTTGAATGAAACCATCATCCTCTGCTTAGAGATAGTATGCTTAGTCATTAAAGGTGTAGCCAGTATATCATATCAATTAGATTTATAACAATATACTCTCCTCCAGCTTCGTATGTTTAGCTAACACGGTGACTTCCAGAGAGTTCCCTTATACCTCTTGCATAAGAAAATACCTAAGCTCTGTTCTCCCAGGTGGATTGAGAGCTGTGTTGTACTGAATGGGCACTGGGTGGAGATCAGCCTCAAAGGGAACATATTTTGCCCCCATGGGGCATTATTCCACAGGGCTCCCCTGACCCCAAGTTGCAGGATCCTCTCCTTCCCAGTTTGGATCAGCTCTTTGTGAGTGAGGTGCTCTTCTTCCCTCCCTCCCAGGGCAGTACCTGAGAGAAGTTGTCCAGGGCCTTGTGCAGGTTGGCATGCATGCCCATGGGGGGCTCATTGGTGATCTTAATGGAGTTCTCCAGGATGCCTTGGGGGATGATGTGGCCCTCAGGAGAGGGCGCAGGCTCTGCACTGATAAAGACCCTGAATTCTGGGTGGCTGTTCTCACTGTGCTCCTCCAGCTTCTTCTCCAGGGTGCTGAGCCACTTAGCCACCAGGTGGATGTTCTGTGGGAAGCAGCAGACAGTTATGAGGAAGGCAGATAGAGGAGAGACCTGGCCTCGGCTTCAAACCACTTCTCAACACGAGTCTTGGGATTTCCAGTAATGGGGACCTCTCTTGTGTCCTGCATTTGAACCCTACCCCTTGGGATGTTAAGTCTCTCTAAAACAGTGTTCTCAAACTTGATCATGCATGAGAATCACCTGGAAGGATTGTTAGAACACAGATTACTGGGTCCTACCCCCAAAGATTCTGATTCGGTAGGTCTGGGTGGAGTCTGAGAATTTTCATTTCTAACAAGTTTGAGGTGAGGCGATGCTGCTGGTAAGAGAATATACTTTGAGAACAACTGTACCAACCCATGATTACATTCCAAGTCCAGATCCCCACTACCTGGCACCTGGATTATTTGAATCCTGGATGCACAAAAGTTGGGCCCAAGGACCAGCAATGCTGGTAATACCTGGGAGTTAGTTAGAAATGCATAATCTTAGCCCCAACCCCATACTTACTGAACCAGCACATTTTAATAAGGTCCTCTGGAGAGGTATTAAATTTGAAAAACACTGATTTAAACTCCATCTAGCTAGGTTCCCTGCATCATCTCTCTCCTTCCCCAAACCTGCTAATTGTTGCCAAACTTAGCTTCCTAAATCACACTAAGTTATTGCTGCTCAAAAAACCAACCAACATTCCCTTTTCTAAGTCAAAGCTCTTCTGTCTGGTTTTTGAGTCCCTTTCCTCCCTCCACTCTGATTCCTATCTGTCTATCTAGCTAAACCTATATTTATTTCTTAACAGTACTTTGTAGAATGTTATCTTTTACTTAGGTAAGGATAGTCATTTTGCATCATTGAAATATCTTTCATTATGATGAAAAGATAAAAACTCCTAGATAAATATTGGAGAAAGTTGGCTTGCAGAGCCTTAAATACACAGATCAGCACTGACACAGTACCCGGACCATAGTAATTTGATCTCTGAGTTCTGTTTTCTCTTCTATAAAATGAGAAATAACAATAATGTTTGCCATACTTATTTAGCAGAGTTGTTGCAAAAAACCGAAAAGATAAATGATTTTACAGGGTTTTGTAGACTAAATTGCTATATAAGAGTTAGTAGTGGTTGTTGAACTGAAAATTTGTTAAATTAAAGAATTCATTTATAATTACACTATTGGAGTGGAGAGTTTCATAGGCTGCCTAGAGAGCCAGGGTTCCTATTAGCCAGTCAGTGCCAGCAACCCACAAGTAAGTAACTCTGTGACTTCTTGCAGGAATCCCAACTTTTGCTGCTGGGCAGGGCAGGGCAGGACAGGGGAAAAATACCTCTAGAACCCTGGCATGGATTCAGAGATCCCTGAGGGTGCCCCACTGGGCCTGGATGTGGTAGGGTATGGGAAACTTACTCCATGGCTCCTACAGCCAGGAAGGAAAAGGGGAGAGAGTCTAGGTCTTGGTCTTGCTCCAAGGGTTCTGGGGAGAAGCCAGATCTCCAGGAAAGGATCGGATCCCAGTTGCTCTGAGTAAGTCCTGGAGCAGAATTTCCCAAAATATGTGCCATGGGGTGTGTACAGATGTTAGATCTATAAAGAGGAGCTGTGTTCAACTAAATTTGGGAAATACTGGATTGAGCAAGTTTTCTATACCATAGGATTCTCAGAATCACCAGACTATTGATACCATTGCAAATCTTCTTTAAAGGCATATTATTGTAAGCAGTGTTCTCCAAATTCTGAAAGGTATGGGTGGGCAGAGAAGCCCAGAGATTGTGGGACGAGGCCCAAACAGGTATGAGGTCAAGAGGGGACATACCTGCAAAATAACCCAGTGACCTTTCTTGGCAGCTAGGTCCAGTGCAGCCTCGGCTACTGCTTCCTGTCCTTGCCCCAAGGACACATTGTGAAAATTCCGATTGTTGAAGGTATATCCGAGTTTTTTCCCTAAAAGAAATATGGAGCTAGTCATTCTTATTTCTTGTGTCTCATTTGCATTGTTTAAAGGAAATGCACACTTCTATATCATCCCTACAACACAAGTGTGCCTGGACACACAACCGCAGCATCATGTATTGACCCTTTTCCTGTACAGGAGGATATGACTACCAGCATTTTGTTCCCAAACAAAGAAAGCATTTGTCCAGACCAAAATTGCTTCGCCCCTCCCTCCTTACTAAATCCTCAAGAATGAGGAGGAGTGGTGGCACTCTTCTGTATGGGTCACATTTGAAGACCAGGCATCTGACCACTATCCTATAGAGTGATAAGGGGGAAAAGGTCAAAATGCAGCAAGCATGTGGGTATGGTCCCTTTTGGGTACTTTGTCCTCTGAATATATAGCATATCTTCCCTGACACTTTACTAGGAGTATGGCCAGCAGGGCAGGATGCAGGTAATTCTGACTTTATGCTTTCTACCATATTAAACATACTCCCTTACCACCACCTTCATTAGACCAACACAGAGGGAAGCTTTATCTCATTATTTTTATGAATTAGAGTGAAGAAAGGCAATAGGCAAGACAAGAAGGAACTTGGTTGTATGGGTGTGAATGTTCTGTAGGATGTATCTCCATAAAGGTTGCTGGCGTAGGGAAATGAGTAAGGGAATGGCCACACAAACACAATTATCACAATCATGCCACGGACACAAGACCAATGCTTCTCGGTTGTTCTCCAAACCCAAGGAAAGCTTTACACAAAGAAATGACCTTAATATAGAGGACCAATTCTGCTTGGACAGAAGCTATTAGCCAATTCAATAAAGCTTAAAAATTATATAATATTCTTTGGATAAAAGGATTATAAAATATGTAACAACACGAAGGAATCATTGAACAATTTTGCTAGGAAGGTGAAGTACACAAGAGAAAAGAGGGGAAATGGAAAAAGAGATATAAGAATAAAAAGCTTTATTTTAAAAATTTTAGTTTCAAAGGAGCTAAGATTGAAGATGCAATTTGACACTTGTGCAAGAAACTTTCTAAAAAAAAAACTGTTAATATTGGATATTTTTTTAAATACTAAAAGAAGTATAGACTGTCCTTTAAGTGTGTGAGGTAAAGCAATATGATGACTTTTTGTAGTGAGAAATAGTTATAGATTCAACTGAGATGAACTCAAGTAATACCTTTATTAAACTCTATAAATTCTAGCTAGCAATAAATTTGATGTCAGCTTTAGAACCAGGGAGAAAATACCAGGGTAAAATGTGTTGGGATTATAAAATGGCCTTTGTGACATTTCTACTCACAAAAGAGCCTATTTCCTTTCTTTATTAGCAAGAGAAGGATATGGGGAAAGGGGTGCTTGATAAAGATTAGTCTGAGAACAACGGACTGGAGGGAAGGTAGGGAGTAAAGCCTAGCACTAGGGAGGCTGGCCAGAAACAGCATACATCAATCTGGTCTTGAGACTTGACTGTGGGGCTGAGGAAAAAGAAATGGATCTTGGATATCTTGAGAGGGGGCAAAATGGACAGGATGAGTACTGACTGAACTCAGCCAAAGATGGCTGCCTGCAGTTCACGCAAGCCTCAGGATGCCCCCAAATAACCTTGCAGAGGCTTTCCATACACAGCATCAAAGCCATCTGGGTCATCAGCAAGCTCCTCTAGCTGTCTATGTTCTCTTGGGTTTCACCTTCATACTGTTTGTGCTATGGCCTCCATGACCCCCGCCACCTGCAACTCACTTTTAACTATCCCATTGTAAACCTCTTTTCACCTCTACCTGCAGACTCTCTGAGGATATCCCTAGTTCTACATACCATGGGGCTTGAAGAAGAGCAAACACTTTTTCTAGCCTTCTATTGGACTTCCAGATTATTTATTCTGTACCCTTTCATAGAAACCTTTCCTCTTTCAAAGCATATCTGGCTATATTGTCTATTAACGTTTCTGCTCTCTGCCTTCTAGCAACATCCTACTAAAACTCATTTTTTTTTTCTTTAGGTACCGGGGCAGGGGATTGAACCCAGGACCTTATATGTGAGAAGCCGGTGCTTAACCACTGAGTTATACTGGCTCCCCTGAATTTCCTGAGTTTTTTTTTTTTTTTTTTCTTTTCATTTGTTTGTTTTTGTTTTAGGAAGTACCAGGGATCGAACCCAGGACCTTGTACATGGGAAGCAGGCGCTCAGCCACTTGAGTTACATCTGTTCACCTTACACTCACTTTTATCAAAGCCTTTGGCACTTGATTCAACATCTTCTGTACTTCCAGTTTCATTATCCTGGTAAACTTTAATGTTATTATGGATTACTTGGCCAACATCCACCCTCCCACTTCCTCATCTTCCTCATCTTCAAGGATCTTAACTTCATTCCTTTTATGCTACCCACTACCAATGGCTGCATGCAAGACTTTATCATCACTTAGAAATGCCCCACATTTGAAACATTTTTCTTTGGTACCCATTCATGACTAACAATTCTTATCCTCCCAGATTGTTCATGCCCTTATTCCCTCCCCACATTATTGTTCTATGTCAGTGAAATGTCTGGTTCCTTGGCTCTTCTGCATTTTCCTAATCTTCATCTTTACTTCTTTCTTATTTAATATGGGCCCAATAATCTATAATTTTTTTTTTTTTTAAGATTTTTTATTTATTTATTCATTTATCCCCCCCTTGCTGCTTGTGCTCGCTGGGTCAGCTAACCATGCCGTGCGGGCGGGCTTGCCTTCACCAGGAGGCCCCGGGAACCGAACCCGGGCCTCCCATATGGTAAACGGGAGCCCTACTGATTGAGCCACAGCCGCTTCCCAATAATCTATAATTTGAACCATGGTTTTGAAAGATTCTCAACTCCACTGTCCCCTTCTACTTCTGTATTCTGCTTATAAAACCTCAATGTTAGGTTAATTCAAACATTAATAAAAGAGAATTATAATAAATGTGAATTTGACCCACCACAAGTTCATGATTCTCAGTCTCAATACTGTTTGGTAATGTTGCCATATGTCTGCTACATTTTCCATTCCCCTCTTTCTTTAAGTCCTCTAATGAACCACAACTCTCAGAAGCTCATTCTCAGAAGCTTATTTCACTCCCTACTTCCCTGAGAAAACACGTCATCAGGTAGAAACTCCCTTAGCTTACTGCTTTCTTACCTGTATCTCTGCACACCCTATTGCCTCCCCATCGTGTACATCCTCATCTCAGTGGAAAAGGTGTCCTTCCTCTGCCTATCATTCTACCTTCTCTAAATGCCATCTATTCTTGCATCTTTAACCCTTGCCCCTCTGTTCACTTTCCTGCTCCTTAGCCCATGAACAAACAAGTCCCACTTATCACAAAAAATGATAGTCCGCCAATCTTGTAGCACTCTCTAAGGACTGGACTTACCCTTGGCCTAACCACCTTTCAGTTGCCTCTTAAAGAAAAGTGGATGGATCTAGGATCAATAAAATGATACACACAGCTGAAAACTGATTACCTGGCTGTAAAGACACTAGATTGAAAACTGTTTCTTTGAACACGGTTGGTAGAAGGCCTGCAAAAAATCTCAGTGAACTCACAGTTCTGACTAGAACATTGGAAGGAGAGAAAGGAGGCAGTGAAGGCAAAGGAGGGAGGCACACCTTTCTGATCCAAAAATGGAAAAAACAGAATTCATTTGGTTAAAGTCTGGTAATTGGACAAAGGAAAAATAACATGCTAGATTTAACTAGAGAAGATGCCTTCAGAAGGGCAGAAAGAAGAGATCCTCTTTTGGGAGGGTCAAAGATGAAGCTATGGCTTGAAAGGAGGTGACAAAGAAGCGGGCAAACAGCTGCCTCAAAAAACAACAAACCATCATCATCATTATAACAACATACTATGGTACTGTACTTTGAAGTTTTCAAAGCAGTTTCACACCTGAGATTTCCTTTTTTATCCTCACAATAACTCTAGGAGGTAGGTATCATGAGTGATTCAAAATAAGGGAGAAGTAGATGAAGCAAAAGCAAAAATAAAAGTTGCAAATAAGGAAGTTGGCAAGAAGGTGATGAGAAAAAAAGAGAGAGGGAAGTAGAATTAAAGAACTATGGAAAGAATGATCAGAGAAGGCAAGAAGGAAAGCAGTGAGAATAGATGATGGTAGGTTGTATGTTAAAACAGAGGTCAAGAAAAGCAGATAGATTATAAAGGAATTTTTTTTCTTCTTTTTCTTTACAATTGTTTAGAAAGGAAAATCCTGGAGGAGACTGAGTAATACAAAACTGCCAGAAAAACATAGATTTCTAATCAGGGGTCAATGGATGAGATCCAAGGACTTAGAAAACCCCCAAACACATATACAGAATTTTGTTTGTCTGCAAGTACATGCGTCTTTTGGGGAGAACAGCAGGGATGAGGGTACACATTTTTAAGCTGGCTCTAGGGTTTTAAAACCCTACTCAGTATTAAGAATCATGTAACAAAGGAATAGAGAAATGAAGGAGTTATAAACATAAGTCTCCAAAGGTGAGAAAGAATACCAAACTATCTAAGAGTCTAAGTGGAAGAAAAGAGTGAAATTTCTGATACATAGGCTATGCCTAAATTCAGAGACAGTAAGGTGACTTACGAAGCTGGGGCTAAAATATATTGTTTGAGTAAACCGTGTTGTTTACTGACTTAAAAATAGGAGCCCATCAGGTAAACTGATCAGCTCTAAGATGTGGGAAACATGAATGCCACCTGAGTATACATTCTGAATGGGTGAATTAGAAAATAACTCAACCATCAAGAAGGAGGGGAAAGAGGGGGAGAGAGAGAGAGGCACAGGTGCCCAAGTAATCTCTAGTTGATGAAGAGCAATATTCTCTCTGGTAAGGAAATATGTGTAAGATTAAGCCAAGGGCAGAGCTGAGATAATAGATTCAGAGATAAATAAGCAATATAGATCAGGGAGGGGTCTGCTTGCCCGAGATGACAGAAAGCTTCAAGCTACATAATGGAATGGTTGGAGGTCAATTGGCAAAAGGCAGTAGCAAATGGCTCATAGACAGGGTGTATAAAAGCTTCCAAAAGGAGAAATACTGAATAAAAATGAGGAAACCAGATTTGTCAATATGAAAGGAGCAAAGTCTCCAGGGGACAGGAAAGAACACAGAACTCTATAAAAGTGTGAAAGTCAGACATAACTTAGGTATGATGACAGTTCTTGTGATATTCATTTCACTTGTTTGTTCATTCATTAAATACATATTAGTTAAGCATCTTTTCTGGGCTAGTTACTGCATTAGGCTCTAAGAAAATGATGAGCAAGACGGATATGGTCCTTGACCTCAAGGATTTTAGTGATGAGCAGGCATCAAACATAAATTAAAATTATACAAGAATGATATAATTGCTTGGAAGCAAATATATATAGGTGCTATGAGAATGTTTAATGGGGGTGGGGGAAGAGGTCAGGTAAGGCTGATACCTGCAGGATGAGTAGGCACTAGGCTGTTCAAGAGTTGGGGATACTTATTTCAGACAAAAGCAACAGTTTGTGAAAATGCCCTGGGTCAAGAAGGCTCATTAAATCAGCAAGGACTGTGTGTCTTCAATAGAATGGCTGGAGCTAAAGACCAGATCATGAAGGCCATGTGGATTATGTTAATGGGATTGGACTTTACCTTAAGAACAATAGGAAGTCATTAGAAAGTTTTAACTAGGATAGTGATATGATCAGAACTGAGATTTAACAAGATAACTCTGGCTGCAGGGTGGCAACAGATTCTAGAGGGAGAAGGGGGTGGGGAGGCTATTATGATAGTCCAGGTGAGAGAGAATGGTGACTTAGCCTAGGGTGGCACAATGAAAATAGAGACAATTAGGTTGATTTGAAACATACTTAGGAGGTAGAATCAATAGGATTAAATGGGGGAGGGGGGGCACGGTAAAGGAGGTATCAAGGGTTATTGATTCCCAGGTTTCTAGCATGAGCAACTTGGATGGTGGTAACATTTACCAGGAATAATAGAGGAAAATTTTCAAATAGAAGGAAAGATACAAGCCTTCCATTTGAACTGGCATGCTGACTGCTGAGCAGATGAATGAAAAGGACCCATACCAAGACACAGCTTGTAAACTTTCAGAACAAGAGTAAATAAAGCTTGTTAGAGGAGGAAGACAATGAGCATGGGTTGGAACATGTTGAATCATGGTGCTTGTGAGGACAAGGAAAAAAAAAGGAGCTGGTGAAGCAACGGGTTATACAGGTCTAGAGCTGAGGCAAGAGGCCTGAACTGGAGTTATAAATGTGTAGTTCCTAAGCACATAGTTATTAGCCATAGGAGTAGGAGTAGTTGCAGAGGGAGAGAACCACAGTGAGACTAGAGAAGGGCCAGGACTGAGCAATGAGTCATCCCAACATTTAAATGCTATCTAGAAGAAGAAGATCCAGTAAATGAGAATGAGGAGAAACAGGCAAATGGTAGGAAGAAAATCAACAGAGTGCAGTATTGTGGGGATCACCACTATTTGGAAGGAATAGATGCTATAAAACAAGGAACAACAAAAGATTAAGAGAGAACTTTTAGAAATTTAAAATAAAACACATATTTATACCCTCCCCCCACCCACATATCTTGTCCAACTAAAATATTCACTACAAGTGCTCACAAGTTGAGGAGATCTAACAGAATAAAGGCAAAGAGACAGAAAATATAAGAGATGTGGGGAATAGAGGGATTCCTACATCTGATTATTAGAATTTCAGAAAGAGGGAGCAATAGAAATTGTAAAGGAGGAACTTATCAAAGAAATAATAAAGGAAATTTTCCAGAACTGAAAAAAGAGATGCCATTTTCATTTGAAATGACATGCCGGGTACTGAGTGGATAGGGACAGCTCAGGAAATTTCAGAACACAGGTAAAGGGATAACAGAATACAAGGTAAAAGTTTCCAGATAATAAAAATAGGTCAATGACAAAGAAGAGAAGAAAGGCCTCCTACTGGCGTATGACCTCTCATGAAAAAAAAACTGGTTTCTAGAAGACGATAGACCAATGTGTCCAAAGTTCTGAGTGAAAATAATTTTGGACCTAGCAAAACTATCAAACATGTATATGGGCAAAACTGAAGCATTTATGGACACCCAAGGATTCAGAAAATTTTTTTCCCATCATTCTTTTTTTGGGGGGGATTTATGCCAGCAAAACAAGGGTGAAAAACAGGAACTAGAAGACATAGGATGCAAAGATAGTGGAATTAACCCAGGAAATCAAGAAAATAAGTTTCATGATGAGAGCTGCCTAGAAGGCTAAAATCCAATTTTTCTATATTAGAACATGAAGTCAGGGAAGCAGATGTGGCTCAAGCGATTGGGCTCCTGTCTACCATATAGGAGGTCCAGGGTTCAATTCCTGGGGCCTCCTGGTGAAAAGCAAGCTGGCCCGCGCCGAGAGCTGGTGCAGCAAGATGATACAACAAAAAGAGACACAGAGGAGAGACCATAAGAGACACAGCAGACCAGGTTGCTGAGATGGCACAAGAGATTGAGTGCCTCTTTCCACTCCTGAAGCTTCCAGGATCGGTTCCCAGTGCCGCCTAAAGAGAAGACAAGCAGACACAGAAGAACACACAGAGAGCAGACAGTGAGCACAAAACAAAGGTGGTGGGGCGGAGGCGGCGGGGAGAAATAAATAAATCTTAAAAAAAAAAAAAGAACACTAAGTCAGTGACTCTAGGAAGAACATCTTCAAGAAGAATAAAGTGGATTCTATTCAACATATAGAATGAGTAAGTAGTTATGAGATATAGAGATATGATAAATAGGGCATTTATTTTTTCCCCCAAGAACAAATAATAAGCAATTGGAAACTCAAAGAAAAACTCAAAGCTGTCCAAGAAAATCCTGGTCTGAATATGAACTAAACTGAAATTTGACATGATTTTGAACCTCAATGCTAAGAACATTCTTTTTTGCGAGTCTCCTAGAGATTATGACATTGGATCCATAAGAAAGTAAACATAATTCTAGTACATTACGTGCCTCTGCAGTGAATAATATCTATAATAAATATATTTATATATATTCATTATGATATAAAAATATAAAAAAAAAACAGTTATTTAAAAAATAACCCATAGGACCCACTGCAATCAAGAGGATAGAGTGAGATGCTTTAGGGCTCTGTCCCTCCACAAATCTATACTTCAGAAATATTGCTCCAGCTACAGTAAGGGGGATGAATATGGGGATGGAGGCAAGGCCTCCTCATGAACCTGCTTCTGTGGATTCTTCCTTGTGGAGCCCAGATGGGTCCTTTCTTTTTCTGATGGATGATCCCCTGGAGTTGGTTTAAAAATGACCCTGACTTCTATATGGTTAGCAAATGTTGAGTGTTACACAGTAAGTCTCCAATCAGGAAAAGAGAAATGGGGAGACCCAAAGAGTGAAAGGGCAGGGGCTGGCAAAACCTCAGCTGCAAGATGAAGTTTTCTCACCTTGATTTTCCACATCCTTCAGAGGGTCCACTCCTGGAGACAGGATAAAAAACATGGGAGTGGCTGGTCCTGATTCTTCAAATGAGGCTACAAAATCCAGTGCTCTTCCCACCACATATTTGCTTCCTAACTTCTCTTCAACAAAATCTCTGCCGGAAAAAAGTATGTATATACAAAATCATAACATTTGAGAAATGGAGACCTATAGAAATTCAAAGAATTGTTCAAGGTCATGGGCTTGGTAGGACTGGCTCCAAGTTCACTGCTTATTGTAATTTTTTTTATTGCTTATTATTAAATCAACATTTATAGCCTGCTGCTGCCAGTTGCCAGCCTGCTCACCTAGATCATGGCTCCTTCTGAATCCCCATCCATCCAGGCCATGGCTGACTGCTCCTGTAAGAACTGGGTGTTCTGTCATATCTCCCCATTTATCAGGAGTATGCCAGGACCTATGCTTTCTGAAAGCTTGCAGGCAGCCAAGTCCTCCATACCTGATGTCCCTGCTGTCCTCCAACCCTATCCAAGTTCTAAGCCCCTCCAGTAATCTATTTTCTCATATTCTCTCATTCTCTGTGTTTCCTCTCATCTCACTCTACTTACCAGTGTTTCCTTCCACAGTGCCTTGTTTTATACTGAACAAAACTTCACAGGGTAATCACTTCACTGAACATCTGACTCAACTCCTAGCCTTAACTGGAACTTCTATTCTTCCCTCAAGGACACTATTTTCCCTGTAGCTTTCTCAAGAGGGCTAATTCTCCTACACCTGAAATACCTTGGAATTGAAAGGGTCCTCTACATTGCTTACTGCTGTTTCCAAACATTACTTCTCACTCTGTGGCTTGACTGAGGCTCATTTCTCCTGATGATATCACCACTACCCCTGCATATGTCATCGATTGCCCCTTTGGTCATTCTCATCCACTGAACAGACTTTCTCTCTAACCATCCTGGATGGCATCAACATCCATGTGGACAAAACTCTAGATTCTCAGTGACCTCAACTCTGACAATCTTCATTTTGTCCCTACTTCAGCCACTTAATTCCATGGCCACATCCTCATCCTTGTTATTACTTGGGAACTTGCTCATGTCTAAAAGAATAAATGAAAACAACCCACTCTCTGACCAAATGCCTTCTATCTTTACAGCTCTTTTAGCAATTTATTATAACTTCATCTATTCTTTGTCCGTAGTGCTACCATTACAAATGCAGGACTTTCAGGATCATTGCCTCTCTGGTGTTTTACTATCATCCTCTTACTCTGTCCATTTCTTCCCTATCCAGTCTAGACTCCAAGGCCTATAAATTCTTTGTTTTTGTAAACAAATTTAATGAAGTATGATTTACATACCACAAAATTCACGCATTTTAAGTGTACAATCTAATGATTTGTAGTAAATTTACTGAGTTGTACAACCATCACCATAATCTAGTTTTAGACCATTTCCATCACCCAAATAAGATTCTTCATGCCTATTTGGTTAATTCCTCTTCCTATTTCCCAGCCCTAGGTAACCACTAATACACTTTCTGTTCCTACAGAATTGCATGGCCTATGACTTCCAGTTATTCTCTTGCTAATATCTTTACCTCGCTTACCTAACTCTTCTTCTAACATCCCACTTGGATTGGCCCAAGCTCTGGATCACCTCAACTCTGAATCTACTACACATGGGCTGTGGGCTACAGCTGGAGAAAATCATCCAGTGGTGAAGATTGGTGCCACTACAAATGCTGGATCTTAACTGGGTGGGCTTTCAATGCTACATGGAATTCTTTGAGCTTCCCTGGTCAGTGTTTCCTTTCATTTTTCACAGATCTTACTTCAAACCTTCTCTACTCTCCTCAAATTTCCAACTTTGCTACCACCCCTTTTACATAAACTCAACTGATGATCTTGCTTCCTACTTCTTAGAAAATAAAACCATCAGACAAAATCCTTCTCAACTTCTGGCCATCCATCTACAACCTCAACCACAGCCATACTCATCCTTCCCTCTCTCCATCTGTTCTTTGGATCCATCATCTCCCACCACATTAGATGTAATTGATATCCTTTCTTAATTCTGGTCTTGATTAGCACATCTTTCCAAACTGTCCACTTAGATATTAAGAAAATGCATGGCATACAAAGAGCAACAGGACTCATACGATTTTGGACGTTGGTACAGATGGTGCCATCATTACACACGTGGCCTTGGAGCTTAGCCCTGCTAGTCTGGTCATGCTGAGTCTGTCCTCTCCCCATGTTTATCCTGGGCCTCCCCACTATCCCTCATTCCCTACCGCATGGCATAGGTCATCCGGTCAGGCCGCATGGCCCTCATCATGCAGAGGCGCTGCAGTGCTGTCTTGTTCTTCCACTCCTGTGGGAACTTCTCCTTCTCAGGACATTCTGACTCCACAAACTTTTTCCAGCTCTTGGCAGATCCCTCAATGTCCCGATCCAGATTGCAGAATTCTTCCATTGATGAAAGTGCCTGGGTAATTTCAGAGAAGCTTGATGTGGAATGCAATTACTCCAGAAAGCTGTAATTTGCTTGGTGTTGTGGGTACAGGGGCAAGATGGTTTCACAAAGATAATTCTGCTTCATTCATACTCTTGTCTGGAGGCTTGGACCTTCCCCCAGGAAAACTCAAGGAAGAGGAAGAATTTTGATTAGCTTACCTTCAGCAAAGTTCCCCCCAAATATGCAGGGCTCAGCAAATAAAGGTTTGGGAGATTATTAGGAGCAGAGACTGAGCAGCACTTGCTTGCAGGATATTATGTGGAAAACAGGGACGAAAAGGGATACCATGCTTATTCTGGTCTTGGAGTCTGGACATCTTTAGTCACTCCTCCCTTCCATCTCCATACTCACCCTGATGATAACTCTTGTCAATTCTTCTCTGAAAATGTCTCCAGATTCATTGACTTCGTGTAAATGTCAACTCTAAAATTTCTATGAGTCGCCTCATAGACTTAATGCTTAAACTGGTAATTGAATCTCTTCAATTAGTGTCTCCCTCCAATCCATCAGTTAACCAAGTCTCCTACTTCCCTCCTATTCTGTCTAGGCTTGCCTGCCCCCAACCTTGGATATGTGCCAGATTCCAACTCAATTCCTTGTTCACACTAATTCTACATGTTCTGTTCTCCACCAAATTCTACACATTCCTTTTCTTTTATTGGTCATGGTTATTATTTAACATTCTACAAGTTGTTAAAGTTGAGTTCAAAATCAGCATCCTTCCTCAGGTCCACCCTCCCTAACCTAGAACACATAACTCTCCCACCCTACTTCTGAGGACCATTTAGAGCTACCCACAGAGGCGACATCTGTAATAATGCGTCTAACTAAATTTTTTGATGCTTGACTGTTGGCAGCTTATTCCTCCCTCTTCCCCATCTGTCCCACATCTGGGCAGGCTGATAAGAAAGACTGGGTGCTCCCTCCTTCAGCACCAGAGGGAGGTTATACCACACAAGGCCCTGCCTATGTGTGGTAGCCTTCAAGCTGGCCTAGACCCCTAAACACCAAACCAAACCAAACCAAACCAAACCAAACCAAACCAAACCAAACCAAACCAAAC
>JAKSZT010054052.1:8563021-8611626 GCA_026826555.1 Tolypeutes matacus | reverse complement strand
ACCAAACCAAACCAAACCAAACCAAACCAAACCAAACCAAACCAAACACCCAAACATGGGAGCGGACATAGCTCAAGTGGTTGAGCTCCTACTTCCCACATACGAGGTCCTGGGTTCGATCCCTAGTACCTCCTAAAAAACAAACAAACAAACAAACAAAGAAAGAAAAAACCAACTCTGGGGAGCCAGTGTAGCTCAGTGATTGAGCACCGGCTTTCCACATACCAGGTCCTGGATTCAATCCCTGGCCCTGGTACCTCAAAAACAAAACAAAACAAAACAAAACACAACACAAAAAGCTAACAAAAAACCCCACCCAAATGAGTTTCCTTTCCCAGCTATCTCAAGCCATTTTCATACTGTTTCAGAGTGGGTCTGCTCTTCCCAGAAAGCCTCACTATGTGAGTAATAAATTCTTTCACACCCTCTTGGTATGTGTGTGTGGCATCATCAATCTCAACATCAGCACCAAATTTTGGGTGGGGGTCCATCCTGTTTATTCAGAGTGCCCACGACAACATCATTCACTTAGATATTCAGTCAATTGCAATCCATACTCAACTCTGCCTGTATACCTCACTGGTCTCTCTAATGCAGGGGTTCTTAATAAGGGGTCTGTTAGCTTGAATTGAAATTCAGAAAAACATTATTCTTATGGGGACATGTTGGAGCAGGTGTGATATAATTATTAAATAATACACAGGATACTGGGAAAGGGGTCTGTGGAACAAAGAAGGTTAAGAATCCCTGCTCTAATGAGACTAAAAGCTAGACTGTGTGTTCACAGGACCTACCACAGTGCCATGAATTTTAAGGAACCTGATACATTATTATTTGAATTCATTCATTTGTTCATTTATTTAACATGTTTGAATGCCCAAATGCCTGCTACATACCAGGCACTTGGGAACACAATGATGAACAGAATCAGACACATGCCTTCAAAAGGCTTATTATCCTAAGCAAAAGAGATAGAGGAGATGAGGAAGACCTTGGGACACATGTGGAATTACACTGGGCAGAGAGAGGGAGAGGGAAAAAGGTAGAGAGAAGGGAAGGAGATTTTAAGTGGAAGGATTAACAAGAGCTAAAGTCTGTTGGGGAGAGAGTGTGGCGCATGACTGAAAGCAGTGTGACTGCAGTAGAGGAGTCTTATAGGTGACAAGCGGAGGTGACACTGGAGGAAGTATAGCCTGGACCTGGGTTTTCTAGGTTTTTCTCCCCTGTGGAGAAACGTGTTCTTTCACATTTGCTCTGTGGTTTCCCAGCCTCACCTTGATCACTTAAAGCAGGGAATACACTCTCATTCCTGCTGAAAAGTGGTGCTGGATAGTGTGCAGGACGATGGAGAAGGCACTGCAGAGGTGAGTTCTGGTTCCTGACTGACCACTTAGGAGCCATTGGACTTGGAACCTGTTTTTTTTTTTTTTTTTGCTTTTTTAAACTTTTTAAATGTATATTTTTATTAGAGAAGTTATGAGCTTACAAAACAATCATGCATAATGTGCAGAATTCCCATATACCACCCCTCCATCAACACCTTACATAGTTGTGGAATCTGTTTTTAAACCTTTGTGGGCATTTGTAAAATGAGCCCACATAACTAGCCTGCATATAGCATTCTATGGACTAATGGAGAGAAAAGTGCTTTGAAGACTGTAGAACCTTCCCATGCCCTTCCTTGGGATGCCTCACAATATTGAATTTCAATTGCTGGCTTACTTTTCTGCTACTCCCACAAGATTGTGAGTTCCCTGTGGGCAGGAACTTTCTTAGGCATGTCTATATGTCTAGACCTAGCAGGTTGTCTGGTACTCAGGAAGAGCTCAATTAATAAAGCTTGACATCTGGCCTGCCAGCAGGAGGGACCTTGACAGACCGGGACAGGCTGCAGCTGCTGTAATTAGTTCTCTCTGGGCTGAGGGACTAACTAACTTCCTTCTTCTTCCAGGCATCCACTCCCTCCGCCCCCCTTCCCAGCCTGCACCATAGCTAACCCTTCTGCAGCCCATTACCCCCTCTGGCGTCACCACCAAACTAAGCAAATTATACTGTGATCAGTGCTCCCAGCTGCCACGACTGGGTGGGAAACACACTTTTTTGAAGCTCTAGATTGAACACAATTGCAACACTTAATCTTCCAAATGAGGGAAAGGGATTTCTAGCCTTCTAATATGCTAAATGGAAATGACTAATTAACCTAATTACGTTGGACTGTGCAGCAAAACACAACTGTGCTAAATTGGCTTCCAGAGTGGTGGTGAGGGGCCTGTTCAAAGGCTAACAGAGGCGTCTATCACAGATGAGGTTTTCTAATCAAGAACAGAACGCCCGCATTACCTTAAAGTCCAGTATTTGATGGCACTTAAAAAATCCTTACAAAGGATAATAAAAGCAGCACTTTATCACAAAGACTTCATTTATTACCTGCTTATTAGTTCTTCTCGGGGAAACAAGGCAACCAAGCCTCCTCATTAGAATGCTTTTTGAAAAATTTTTATCATGCCCTATCCCATTATACTTATTTTTGTTTCTAGAGGCTAAAATCCAGCCGAACAATTAAAAAGAGCATTGCTCCAAGGCTTCAACAATCTGCACCACACATTGCATTGTGTTTCACCTGCTCGCATCCTGTACTATGCTTGAGTTTGATAAGCCTGGACCTTGCTGCTCCACACAACCAACTCATATAGAGAGATAAAGCTTCAGTCATTTGCAAAAACCTTTGAATAGCCACAAAACAAAACAAAATGATAGGAAACAAAGTAAAGCAAAGCAAAACGAAACAAACTCTCATTTTGTGAGAAGAGGAATGGAATGGAATTGCACTATAGCCTTTGAGTTGAACTATGTAAAAGGAAAGCGTTAAAGTGTTCTTGTGAATCATTTATTTTTTAAGAGTGTTGCTGCAGAGGGCTTTGTTGTGTAACATAGGGAAAGGCAAGTGGACTGGTCCCATATGGGTAATTCACAGTCTCTGAGAGTTCTTCCTTCTTTGGACAAATTCTGTCAGGAACAATCCATATCAACCACAGTATCTATATACGTTATAGCAGGGTAATTCATAGCCATAAATATAACAATAATCATAATCAGCTTCCATTTATTGAACATTTACTATGTGTCTGGCATAATCTGTGAAGTAGGTATCATGAGGGTCATTTTGTAGATAAGGGAACAAAGATTCAGAGGAATAGGATAACTTACCAGAGGTCTCACATACAAATAAACTTGATTTTGAACCCAGGAATGTCTGACTCTAAAGCCTATTTCCATCATTGCTCTAGTTCTGCAGGTGGGTTCACTCTACCTATTTCCCAAAATGAATTTTCAATAAGGAGTTCAGACTCTGTATGAGTCACTGTTCTCAAGATCTAGAACTGTGTTGGCCAATAAGATAGCCACTGGCCGTATGTGTCTGTTGAGCACTTGAAATGTGACTACTGTGACTAAGGAACCGAATTTTAAAATTTTATTTAATTTTCATTATCTTTGAAGTTAAATTTAAAATGAGACTTGATTTAGTAAATGGAAAACCTTTAGATTTGGAAAGTTGGATATATGAATCAATGTTTCAACTGGAAATTTTATGACATCAAAATACAAATCAATTACTTCTGATGAAAATTTAGAATCTGAATTGAGATGTGCTATAAGCATATGGCATATCCACTAGATTTTGAAGACTTAGTACAAAAACAATATTAAATATCTCAATAAGTTTTGTATCAGTTATATGTTGAAATGATAATATTTTGGCTATGTTGGGTTAAAGAAAATATATTAATAAAATTAATTTCATCTGTCTCTTTTTACATTTTTAACGTGGTTATTAGAAAATTTAAAATTATATGTGTGGTACACAGATTTCTTTTGGACAGTGCTACTAGTGTGTATCTATTTTTTTTTTTTTTTTAAAGATTTTCTTTATTTATTCATTTATCCCCCCCTTGCTGCCTGTGCTCGCTGGGTCAGCCAACCACGCTGTGCGGGCGGGCCTGCCCTCACCAGGAGGCCCTGGGAACCGAACCCGGGGCCCCCCATATGGTAAACAGGAGCCCCACTGATTGAGCCACAGCCGCTTCCCTAGTGTGTATCTATTCATCTAAATTTTATATAGCCTAGGAATTTGATGGTTTCCACATATATGCTCTGTATTTATTATAAATATGTATAGGCATTTTATAAGTTTGTAATTTTGTTTTCTGTTGTGAATGAAGTTCTCTCTTGTTTCTTTCCCAATATATCATTCCCCTTGTCATTCACGAGAGTGGGCCCAGAATGACAAATGGCATTTATCAATAAAAAATCAAATCACAGTTCTATTATTTAGATCAGGGACCCCAAACTGTAATTTGCAGGTCAAATCCGTCCTACCACTTTTTTTTTTTCAAACAATTTATTGAAGTATATCATTCATACATGAACATACATAAACAATAAATATTCAATAAACATTGTGAACTTACAAAACAAACATGCATAACATCATTCAGGGTTCCCACACATCACCCCACCACAAATACTTTGCATTGTTGTGAAACATTTGTTAACAAATTATGAAAGAGCATCGTCAAAGTTTTACTACTAACTATAGTCAATATATTACTCCCCTATACATTTTTTCTAAGGATTTATTTATTTATTTATTTACTTTTATCCATTTCTATCGCCCCCTCCCCGCCCTGTTTTTGCTGTTTTTGTGTCCATTTGCTGGGCAATTCTCTGTGTCCATTTCCTATCCACTCTTCTCATCCTTCTCCTCCTGTCTTCACTGGGATTCAGTCTTCAGAACCTCCGATGTGGGAGAGAGGCATCCTACCACCTGTGCCACCTTATTTCCCAGTTTTTCGGCACGTCTCATCTTGGCTCTCCCTTGTGTCACTCTCCTGTTACGTCATCATCTTGCTGCGTGGCTTGTGGGGCCTGATGGTGCACCCACATGGGGCCTGGCGAATTGCCCACACACAGGCCTGGTGGCTCACCTGCTCACAGGGACTGGCGGTGCACCTGCGCATGGGGCCTGGTGGCCCACGTGCCTTCTATATATATATATATTTTTATTTGTACCGGGAAGTCCTGGGGATCGAACCCAGGTCCCTCCACATGGGAAACGGACACCAACCATTTGAGCCACATCTGCCCCCTGCTATATCTCTTAAGGTTGACCAAAGATACCTAGAGTTATAGTCATTTCCCATACAGGGTGGTCATATAATAAATCAGGCTTAGTTTATCACCAGCATTCTAAAAACCAGACCTAGGGCGAAAAACTAGGTTTGGGGACACATGCATGGTTTCTAATATAGTGAATGTTATGCCTACCCTGATTATCACAAAATCAGGACAGTGAGAATATTCGCATCTACCACGTTTTTGTAAATAGAGTTTTATTGGAATTCCGCCCTGCCCATTCATTTATATATAGTGTAGGGCTTTGGCAGAGTTCCATAATTGTGACAGAGACTGGCTCACAAAGCCTAAAATATTTACTATCTGACCCTTTACAGAAAAAATATGCTGAACCCTGATTTATATGCAGCAATAAAGTTGATTAGGAGAATAGCTACAGATTCTGATAAAGAAGTTAGAAAAATATTTTGAGCAGTGGCAGCATTAGTGGAATTGCCTACAGTTTCCTAAGATGTTTCCTTTCAAGGGGACAGTATGCATATAAGGGTTAAACTCTGTGTGTTTTTTTTTTTTTTAAAACAAATCAATTTTATTGATACATCTTAATAAAGCATATAATTCATCCAAAGTGTACAATCAATGGTATTTGGTATAATCACATAATTGTATACTCATCACTTCAATAATTATTAGAGCATTTTCATTGTTTCAAAAATAATAATAATAAACAAACAAGAAAATTTGTAACCTCTCAATCTCTCTCTGTTTCCCTTGCATACATAACTGCTATTTCTGGCTATTTTTGCACATTTATTTATTAAGCAGTGTTATTGAGATATATTCCCATACCATACAATCTATCCAAAGTGTAAATCAATGGCTTTGAGTGTAATCACAATGTTGTGCATTCATCACCACAAAAATTTTTAGAACAATTTCATTACTCCAAAATGAAAAACTCCATACCCCTTAGCATTCCTCCCCAGCCCTATATAACTACTAATTTAATTTCATATTTATAAATTGATTTATATTTACATTTTATATAAATGGAATCATATCATATATGGTAATTTGTGTCTGGTTTCTTTCACTTAACATAATTTTTTTTGGTCTGATATTAACATTTTGTAGTATTAACATACATTTGTTTAGCTTCAAAGAAAAACAGTCTTATATATGCAATTTTACCCATATTCATATTTCACTTGTGGTTTTACTATGCTATCCAGTTCCATGTTACATTTTTTTGGCTTTCCCTTCTGTAATATACATGACCTTAGACTTTCACTTAAAACCACTTTCATACCCACATAATAGTACTGCTAATTACAAACATCATGTTGGGCTTATACCTTTTCTATTCATTTCCAAAGAAACCCTTCCTTTTTATCAATTCTGTACAAGTTAACCCTCAGCTTTCCATTCTCTAAACTCATTCTACTTTCTGGTGACCCATATTTAAGATAGTAACTCTATGAGATCACAATATATTTAGTTCATATTAGCACAATCGTACAGTATTTGTACTTTTGTTTCTGGCTTGCTTCACTCAACATAATGTCCTCCAGGTTCATCCATGGTGTCAAATGCTTTATGACTTCATTTCTTCTTACAGCTGCATAATTTCATGTGAATACACCACAGTTTGTTTATCCATTCATTGGTTGATGGACACCTGGGTTGTTTCCAACTTTTGGCAATCATGAGTAATGCTGCTATGAACATTGGTGAGCAGATGTCTGTTCGTGTCACTGCTCTCAGTTCTTCTGGGTATATACCCAGTAGTGGTTTTGCCGAGTCATGTGGCAAATCTATATTCAACTTCTGTAGGAACTGCCAAACAGTCCTTCACAGTGGAATGTACCATTCTACATTCCCACCAACAGTGAATAAGTGTTCCTCTCTCCTCACATCCTCTCCAACACTTGTAGTTCTCTATCTTTTTAATAGTTGCCATTTTGATCGTTGTGAAATGATATCTCATTGTAGTTTTGATTTGCATTTTCCTAATCGCTAGTGATGTTGAACATTTTTTCATGTGTTTTTTTTGCCATTTGTATTTCTTCCTTGGACAAATGTCTATTCAAGTCTTTTGCCCATTTTTTAAATTGGGTCATTTGTCTTTTTATTGCTGAGTTGTAGCATCTCTTTATATATCATAGATATTAAACCCTTATTGGACAGGTAATTTCCAAATATTTTCTCCCATTGAGTCAGCTGTCTTCTCACCCTTTTGACAAAGTCCTGTGAGGTACAAAAGTGTTTAATTTTGAGGAGGTCCCATTTACCTATTTTTTCTTTTGTTGAATGTGCTTTGGGTGTTAGGCCCAAGAAACCACCACCTACTACAAGGTCTTTAATATGTTTTCCTATATTTTCTTCTATTAGTTTTATGATCCTGGATTTTATATTTAGGTTCTTTGATCTATTTTTACTTGATTCTTATATAGGGAGTAAGATAGGGGTCCTCTTTCATTCTTTTGGTTATGGATATCCAGTTTTCCCATCACCATTTTGAAGGAACTGTTTTGTCCTGTCAACATGGACTTGGTAGGTTCATCAAAAATCAGTTGGCCATAGAGGTGAGGGTTTATTTCTGGACTCTCAATTCTCTTCTGCTGATGGCTGTGTCTATCTTTATGCCAAATACCATGCTATTTTTTTTTAAAGGGTAGAATTAATATTTTATTGTCATTTATAATCAGATGGCAGTTGGGTATATAGTCTTCATATGTGATTTTTCTTTTTGTAAATTAAAAAAATTATAAGTTAAGTTTTAAACAGCTGACAGCTGGTTATGTGTTCAGAAAACATGATTATCTTAACTCATTAATGGTGGCTTCAAGCTTTTCCTTTTTAGCACAAGAAAATTCACCTACTTTATGTCCCTTTTTATAAAACTGAAATGTTGGTATGCATTTGACTTCACAGTCTGTGGCAACATCCTGACAGTCATCCACATTTACTTCAAGGAACACTACCTTGTTATACTTTTCAGAGAGGGGATGAAGGAAAGGCTTGATCATTTTACAAGGCCCACACTGTGTGGCTGAGAAACCAACTACTACAAGTTTATTTCCAGCTCTGGTCAAGGCTGCCTGAAAATCTTCCCTGCTCTTGATCTGCTTCATCATTTTGGTGCTTGGGCTGATGAGTGACCATGGAAAGCGTCAAAGAGGACCCAAAAAGCAGGACAGAGGCAGGGTCTCATGCTGTTTTGATTACTGTAGCTTTGTAATATGCTTCAAGTTCAGCAGTGAAACTCCTCCCATTTTGCTCTTCTTTTTTAGAACGCTTTTGGCTATTCAGTTGCACTTTCCCTTTCAAATGAATTTGGTATTTGGCTTTTCTAATTCTGTAAAGTAGGCTGTTGGAATTTTGATTGGTATTGCATTGAATATATAAATCAGTTTGGGTAGGATTGACATCTTCATGATAGTCTTCCAATCCATGAACACAGAATGTCTTTCAATTTGTTTGGGTCTTCATTGATTTATTTTAGCATTGTTTAGTAGTTTTCTGAATATAGGTCTTGTATTTCTTTGGTTAAATTGATTCCTAGGTATTTGAGTCTTTTTGTTGCTATTGTAAATGGATTTTCCCCCTGATTTCTTCCTCAGATTGTTCAGTACTAGTGTACAGAAACATTACTGATTTTTGTGGGTTGATATTGTATCCTGCCTCTTTGCTGAACTCATTTATTAGCTCAAGTAGCTTTCTTTTTTTCTTTTTTTTTTTTTTTTTCATGTAACAAAATATTTTTATTTTTTCAAAAAGTTTTAGATTACAGAAAAGTTACTTGAATGTATTCCCCTATAACCCACCCTCTCCCCTTCTCACATTTTCTCCTCTTAATAATATCTTACATTAGTGCAGTACATTTGTTACAAATGATGAATATATATTGAAGCATTGCTACTAACCATGGTCTATAATTTATATTATGGTTTACAGTTTGCACTGTACAGTTTTATAGGTTTTGACAAAATGTATAATGGTCTGTATCTGCATTGAAATATCATGCAGAACAATTCCAATGCCGTAAAAATGCCCTATGTTCCACCTCTTCTTCCCTCCCCTTCCCCTCAGAACCTCTGGTAACCACTATCTTATATCAATGTTACAAGTTCTTCTGTTACTACACTAATAATAAGTCTACTTTTGTCTATGGTTATATTCCTCCCTAATGTTTGTTCATTCCTCAAGCTTTCTTGTAGACATTTCAGAATTTTCTAAATATAGGATCATGTCATCCACAAATAGTGAGGGTTTTACTTCCTCTTTCCATATTTGGATGCCTTTCATTATTATCTTTTTCTTTTCTAATTGCTCTAGCTAGAAATTCTAGTACAATATTGAATAACAATGGTGACAGTGGGCACCCTTATCTTGTTCACAATCTTAGAGGGAAAACTTTCAACCTTTCCCCACTGTGTATCATCTTGGCTGTGGATTTTTCATACATGCCTTTTATCATATTAAGGAATTTTCCTTCTATTCCTATCTTTCGAAGTGTTTTTTATCAAGAAAGGATGCTAGATTTTGTTGAATGCCTTTTCTGCATTGATTGAGATGATCATGTGGTTTTTTTCCTTCAATTTGTTAATGTGGTGTTATTACATTGATTGATTTTCTTATATTGAACCATGCTTGCATACCAGGAATAAATCCCACTTGGTCGTGATATATATAAGACTTTTGATATGCTCTTGGATTCTATTTGCAAGTATTTTGTTGAAAACTTTTGCATCTATATTCATTAGAGAGACTGATCTGTAATTTTCTTTTCTTGTAGTGGCTTCACCTGGCTTTGGTGTTAGGGTGATGTTAGTTTCATAAAATGTGTTGGGTAATTTTCCCTCCTCTTCATTTTTTTGGAAGAGTTTAAACAGAATTGGTGTTAATTCTTCTTGAAATGTTTGGTAGAATTCACCTGTGAAGTCATCTGGTCCTGGACTTTTCTTTGTTGGGAGATTTTTGCTGGTTGATTCAATCTTTCAATCTCTTTAAATGTGATTGGTTTGTTAAGTTCTTGTATTTCTTGTAGCATCAGTGTAGGTTGTTTGTGCATTTCTAGGAATTTGTCCATTTCATCTAGATTGTCTAGTTGTTGGCATACAGTTTCTCATAATATCCTTTTATGATCCTTTTTATTTCTGTGGGGTCAGTTGTAACTTCTCCCCTTTCATTTCTGATTTTATTTGCATCTTCACTCTTTTCTTCTTTGTTAGTCTAGCTAGTGGTTTGTCCATTTTATTGATCTTCTCAAAGAACCAGCTTTTGGTTTTATCGATTTTCTCTATTGCTTTTTTTGTGTTCTTAATTTCATTTATTTCTGCTCTAATCTTTATTATTTGTTTCCTTCTGCTTGCTTTGTGATTGGTTTGCTGTTCTTTTTCGAGTTTCTCTAGTTGTTCAGTTAAATCTTTGCGTTTAGCTCTTTCTTCTTTTTTAAATTTAGGTATTTAGGGCTATAAATTTCCTCTCAAGACTGCCTTTGCTGTATGCCATAAGTTTTGATAAGTTGTGTTCTTGTTTTCATTTGTCTCGATATATTTACTGATTTCACTTGCAATTTCTTCTTTGACCCATGGATTATTTAAGAGCGTATGGTTCAGCCTCCACACATTTGCAAATTTACTTTTTTCCTGTCTGTTACTGATTTCCAGTTTCATTCCATTATAATCTGAGAAGGTGTTTTGTATAATTTCATCTTTTTATATTTATTGAGAGTTGCATTGTGCCCTAACACGTGGTCTATCCTGGAGAAAGGTCCATAGGCACTTGAGAAGAATGTATAACCCACTGAGTTTGGGTGCAACATTCTGTATATGTCTCTTAGGTCTAACTTGTTTATCATATTGTTCAAGTTCTCTGTTTCCTTGTTGATCTTCTGTCTAGTTGTTCTATCTAATGATGTGAGTGTTGTGTTGAAGTCTCTGTGTTAGTCAGGGTTCTCTAGGGAAACAGAATCAACAGGAAATATCTGTCAATCTTTTATAAGATTTTATAAGAGTCTCTTATGTGACCGTGGGGATGCAGAAGTCCAGGTTCCATAGGCAGGCTGCAAACCAGGGGTTCTGATGAAAGTCCAGTGAAGGTCCTTTTTGAGTTTCTGGGAGACGTTGGCTGTCCAAAGATGAGCTGGGAAATTCTTCCTGAATGCTGAAATCACTTCCCCTTTTAAGGCATTCAACTGATTTGATAAAGTGTCACTCATTGCTGATGGCAATCTCCTTGATTGATGTAGATGTAATCAGCTATCTATGCAATAAACTCACTGGCAACTAAAGTCCATAAATGTCCTTGTATTACAATTAGCCCAGTGCTTGCTTGACCAAACTGGGCACAATTACCTGGCCAAGTTGACACATTAGTCTAACCATCACAGTCTCCAACTATTATTGTAGGGATGTCTATTTCTCCCTTCAGTTTTGCCAGAGTTTACCTCATGTATTGTGGGACACCTTGTGTAGGTGCATAGATATTTATGACTGTTATTTCTTCTTTGTGGATTGTCTCTTTTATTAATATATAATGGCTTTTAGTATCTCTTATAACTTTTTTGCATTTAAAGTCTGTTTTGACCAATATTAGTATAGCTACACTTGCTCTTTTATGGTTACTATTTGTGAGGAGTATCTTTTTCCAACCTTTCACTTTCAGTCTGGGTCTAAGGTGAGTTTCTTGTAAGCAGCATATGGTTGGCTCATTTTTTTTTTTTTTTTTTTTTAATCCATTCTGTCAGCCTATATCTTTTGATTGGGGAATTTAATCCATTCACATTCGATCATCTTACTGAAAATGCATTATTTACTTCCACCATTTTATTCTTTAGTTTTCATATGTCATATCACATTTTCATCTTTTTACTCTTTTGGTTACCATTTCTGCTATTTTTCTTCTATACTCTCCTCCAAGTCTTTCTCTCCTGTCTTTTTCTTTCAGGCTGTAAGGCTTCCTTTAATATTTCCTGTAAAGCTGGATTCTTTTTTATAACTCTTTTAGTTTCTGTCTGTTTGTGAATATTTTATACTCACCTTTATATTTGAATGACAATTTTATTGCATAAAGAATTCTCAGCTGGTAGTTTTTTTCTTTCAGCATCCTAATTTTATCATACCACTGTCTTCTTGCCTCTGTGGTTTCTGACGAGAAATCTGCACTAAGTCTTACTGGGCATCCCTTGTATGTGATGGTTTGTTTCTCCCTTGCTGCTCTCAGAATTTTCTCTTTATCTTTGACACTTGACGTTGTGAGTAGTATGTGTCTTGGAGTAGGACTATTCGCATTTATTCTGATTTGGGTACGGTGCACTTCTTGGACATGTAAGTCCATTTCTTTTGTGAGAGTTGGGAAATTTTCTGGTATTATTTCCTCAAATACTCTTTCTATCCCTTTCCCCTTCTTTTCTCCTTCTGGAACTCCCATGGTGTGTATGTTGTTGCATTTCATGTTATCATTCAACTCACTGAGTCCTTGATCTATTTTTCCATTCTTTTCTTTCTTTGTTCTTTTCCCTCTTCAATTTCAGTTGTTCTATCTTCTTTATCACTTACTCTTTCTTCTATCATTTTGAGTCTGCTGTTGTATGCCTCTAATGTGTTTTTTTAAATTAAATTAAAAATTTAAAAATATATATTTTTATTTTTTTACAGATACTTAGATTACATAAATGTTACATAAAAAATATAGGGATTCCCATATGCCCCACTCCCCATACCTCCCACATTTTCCCACATAAACAACATCCTTCATTTGTGTGGTGCATTCATTACAATTGATAAATGCATTTTGGAGTATTGTCAGTGAGCATGGATTATAGTTTACATTGTAGTTTACACTCTCTCCCATACAATTTTGTAGGTTATGGGAAGATATATAATAGCCTATATCTGTTGTTGCAATGTCATTCAGGACAGT
Source organism: Tolypeutes matacus (assembly GCA_026826555.1). NCBI lineage: Eukaryota > Metazoa > Chordata > Mammalia > Cingulata > Chlamyphoridae > Tolypeutes > Tolypeutes matacus. The sequence goes on along the minus strand of JAKSZT010054052.1, from coordinate 8,598,567 downwards.
TCCCAAGTCCCAAAAATGCCCCCATCTAATGTTTTTTGATCTTATCTATCGTGTCTTTTATTCCCATGAGCTCTGTTACTTTTCTGTTCAGGTTTTCAAATTCTTCTTTGTGCTTGTTCGGTGCCTTCTTGATGTCCTTTATCTCTTTAGCCACATTGTCTTTCAACTCATTAATTTTATTTTGGAAATTTGTGTGCATCTCGTTGATTAGTTGTCTAAAATTGTGTGTCTCTTCTGGGCTTTGATATATTCCTTTTCTTGGGCCATTTCTTCCATTTTCTTTGGATGGCTTGTAATTTTTTGCTGATGTCTAGTCATCTGATTAGGGTGGTGAGTTTACTCAGATGCTCAATTTCTCTCTCTTTCATAGGATTTTAGTAGCCAGAGGCTGTGTGTTACTGCTGTTCTTTGATTCATGGTTCAATCTGTTCTGGGTCTTTAGGATTTTCCCTGTTAGTTGTTCAAGTCTGGGCCCTGGACCCAGTAATGGGTTGCAGACCTGATTCCTAGGGTCTTGGGGAGGGAGGCTATAAAGGCCAGAAAAAGCCTCTCTCACTTATTTACTTTTAATTTTCTCATGTGCACTTCTTTGGTCTGCCAGCTGATGGTGCTCTTTGACAGCCCTCTCAGTTCAATGCCTGGTTGGAGTGTGTTTGCTGCAACAGGGACAGGATCAATGTCCTACAGGCAGGAAGTTCAGAGGCAGTTCTCCAACCTTTGCTGGCATCCCCCTCCCTTTTCCCAGGTAGGAAGTAATTCCACTTCCTTATGCATCAGCAACAACCAGTTCTGTTCAGTAGAGAAGGAGATTGAGAGGGTTGGATCTCTAGTCCCTTGAAGGCTCCCAAGGCAAACAATGGTGCAGCCCCATCTGGCCTGGAAGGGCTCCTGGGACACAGCAGACCAAATTTGTGGGTCCAAAGCTGAGTCAGCCTTAGGCGGTATTATTCTCTTTCTGGTTTCCCGGGGAGGTGGATCCCTGGGGCCCCCTTTGTCTTTAGCCACCAGCCCCAAGGACTGAGAATTCAAAAGTGTCTATAGTGTGGGGGAGGGTGCCGGCATTTGCAGCTGTGACTTTTAACTCACAGTTTTGCCATAGCAATTCTTTTCCTTTGTCCCTCTCTCCTCTGAGTGGTGTCCAGCCTTTCCCAGGTGTCCTAAACCCTAGAAGACTTTTTTCCAGTCTATTTCTGACTGTCCTCTAGCTATTTTTCAGGGAGAGAAGAGAGTCCCACATCTTTCTAGTTTGCCATCTTCCTGGAAAACCTGGGTTTTTCTTAAAGTTGAATGAACCTCAATGAAATTATGCTGAGTAAAAATGCCAATCCTAAAAGGTTACATACTGTATGACACCATTTATATAACAGTCATGAAATGACTAAATTATACAAATGGAGACCTTATTAGTGGTTGCCAGGTATTAGGGATTGGGGAGGCGAGAGGTGATTGTGGTTATAAAAAAGCAACATGATGGGTATTTGTGGTGATAGAACTTTCTATATCTTGACTGTGTGATGATAAAATTGCACAGAACTAAATGTGCACACACATGCACAAATCTGAAGAAGATTGGTGGATTGTATCAATGTCAATTTCCTGGTTGTGCTATTGTACTATAGTTATGCAAGATATTGCCATTGGGGGAATCTGAGTAAAGTGTACATGAGATCTCTGCAGTATTTCTTACAACTGCATGGGAATTTACAATTGTTTCAAAATAAAGAGTTTAATTAGAAATATATAGAAAAAAAGCCAATCATATTACTTTAGACTCATACTTCTTTGGGCTCTTAACCATTGGTAAAATACCACAAACTTTGATGATCACAAATAGGGCTCATGTTAATGCAGATGCTATTCCTCACACATCCCCAGTGCACCCCGTGGCACTCATTCAGTTGTGTCCTGGAAAGCTGCCCTCATTGTAATGCCTAAAGATACTCTTGGACAGTGGGTCTGTGCTCTCTGTAGCTCGCATTCACTTGGACAACACTTATTGAGCCCCTGCTGTATGCCAAGCACCGTGCCAGGTCCTGTGAATGCCAACATGCTCCCGGCTAAAGGAAGTAGACTTTGTGATCTTTACAAGGTGCACAGAATCTCAACTAGACTAAACTGCAAAATATATAAAGGCGATGGGCTTTGCCATCAGACAGACTGAAATTTGCGTCCTGCATTTGTAACTTATAAGTTGTGTGACCTCAGTTTCCTCAAATGTTAAATGGGAACAAATACTACCTATTGCCCAGGTAGACATAAGATGAAATAAGGTATGCATGTAAAATGTCAGGTGCTCAATACATTCAAGCTATTATTAACCCTGAGCATTCCAGGATGGAGTGCATCTTGGCTTTTAAACTGAGTTAGGATTCACATGGAGATGCCTGAACTCAGCTCACGCATCTGTTAGTTTCTTGGAAGTGCTGTGTCAGTCTCCACTTCAGTACCAGGGATTCACAGAGGATCCCATAGGCCTGCTGGTAGGCAGGAGGATGCTCACCTAAGTCAGAGAAGCTGGCAGGACCTTATGGGTCCCTCCCACCCTGGAGGCAGAGCTCTCTCATATCAGCATACCCCTCCTCCATCTCTGCAAAGCCTTTCCTGCAGGCACAGGAAGGGTGAGCTCTGCTGTGGGGGTACAGATAAGGGGTGCACCTATGTTTAAAACAGCTCCATGTTTGAACCCAAAAAGACAGCCCAACTGACTTCATGGAACAAGTGTTAGGGAAAAACTCTGAGCGATGAGAGTCACTTTTTAAAGGGGCCAGTACTAACCTTGATGCCACCCCAGGCCTGATGGGAGAGGAATTCCACTGGACTCGTGATGCCTGCCTGTGCTGGGGACCGAAGCAGGAAATCCAGCTCTGCTGCATTGATTTCTTGGTTCATGAGGAGAATCTGCAATGTGGAATGACACTGTGTTTCCTTTGCTTGAGGCAGTCACCAGGACCTGGAAGTATTAGTGGTTGTCACTCACGGTAATTATTGCTTATTCTAACACTAGAGCTTGTCAATCAATTTTGGCTGCTTAAAGAGGGTAGAGTGAAAGAAAGTATACATCCAGGCAAATCACTTCTGTGTGCATCTGTTTTTCACCCCAAACCAAAGGATGCCCATAGTCAATAGCTTTATACCTTGGTTAGCAGGCATTTAATCTGCATCTATCATAAATGACATGGAGAACAAACTTATACAGCTTGGTTCCTGCAATCTTATCGAGGAGATGACTTACAAGTTATATGATTTGAGGAGAGTTTCAAATCAACATGTGAATATATGCAAAATATTAGTGTATATATGAATCAGCAGTATTTAGTGGGTTCCAGAATAGGGGAGTGATTAGCAAGCAGTGGGAGGAGGATTAATCAGACTCACCTTTCTGTAAGTTGTTTTGTATTGGGTCTTGGAGAAGCTGAGAGATGAGAGTATTTAGACAGGAATGGAAGACTTTCTGGGTAGGGGAAATGGAAAGTGCAGCAGCTTGGAAGGGGCATTAGTGAGACGTCTGTGGGAAGGTGAAACATTTGGCTTGGTAAAGTCAAGGGCTCAAACTGGGAAGGGCTGTTCTCCCAGCTTCAAATAGTGTTCTGTGCTATGAAGTTAAAGATGGGAATGCTTATTAAGAAAAAATAATAATTTGGTCAATTTGAGGAAACGTCTGTAAGAGGGAAACAGGCTGGAAAGAGCAGATGAGGTGAAGACCTTATAAAATGAGGTTGAAATATTTTTTGAGGCAAGAAAGGTAAGAACTAGAGGTGGAACACCCTTGGAGTCTGGGGGAAATGAGTCTATGCTGGGGTCTGAGTTCTTTTTTTGTGAGGGCCAAGCTGTCATTTGGGCTTGAGTGGGGAATAGAGAGGGTCAGGAGGGTAAACTACTTTAACACTCAGGCATGAACTCAGGATGCTCTAACAGGGAGACCCAGCACACAGGAGATTATAGAATCACTGATTTTTAGAATTGGAAGGGGGCTAGTCTGTGCTCCCAATTTACATTTGGAAAAAAGTTCCAATTCTCAGTAATTAGAGGGCTACGTGCAGGGGAATAAGTTTTCATGGCTTTATGATGGTGAGTGGAAGGCAAGAGTTTCTTATTAAAGATCCAGTAACTCTGGAAGTCCCTGATGTTCCCAAGCCCTCCTTGAAAGCCAAAGTGGTTGAAGATTTATTCAGGTCAAGACTTCCATGGCTATAGAAAGACCATTGCAATTTCTTATGCCAAGGTAAGTTTGGGACAGTAAACTTGCAACCATAAAGATAAATGAATAATCAAAGATACTCTGGCAAAGTTCTTACAGGATCCAAAAAAGCATTTAGTTGTTGGCATGGCCAACTGGTTTCCTCTTTGGTGCCAGTTTGGATTGATTAGTAGTTGCTGCTGGAGCTGATCCGGGTACAATGATTGATTAATCATGTCTGTCATGAGTGGGATAAGGGTGGGGGCCGTACACAAGCACTGTAGTGGACCTTGTTGTTTGCTGCCTCTACCTAGAGATGGATAGACATACTATGGGCAGTGATGTCAAAGGAGAGGTGTGTGGTTTTTGTTTTTTTTTCTTAAACCCTGCTTTTTGGGCCAAAGGGAAATAGTTGGGCACTAAAAAAACGATTGTAACTTCTTCAGTTGTCCTACCTGAAAGGTGAGCTGGGCAAGGTAGGTCAGTTTATCACACTCGAAGAGCCCGCGGGTGGTGTACTGGTACACGGAGAAAGTGATGCTGTCTATTAAGTTGCTCACGCGCTCCTTGAGGCTCTCATCAGGAGCAGCCCTCTCCACAGCCTTCTGGAACACAATACTGAAGGCCTGGGGGAGAGAAGGCAGGGCGCTGGCAATTTACACAGATCTCTTTGTATATAGTTAGTGGTCTGACCGGAGAAGAACATTATAATTTGCCAGCCCACAGAAATGTTTTCCCAGCGTATGCTACCGAGAAGGAACAGTGGCAACAAGAAAACATGCTTTAGTCTTTTCTGTTTGCTCATGACATTATTATGCCACAAAGTGCGCAAAGCTATGTGATAGGCAAGCACCTACAGCTTCGATCAAGAAAAAAGGAATGTCCAGTAGCCAAACTAATTAAATTAAAGCCAATAAGTTTTTGTTATATAAGTACCTGGTAAAAAAGTAAACACAGCCAATAAAAAACATCTGGGATCAATGATTGTATCTGCTACATTATAAAATTTTGGGAGTAGAAAGAATGTCTTATAAAACTTTGTTGTCTAAAACAGGCCCCTGCACGTTATGGATGCTCAGAATAGTTTTAATTAACGATTTTCCTTTTGGTAATGATTAGAATCTCATGTGTTCTTTGTTTTTCTTCCTATTAGTTCTGAAGTTATTTGATGAGTCCTCTTAAGTGTAGCTTTTTTTCTTATGGTCCCTTCCCACAATGTTGGGAGTGTTCCCTGCTTTTGTTATATATTCTAAACTACACATCACAGATACAATAGGAAATAAGAATTGTACAAATCAATTTTGTTTTAAACTTAGATATTGACTATAAAAATAAATCTACATTCTAAAAGTGCTATATTTTAAATGTGATACAAACAGAACGAATCAGTAAAGCAAATAAAAACCAAGATATAAATTGGACCGTTTCAATTCTTAGCTATTCAGATTTCCTGTCTTTTCTCTATTTTCCCTTTGTGGCTTCAAAGAAACAAAAAATCTTAAGTCTTTCTAATGCAAGGTACTGGGATCTCAATGAAAAATATGTAAGATTTGCACCTCGGTATTTCCTTATTTGCAAAACGGGGAACAACTGTGCAGTCTTCCATCCATTCTGTAGTTCAATGGGTTTTCTCGTTAGCAAAGCCCTGCAGCCTTTCTTCTTCTTCATTTAGTTTTGATGATCCTAGCAAAATAATCTTCTGACCACCTTCAAGCCAACCCAGTGGGATGCTTAACCTCAATTGGTAGGTTTTAGATGGAAATAATAGCTCATCAGAGACTGATAATGTGTCCCAGCACCACGGCAGCTTGGAAGGCTTCCATCTACTGACCAGGGTGTCATAGGGACCAAATGGATAGGTTTATCCAGGTGGTCACCATGGTGTCTCTCCAAATTAAAATGACAGGGGTCAATAAAGAATTTCTAGCTACTAGAAAGTTTAAACAAAGTGATTCATAATTCAGAAATGGATTTTGAGAAAATAAAAACCTAGGTACATAGCATTTTCTTTACACTAAACTAATTGTGTCCCTCTTTCTTCTTTTCCATCCTAAAAACACCTTCCTTTTTCTTTGACTTCAGGTGTCTGAAAAGCACTGATGCTGGACCTGATCCTAGCTCCTCTGTGGCTTTCTGATTCCTGATATCTTCTTCATCTTCGTGTCGGCTCTCACTACCCTCATAGGTACCTGTGAGTTTTGTAGTTATTTTAGGGCCCTTATCTATTGCCTTCTAACTTAGACATTTTTTATATTTTCACTTATATCAGACAATGAGCATGCTGAAGGTGGGGACCAGGCCTTACTCAGTTTCTTATCTTTCCCAGAATCCAGTTCAGCTCTTCACATATAATAGACACTGAAAACACATTAGTTAAATGAATGACCATGTCCTGGCAAAGGACATGAGAGATGCTCTAGACCAAGGTTCTCAAACTCCAATGCCTGCAGGGGCCAGATGCATAATAATAACTAGGGAGTGGCAGGCACTGTGCCTACACAGAAATGCTTGCCCATCTAGGGAGCTGCCGTCTCAGCGCCAATGAATTCATGCCATGCAGAATGTAAGCTAGGTGCTGCAGAATCTTCCAAACTTTCAGGAGAAGCCAGGAGTTGAGATTTTATGTGAAATCTCTAATTTTTAAATGTGGCAAACAATTAAAATATTTGAAAATATTTATTTGAGGGCCAAAAAATATTGGATCTCCAGTTTGGGACCAGTGCTCTGAGTTTCATTTGCTTCTCTCTCAAGGTTCCCTTTCCTATTTCTTTGGAAATGTTATTCCTTTCCTGTACAATTCCCACAACAGAGGAAGCTGCACCTGCCATCAATCAGGGCTCTCTGGCACCTGTGAGGGTGTCTCCTGATCCCTCCCCTGGCCTTTGGCTGAGTTTTGAAGAAAAGTTACCTTGCCATCAATTGTTTAAGTTACATGTTAATCAAGTTATGAACTTTCAGGTACTTTCAAAGCCTGGTTCTTGGAGAGTTTTTGCTTGTATGAAAGCAAATATGCACATCTTAACCTATTCCTGCTCAGAACACTTTTTACACTTGGGAGGTGTGGCTCCTCCTCAGAAAGGGACATTGGCCTCTATGGGGTTTCTGTGCCCTGGGAACTTGCCTCTTTTCTCTGCCAGGATCAGGAACTATGAAATCCAACCTCATGTAAGAGTGGTTCCACCAAGACCAGGAAAACTCCAGGGGTTAATTTTTCTTCAAATCACAGAAGGCTTTCTAAGGCTTTCTAAGAAGCCTCCCAGCTACTACTGGGTTAGTGTTTTTGGAAAAACTCACTTCAGCTCTGTATTAGTCAGGGTTCTCTAGGGAAATAAAATTAACAGGAGATACCTGTAAATACTATGAGAGTTTATAAAATTCTCTCATGTGACCATGGGAATGTACAAGTCCAAATTCCACAGGCAGGCTGTACCCAGGGCCTCTGATGAAGGTCCTTGATGAGTTTCCAGGAGACATTGGCTGTCCGAAGTTGAGCTAGAAATTTGCTCTGAATGCTGAAATCACTTCCCCTTTTAAGGCATTTAACTGATTGGATAAAACGTCACTCATTGCTGAGGGCAATCTCCTTGGTTGATCTAGATGAAATCAGCTATCTATGCAATGAACTCACTGATGACTAAAGTCCATAAATGCCCTTGTATTACAATTAGCCCAGTGCTTGCTTGACCAAACAATTGGGCACAATTACCTGGTAAAGTTGACACATTAGCCTGACCATCACAGGCTTCTTGTCATTAAGAATTTATGCTTTCAAAGATGAAGCTAATCAATGAACAGTTGAGCTTGGAAATTCTTAATAAATGCCCTCTCTCTTTCTCTCTTTCTTTCTTAAAATAGAGCCTCCAATGATAAAACAAGCCTGTATAAAGACATTATTGCTGCAAAACAATTTACAACATTTTTTAAAACATTCCCCCCCGCCCCCAGATGGCTCCCTTGTCTGTTTGCTAACTGTGTCTGCCCATTGTCTCTGCTCATCGTGCCTGCTTACTGTCTACTAGTTGTGTCTGCTTATCTTCTTTTAGAAGGCCCCAGGAACCGAACCTGGGACCTCCCATGAGGGAAGTGGGTGCCCAACCGCTTGAGCCACATCCAATACCTGCTTGTTGTGTCTGCTTGTTGTTTCTGCTTGTTTGCCAGCTCGTTGCATCAGAAGATTGCATTTGCTCATCTTCTTTAGGAGGCACTGGGAACCGAACCTGGAAACTCCCATGTGGGAGGTGGGCGCCCAACTGTTTTAGCCACATCCTCTCCCATGACATATTTTTGAACTCAGTTTTTCACAGGTTTTATCTGCCTTCTTGTTTTCAGGAAAGGGTCCCTGTGTTAAGCTTCTGGTAGATACCTAAGGTCAATATCAACTATTCTTGGAACTAGGGAGGTGATCCTGGAGTTATTAGGCTTATTGTGCTTTTATATCAATTTTATTATGTAATAATTCTTTTGTTTGCTATTTTTTCAAGTGCAATATTTTGTTTTTAAAATAACATTTATTTCCTTTTAATTGTTACAAAAGTAATATGTTCTCAATGCAGAAAACATGGGAAATGCAGTGAAAACCAAGGATACTTTGCTCCGTGTTTTTATAAAGATTTCCTTGATTCTACGGTTTTCATATGCTATTCTGATGTTAATATAAAGCCAAGTATTTTGAAAAACACAAAATATTACAAACACAATTCATCCAACTGGCAGAGACTCTGCTGGGTTAAAGAAAGGGGATTGAGAAAAGGCAAAATGGCATCTCCAGCTAAATGAGCCCAGGCCCCGCAGGCCCTCTGATTTCTCAGCTACCTGCCACCATCCCAACACCTTGACATCCTCATGGCAGTTCAGCTAGAAACACTTCTCAGCATTGAGGTGTGTATGTGCATTTATGCTGTGTGTGTGTCTGTGTGTGCATGCATGTGATCTCTGTGTATCTCTGTGTGTGTTCTCCCTTTTTCCTTCTGGTTTTTTTTTTTTTTTGTGTGTGTGTGTATGTGTTTTCTGTGTGTGTTGGGTCAAACCACAGAAGTTGTTTAGAAATGCTCCACCACTCCTTACAGCCTTAAATTGTGGTCTATTGGTAAATGCCCTGGGGGGAGAGAGATGTACTTTTAGAGATGTTCTTAAAATTTATAGGCATTCATGAGTAAAATAAGTTTAGTCAGCACTTAAAATTTGCTAACATCTTTGGTTTTAGGAATAGTTCAAATATCATAAAGCAGTAGCTTTGGGGATATTAGGGTGATAAAAGTAATTTAAAGTTGGTCTATTATTATTGTGTGCTTTGATCTTTAATCAACACAAATGGCATGCACATTTGATCTTTTCTAATATATTTTAAGGTCTTTATAGGGGAAGGGTTCATTTAGTCTATATGTTTGGTATCCTCTTCCACACATTCAGTAAGCATAGTATTCACCATAATACTTAATGAAGGAGGCTGAGACTTACTATGGAGCCCCATTTTGTTCCAGCAAAGTAACCAATGAGTGTCAGACCCAAATCAAAGAGATGGGCACTATTATAAAGGTTTGAAAGCAAAGTGACTGCTGTCCTGGCTTTGATCTTAAAGATCTGCCATAGCTAATGAAACACATGGATAACATATCCTGGACTGAGAGTTGCATTGGCTACATTATATTGCATAATCATGATTAAATGAAAAACACTAACTGTAAGTCACCTTGAGAGAAAACTGGTACATTGGGTGGATTTTGCTGAGATCGTTCATGATGAAGTAGAGCAGAGAGGCGCGGGCAGCTGCTGGCCGGTAGTGCTCTCGGGCCTCGTTGATTTTCACTTCGGTCACCTTAGCCTCCTCAACCTGTTGAAAAAATAAAAGCAGTCCATTGTTCCAACCAACCAGGGGTTCTTGGGAATCAGTTTGGCCACTCTGTGTGAGTACACGTGTATATGTGTGTGTGGTGCCGAGGACTGGGATGGGGATGGAAGGTAGATAGTTGGAAAGCTACGCTGATATTCCATTACAGAGCTTGATTAAGAAAGGGGATGATACACTTCTATTATTTCACAAGATTGAGGGGGTCAGCTCTTCCAATTGGGAGGTATGGGCCACACAAATTACCAAGCTCCATTTCTAACAAGAAATATTTCATGGAAATGCAGAAAATATATATCACTTGAAAATACACTAGAATTCCAGGCAGTGGAAATCCAGTAAAAGCAGCATAATCTCTTTCTTTCTCTCTCTCTCCCTCTCCCTCTCCCTCTCCCTCCCTCCCTCTCTCTCTCTCTCTCTCTCTCTCTCCCTCTCTCTACTTCTATGCAAGAGCTAATATATAAATTCATAAAGAAGATCTCTTTCAATGGAATGTTTTATTTTTTGGTAAATTTCTTATCAGAAGTAAAAGCCTCAGGATACCCTGCCTGATGTTCCAGAATGGAGTGAAACTAATAATAATACATGGATGTCCCGCAGGTAAAAAAATATTGATCTCTATGTACAAATATAGGAGGAACTGTTTCACCAAAAGAGAGAGTTAGAAGACCCCAAAGACAGAAGAATTAGCATCCCAAGAACTGGAGATGACGAAACAATCTAAAAGATACCATTAGCTTAGTATGTTTAAAAGCAGTAGAGAGAAAATAAAGCACAAAATTAGGACATTATAGAAAAAAAATAACAGACATATTTGAAAAGAATTAAAGAAAACTTATAGACATAAGAATACAATTATTGAAATGAAAAACTCAGGGCCCAGGTTAAATAATAAATTAGAGCTGAAATGAGAATAAGCAAATGAGAAGATAGATCTGAAAAAATTATAAAATCTCAGACAGAAATAAGATGGAATATCTGTAATAGAGGTTATGAGGTTTGGCAGATAGAATGAGAATATTCGAAATATACCCAACAGAAGTAAGTAAAGAATGGAGAGAATGAGGGAACGGTGACATTTGAAGTGATAAAAGTTAAGAATTTTCCAAAGCTGATGAGAAACAAGAATCCTTACTTTGAAGAAGCACATTATTCTTTTCTTTTTAAAACAGTATACCTAAATTCAGAGTATTTATTGTATGTAAATTACAATCCAATTTTAAAAATTTCAGATATACAATAAGTCACAGAAATTATGTATCCTGATTTTGGACTCTGGGGACTGAAAGAATATTAACATAAGTATCAAAGATGGTTTCAAAGTAGGATTCTTATAATAAATTAGATATAAAATTTTCAGATAAGTAGCAACTCAAAGTATAGACTTCCTAAGTCTACATAATACAGGTCAGCCATTTAAAAAGATGTAAAATACTCTAAAAATATCCACTGAAGCTAGCAGACAACAAAATATTTATTTTGTTTTTGTAAAATTAAAAATAGTAGTAGTTGGGAAGCGGCTGTGGCTCAATCAGTGGGGCTCCCGTTTACCATATGGGAGGCCCTGGGTTCGGTTCCCGGGGCCTCCTGGTGAAGGCAAGCCCGCCTGCACGGCGTGGTTAGCTGACCCAGCGAGCACAAGCAGCAAGGGGGGGATAAATGAATAAATAAATAAAATCTTTAAAAAAAAAAAAATAGTAGACAAGTATGTATGTATAATTACAGTTTCAAAGCAAAGCAATATAAATATATAAGTTATTGCAGTTTTAAAAGGAAAGTATAACAGCCAAATGATGTCCAAATCAGTTTTTTTGAAACCAACTTGGTTTTTACCACAGCAGTTACATTTTCTTTTTCTAAATGTCTTAGCATAATTCTGTAAAATAAATTTCTAACACCAAAGAGATATTAATAGTTCAATAACCATAGTATATGGTACTAATATTTAAAGCAGCAAGGTCAATACACACACACGTAGAAAAAGTAGGAATGGCATTTAACAAAAGTCACTAGTGAACACTTTCTAAACTACCTCCCTTTTGGAGGTAGTGAGATGGAAATAAACATTCTAGACATGTTGAAGGTTGCAAGAAATACACATTTACTAAAATTTCTTTTATTTACTATGCAGTTGGGGAAAGCTCAACTAACACCTTTTTATTGAGGGTGAGGGAGAAGGAGGCAGAGAATAGTATTCATTTCCATGATTTTTTTCTGTTTCACTTTGGTAAGCTTACAGCTGTGGGATCATTCAATATACTACAATGCATTAGTAATCTGACTCTTACAAAGATTAAGGAAAGTATGTATTACACAGTAGGTGTTAAAAAAAAAAACAGTCAAAAGCTGGAGACTTGCTATGATATGGTTCCTATCAAGGTAACCATAGCCAGAAGTTGTTTGATAGAATAGATTTTGTTATAATAAGGGTGATTATGAAAGACTGAAGAAAAACGAAAATACTGAGATGCAAGACGGAGCCTTGTTATTCCATACACAACATGTGCAATGTACTTTTACATTGTGCATTCCAAGTTGCCATTGTTATGCCAGAGACTTATTACCTTAGTATCCTGGTAAATTATTTCCCTCTCCACCCATCCCCACAAAACTTAACTTGGCAAGAAAAGATTTTTGAGGGTTTTATCTCAGTGATTTTTGCCACAAATTTGTTCAAATATTTATTCTCAACAACCTAAAGTTAAAAAGTCCATTAAACACTGAAATGAAAACCATTTTTTTTTTGGTTTTACAGCCACAAGTGAACAAAAGATATTTTTAAAACAATTTGTAGCATACTAAACTTAATAAATACTCAAAAAATATTCAAATACCTTAGATGTAGGATAAAATAACACGATGTAAATAAATTAACTGGCATTAGTCAGAAAAAGTAACATAAGAACTTTACACTTGTACCTCTTAAGTTTTCATGTACATGTAACCTAGTTTATGGTCACCAACTTGAACCTCCTAACAGTAAGCCACACAAAGAATTTATTCTTTAAAAAGCCCTACTTAAGTTTAGATCTTATAACATTGTATTACAATATTGTATTATATCTTATAACATTAATATCAAAAGCATATTTTGAAGAAGCACATCATTCTTGATTTGAGAACAAAAAATAGGAAGATAACTCCTCACTATATGTTGAAATTTCCAAACATCAAAGATGAAGAAAAAAAAAAAAGGTTAAAAGCAACCAGAAAGAAAAGATAAAGTACCTAAAAGGAAGAAAAACTAGATTGAAAGCAGATGTCTCCACAGCAACAATAGAGCCATAAGACAATGGAACAATTATCTTCTGAGAGGGAAAAATAATAGTTGAGCCAGAATCCTATTTCCATTCAAGAGTCAGGGTGAAATAAGGACATTTGCAGTCAAAGTAAAAGGAAGCCTATTCTTCACAGCCCTTTGAAGGAAGAATCATTAGAGGGCGTGCTTCAATTATAAGCAAATTAAATAAAAAAAGAAGAGGAATATAATAATTTTTAAAAATATATGAATAATCTAAATATAGATAAAAATTGCTGCCCAAAATGGCCAGTTTTGGAGTAATCGTTAAAAACAAAGTTGAACTAAAATATTATAAAACAATAACAGAAGATGGGAGAGATGATCAGAGTTAAAGTATTCTAAGATCCTTATATTATTTTGGAACAGGCTAGATGCATTTCTTAATTTAGACTTTGTTAAATTAATAACTATTTATCTATATCTATACATATAGTTAAATCATATATATGAGAAATAAATATTTCATATATAAATGAAACACTTAAGGTTAATCATTAATATAAAAAATAGAGTTGAAATAAATAAAAATAGAATAAATAAAATAGAGTGAATAACTTCAAAATCAGCAAAGGGGTTAAAAAAGGGGAAACCTGGATCAATTTAAGAGAAATCACAAAAGGAGAAAAAAGTAAGCAAAAAACACTGTAACTAGAAATTACAAAATAAGATAATAGAAATTCAACTGTATCAATAATCTTAAAAATGTACTTTGGTTTAATTCAGTGGTTAAAAGACAAAGATTCTCAGAAGGGAGGGGTTGGAATAAAAATCACATAATTTCTCAGATTGGTGTTATCACAAATTCAGTCTTTAACCTCATTTGGATCATTAATGTGGTCTAGTAACCCTCTGTGTATTCCTAGGCATCTTTTATTCCCGCTCTCACAACAAATATTGTAGACTTTCTACCTTCTCCCCAAGTCCCTACCTTTGCACCATTCCCTCACTCTCAGCGGATAATCTTTCCTCATACTTTCACAGATTATATAGAGGCCATCAGGAAGAAATTCCCTTAATTTCGGCTACCCTCTCCATTCCCTTAATTTTCTTCTCCTTTTTCCCAGTTGTCCCACATGGACCCATGGACCATTTCTAGACTCACATTTGCTTTCTTTTCCCATTACAATGGAAAATGTCTCTCCATCTTTATAAAGATAAGATTTTCATCTCTGATCTCAATTGTATTTCTTCTGGCTTATATACACCATTCTATTAAATCATTCTTTCTTATTCCTATACTTTCAACTCCTACTCTCAACTGGTTCTTTCTTTTTTTACAATTCATGCATTTCCCAGCCTCCACTCCCACACTAGCTAGTATCTGAGCAACTCAGGCTTCTCCTGTATCAGGGAGAAAAAAAAAACTCTCCAAGGATCATATTATTATTATTATTATTTTTTTTTTCAAAGGAGGTACCAGGGATTGAACCCAGGACCTCATTCACACACAGGAAGCAGGTGCTCAACCACTGAACTACATCTGCTCCCCAATAAGAGTTGGTTTTTCATTTGTTTGTTTGTTTTTAGGAGGTACCGGGGATTGAACCTGGGATCTTGTACATGGGAAGCAGGTGCTCAAACATTTGAGCTACATCTGCTCCCCTATATTATTTTTAAGTTACAACCTTTTCTCTCTCCTCCATTTTATAGTTTGAGTTGTTTAAAGAGTTGTATATACTCATGTAACACTTTGATATTGTTTATGAATTCCAAAAATAGATACAGTATTATGTTTGTAAACTGGTCTGTCCCTCCAGGCACACTAGATTATATTGGATTCAGAGGTTTCACTTTTACTTGATTAAATAATGATTAAGGCTTTGATTGGGCTATGTCAGTAGGATGTTGCATCCTCATCCTCTTGGTGGGCAGGGACTCACAGAGAAACTGCACCACAGAGAAAAGAGGTTGGAGTTTTGAGGTGGAGCTGGGGAAGTAAGCACACAGAGGAGCAGAGCAGCTGAGTCTGGAGAGAACTGAGCCCTGGGGAGAGAAAGACAGAGCCAGTCGATTGAGAGTCTACAGCTGACCTTGTGGAGAGAGCAGGGCAGCTGAGCCTGGAGAGAAAGAAGCCCAGGGAAGAGAAGAACCCAGGAAGCCTGAACCCTTGGCAGATGTCAGCAGCCATCTTGCTCTAACATGTGGCAACAGACTTTGGTGAGGGAAGTAACTTATGCTTTATGGCCTGGTAACTGTAAGCTTCTATCCCAAATAAATACCCTTTATAAAAGTCAACAGATTTCTGGTATTTTGCATCAGCACCCTTTTGACTGACTAATACAACTCACTTCCTTTTTCTCAACTCCCATTTACTGTCACGCCAATGAAGTTTGACTTCTGTTTTTATTACTTCACTGAAACCATTCTCACCAAGGCCACTGATAATTCCTCTAGGAAAAATTCAGTGGACACATCTGAGCCTTATTTTATTTTTGTTCTCAGCATTACTCAACATTATCCACAGCCCTTCAATTGTCAGCCACTTGCTGATGACTCTTAGCCGAGATTATATATCCAGAAACCTATGAGACATTCCCATGTGAATGGATCAAAGACATTCCAAACTCAACATAGTACAAATTGAAACCAGTATTTCTTCTCATTCCCAGATTCACTTCTGTGCTCCTTCTTTAGTGACTGGCTCCAGTAGCTACCCAGATAGTTTTTCCAGGAACCTGAGTCTCTTACTTGACTATTCCTTTATATTCATATATAGTCATATCCAATCAATGATCAAGTTTTTCAAGCTCACCTCCTTAAATAGCCCTTGCATTTATCCCCTTCTTTCCATCACCCTGCAACTGCCTCAATTTGGGACATTGTCTTCTCTAATCTGAATTGTTGTACCAGCACCCTAACAGTTTAACTGCTTCCTGCATTCACAATCTCTCCTCCAGATTGCAGTTGGAGTGATCTCTCTAAAGCACAGATCTGTTCATCTGTCTAAAATGGAGAAAAAAAGCACAAGAACCTTTAATGATTTCCAACTCCCATTGGGATAAAACCCAAAATTTCTAATATGGCTGACAAATCCCTTTGCAATGGCAATAAATGCCTCCTTGCCAGTTATTACTTCTACCCCCTTTACTTTCCCTATGTTCCAGTTCTACTGAAGGGATACATATATCCCTCCCTCTTGCCCAACATGAGTCGAGCATTTCTCCTCTGTGTTTCCTTGGCCTCCTGTGCTTCCTCTACCAAGCCCTTATCATGGATTTGTAACTTCATGTTTACTTTTTTCTCTCCCTCAGAGGACTAGGTCCTGGAAGCCTGAGATTCTAACAAATTCCTTATTATACTCCCAATTTTTTTCTCAGGACTTGAATCATAGCAGTGTCCTAAATATTAATTGGATTCATGCATGTGAAAAAGAAAGAAGACAAAAACAAACAAAAAAGGAACAGGAAAAGGAAAAGGAAAAGGAAAAAAAGCCCTGTATAACGCTTAGCACACAGCAGGCACTCAATAAATATTCACTCACTTTAAAGAGAAGGATAAAAGAAAGAAGGGAGAAGGAGGAAGAGCGATGGGATCAACATGGCTGATTTCTTCCTTCAACCTACTCCGTCAGGTGAGTTGAGTTTGGCCCTGTATTAGTCAGTCAAAGGGGTGCTGATGCAAAATACCAGAAATCAGTTAGTCTTTATAAAGGGTATTTATGTGGGGTAGAAGTCCACAGTTACCAGGCCATAAAGCATAAGTTTCTTCCTACACCAAAGTCCATTGCCACGTGTTGGCTCAAGACAGCTGCCGACGTTTGCCAGAGTTCAGGCTTCTTGGATTCCTCTCTTCTCGGGGCTCCATTTCTCTCTGGGTTTAGCACCTCTCTTTCCTCCACAATGTCAGCTGTAGACTGTCAGGTGAATGGATCGCTTCTCTTCTCCTGGGGCCTTCTCTCCAACATCAAAACTCCAATATCAACATCAAACTGCTTCAACATGGTCCTTTGCCATGTCTTTTATCTTCGATTCCCACACCCACTAAGGGGTGGGGCTCAACACCCTACTGACATGGCCCAGTTAATGCCCTAAGTCATAACTTAATCATGCCCAGATTAGCAGACCAGTTTACAAGCATCATCCAATATCTATTTTTGGAATTCATAAATACATCAAACTGCCAAACTGCAACAGGCCCCTTCAAGTAGCCCAAGACAATGAAACTACTTTACTATAATTCCATTATAAACTCTGCATGCCTTGCTTAGAGATGTGGAGATCATAGACAACCATAGCAGCCACTGAGCCAACACAAGGCTGGGCCTTCTTACTTTTAGTTTCATCACTCTAACCTTAGCTGTCTATTACTCCAGAGTGGGTTTGGCTTGGTTTATCTGCCCTCTCATCATTATTTTTTATTTTTCCTACCTCATCCCTATCAGGAACAAAGTTTTTCATATTTGAAGAAATCCTAATAATTTGACAATAAGCTATTTCCTCCAAGGTGTATTATTCCTGGAAACTCTTACAGATAACACCGTATTCTGCTCAGAACCTGTGTTTTATCTACTCTTCGGATCTAAGACCTGGACTGAAAATGTGAAAGGGTCTGTATATATTCAACAGCCTGATGGGAAAGGGCATGGTTTTTTGGCCCTCTTCCCTGTCAGGGTGTTATAGTCACACTACAGGCCTTTTGAACCTTCTGAAATAAAGAAGGAAGCTACAGTACATAGCTATGATAGTTTCCAAAGATGATACAGTGTTTGAGAACTGAATTTCCTGGGAAGTCACTGAAGTTTTGTTAAAATCAGACTTGCGAGGTTTTTGCAGCATGGGTGGGTTTTTTTTAGGCAGTCAACTTTTTCAGCAATTTTATTCCTTAGTCTCACTGCAATTCCACAAACATACAGAGGTATAAAGTCTGAGCTACCATTCCCTACACATTATCTCATGTCCTACAAAGACTAAGTGCTTGATAACATTTGTGTAGTCGAGTAATCAAAACATTTCCAAGAAAGGGGGAACACCATTATACAGGATGTGAAGTAGTCATTTCAGGAATCTTGCCTAGCTTGGCTTTCTAGAAGAAACTTGGGAAGATGGACATGCCATCTGTTACTCCAACTTCTTTTTTCTAAAAGTTGGAATCAGAGACTAGGCAGAAAGAAAATTTTAGGAGGAAGGCCTTGCCTTCCCAGTCTAGGACACCTTCCCAGATGAGCCAGAGTGGTTTTACCTTGATCTCAACTTCTGCAGCTGTCTGCTTGGTGATCTCTAGGTTCTCCACCAAGGCTGTTTCTCCCAGGAAGTTCCCAGATGCTGAGGAGAGGCGAGAGAGCAAGTTGTCTTCTAATGTTTTGAGGGTGATTTTGAATCCATTCTGCTCCTTCGTAAGAGCTGACTGCAAATATCAAGTAAGAAAGAGTCAATTGTTTGTGTGTAAAATTGTTTTCCAACCACTCACTTTCAACCTTCTTGTGTCCTTGGGTCTAAGGTGAGTTTCTTGTAGACAGCATTATAGATGGGTCATATTTCCTTATCCATTCTGCCAATCTGTCTCTCTTGATTGGAGAGTTTAATCCAACAACATGCAATGTTATTACTGTCAAGGCATTACTTACATTAGCCATATTTTCTTTAATTTATATATGTCATATGTTGTTTTTATTTATCTTTCTATCTTTTTAATTATTATCAATAATCTTCTTTCCTACACTCTCCTCCAACCATCTCTCTCCTGTTTTTTCCTTTCAACCTGCAGAACTCCTCCCATTAGTATTTCTTGAAGGGCAGGTTTCTTGTTGACAAACTCTCTTAATTTCTGTTTATCTGTGACTATTTTGAACTCTCCCTCATTTTTGAATGCCAGCTTTGCTGGATACAGAATTCTTGGCTGACAGTTTTTTTTCTTTTAGTACCTTAACTATGTCATACCACTGCCTTCTTGCCTTCATGGTTTCAGATGAGAAATCAGTACTTAATCTTATTGAATGTTTATTGATGGGTCTCTTTTCTCTTGCTGCTTTCAGTATTCTCTCTTTGTCCTGAGCATTGGACAATTTGATAAGTATATGTCTTGGGGTAAGCCTGTTAGGATTTATACTGTTTGGTGTGTGCTATGCTTCCTGGACATGTACATCCATGTCCCTTAAAAGAGTTGGAAAATTTTCAGCTATTATTTCCTTTAACATTCCTTCTGCCCCATTTTCCTTCTCTTCTCCCTCTTGAATGCCTATAATATGTATGATTGTGCGTTTCACCATTGTATATTTTGTCATAACTTACAAAATGTGTGGGACAAAGAGTAAACTATAATGTAAACTGTAGTCCATGGTTAGTAGCAATGCTTCAATATGGGTTCATCAATTGTAACAAATGTACCACACTAATGAAGGTTGCTGTTAATGTGGGAAAGTATGGGAGGAGGAGGGAGTGGGGCATATGGGAATCCCTTATATTTTTTATGTAACATTTATGTAATCTAAAGCATCTTTAAAAATAAAAAAAATAATTATATATATATAAATGAAGAGTCAAGGATAGGAGTCCAGAGTATCCTACTGTTGGGAGAGAGCTGAATGAATAAATGTTTATTGGGCCAGTCTTTTCCCTTAGAGGTTGTATTAGTCAGCCAAAGAGGTGCTAATGTAAAATACCAAAAATGGGTTGGTCTTTATAAAGGGTATTTATTTGGGGTAGAAGTCCACAGATACCAGGCCTTAAAGCGTTAAGTTTCTTCTCTCACCACAGTCCATTGCCAAGTGTTAGAGCAAAACAGCTGCCGGCGTTTGCCAGGATTCAGGCTTCTGGGGTTCCTCTCTTTCTGGGGCTGCTTTTCTCTCCGGGCTTAGGTCCTGTTTCCTCCACAAGGTCAGCTGTAGACGATCAGGCGAACGGCTTGCTTCTCTTCTCCTGGGGCCTTTTTCCAACATCAAAACTTCTTCTCCAAAGACTGCTTCAACTGCCCTTTGCCTTGCCTTTTATATTCAATTCCCCACCCACCAAGGGGTGGGGCTCAACGCCCTAATCATAACCCAATCATGCCCAGATTAACAGATCAGTTTACAAGCATGATCCAATTATATTTTTGGAATTCATAATTACACCAAATTGGCCAACTGTTACAGAGGTATTAAACCTCAGTGGGGTGAACCCATAGTTCCTACCTTACAGGACTGTTGTGCAATGGTTAGCACAATGCTGACACACAATGTTCACTAAATGGAACTTATTTCTGTGAATGGTTAAAGTGCAGGGTCAAGTTGTAATTCTCTGGAGGGCCTTCTCTATCACCCTTTACTGCCTATAAATAAACAATTTTCCTATAGATTACATTTGTTGAAAATCTCAACAGGAACTTTCTTTTTTTTTTTTTTTAAGATTTTATTTATTTATTCATTTATCCCCCCCTTGCTGCTTGTGCTCACTGGGTCAGCTAACCACGCCGTGCGGGCGGGCTTGCCTTCACCAGGAGGCCCCGGGAACCAAACCCGGGGCCTCCCATATGGTAAACGGGAGCCCTACTGATTGAGCCACAGCCGCTTCCCATCAACAGGAACTTTCTTACATAGTTTAGACAAGATCTTGGCAGGACCCCTCCTCAAAGTTGGAGTGCGGCGCTGGTATCCAAGCAGATCTCAACCCATGTTCTCTTTCTGATTGTTAGGATCATATCCCAAGGCACTGGAAGCTCTTTATATTGGGGGAGTGATTTAATTTCAGATAGCTGTAGCTTCTTCGCTCTTGTATAACCTGGGGTTATTGCTCTTGGATCCATGCTGCCTGCCTTAGTATGGAAGGAACAATCTGTGTAGGCTCCAGCTATAGCCACCTTGGTCTCTCCTCTGTTTCTTAAAAACACATATCTCAATTCCATCTTAAGGCCAGGATACATTGTTCTCTCTGCTGGGACTCTGTGCCCAGATGCTTTCAAATTATTTAGGAATTAGCTCAAATGCCACCTCCTCATAGAATCTCTTCCTATATTTATACTGACCACCCCAGTTTAAATTAGGCCATCCCTCTATTATCATCTTGTTTTATTTTCTTCATAATTTGGATCACTACCTGAACTGATACTATTTGTGTGTTCCTCCACTAGACTATAAGCTCCATGAGGGCAGGGACATGGTTTGTTTTGTTCACTGCTGAATCCTCAGTACCTATAATTGTGCCTGCTGTCAAGCTGGTACTTCACAGGTATCTGTTGAATAAATGAATGATTGCAGGAAGCAGAGACCCAGGGACCCCTGAGCTCAATCTCACATGCACTGCAAGTTTGGGGCTGTATTTTATAATCTAATTATTTCTAACAAAAGGAAGAAAGGATGCTACTCTAATCACTTAATCAAATACGTTGAACCCACTTCTATTACCCTTGCAGAACTGAACTCCACTTGGTTCTGGACATAAGCATGTGAACTGATATGATCAGAGGCCTTCACATGCTGGCCCAAGCATGTTCATGGCTCTGTGCCAGACCCTACTCTTAGTGATGGAAGTGTCTGTTCTCTCAGCTGTCATCCATCTCTGTTTTTCAGCTCAGCCTATCTTCTGTTTCCTACCTCCCAGGTGGCTATAAAATGTTGGAGCTCCTCCAAGGTCTGGTGGAGCCCATGTTGTTCAGCATCAAGACATGGGGAGGACTACAGCATCTAGTGGCAGAGCATTTTCTGTCTCCTTTCCTCAGTGGGTACTGAACTCACCTTCAGTTGCTCCAGGTCTGGTCTCTCCATGCTGACCACGGCAGCCAGCAGTTGGTCCTCCAGGCCATCCCTGGTCACTGTGAAGTTGATCAGTGTGGCCTGAGCCTGCAGTTCTGGCTGGTAGTGAGGATTGGCCAGTTTGGTGTGAAGGATGAGCTGGAACTTGGGATTGTATTCACATTCTTTGTCTCCAATTTTAATAAATCTGGAACCCAAAGGCTCATGTGAGGGTGGGGTACTTTTCCATGATATTTTTTGGGGCAGAATTCTAGTGCTACCAGATATATTTTTGCAAAATCATAGTTTTTTTGATTGTTGCAAACAAGAATAGTGACATATCGAGATGGATTCCTCCTACGTGTACCTAGAGTGAACCCAAGGATCCTTGTATGCCCTAATATGTGATAAACTTTCTCCCACGGCCACCATGTTTGATTCTGTACCAATATAGATTTGTACATTATGAAAAATTTCCAGCAGATGGCAGTAAAGGGTTTAGAGGAAGGGCACTTTTTTTGTAATTCACACAAAGGTGCCTTATAGGCTAGCCATAGGGCTTTCTTTTCTTGTGGGAATATTCTTAGCTGATGGAGTCTGATTATAGGGAATGACCTTTATAGGTGGAACCTAAGGACCTGTAAAGGTAACTTATGGCTTGGGCAGTAGACAAAGCTCCTAAGTGAAGCAACTCAATTATAAATAATCACCCCATATCATGGGTCCCTATTGCCCTTCTCCCTCCTCTCTTTTCCTTTGTGCCACGCCCTCCTTCTGCCATATACTTGCTAACCCCTCTTGATGTACCAGTACCCAAAGTAATATGGGTCATCAAACTGACGAAGAGCCAAGTTTTCAGAACTCAGAGGTTTGACTTGGATTAAATACTCGTGCAGAAAAGACAGTCTGCTTTCTTGCTACTCTCCTTCCAAAGTTCCTCCAGAATATTTCATTGTGGGCATTTAGAAGAAAGTAGATGAGGATAGTGATTGAGGGAGGCAACGTTATTCCAGGAAACTTTAGTAGAGGAGGGCAGCTCTTCTGGGATAAAGAAAGGTATGTGTGCTGGGGGTGGTCCTTGACCTGAGCTGAGAAGAGGATATTCTAGGCAGACCAGATATTTCCACAGTTCTAACAGGGTTGTGAACCTGCTCAGCAACACATCAAGCCTCACCGTCCTTTTTTAATGACTTCTCTCCCAAGTAGGGGTCCCAGAACAGGATCAATGGACTCCTCTAGGTTTTCAATCAGCACCACATCTCCAGCTTCCAGGGCATGCTCTATGGTTTGAAGGTAACTGAGGGAGAAAGTCGGACAGTCTGAGCCTGTGGCAAGGTATGGATTCAGAGGCAATTTAATAAGACAACCCTGGCCTCTGAAGCACAGTGGTAAGCTTGAAGGCACAGCTATTTGGCATGATTTCAGGTGGCTATATTTTTCTCTATTTAAGATGATATTTATGTGAGTTTATAAATATTTAGAAGTAATGGGAAAATTACAAAAGAAAAAGAATATTAGAATTAACTGTAATTCTACCATTTGTAATTAATATTTTGATGCTTACCTATATTTGGATATTTTATCTTTTCAAGTTTAGTTTGTATATTATTGCATTCATAGCACACATTTGTTTTATAATATGCTTTTTGTACATAAAAATGTGTTGTAAACATTTTCCTATGTCATTAAATATTCTCTTAAAGCAATTTTTAATGACTGTATATTAGAACATGTTGATACAATTTAATTTTTTTAACAGGTTAACAAAGATCAAGGTTATTTTAAACTTTTTGATATTATCAATATTTTTAATAAGCACATTAAAAGGTTGATTTTCCCTAAATCAATCTATAAGTTTGATAAAATTTCAATTAACAATAAATAACAATAAAACATTACAGATCTTGACCAAAGATCTTAAAATTAGCCTAAAATTAAAAAAATGAAGATAAGGGAAAAAAAAAAGAAGAGGAGGGATATTATCTAGTACTAAAATATTTATATAACTTCAACAATACAAATATATAGAAAGAAGTCATAAAGGATATCAAATTAGCAGTGTTTATCTCTGATTGATGAATTATAGGAGATTTTTTATTTCTTCCTTTGTGATTTTTGGTAAGTCTCTCTTTTTTAAAAATAATGATGACGTATTAATTTTGTAATGAGGACTACAACATTATGTTACTAAACATAAAACTAAATAATTAAGGGCTGGTACAGTATTAGATAAATAGAAAATAATAAATACCCCATTTCATAAAATAATTGAATACATAATAAAATGACATCACTGATTAATCATGGGAAGGATGGAAAATTTGATAAATGGTGCAATGGCTAATCACTTGGGAAAGGAAAATTAAATACCTGAAAAATATATTTCAAGGATTGGACTTAAATATAAAAAGAAAATACATAAAAAATGACAAAAGTGTAGGTGAATATTTCTGGATTACACTTTGAAGGTGGAGCTAGGCAATAGGATTTTCTGACACATCAGATGTGGGGAGTGAGAGAAAGAGGACAGTGAAGTCTGACATTAGGTTTTTTGCCTTAGAGACTAGAAGGATGGAGTTGCCATTGAAAGAGAAAGGGAAGACCTTGGGTAAAGTAGGTTTTGGTGGCAGGAAAGATCAGGAATTTAATTTGAAGTTTGAGATGTTGATTAGGTTGTTAGATCAAAGAACCCATTGTTCAGGGGAGAAATCTGAGCTAGCAATATAAATTTGGGAGCTGTTAGTGTAAAGATGGTATTTAAAGTCATGAAACGGGATGACATGCCCAAGGGCATGACTATAGATACAGAAGAGAGAGGTACAGGAACTGAGATCCAAGGTGCTCCAACCCTAAGAAGTCAACAAGAAGAAATGGTAAGGAAGCAGAAAAGGAGACTGTGGTGGTTTGAAGCTATATGTACATAAAAAAAAAAAAACATGTTCTTAAACCTAATCCATTCCTGTAGGTGTGAACCCATTGTAAGTAGGACCTTTTGACAAGGTTACTTCAGTTAAGGTGTGGCCCACCTCAATCAGGATGGTCTTAATCCTATTACTGGAGTCCTTTATAAATGGAATGAAATTCAGACAGAGAGATAGAAAGCCGCAGTATGTAAGAAGCTCAACATCAATGGAACCTGGAAGAGAAAGGAGAGACCAGAAGATGCTGCCATGTGCCTTGCTATGTGACAAGCTAAGGACCAAAGGATCACTTGCAACCAGCCCCAGAACACCACAGTCTTCGGGGAGAAAGCATTGCCTTGATGATACCTTGATTTGGACATTTTCCCAGCCTCAAAACTGTAAGCTAATAAATTCCCATTGTTTAACCCAAGCGATTTCATGGTATTTGCTTAAGCAGCCAAGAAAACTAAAATAGAGTCTGAGAAGGTGGCCAGGAAGGTAGGAATAAAACCAGAAAAATGTGATGGAGAAATTGCTTCAGGATGGATGGTATGACGAGCTGTGATACTGCAGACAGACTAAGTATGAGGAAGATAAAGTCCATACCACTAAGATGGCCACCAGTGACCTTGACAAGAACATTTAGTGGTGGTAGCCTAATTGGAGTGTGTTTAGGAGAGAATGGAGGAGTTGTAGACAGTGATTTTATATGACTCTTTCCAGAAGTTTTGCTGAAAGGGGAGCAAAAAAGGGGGGGGGGGCAGGGAGAGGGATAAGTGTGTTTAAGAGAGTTTTAAATAAAAAAAATAATTATTTGTTCTAAAATGGGAGGAAAAAAGAGGATGCTTGTATACTGGTAAGAAAGATCCAGGAAAGAGGGAAAAAAGCAATGATGTAGGAAAGGAGTGGTAGTGTGCCAGAGTGGATAAACCTTGGGTT
Source organism: Tolypeutes matacus (assembly GCA_026826555.1). Classification (NCBI taxonomy): domain Eukaryota; kingdom Metazoa; phylum Chordata; class Mammalia; order Cingulata; family Chlamyphoridae; genus Tolypeutes; species Tolypeutes matacus. The sequence continues at coordinate 8,572,758 of JAKSZT010054052.1, read as the reverse complement.
TTTAAGTGAGAATGGTTGTGGTTTAAAGATTGACTCTATCACTTTAAATGGTGTGCTCTTGGGGACATTACTTAACTACTCTGAACCTCAGTTTCCTCTAAGAGGCAATCAGACTAACCTTGTAGGTTGTGCAGATTAAAGAAAGCATTTGAGATAATGCCTGTAATGCCAAAACAGGCACATTTAAATTATCTAATAAATGATCTCTTCCTCCTTCACTCTCCCCCATTGTCCCATCCTATTTTCTCTGTTTCCTAATTTCACACAATAAGAATTTGGTGCTGAAACTGCAAAGCTAAATTCTAACGGGGCTGGTGACCTGAGAGATATGGAGGCCCAGGCTGGTAAGATGTGGTGGGTGCTGGACAGCCATTTTCTCTGCCACTCATGTTCCCTCCTGCAGTAACTCACCCATCATGTGTGTGCAAAGCGGCATGGATTTGTAGCCTTTGGAGGTTTCATAATGAGCTCAGCTGCTGTGTGTCTAGCTGTAAATATCCTAGAAGTCCTCAGGAGGAAGAGAATTTAGATTTGTTGTATGTGGCTCCAGGGGCAGAGGTAGGAACAATGACTAGAAGAGAGCTAATAGAGGTAGTTTCTTGATAAATGTGAGGAAGACCTTCTAAAACAGTTGTCCAATATGGAATGGGAAGTTTGGGGAGGCAGGAAGTGTTTAAGGAGAGGTGGTCAGATGAATACCAGGGATGGTGGAGAAAGGATTCCCTAATTGGTCTAAATGATAGAGCACATGATTTCAAATGAGAAAGAAAAGTAAAGACTTCATTCCTAAGCATACTGCATTTTTGTTTCCTATAATGGGAAGAGTAATAATGTGAAGCCTCACAGAGGTACTGGGAGGGTAGAAATAATCCATTGGGACTTAAAATCAAATTGTAACTTTATTTTCCTGCACAAATGGCAGAAGTGGGAACTTTTATGCTCAGCCACTTACCCTTTTCGGCCAATCTGGGTGATACGCAGGTCTTCGCCATATTTATTCTTGATCCATTTGATCCCTTGTAGCTGAGGGTCAACCATGAGCGGCCAGCGCTCACAGTTGATGAGGATGGTGGCGTTTTCCATAGACATGCGGTCTGCAGGGAGGCCCTCATTCTGCCAGGCAGCCACATTGGCATCATCCGTCAGCATCCTTAGGGGATCCAGAGTCGGGGTGACTGGGATGGGAGCCTGGTGAAGAAGAAATGTCATGCAATACTCAGAATGGATGGATTCCTTCTTGTTTGAGGGTAGAATACATAGCATCTTACTAAATGACTGTTTATGGTCTAGATTATGTATCCCCCCCCCAAAAAAAAAAAGATATGTTGAAGTCCTAATCCCAGTACCTTAGCATATGTCCCTATTTGGAAATAAGATCCTTGCTGACAGAATTAGTTAAATTAAGATGAGGTCATGTTAGAGAATGGCAGCCCAGCCATCCCGTATGACTGGTGTCCTTATAAGAATGAGAGAGGAGACACAGACAGACAAGGGAGGGGGTGGGGGCAGAGGCCATGTGATGCAGATATTGGAGTGATGCATTTACAAGCCAAGGAAGGCCACGGATTGCTAGGAGCTAGAAGAGGCAAGGCAGGATTCTCCTCTCCAGGTTTCTGATGGAATGTGGCCCTGCTGACACCTTGATTTCAGACTTCTGGCCTCCAGAACTGAGACAATCAATTTCTGTTTAAAGCCATCCAGTTTGTGGTACTTTGTTCCGGCAGTCCTCGGAAACTAAGAAAATGGTATAACCCCTCTAAAGGCAAAAGCAAAAGCAAAATCTCTCTGAAAAGCACACTTTCCAGTTGTGTGGTTATTTCTGGAGGCAATTTTTGTTAAGGCCCCGATAGTCTTTTTCTTGATAGATGGACAACAGTGGACATTCAGCTCATGTGGCACTTTTGCATGGCACCTGAATCAAATGTCTACTAAAGATTATTTGTATTCTTAAGCAGTAGCCTCATATATGCCTTAACTTGTGTTAACAGTGCTTCTTCTCTATGACATTTCTTTGTTTCTCGTGCATGCTTTATGAGCCAGTGCTAGGTCCCAAGCCTTTCGAGCTTTCTCCTGTCTGCTATAGCCCACACTAATCACTCTCTCCTCTCCTCTATTTCTCCACTTGCTGACAGAGGCCTGGCTTGCAAATGGCTGGGAATTCTCACCTTTCTGGCTATCCCAATGACCCCCTACCAGTTTCCCTCCTCCTGCATACTTGCCTGCTGGTGCAGGCTGGGAAACTGGTAAGTTAACCAGAAAACCTGATGATTCCCTTGTTTCCCTGCAAGGTCATCATGTATGCACCAGACCCTTCATTTTCTTTCTCTTTTGGTCTCTCTCAGCTCATAGAATTCCTCTATAAGCAACTGTTTTCATGGGTTATACATATGTCCTTTTGATCCCTTCATCTTTCTCCTCTCTGCAGTTTGCCTTGGCCAGTAAACTCAGAAAAACCTCTCCAAACCACCTCCTGCTCCTTTATCATATCTACTAAGGGTATGAAAGGCCAGTGTTACACCATCAAGCAAACCTCTAAAGGGAAATCAGCCACTGAGGGGTTCTTATCCTGAGCTTAGAAATGTATTTAGAAAGAATGGTTTTCCTTTGTATCCTATGCATTTTATTTTATGAATTCAAAAACACTATTCTGAGAAGGAATCCATAGGTTTTTCCAGACTGCCAAAGGGGTCCATGGCACAAAAAAGCTTAAGAACCCCATATGATTCCAGAAATATATTCACTAGGCTGCTACCAAGCAACTCATATTTATTCACACAGCTAATGATCATTATTTCAGCAATTTCCTTTTCCACAGTGTTCAAGATGAATAAAATGGCAGCTTTACTTTTTGTTTAGGTACTGGTAATGGCAGCAGTTTTTAAACCACAGTTCAGCAAATCACTAGTTGAACAGGATTTTATGAGCTGATCTGGGAACCTAACCACCACTATAAAAATGTGTTTTGTTTATTAAGCTCCATCTGTAAATGAATTTAGGACAATAACTCATTGTAAGTTGTGAGCTTTTTGTGCCGACTCGTACTGTAGCTGATTTTTATGCTACATAACTTCTGCTCAACTGGACTATCAACTTCCTGAGGGCATCCTGCTCTTGACTGACTTATGGACCTCCTATATAGTGGACTGGTAGGACATACTGAATAATCAGTATATATTTGTGGATTGATGACTATGAGTGATCTGAAAGTGCTAAGATGATACTAGGAATTATTCTAACCATAGGCTCCAGGCATTACTCTGAATCCCCTTCAAGTCAGGAACTAGAATTTTCCCACTTCATTATGTCAGGGTGGAAGAGAGAAGTAGAGGAAAGAGTTGGGAGGAAAATCCATCCAGTTACCCTAAAAGGACAAGCTGAACAGTTCATATGAAAAGCACATGAGTAGCTATTCACGTGAGTCCATAGGACAGAATGAGATAAGTTTTTATCAGGATGTCTGTGAGTCATGGGCACCTTTGTGCAACTTGGGGGGCCTGATGACAAGGTGCAATATATAGTTGGGATGAGGCACTTTTCCCCCATTGCTACTGGGGACAGTTTGGCTCAGGGGCAGCGAGGTCTGAAGGAAATACGGGGATGTTTGGCATCCCTCAAGTTTTAGATTTCTGGTCAGATGAGCGTTCCCATGGAAGTCACCATCAAGAGGCAAGATGCTGTCCTCAGGTGGCTTAGTGGTACCTGGATGGCTATGTGGGGGCACTGTGGAAGGTCATGGGTACACATGTCTCATTAAGGTAGGGGTTCTTAACATTTTTTTTATTCCATGGACCCCCCTGCCAGTCAGGTAAAAACAATGGACCCCTTCTCATAATGTAGTGGCAGATAGTTTTATGACACTCAACATTGGAGGTCAGAGAAAATAAAGAAATAAAATAAAATAAAATAAAGATAAGTTGATTTTTTTCAATTCAAGCTCATGGACCCCCTGAAATCTTTCCATGGACCCCCAAGGTGTCCTGGTTAAGAACGCTTGCATTAGGGGGTGCTCAGGTCGTGGCAGGAGTAAGTATTCAAGAGGAGACTAGAAGATTTGAGTTTTTGTTGTCATGTGATCACACTGGTACCCACAGGCTGGTGTGGTGTCTTGGTTTTCCTGAGCTGCTATCACAAATGTACTGACTTAAACAATGGGAATTTATTGGTTCAGTTTTGAGACTAGGAGAAGTCAAAATTGAGACATCAGCAAGCCAATGCTTTCTCCCCAAAGTCTGCAACATTCTGGTGTTGGCTGCTAGCAATCCTTGGGGTTTCTTGGCTTGTATCCCTGCCTCATATCACATGGTGATGTCCTCTTCTTTCTCTTCCCCCACAGCTCTCCCCTGTGGTTTTCTCTGACTATATCTGAATTTCTTCTGCTTATAAAGGACTCCAGTAATCAGGATTAAGACCCAACATCATTCAGTCAGGCCACACCCTCACTAAAAACACCTTCAAGGGATCCTTTTTACAATGGGTCCACATCCATTATAATGTAGATTAAGTTTAAGAACCTGTCTAAATTAGGGTTCATAATTCAGTCTACCACATGTGGTTACAAGAAATTCAGACTGTACATACATTCAGCTGGCTCAGGTAAGGTCTCCAGGTCCTGTCCATGAGGTTCTGCCGATATTTCTTTGTAAAGAAGCCAAGGTACGAAATGAAAGCTGTAATGAGTAAAATGTCTCCACATAACGTCCTTTCCTGTTGTTTGAAGCTCTGCACAGCTTCTGCCCACCTCACATTTTCAGAGGCAAGTCCTCCAACCTAATATTTCAACGAAGAAAGAAGAGAAAACATCTGTCACACAGCCATGGATTACATCATGTGAAATACACATTAATAATGGGCAGCCTAAGAACATCATTTCTGTGGTCCTTTTGATCAATGAGGACTTGTCTTCTTTGTAGGAAACATTTCAGTAAACAAGCCCCTGTTCTGTGCTGTGCATTACATGGGCCCTGGAAAGACAATGGGTTCTGAATGCAGGCTTCTAGGCTCTGCCCTTTCTAGGGTAGATTAATACCACCCACCTCAAAGGGTTGTGAGGATTAAATGTGATCATGCATATTATTCACTTAGCACAATGTCTGGTAAATAGAACATGTTAAAACATCAGGCACTTTTACCCTTCTTCTTACCAAATACTGGGGATGGGAAGACAAATAAAATCAAACCCCAGATCTATAAATAATTTACGTTGGAAGGGGAGATAGATATGCTAATTAAGACAGAGTATAAGAAATATTGTGACATGGGAATGCACAAAAACCATGGTCTGTATCTGCCTGGTACCCTTTGCTATGGCTATCTTAGACTGCTATAACAAATAACACTGGTTGGCTTAAACAAGAGGAGCTTAACATCTTACAGTCCTGGAGGTTAGAGGTCCAACATCAAGATGTTGGTGGGCCATGCTTTTTCTGACGTTTGTAGTATCTGGTGGTGGCTTGCTGGCAAACCATAATTCAATCTCTGCCTTCATCACATGGCTGCCTGTCTTCTTCTGTCTCCTACTGTCTCCTTCTAACTGTCCAAATTTCCTCTTCATATAAGGACTCAAAGTCATGTTGGATTAAGTCCCACCCTGATTCAATAAGGCCTCACTTATTTACAAATGAGTTCATATCCACAGGACTGTGGATTAGGACTTGAAAATGTTTTTGTGGGGGGACAGGATTCACCTCATAATGATGGTACACCTCTCCTTGGGCACACCTTTCCTGGGTGGAGACCCATCCTTTTGAAGGCAGACTACTAGCTTGTAAGCTTAGCTTCTATATCATGACTTGCCCTTTGTTCTTCCTTCAAAGATGGCATCATAGATTGGTAGATTTGGTAGATAATGTTAGGGATTTGCCAACCCAATCATTCTCACACCCATGTTTAGATTACAAAGAAAAAGACCAGAAAGTCAAAGTCTCTTTCCAGAACTTCTAGATTGGTAGAGCCCATACATCCTGACTCCTGGAACCAGGTAGGTGAAGAAGTCCACACTAAGATCAGAAAACCAATGGGGAAGTGAATGGAAGACAGGGCAGTGAGGGGATTTGGACTACTTCTTGCACCTTTGCAGAGGCACCACCTCTCATCCAAACTGTTGAGCTAAACTGAAAATCCTGAAACTCTGTAGCACCTAGTTCAACCAACACCTGCACAGACACACACTTGTGGTATAGCCTCTCTTCACTGAAGTGCTGCTCAGTTCAATGATTGTTAGGACACATGTCTCCCTAAACAAAAAATAAATGGTAACTGGAATAAATGTAAAGAGGTACAGACTCCACTTCTTTTCACGAGTGAGGAAGGTGCTGTAAAGACTCTTTATTAAAGAACTCTAGAAATCACTTCCAGTGGACACTGCTTTGCAAGATCTTAGCTGATGTATGTGATGAGAAATACAAGCTGTAGATGGCCACAGATTCTTTAATACTCTTCCCATCTATGGCCCTCTCCTTGAATCCATGACTACTTTGACCAACAGAAAACAGCAGAAGTGATATTGTGCTGGTTTTCAGGCCCAGGCCTTAAAAGACCAGCACTTTCTACTTCCTGCCTCTTGGAACACTTGCTCTTGGAGCTCAAAGTCGCTATGTAAGACATTTTACTATCTTGCTGGAGAGACCATGTGGTAAGGCCGTACAGGGAAGGAGAATGGCTTGCCTGAGTCCATCTTTCCAGCCATCCTTCCAATGATGTTCCAGGAACACTGAGTGGCCCCGGTCATCACCTCATGGAACAGAAGGGTTGGCCAGCAGAACCCTGACCAAATTCCTGTCCCCAAAACTGGAGAGATGTGATGCAATGGATATTATTTTAAATGACTACATTTTGGGGTAATTTGTTATGCAGCAACAGACACTCATAAAACAAGCAACCTGCCCTAACCCTCAGACATTCTTCCTCAAGAAGTCTAGAACCCATGGGTGTATGTGCATAAGGTAGTGTTCAGAAATGTTCAGGGTCAATTGGTCTCATTCTCCTCTGCTTCCATCTTGGTTCCTAAAGATGGCCATACTCTTATCAAACATTACACAGACAAGAGCTTCAGAGCTTGCCCTTAAAATACCTATCTTTCTCTTTCAACTCTTCCCCTGACCAGTGCCCATACATATGAACATGGCTGTGTCCTGCATAGGCTGCCTGATAGATAGTGTTCCCACATACCCAACTGTCTCTAGAGGAAAATTTCTCTGGCCAGACGTGTTCACACTTTGCAGAATTAATGCGAATGTAGCACATTTTAATATTTTTCCCCAAGTTGCAGCGGTGCTCAGCCGTGCTCATGTATTTCACACCTCTGTGGCACTTGACAAGTTCTGCTAATATAATTAAAGCTCGGTATGCTGAGGCTCACTCACCAGGCGGTTTGCAAGGGAGATGGTGCCTGCGGTCACTTCAGCTTCTTGCTGACATTTGAGTTTGTCTGCTGTTGCTTTCTCAAACTTGGCTGTGAGTTTTGCCAGGTTTTCATTAAGGTGCTGTTTGGGAAGAAACAGAAGGTCCTTCAGTAATTCCAATCCAAATCACCTCCAGATCAGACCCCTTTTATAGCAAGTGATTTTTAAAGGAAATGATCCCAGGGGAAATTGTAAAGGAGTGGGGGAAGCAGGGCAGGGCAGAGGAGGAAGCTAACAAGGGTATGATCTCGGGCAGGTCCCAATAGGGGTAGCTTCAGCCTCATCCTACGGGGGGGACTAGAATGTAAGTCCAGAGCTGTCCTGACTCAAGGTGAGAGAGCTGAGCTTTTGTACTCCAACACTTCAGTTATTAAGGACCATGAGGGGTGATGGATTGGGGGAGGGGTATAAATTCTGTCTCTCCTGCATTGGGGAAAAATGGGATCCAGTAGATTGAAAAGTAAGATACCACAGAAAGTAAGATACGACATGATGGCATGTAGGATGCATCCACTATGCATCCACTATGCATCTGATATTAAAAGCAAATTCTGCCCATAAACCAGTTTTGCTCCTGCTTGCAGAGATAACTTTTGATTTCTACTCTTGTAAACATGAAAGGACAAAAAGATGTTTGATGAAAGCCTAGATTAAGAAAGAGACAAACTAAAGTAAACCAGGAGAAAAAAAATAACCTGGGAAAAACAAAACAAAAACAAAAAAGCATAAAATTCCTCAAAATTTGTTTTCCCAAAATGATTCAAGAAGATGCTTCATCCATAAGATAAATGCTGCTATTAAAAAGAGTACAGAGGGAGCAGATGTGGCTCCAGATTGAGCGTCTGCTTCCCACATGGGAGGTCCCAGGTTCGGTTCCCTGTGCCTCCTGAAAACAAACAAACAAACAAAAAACAGAAAAAACAAAAACAAAAAGAACACAGAGCAAAAATACTGGTATGGAAAAGATCATGTTTTTTAATGTAAAATAAAGAAATCAAGGGTAGCGTTAAAAGATGAGTTTGAGGAAGAAAGCAGAAGAAAATGTAAAGTGATGAAAAGGTGAGAGAAAGTAGAGGATCATTCTAAGAGTCCAACATCCAGTCAAGATGTATTCCAGAAAATAAGAAGATTAAAAGTAAATAGAAAGGAGGAGATTATAAAAGAAATCATAGAATATAATCTTCCAGAGCTGAAGGAGATCAGTCTCTATGTGTCAAGCACAATGAATAAAAAAAAAAGAAAGGCAGCTAAGCACATCAATGTAAACTTTCAGACACGAGGAATAAAGAAAAGGCCAAATGCTTCCAGAAAGGGGAGAAAAAACAGGTACCTACAAAAACAAAACAAAACAAAAAAACAACAAAAAAATGAGACCCTAACTGTTCCTCAGACTTCTCACCAGAAAAGAGAATGTTCAGTGTTCTAAGGGGAAAAAATTAGCAACTCACCATTGTATATGCAGCAAAAGTATTAATGTAAGAAAAAAAAAATAAAGATTTTTCCAGACTATGAATAGTCAGAAGATTTACCTCTCACTTAGCATTTCTGAGAAACTTATTTGAGAATGAGATGTAGCAAAAAAAAAGAGAAGAAACCAAGAAAGGAGAAGGCATGGAGTCCAGAAGCCATTGTAACTAACCCAAGAAAGCAGAGAAACATGTTTACTCTCCATTACTGATTGGAGTTCTAGACTGGGGACCAGAGAGAAAGGTTTTGGGGGTAAAACAGGATTTGATAGAATGCTGAATTGGATGGAGAACTGAAAAATAAATAAGGCAAAAAAAAAAAATTGAGGCTATGTAAAATGAACTAAAGGAAGAGAGGAAGAGAGAGAAGAAAGGAAAGCAGAAATTCCTGGGGTGAGGGGGAGGCTGTATAAAGAAAGGAAATCTAATTATAGTATACCACTTAGATCTGCTGTGAACAACATAGGTATATTCACATTAATGTAAATGGAATTTATTAATTTCCATCTTTTCGAATCAGCTGATAGAGCATGGGACACTATTTTGGTCACAGAACAGAATGCAGATGTTTTCAGCTTTGGCAATTAAAAAGCAAAACTAATATTTAGTGATGATAACAGAAGTTGGGAGACGGAAGAGGCAAAGGAAAGGGTAATAGCTTCATCTTGAATGCTGAAGGCATCAAGGAAGCTTCCTCTGTGTGATAGAACAAGAAATAAAGGTTACGTCATCTAAAAATCGTTGTTAAAACTATATTGGGGGAGGGTGGATGTGGCTCAAATGGTTGGGCGTCCGTCTGCCATATGGAGGGACCTGAGTTCGATCCCCGGGACCTCCCGGTAAAAAAAAAAAAAAAAAAAAAAAAAAGAAT
>JAKSZT010054052.1:8419196-8562921 GCA_026826555.1 Tolypeutes matacus | reverse complement strand
AGAAGGCGCATGGGCTGCCAGGCTCTGTGTGCTGGTGAGCCGCCAGGACCCGGGAGCCATGCAGCAAGATGATGACATAACAGGAGAGAAACGCAGGGGAGAGACAAGACGAGATGCTCTGAAAGCTCCAGAAACCAGGAACTGAGGTGGCGCAGGTGGCAGAACACCTCTCTCCTACATCGGAGGTCTCCAGGATCGAATCCTGGTGAAGACTGGAGGAGGAAGATGAGAAGAGATAGCAGGAAACAGACACAGAGAATTGCCCAGCGAATGGAATGGACACAAAACAGCAAATGGGGAAGGGGGGAGGGGGCTAAAATGGATAAAGTAAATAAATAAATCTTTAAAAAAAAACAAAAACAACAAACTATATTGGGAAGATAAGGGGATGAACAACGAATACCCTCATCTAGCTTGAAGAAAGTCAACTGTCTGATTAAAATACATCAAGAAATAAATATATTAACATAACACATAGAAGTCAGAAATTCAAATGTCACAGAGGCCAGGGAGATAATGTAGACAAGTCAGATGATTCTAGTGTTGAAAAAATAGGGGTTGGTGGGGACTATGGAAAAATGAAGCAAATCTGTCTCCCTGAATGGAAAGCTACTACTTAGTTCCAGGGTCAGTTAATGGTATGTGTGAATCTTCTGATTTTTCAAGACTGGCCAGAAATCAGATTTTTATGTGAAAGCCCCTGCTCTCTTAAATACTAGCAATTAATGAAATCATTTTCAAGCACTATGTGCAGGCGAAATAAAACACATTTAAGCCACCAGGTAGCAAGTTCAGATGTGGTGGTCTAATCAGTTGATACAGGTGAAAGAATTAAAAGGGCAGGGAAGTGTTGCTTCTCATTAGAATTCCCTCTCTACTATTTGATATCTCACCTTGTGTGTGATTATATGTTCATTGAAAATACCTTACTTGGCTTTTAATGCCATTATTTTTCATAAATTGCACCATTAATCTCTGTTCTTTATAGAAAAAAATGGAAAATACAGATGAACAAGAAAAGTAAAATCCATCCAAAATCTATACCCAAGGACAATCTCCACTGTTAGCATTTTTGTGTATGTTCATTATGTATATAGTCAAATTGAAATTATATTGTATAATCTATTTTGAAATATGACTTTTTCTACTTTACATATCCTGAGTATCAAATGCTTTACTTGGAGTTATCCTAAAATCCTAAAAACAAGGTTTGCGGGGAAGTGGTGGTGGTGTGACTGGAGAAGGCTGGCAATATCCATGCTCTCAGGGGCATGTGGGGAAGAATGTCCTTGCTCTCCATCTTAGTGACAACGTTGGCCCATCCCTTCTGTCATTAGTGGGGGTGCCAAATTTTTGAGATGTTGGTAGGTATGTGGGAGGAGGTTGGTAGGCATGGGGAGGACGTTGTTAAAAGCAAGAATACATTTTCCAGACAATATTTTGGCAGAAAAGCGGCGCCTTCCTAAGGTAGCCAAGTATTTTTAAGATATTCTTACTGCTTTCACAGGTTGAGTGGGTCCATCGTGTGAATGCTGCCTACTAAAAGGTATAAACATTTGAAAACATTTCTTTTGCACCAAATGTTCCTTCAGTTAAAATAACTTGAGTAAAGAATCTTTGAAAATGCAGATCTTATGTTACTTTTCCTGGAGAGCTTGAGAATATGAAAATTACAGGGTGGTCTTCTCTCTCCCAAAGCAGGAATGGGGATGTTACGGTGCTGTGCACTTTGAGTTCTCAAAAGACCATTGCTATGGTAATTTTGACCTGTTTAAACTGGTCCATGAATATTTGGATTTATAAAAGCTTCACCAAAGGAGTTGTGTGTTTTTTTTTTCTTTTTTAAATAAAGAGATTGGTTGAGAGGATCTTTGAGCCTGTGACTTTAGCCACAGAATTTAGTCTAAGAATCAAGAAATCCATGTCATATGGGTATAAGGCATGTCTACCACCTTTGCACAATTTGTAAATCACTCTTAAACATTCTGACAAATTTGCAGCAAGACTATTATTTGCCTGGGATGCAATTTCTACATTAAGATCCAGAAAAATTTTTGGATTGAACTTGATCACAATAGTGATTAATTACCAGGGCTTATATATGCATGTGATAATACTTGTAGTTGAAAGGAGGGAATAGAAGTAATGGTAGTAAAACATTGTTATGGGTTGAATTTTGTTCCGTCAAACCATATGCTGAAGTCCTAAGGCTTGGTGCCTGTGAATGTGACCTTATTTGGAAATAGGGTCTTTGCAGATGTATTCAAGTATCTTAGATAAGGTCAGACTGAATTAGGGTGGGCTTTAATCCAATATGACTGATGTTATAATAATGAGAGGAAGACAGACACAATGAGATGTCCATGTGAAGAAAGAGGCAGGGATCGGAGTGATGCATCAACAAGCCAAGGAACACCAGCACCTAGGAGAGGCAAAGAAGGATTGTCCCTTACAGGTTTCTGAGGGAGCATGACCCTGCTGACACTTTGATTTTGGACTTCTGGCCCCTAGAACCATGAAATAATAAATTTCTGTTGTGTTAAGCAGAGCAGTGTGTGGTATTTGTCACAGCAGCCACAGGAAACTAAGACAGTTGTGATCAGCTCCTGTGGTAGGTTTTTCTTGCATTATTATGGGCCAGTTCTCCTTTATTCCTCACAACAATCCCATGAAGCAGGGACGATTATTGTGCCCATTTTACAAATTGAGGAAACTGAAGTTTGAGCATTTTAAGGACCTTGCTAAAGCTCACACAGCCAGCAAATATTACAGCTTGCATTGGAGTTGAGGCTTACCTTTGGATTTTTAGCTGCTATTCTATCCTAGAGGACTCTGATTTCTACTTTCCCTTTGGTAATACTCATTTTAATGGCAAAGGTGAAGTTCAAGGGAAATCTTCTCTCTCAAATAGATGTGAACCCAAGATCATTACCCCCAACCCCAATCTTGGGTGAGGCGGGTTCAATAATAATATCATTATGGGGGCTTGTATAATCTATTAACCTTACACTTTTATATTTATGGTCAAAAACTACCCTATAAACCACAATAGACTATCTGCTTTTAAAAGATTCCCATAAAAAATGGAGATAGTATAAAACATGCCCAGCAGACCTTCAGATCCACACTACCAAGAGAGAGACAGGCAGATATTGGCCAGGACTGTTTAACCTTTTAACACCAGGTTAAAAACGTGAGGTAAGGTTAAAAAGGTATAGCTAAGACCTACATTCCAAAGGGGAAAAAGAAGGAATCTCAAAATTTTGATCGTTTCTTAACTATGAGAGTTGCAAAAATGTTAAACAAATTGATTTGTGGTTAATAAGGTAAGAGCCGATTACATGAATAACACTAGTCATCTATTATATACATCTATCTGCCATCTTTTCATTCCTCAGAAGAAAAGAAAAAAACCTTTCAGGACCAAGCTATAAACTGATGGTCCAGAGGTTTTGTTTGGCCTATATGGTGTTTGAGAAAAAAATTTAAGAGTTGCTTCTATTGAAACACCAGATTTGGCATAAATGTTTGGTTCTCTCCCTTCTCTTTAAAAATGGCTAGAGGGTGGTGTTGGTATTGGAGGCTGATGAGTAGAATCAGGAAGGCTGTTGGCTGTACTTACAGTGATCTTGGCTTTAATGGCAGCCAGCTTCTCTTGGGCAGCCGTGAGGTCCGAAGTGGCTTTGCTCAATGCTTGGCGCTTAGGTTCCACATCACAGAATACCTCATAGAACCTCACAATGTTTATGACCCACGAGCAGAGACCAGCAGCTGCATAAGACTTGGTGGCCACAAACTCGGGATTGAACTCGGGGTCTTGGAGGTATGGCCTGATGGCTCTGAGGCAGTTATCATGAATGTTCTCCTTGTCAAAGTTGACAAGGGAGTCCAGGAAACCATCCACCTTGGCCATAGTGACCTTGGCAGCCTTCCAGCTCCGGTCCTTGGGCACCTTGCCCCCAGGGGCCATGAGCACCATCACGGCAGCGCTGACATTGCTGACAGCTGAAGGTGGAGAACCAAATGACTTCAGCTCGGTCAGATTGGTCTGAGAAAAGACAAGGAGGTCGTTAGAGAAAAATGAATGGGCATCCTTTGTCTTCGGCCACTAATGGAGTGAGGTTTGGAGTGATCAATCTGAAGGGACTGCTTTGAAGCCTGCAGCAGCCCTCTGAATTTTAAATATTGTGACTCATCAAAAGGAAACCAAAGCTACTCCCCAGCAGTTTCAGACTTCCTTGAATGGTTAGCCAAGACTCAGCTCTGTTCTTTCAGCACTCTGACTGACTCGCGGCCCATTAGAAACACACAATTACTTCACATTCAACTGAAAAATATAAGGATGCCAACATACTCTGAAATATGAGGCATGCCATGAATAAAAGATAAGGTTATTATAAATTAATTTCCATCCTGGATCACAGAGAAAAGCACTGTAACCCAGCTAAATTTTTTTCTTTAATTAAACTGCTTTGTTCCATGAGCTTGTTCTAACTACACTTGACTCTCCTGATAACAAAGTGGCATTTTCTGCCAAGAAAGAATTCAGAAAGAATGCTAGGCCCAGCCCCCACAGTCAGCTGCCTGTGCTAGACTTGAGTTTGTCCTTTGCTCTGAGTTTCACTTGCTCCAGAAAGGTATAGCTGAAAGGGTGGATCTTGGAAGTCACTTAAACTTTCTCTGTCTCAGCACTTTTACCTGTAAATTGGGAAGAAGGGAACCACTAATCTAGAAGTGAAATTGTGTCATAAATGCCTGTGAAGTTGATTTAAGAACTGCTGTGACTATCAATGAGATGGTTATCACCTAGAAAGCACTTGCTTTCAGGGCTAATTTTTGTAAATGGTGAAAATCTTGATTTCAAAGTTTACATCTTTTTGTCAAATTAATTTGGGGTGGTCGTGGGCCAGGGAGACCATGAGTGTGGGGCATTATTTCTAGATCCTAGGAAGATGCATCCATTTGCTCTCTGGACTGCTTTCCTATTTGCCCATGACAAACTTGTCAGGGGTAGGAATGACGGAAAGCACAAGTGCGAGGGATTACCTGTTGTAGTGCTTCTCCTGAGATGAAAGAGGGCAAAGTGAGAAGATACTTTTGTTTAGCCCTCAAAACAAAAACAAACAAACAACTGAAAAAATTTAATAGTATGTTAAGCATGACCAATGTATTGCATTGAGAAAATATAAAAATGGGGAATGGATGTAGCTCAGTAGTTGAGCACCTGCTTCCCATGCACAAGGTCCTGGGCTCAATCCCCGGTACCTCCTAAAAAAAAAAAAAAGAAAATATAAAAATGTATAAAGATGAAAGTTAATTCCATAACCTGGGTATATCATTGTTAATATTTAATTATAATTCCTTCTAGTTGGTTTTAATATCCATACTTATCTAAAAATCAATCATGGCAGAAAAAAGGTAAAAGAAAAGCTTGCTAAAGTACAAAGGGGTAGCTGCCCCAGCTCCAGCACTTTTCCTTACTCTGCTCTATGCTTTTCTTTTTTCTTGGGGATTGAATGACGTCCCCTATAAAACCATGTTCAAATCTTAATCCAGGTTCCCGTAGGTGTGAACCTATTTGCAACTAGGATCTTCGAAGATCTTATTAGTTAAGGTGTGGGCTCATTTGTGAATAGAATCTTCGAAGATCCTATTTAGATGAGGCCAAATTGAGTCAGGGTGGGCCTTTGTCCATATGACTGGAGGCCTTATGAGCAGAGGAAACTTGATGCAGGCAGTCAGTGGGAGCCAGAAGTCACTGAAATCAGAAGGGCAGACACAAAGAGAGAGGGATTGTCACGTGATGGAGGTTTCCTGGAATCCAGGAGAATGCAAGCTCTGCCACTAACATTAATGTTGGACTTCTAGCCTATGAAATCATGATATGATAAACTCCTGTGGTTTAAATCAATCAGTGGTATTTGTCACAGCAGCCCTGGCAAAACTAAGAACATAGCATCTGCCATGTTCTAATACATTTTATAAATTACCTATTTATTATGTTTATTGCTTCTTACCCCTTTTTCCTGCTAGATTATAATTTTCTTAGGGGCTGGATGTATCACATGTACACAGAAATCCCTGGCACTCAAAAGGCAGTCAATAAATATTTGTCAAGTAACTAAATGAATGAATAAATGTGAGTGCATATTCATTCATTTGGCAAATACTTATGTAGTATGTGTCAGGTATTATTTTCAGTGATGTGGATTCAGTGGAAGCAAGAGAGGCAAAGTCCTTTTGCTCATTCAGATCAGGGCAGAGGGATAGGCAACAAAGAGGTAAATCTTTAATGTTTTGGATAGTGATTAGTGCTTTGAAAAAAATCAAAGAAAGTTAATGGGATAGAGGACTCTTGGGATGCTAGGGAGGTCTGGGAAGGCTCTTTGAGAACATGACATTTCAGCTGGTACTAAAGGATGGGAAAAAGGCAGCTCTATAGGGATCTGTAGGGTGACTATAATTGGCAGATGAGTCGGCATGGGCAAAAGCCTGGAGAAGGCATGAGCTTGGCTATTAGGTAGAGCATAGGGGATAGTCAGGACAGCAGTAGAGATGAGAGCCGAGACCACAAGAGGCTCCAGAAGCCACAGAGAGGTGTTTGGATTTTATTTTAATTTCAGTGGGAAGCCACTGGAGGCTTTTGGGAGAGAGTGAAATGATCCAATGTCTGCTTTGAGAGCTTGTAGCCATGTGGCTGACTGTGGCCAGGCAGGAGTGGAAGCAGGATCAAGTTAGGGAAGCTGTAGTCATGCTCTAGACAGGAAGGAGACTAAGGGCAGCTTGGGCCAGCATTCTTATAATGGAGATGGTAAGAAGGGGCTGCATCTGGAACACATTTTGGAGAGAGTGTAGGGTAGACTGGTGGGCTGGGCGGCTGCATTTCCATCCCTCAGCCTGGAGGAACAAGGGGAAGGATGCCTACCAGGACACACAGAGAGAAAACCACCTGGGGATGGAACCTGAGAGAAGCTGTGAATTTCAGCTGAGGGCAGTTGGAAGCCAAAGGAGTAAATCCCTAGATCTCACTCTTTCCCTCCTTCCAATTTCCTTCCAGTAGAAGCCAAGTGGAAACTGGAGGGCAAGAGAGGCCCATTGCTATATATCAGTCTCCTCAGGTACAGAAAAAACACGGTGGGGAAGGGTGAAGAGTAAATGGGTGGAGGTGGGGGTGCAGCCAATGGAAGATTTCCAGTATGATTTATAAGAGCTCTTTATATATTAAGGATATTAACTATTCTCATATGTATTACAAATTTCTTTTAAAGTTGTGTTTATGATATTCTGTGATACATGGAAATTTAAAGTTTTTATGTAGCCAAATTTAGTAATTTTTTTTTCCCAAATGATACCGTCTTTTGTTTTTACGCTTAGAAAGATCTTTCCCATATATTAAAATTTACAAGACCTTATGATAATTTTTCTATTTCTTTTACAGTTTCATTTTTTCTTATTCTTAACAGTAATACTGTTCTGTCCTCTTATAAAATACACATTTACTGAGGAATATTCAGCAAAGATATAAACGAAAAAAGAAATCGCTCATAATTTCGCTACTCAGAGATAAACATTATTTATATCCTGGTGTTTTTCATTTCAGTATCTTTCTCTGTCTCATTCATATATATATATTATATACACACACACATTCATATACACTTACTTACACACACATGCATATACATATGAATCATTCTCACCCTATTTTTTGAACCTACTTTTTCTCTGAAAATATACCTTAAACTTTTTTCACATTATTATTATTATTATTTTTTTTTTTTTGAGGTACCCAGGCTCGGGATTCAACTCGGGATGGCATATGTGGGAAGCCGGAGCTCAATCACTGAGCCACATCAGCAACCCATCATGTCATTATTTTTGTAAAATGTGATTTTAAATAAAGGATGCATCATCTTTTCTCATTTGAATGTACCAAAATTTATCTAGCCAACTCAATATTGCTGGACATTCAGGTTATTAAATCCCTAACAGTGGATTATAGATAGGAGCTTTTAATGACATTAGAACCAAATAAACAAAAAATCCAATTGGGACTTCAATTAGAATTCTACTATAAACTAATTCGAGGAGTAGTGCTATACTTATAATAGTGAATCTTTCCTAACACAAACTTGGTATATATATTTGTTTAGTCACATCTGATTTTATAGACCTTGTATTAGTCAGCCAAAGGGGTGCTGATGCAAAGTACCAGAAATCTGTTGAATTTTATAGAGGGTATTTATTTGGGGTAAAAGCTTACAAGCCCTAAAGAGTCCAACTCACAGTACCATTAAGAGGTATTTTCTCACTCAAGTCTATTGTCACGTGTTGAAGCAAGATGGTTGCCGATCTCTGCGAAGGTTCAGCCTTCCTCTTCCTCTTAAGTCTCCGTGGGCCCAGCTTCTTCCGATCTCAGCTATAGGCTAGAGGGCTCGTTTCTTTCCGGGCCTTCTCAGCTGCTCAGGGCTCTGTTCTTTTCAGCTGCAAAATATCAGGCAAATGGCTCCGCTCTCTTCTGGGGTCCACCAGATCATAATTCTCTCCTCTGCTGTGTCTATGGAGCTCTTTCTTCTTTTCTCTATGTGTCTTCTTCCGTGAGTGTCCGTTTATATAGCCCACCAAGGGGGTGGGAACTCAACCCTGAGTTACACCCTACTGATGTGGTTGAATATAAAGCCCTAATCTTGATTTAATCAACTAATCATAAAACCTTTGAATTTAATACAATCAAAGAGGTATCACACCCAGAGGAACTGACCAGTTTATAAACATAATCTATATCTTTTTTGGGAATTCATAAATAATATCAAACTGCTACAGATATCAATAAAGATGTATAGTTTTCTTCACATAGTTTCAACAAATTTCTTTATGCTTATTTGTACCTTATGTTTTGTTGCTATTCAGAATATATATTTTCTAACTGGCTGCTGGTGATGATAGGAAAGCTATTAAATTTTGTAATTTTATAATGGGCTTTAACCTTTCTCTTATTATATGCTTAGAAAAATCCATGAATGTCTAGTTCACAATATTCATATGACTATTTTTCATGTATTATTTCATTGGCTAGAAATTCTAGGACAAATCTTTCAAAATGGCAGTGAATCAGTCATTAATGTATTTTTTCCATGTTAATGTGATTATGTCTAATGTTCCGCTATTAGATAGGATGTTTTGCTTTTGGTTTGTATAGACTGCCATCTGTTAGAAAAATATTCAAATAGTCTTTCATTCCTGTTTTCCTAGAGTTTTCATGAGGAATGGATATTGAATTGTTAAATGTCATTTTATAAGTGCCAAGATGACTATAGAACTTTTCTCCTTTGATTTATGACTGGGAGTCATTTTATTAATAGCCTTATATCAGAACAAAACCTACCAGTTGGGTGGCATATTGTTTTTTCTTTTTTAAGATTTATTTAATTTATTTATTTCCCCCCGCCCCCCCCCCCATTGTTTGCGCTCACTGTCTGCTCTCTGTGTCTGTTCATTGAATGCTCTCTGTGTCTGCCTGTCTTCTTTTTAGGAGGCACCAGGAACTGAAACTGGGACCTCCCATGTGGGAGGGAGGTACCCAGTCACTTGAGCCACCTCCACTCCCTGCTTGCTGTATCTCTCATTGCGTTTCCTCGTGTGTCTCCTCTGGTTGCATCATCTTGTTGAATCAGCTCGCCATGTCAGCCTGTGGTATCAACTCACTGTCTTGCCTGTCTTCTCCAGGAAGCACCGAAAACCGAACCTGGGACCTCCCATGTGGTAGGCGGGTGCCCAATTGCTTAGCCACATACACTTCCCCATATTGTTGTTTGAATAAACTGATGGATTTGATTTGCTAGTATTTTATATAGATGTCTTATCCCACTGTTCAAAACTAGATTAATCTTGTGCTATGTCTATCACATTTAGTATCAAGCTTATCATATAATGAAGGCCTTGGGAAGTCCTGTAGAAAAGAATCCTGTCCAATTCTGTTACCTGAGAATTTCCCAAATTATTTGATTATAAAAATCTACTTTTTACATTACTTGTTAAAATCAGGTTAAAAGACATATGATAGACTGGGAGAAAATACAACCTGCATACTAAAGGATTAATAGTAAAAATTAATAAAGAATAACTGAATCAATAAGAAATAGGGAAACTATCTTAGAAGAAAATAGGCAAAGCTGAACAGGTAATGGACAGAAAAAGAAGTCTATATGTTTGAAAAGATGCCTAGGAATTGAGGCATTTAAAATTGAAGTAAAAATGAAGATTTTTGCTTATTTTATTGTGAAAAATTAAAATGAATATAAGTAGGATTGGCTAGGATTTGGGAAAAGCAGTACTCTCATAACTGTAAATGGAACAGCCATTTTGGATAGAAATTTGGCAGTGTCTATAAAAAAAAGAGCATAATATTTGTATGAGTTTCCTATTGTTGCTGTGACAAACTGCCAAAAATTTATTGGCTTAAAAGAATACAAATTCATTATCTTGCAGTTCTGGAGGTCAGAAGTCCTGAAATCAAAGTGCTGGCAGGACTGGTTCTTTTTGAAGGCTCTGGGGAGAGTCTGTTCTGTGCTTTCTCCAGCTTCTAGAGGCTCTCCTTGTTTCTTGGCTCATGCCCTGCATCACATTGCCTTTTCTCCCTCTGCCTCCATCATCACTTTGCCTTCTTCTTCCTTTGACCTTCTTGTCTCCCTCTTATAAGGACCCTTGTAATTACATTTTGGGTCCACCTGGATAATCTAAAATAATCTCCCTACCTCAAAATCTTTATCTTAATCTTATCTGTAAAGTTCCTTTTGCCTTACAGGGTAAAATTTGTAGGTTCTGGGGATTATAATGTGGATATCTTTGGGGCCATTATTCAGCCTACCACCCTGTTTTACCAAATAATTGACTTCTTATGTGGCCCAGAGAAATACTTGCACATATGCAAATAGATGTCTGTATAAGGGTATTTGTATTGTAAAAAAAGGAAATAAACTAAATGCTCAACAATAGATGGAAAGTTAACTAAATGCAGTACATTTATAATATAGAATACTAGGAAGTATTAAATAAACATAGTTTCAATATATTTAACATAGTTTCAATATATATCAATATATATGAAATAATTTTGTTATTCAAAGGGAAAATATGTTGGTATTATCCATTTATGTTTAAAATGGATTTTACATTTATATGAATGTAAATGCATAGAAAAATTGCTGGAATAGATGCACACCAAATTGTTAACAGGAATTACCTCCTGGGAGAGGATGGTGCTGGGGTGGGAAATGAGGTGACTTTATATTTTGCCTTATATATTCTATATGTTTGGATTATTTTTAACCATGAAAATGTAATTATATATTATTTGTATAAATAAAAAATAAGTCTATTGTAAAAAAGTTCATGAGAAATAAATAGAGAATTCTAAGTAACTTTGTGTATGAAAAAAAAGGCCATGAAATTGCAAGGAAAACCATTCCACTGCTAAAGCAGGAAAAGTTATACTAGATCTATTTCAGTCTGGCTATACAAGAGAAATAAAACTGCAAAAAAAGAAGACTTAAAATGTGCAGAGACTTGCTAGCAAGCTCTGATTCACAAGTATTCTTTATGTATTAACTAAGGATTTATCGTTAACTTTGAAAATAGAGAGAAAACAGGGAAGTGTTTCTTAAAAACCAGAGTCCTGTGAATGCAGAAGGGTTTGAGGGCTGTCCAGGAGTCGTTGGGTTCATGAAGCAATATTTATCCTTACTGTAGCAGTTTGATATAGTTATGAATTCCAAAAACAGATATTGGATTATGCTTGTAAACTGGTCTATTCATCTGGGCATGATTAAATTATGATTAGGGCTTTGATTGGGCCACGTAAGTAAGGTGTTGAGCCCCGACCCTTAGTGGGTGGGGTCTCAAAGATAAAAGACATGGCAAAGGACAGAGTTGGAGTTTTTGAGTTGGAGTTCTGATGCAGAGTCTTGAGCTGGAGTCCCGGTAAGTAAGCATACAGAGGAGCTTGGTCGTGAGGAAGGAGTGAAGGCCCCGGGAAAAGAGACAAGCCATTTGCCTGACAGTTCACAGTTGGCCTTGTGGAGAGAGGCAAAGGCTAGAGAGCCTCATAGTCTACAGCTGACACTGTGGAGGAAACAGAGGAGCTGAACCCAGAGAGAAATGGAGCCCCGGGAAGAGAGGAACCCAGGAAGCCTGAACCCTCGCAGCCATCGGCAGCCATCTTGCTCCAACATGTGGCAATAAACTTTGGTGAGGGAGGCAACTTATGCTTTATGGCCTGGTAACTGTGGGCTTCTACTCCAGATAAATACCCTTTATAAAAACCAAACGATTTCTGGTATTTTGCATCAGCACTCCTTTGGTTGGCTAATACACTTACCATGCACAATGTACTCTGATCCATTCTACTCTATAAAAAAAAAAAAAAAAAAAATGTTGTTTGAGGCCCATTAATGAGTTGCAACCTGAAGACTGTAAACATGGGTCTACAGGATTATCTTAAACTTCTTAGTGATGCTCACAGACTCTTAATGATTTTGCCCAGCTTACCTTTCCAGTATCCTTGCCTACTTCACCTCATGAGGCATTCAATTCTGTACCCACGGCTCAAACAGCCCATGCTCTTTCATGCATCCATGATTTGCAAACACTGCTCCTTCCTGGAATGTTCTTTTCTACCCTCTTCTCCATGTAGTGAAATATTCATCCTTACGTTCCCTGCTTCGTGGGCTTTCTTTTCCCTATTTCCTACCTGGCCAGGCAATTTGCTATGCTTTCTTCGGTGTTCTCAAGTTATTGAAAATTTTTAATTTGTATTTCTGTTAATGTGATACACAAACACAATTTAAAAAGTCCAATATAGCTACAGAGCTTAGAACAAAACACAGGTCCACCCCCCTCTCGAATGCCAGCTCCCCAGAAGCCACCACTTACACCTTTTTTACCACTTACAACTTTTTCCATCATTCTGGAATGCTGCCTTTTTTGGTTTAAAAATATTATCAAGTAACTTCCTACTGTAGAGTGTGAATATTTATTTTCACTTTCCTCCTTTCCCTCCCAATGGTCCCCTACATGTGGTTATATAAAATTTTAAAATTACATCTACATGAAGTATTTACATGATTATTTGTAAATAATTGTTCACCTTGGATTACAGTTTCTTTCTTGTATACTTTTAATTTTTTCCAGAAGATAATATTACCTTTATTAGTGTTTTCTCATAAGGTGACTTTTGGGCAGACACCTGAAAGAAGGGAAGGGAACCAAGGAGATGCCTGAGGGAAGTGCATTCTAGGCAAAGGCAACTCCTAGTTCAAAGGTCCTGGGGTAGGATTTTGCCTGGAATGTTGGAGCATAAAAGGAAGGTCAGTGTGGGTACAGTGGAATGATAACAGAAAAAGTAATAACTTATGTGGTGAAAGAGATGACACAGGCAAAATCATGCAGGGTCTTATAGGTCATGGTAACGGCTTTGGATTTTATTCTGAATGCAATAGGAAGCCAATGGGAGATTCTGATCAGAGGGATGGCATGGCCATACTTCTGTTTTAAGACTATTACTTAGACTGCTGTGATTGGCAAAGATAGGAGCAGAGAGACCAATTAAGAGGCTATTTATTGCAATAGTCCAGGAAGGAGACGATGGTGGCTTGGACCTGGGTGGTAGCAGTGGAGGTGATATGATCAGTTGAATTCTGGATATTTTTATAAGGTAGAATTGATAGGATTTGCTAATGGTTGGGTAGGAGTGTGAGATAAAAAGACCATTAATTCTTATTTGCCCTTCTCTATGATATGGAAGAGAAATTGAGGTATCAAGAACTCTAGGCTACACAGCTAGTTAGAGGAAAGTACTTATTATGTTACCTGGACATAGTAGGCATTCACTAAAAATTAACTTCACATTCTCTGTAGCAGAGGTTGTCCAGATTTCAAATCCAGTGCTATTTTCTTTACCCTATCCCATCATGTCCTTGATTTACATTTCTTTATATTTATTTTTACCGGTCAATCAGCCAACTAACTAACCAATCAAACAATTAACCAGAAGTATTTATGGGATGCTAACTCTATTTTCAGTTCTGTGGAAACAGAAGTGATAACACTAGTTATAATAACATCAACAAAA
The DNA here is from genome assembly GCA_026826555.1 of Tolypeutes matacus. Classification (NCBI taxonomy): domain Eukaryota; kingdom Metazoa; phylum Chordata; class Mammalia; order Cingulata; family Chlamyphoridae; genus Tolypeutes; species Tolypeutes matacus. The sequence continues at coordinate 8,548,793 of JAKSZT010054052.1, read as the reverse complement.
ACAACACACACATATTGAGTAGCTACCCTCTGATAGCTACTTTTCATGCATTATCTCATTTAATCCTTATAACCACCTTATCAAGAATATATTACTAAACCCCATTTTACAGATGAAGAAATGGAGACTCAGAGAAGATAAAAAGTTTCCCAGAGCTACACAGCTAGTAAATAATATAGCCAGTATTTGAACTTCAGGTCATCTTAGAAAAAATATAGTCTCTGTTTCAAATATTGTATGAGAGGCATTAGTCTTCTTGTTAAGAAAAGACTGGTGAACAAGGCATGGAATTGCATAAATCAAGGGGTCACATCTTCTGTGTGCTAGAAATCAGAGAATGGAGAAATTGATCTGGAATATAAGTTTGGTTTTGAAATATGGGTAGGATTTAAATGGGAGTGAAATGAAAGAAGAGGGAATTCTAGATGATAAGTGGGGTGCATATTGCCTAATCAAAGGCCTGGCAACTGCAATGGATCCTGGAGGGAGGGGGCAGTGAGAAACCTAGCCTAGATATATCAAAGATTTGTGTTGAAAAGTTGTGGCATGATTGGGCATGACTTAAGACCTTTACAGTCCCTAGGCACCCTTATGTTTGGAGATCTACCATTCCATCTCATAAGAAATACTAAACTGCAGTCACATCAAGAATTAAATATAATTTGGATATGAAATATGTAACAGGACTTTATGATGTACTAGTTTAGTCTCAGTTTTGCTGAGGCTCCAAGCCAATCAATGCTACCTTAGAAAGTGAGGTGTGGATGGCCATACAAAACTAATAAAAGAAGGTTTCAAAAGACCAGTTTTTTACTTTTAGGCCTTTCACCTGCATTGAGGGTAGGTAGTTGAAATTAAAAGAGAATTTTTGGTGAGAATTATTGGTGTGCTGTAAGTCTCACTCATCCTTTGAGGGACGTTGTAGGACTGCTACCCATTTCCCATCAAGTCAGGAGGGAAAGGTTTTAAGGAGACCATTCAGATGGCTTAATATGTTTCCCCTATAGTTTGAAGGACACCATGGACTGGCGTCTGACTTAGATTCCAGAAATCTAGAGGGTGTGAGACTAGCTGGCCAGGGCCCTGACAGTGGGGCCAAGCAGAGTTAGCTGCACTGGGTGACCAGCCCTCTCAGAACTTGTTGGAATAAAGGAGGCACAGATGTCTCCCGTGGCCCAGAGGCGAGCCATTGCACAGGAGAGCTGTCATAGAGCAGTGTTTGATCTTGCCCAGAGGGTCCATTTGAAGGGGGCAAGCTGAATAGCCAGATTCTCAGGAAAAGGAGGAAGCAAGCTGCAGGAGATAGATCCTGATAACTGGCGGAGGGTTTCCAAAGCACCTATGAGAGCAATCCAACAGAAAAAGGCTCAGCTTTATAAAGAATCACTTTGCCCTTAATTAGTCAATGCCTTTAATTAGACCCACAGGAATGAATGACGGGCTAGAGTAGACTTACTGTTATTCTACTATAGATTTATTGTGATTCTAGCAATGGATGAACTTTTATCATTGATGTGGAGGCAGTGGCCACTGGAGGTTCTGAGGGGAGGGAGAGGGAAAATAGGTTTAATATGGGGGTATTTTCAGGACTTGGGAATTGTCCTGAGTGACATTGCAATGATAGATACAGGCCATTATATATTTTGTCATAACTTACAAAATTATGTGGAAGAGAGTGTAAACTACAACGTAAACTAAATCCACACTTAGTGGCAATTTTCCAAAATGTGTTCATCAATTTTAACAAATATACCACACTAATGAAGGATGTTGTTAATGTGGGATAATGTACGAGGGGTAGAGAGCAGGGTATATGGGAATCTCCCATATTTTTTATGTAACATTTATGTAATCTAAGTATCTTTAAAAAATAAAAAAGTATATTATATATATATATGTAAAGACCCACAGATATTTATAAATAACTGTGCACATCACTTCTAATTAGGGATAAAAATGGTGTTATCTAAAATCAACAGATTGGCTGTCCCCAAACTAGGGGATACTTAGAAATTAGAAGTAGAGACTGGATGAAAATTTAAAAGATAATGTGGAAAACAAAATGCGTCCACTGCTAAACAATTCCATTCCACTTAAAAATGTTCAACTAATTTTTGTAATTTTTGTAGCTTAACTGCATTAACCAGTAATGGATTCCAATGTGTTTCTCAAAATAATCAAAGTTGCCTTAAGAATTAACAACAACAACAACAAAAGAAACAGAAAATTCTTAGCTGTATGTAGCAAATCTCAGCTCACACTCTTCACGAGGAAGATAATGTGTGCTCCTAGTGAAAACCCACCCTACGACCACTGCATTTGTGGGATCAAATGTACATCTCACAGCACCTCACCAAAATGGTATTACTGTCCTTTCCTTGCATGTTGTTTCATAGAACATCTCTGTTTTCCAAATGGAGGGGATTGAACAGTAAGGGTCAGCTTTTAAATACCTCTTGATGACATGAGTCTGGTCTCTCCCTTCTTTTTCCTTCTTCCCTTTACCCCTAAATGCATGGTTATCCAACCGGAAAAAAGGTGTGGCAGTCTGAGATTATTTTATGGATCCCAAAAAGAGAAATATTATGCCATAAACTAATCTGTTTTCTGGGCGTGATACCCTTTGATTGCATTAAATTTAGCTGAGGACCTTTGATTAGATTACCTGTTAAGACAGATACAGGGATTTTTATTGGACTATGTCAGTGAGGCTAGACTCAGGTTGAGTTCCCGCCCCCTTTCTGGGTCTGATATAAATGGACACTCACTTTGACAGACACAAGAGAGAGAGAGCTCTGCCAGTTTTGACCCTGTCATGTGATGAGGCTCAAACAGCTAAGGCCCAGGGGAGAGATGAGACATTTTCCTGATAGCTTACAGCTGAAATCTGGGAAGAGAGCAGAAGAGCCGAGACTGATATAGAAGGTCCAGAAAGAAACAAGCCCTATGTCAGGAGAGAGAGGACTACAGGCTCACTTAAGCATGAAGCCTCAAGTGGCTGGGTCCATGGAGCTCAAGAGGAAAGGGTGAACCTGGAGGGGAAGGCAGAAACCTGGGCAGAGATCAGCAGCCATCTTGCTTCATCACATGGCAATACGCCAGGATCAATAGTACTGACCTTGGTGAGAAAGCATCTCTGATGGTGCCTCAATTTGGACTTTTAATGGTCTGGGAACTGTAAGCCTTTACCCCAAATAAATACCCTTTATAAAAGCCAACAGATTTCTGGTACTTTGCATTGGCAGCTCTTTGGCAAACTAATAGAAAAGGTTAATCATGAAAAATGAAAAAAGAAAGAAAAAGCTAACTATATGTTTCACCCACTAGAATAAATTTAAAGGGAACCAAAATAAAATTTCTTTATAGATATATCTCAAGGGACATGCTTGTTCTACCATCTAAGTTGAATTTAGTTGATGTACAATTACATGTTACTACCAATTAATTACACATTTACTAATTTTGATTTTGTATATTTTTTTCATAACTTGGAGCCAATACTTTATTTTAGTTTCAGATTTTCATGGAACCTGTGGTGGTTTGAAGCTGTATATACTCCAGGAAAACTTGTTCTTAAGTTTAATCCTTTCCTGTGGGTGTGAACCCATTTTAAGTAGGACCTTTTGATATGGTTACTTCAAATAAGATGTGGCCCATCTCAATCAGTATGGGTCTTAAAACTAAACTGGAGGGAAGCGGATGTGGCTTAAATGATTGAACTCCCGCCTATGACATGGGAGGTCCCGGGTTCGGTTCCTGGTGCCTCCTAATGAAGATGAGCAAGACAGTGAGCTGACACGATGGGCTGGTGTGGAAACTGATGCAACAAGAGACACGAGGAGGAAAGCATAATGAGACACAACAAAGCAGGGAGAGGAGGTGACTCAAGTGATTAGGCACCTCCCTCCCACATGGGAGGTTCTGGGTTCGGTTCCCGGTGCCTCCTAAAAAAGACCAGCACACAACAAACAGACACAGCAAATGCAAACAATGAGGTGGTGGGGAGAAATAAACAAGATAAATCTTAAAAAAAAAAACTAAACTGGAGTCTTTTGTAAGCAGAAAGAAATTAAGTCATAGGGAAAGAAAGCTACAGAAAGCTAAACAAGAAGCTAAACAACAATGGAACCTGGAAGAGAAGGGAGAGAACAGGATACACTGTCATGTGCCTTGCCATGTGACAAGCTAAGGACCAAAGATCGCCAGCAGCCAGCTCCAGAACACCACAGTCTTTGGGAAGAAAGTATTGCCTTGATGATACCTTGATTTGGACATTTTCCCAGCCTCAAACCATGAGCAAATAAATTTCCATATTTAACCTGATCCATTTCATGGTATTTGCTTGAGCAGCCTAGGAAACTAAAATAGGACCTTAAAAAGCTCATGTGTTCTATAACACCTAATGGGTAAAATGATCTGGGATAGTATAGATCTCTGGGCTTAGATTCTGAAGACATAACTTTCAAGTCCCAGCTCTAATATTTAGGTTTGTAACTCTGGGCAGGTCACTTCCCTCTCAGGGCTTTGGTTTTCTCATGTGTGAAATGAGGAGGCTGGACCAGTGGTCTCTCATGTCCTGATTGGTTCTAAGTCTCCCATCTTTGGTACCTCATGGATCTTGGCATATAGTCAGTTTCAATAAATGAATGTTTGCTTATTGAATAAGCTGGAGTCCACCCTAAGCACTCCCAGTGTTGTCCTTGTATCTTTTGGGAACACAGGGGTGCTGAGTTCCCTTTGGGTCACAGAAGGAAGCAAAGGGATAATCTGGGGTCCCACACCATCCTCCTACCTTGTTGAGGGTATTGAGAGCTGCCTGGGCTGCCATGAGTGCTGGCTCTGCCTTGGCCAGATCTTCCTCACAGTCCTTCTGCTTCTGCTTAACCTCTAGCATGATGAGGGCCACCTTCTGTTCCTCCTCGTCTGCAATGGCTTTTTCTTTGCTCACTTTGTCGGTCTCCACACCCACCACCTGAATCAGTTTGTCCGCATCTTCATTCTTCTGCTTCAGCTCCACTTCCTGGGTAGCCAGCTTGGCTTTCAGATCATCTACCTGTATCCGAGAAGCATAGGGCTTATCAAGAGGAGTGACCAGAGAGTCTGGGGGTAGGCCCCTGAGGATCCAGGTCTGCAGACCAAAGGTGCAAAGCTCAGATGGACCAACACCTGGGAAAGGAAAGGAATGTGGGCTCCCTCTTCCCTCTGCAGACAATATAGTAGAAGATTCGAAACAGCCCACACCCCAACCTTTCTCCTCAATGCCCCAAGTGATTTAAATTGCTTCTCACTGACACTGGTGCCTATGTTTTATAAAACTTAAAATCCACTTCTGTGCCTAGCATACTACTTTGCATATGGTAGGTCCTTAATAAAAATCAGTCTTTGGTTAATTGAAATTGTCCAATGTGGAGTGTGCTAAGGATTCAACAAGAGATAAAAAGTGAGTGTGCATCCTTAAACAAATAGATGGCCAGGTTGAAATGGGACAGTGAGAATCCCAACATTCCAGGCCAGCTGGATTCCCCATATAGTTTCCCAAGTGGTATGTAGTCTGCAGGCAGGAATGAAGTGATGGGAATATCAGCACCTTGGAAATCACCTTTTTCTTTAATCAGCTGGAGAGAAAGGAATGTTTTTTCCAGCTACATTCAGGTTAGTATAGTGCAGTGATTTTCAGAGTATGATCTATGGACCAGCTAGTTAGAAATGCAAATTCCCATGCCCAGCTCCAAACCAACTGTATCAGAAATTCTGGGGCTGGGGCCCAGCAATCTGTGTTTTAACAGGCCCTAGAGGTGGATGCCTGTCTAAGTTTGATCAATGGCATAGCATTATGGCCCTTTCAGATGCTAAGGGAAGTCTCAGACCAATTTATTTCTGGAAAGTAAAAAGGCCATTTGTATTTGCAGTATGGCCCATAAACTTTACATTCCAAAATGACCTCTTGCCTCTCATTTTTCTATTTCATGCAACAAGCAAAGATTACTTCAGAGTTCCTCAAACACGTCAAACAGATTCAAGTGTTTTATGATGCAAAATGCATAAGGGGAAATATAAAACTGAGGCTTAGATACTGCTAATAATTCCCTTTTCTTGGCAGATCAAAAGGAAAGAAAAGGAAACGGGGAAAAAAAAGAATGCTGTTTAATTTTGTGTATTCATAGAAACTGGAGACTTTGTATTAACCTCAAATGGAAGCCTGCTCCCTAGAACTCGTCTTATATTCACACATTGGAAGGTTAATCCATTTCCATCTCCTGTTGTTCAGCTGCAGAGAGTTATTTCTACAAGGACAAAGATGCAATTGTAAATCAAAATGATTGAGGCGCATAATCACTCCAGTCAGCAAACACACCAGTAACTTTTTGTTTCTTTTTAAATCTTGGGAGATTTGAGAAAATTGAAGTGTTTTTTCTCATATATATTTTTTCCTTTGTTGTTTTGTTTTGTTGATTGCAGATATGGCTGATGACCTTAGGTCTAAGGTAAATAATCACCAGTACTGTGGATAGGAGCTTTACAGCTCGAAAGTTGGGACATAGGGTGACATGAGTGTCCTGCCAGTCAGAATTAGGCTGCTCCCCACAAAGCTACCAAGAAGGCATGACTCAGGCTCATTCTGTGGCTTTTCTGCACTGGAACAGGAAATTGAAATAGGTTACTTTAAACTGCCTCTTCTCTTTTTCCTTTTTCAAAACATTAGAGCCACACTTTGGATCTCTTTTATTTAGGCATATATTAACCTGGATAGGAAGATGAAGAGGGAGAGTGTGGCAAACTCTGAAGCCCTGTGAATATTGATTGTGTGGGGTAAATGGGGGGCAGGGGGGAGGTTGTGCTACCGAGTGGGGGCATGACAGGGTGCCTACTCCCAAAGGATTATAGGCACGGAAAACTGTGCCACACTTGACTCGTAGGAAACTGAGACAATATAATTCAAGTCATTACCCTTCTTCAAGGACCAGGCACAGGATGTTAAAGAGAGAGGACAGGCTTCCAGGATGTTCTTTCCAGAGCACCAGAGACCTTGGGAATAAAGCTGAGAAGGAATCAGAAGAACTGAAAAGGAGTATTTGAGCAGACAAAAGTGCATGGTGTCTTCCCTGTGGGCCTATGAGGGAGAAGAGTTTTCTGCTGGCAGCTCTAGGCTTTTGGGAGAGGAACTGACAGAACTTGTGGATAAAACCCTATATGCAGAGAACTGGCAAGGACCTCTAGGTCTTTTATGAACATTTCTTCAATCCAACAGTTCTATCATTCTCATGAATACATACACCTGAGTTAGATAAGGATGCGAGTACCACAATGGCTTCTGAATAGCGCCAGCAAGAGATAAAGTGAGACCTAAGATAGGGTTGGGGGCCCTGACTGTGCGAGAAAAACCAACTGTGAATACTTAAGCTGCAGCAGAGACAGAAGGTGCCATCTAATGACCCAGCAAGACCAGCCACATATCAGAGCCAGCGAGAACTGGAAGACCCCACCATCACCTCCCTCAGACCTGAGGAGGAGAAGAAGGAAACAGCCCTGTGGTAAAGTTTGAACTCTGAATTGACTGTGTTTAAATCTTGAATTTGACTGAATATTTACCCCCCAAAGACTAAGTTTTTAACCTGAAGTGACCAAGTTACCTTGAAATGGAAAGATTAAGAGCTTTTCATACCTAAATGGAAAAAGTAGATCCAGAGCTATGTTGAAATCAGTTATAAAAACTAGTTACGTTTCTGACTACCTGAGTCCAAGTGTCTGATTATGCACCTAAAGTTGACAAATTTTACATTACTATACAATTGTTAATTACTCTCATTGTTACCATTATCATTACTACTTCTAACACAACTGTTTCTAAACAAATCTGAATTCTGTTTGAGCCAGAGCTTTGAGATTCATTTAGCCTACTCCTAAAGGATTATGGGCATGGAAAAATGTGCCACACTTGACTCGTAGGAAACTGAGACAATATAATTCAAGTCATTACCCTTATACCAAGATCATGATGATATGTTTCAGTGCTTTTCTACCAAAGTGAGGATTCTAGATGAAGGATATTTTTACAAGAAATATCATCATTATAACCATCAGCAAGTATTTACAGGCTATATATGATGCACACAGTATTGCCAAGAGCCATCCTGTACTCCCACCCTAAGCTTGCACATGATTTTGGAACTTGTTCATTTGTTTATGTGCCTATTCATCCACCATCTACCGACCCGTTCATTTATCCACCTACTATGTGCTAGCCCCTGGAGATAAAAGATAAATGAATCTTGGTCTCTGCCCTTGAATGACTAATAACAGAATAGTATAATATATGCAAGAGGAGAACCAGAATTCAAGGACAGAACCACAGAAAAGGGAATACACAACCACTCAGAGCCAAATTATTTAGGTCTTGATTATGACAAACCAACAAGGTAGGGACATATGTAAAGACAGAGATGTGAAACAGTCCTGGACTTCTGGAGGAACTTCAAATAGGCAGTGCTGTTGGACTTCAGGGTACAGTGTGGTAGAATGGAGGGAAAAAGGCTGGAACAATATGCAGGGGTAGAATGAAAGGGCTTCTATAGGAGGTCAGGGGATCTGAACTGTAAAATATAAACCATTAATGTTTACCAAAAGAGAATAATCAGACTTGTGGGTTGACAACTCTAGAATTATGATAGAAATTAGTCCAGAGCTTGGCTGGTTGCCAACATGGTAGTCACTAGCCCCATATGGTTATGGAGCACTTATAATGTGGCTTGTCCCAATTGAGATGTGTTATAAATGTAACATACACACTGGCTTTTGAAGATTTGGAACAAAAAATGTAAACTATTTTATTGATAACTTTTTAGATTGATTTTATAGGTTGAAATGATAATATTTTGGATATATTAAATATAAATATAAGTTATACATAATATAAAAATATATTATCAAACTTAATTTCACTTGTTTTACTTTTTAAAATATGTTTACTAGGACATTTAAAATTATATATGTGACTTGTATTATGTTTCTATTGGACAGCACTGGCCTGGAGTCTCCTAGAATATAGTCAGGAGACTGAGTAGAATGCTATTCATTAATTCATTCAACAAATATCTAAGGTGCACATACTCTGTCCAAACATTGTTTTAGACACTTGGGATATATCAGTGAACAAAATGACAAGGATCCCTGTCCTCATGTATCTTAGCAGATGGAGATATACATTAAAAATAAGCATAACAAATTATATAGTATGTTAAATGGGGGTAAGTGCTATGAGAAAAAGACAAGGTAGAACAGACTGAGGGAATCAGTAGTCTTTGGGGAAGGGTCGCAATTTAAAATTAGGTCTTCAGGGTAGGATTCACTAAAAGGTGACATTTGAACCAAGAAATGAAGGAGGCAAGGGAGTGAACCACGGAGATCAGAGAGGGAAGGATATTCCAAGCAGAGGGAGCAGCCTGTGCAAAGACATGGTATGTCTGAGGAAAGTGCAAGGAAGCAGCATGGCTAGAGAGAAATGTTCCAGGGATAGGCTAGTAGGAGATGGCATCAGGGAGTTAGCAGGGCTTGGAGGCAATTGAAATGAGTGAAATGAGGGCCATTGAAGGGTTTTAAGCAAAAGAGTGATATGATCTGATTCATGCTTTAAATTGGTTACTCTGGCTACTCAGTTGATGGTAGAATGTAGATAGAAGTGTCTTGTAGTTATCTAGGTAAAAGACTTGCCAGGAGCTCAGACTGGGCTAATAACAGTGAAGGGGGTGAGATGTGGGATTCTGGGTATATTCTGAAGTTAGAGGTAATGCTATTTTCTGATGGATTAGGTGTAGGGTGTGAGACAAAGAGATGAGTGAGAAGAGTCAAGGATGACCCCAAGGATTTTGCCCTGACCAGAAGGTTTGGGTGAGGGAGATTAGGAGTTCAATTCATTTAAGTAATCTAGTTAAGAAGTGTCAAAATGAAGGCATTAACAGTAGGGATAGAGGAGAAGGGACAGGTGTGAGAGATATTTAGAAAACTTATAGAAATTTTTAACTCTTAAATGTGGGAAGTGAGGGAAGAGGAAGAATCTTGGATAATTTCCCAGTTTCTGGCCTAGGTAACTGGGTAAACAGATATATCTTTCATTGAAACAGACAGTATAGAAGGAAGAGAAGGTTTTTGGTGGTTAAGATAATGAATGTGATGCCAGGGTTTGGGACAATTCTCTAGTAACTGCATGCAGACAGAACTGGATTCACCTAATGGCATAATCAGGCTTCTCCTTGTTAAGTAGAAATCACTTAAACTAGGAAAACAGACATTTGTGTTTTCCTCACTGTCTGCTTAAAGACCCCAGGTTGGTGTAAAATAGAAAATTGGATGCTGCTTTGTAAGGGGGCAGAGTATCTTTCCTGGCCCTTGCTCTCCAACAATCATCTTCTATACAGTATGATCAGCAATTCCCAGAAATTTAGTGAGCAGAAGATAGAAGGGGAAGTGATGAGGATACAGAAGGTTCTGAGAGCATTGGAGACTGAGGGAGAAAGGAAGAGGAAGAGACGGGAGGTGTTAAAAAGAATCTGGTAGTAGTGTATCCTGGGATTGTGTTTTATGCTGCTTTCTACAAATTCAGAGAGAGAATCAGAAAGTTACTGAGAGAAAAGATGCTGCCTTTCAGAACAAAGATGCACACCAGGCAAACTGCTAGAACCTGGACTGGGATCTGTGTACTTCAATCTGCCCTGCTACTGTTGCTCCAAAAAAGGATTGTGCCCATCACATAAATGAGAGTAGTGTCATAGGTAATTTACATAAGTCGGTGCTGACAAACACTGTGTCTGAACAGATCTCACCTTGCCTGATTTAGGCAAATAAAGAAATGATCTATTTTAGGACCTAGAAAAACCCTGAGGTAGCTGTTTGGCATCATCAGCAGAATGGTTTTTGTGAAATAGTTGCAGAAAAACAGGCTGAAATAAAAAAGCAATAGGAAGTGTTGAAAAAGGAAAGGAATGACATAAGGCTATTAGGAAATTAAAAAGGCAAGAGCATAATTAAAGTCTTCACTGCAAACATAAGGATCAGAACAACATTACACAATATCAAATTATCAAATATCAAATATCAAAGGCATATATTAGGAGAAAATTCTCTGAGGAGAAGAAATACTGTATGTAGACAATGAGGACTCAGTGCATCCCACTGAATGAACTTAAATCATTTAGATACATTACATCCCTGAATCAAGAAATTGAAATGGGGAGAAAGGACAAGTCCAAAGAATAAAGTCCAACAGAACTATTCCAAAGGCAAATTTTGCAAAAATGACTGCAAATGATAGGTTTAGATAATCACAGGAAAAATATGACATCCAGAATTAAGTTTGATCACAATTTTAGTTTGATTGCACAAATTTCACCATCTTAATCAGAGGCTGGCTGTGCTTTTGGTGAACAGAGAGCAGAAAGGGGTTATCAAGAGGACAGCAATGATCGATGGGCATGAGCAGGGGACAGAGCAAGTTCTAGAGTTGTCCTCAACTCTCTAAAGGGAAGAATAGTAATTTGACAGAAATAAGTGTGTTCCATTTGGAAGAGTAAGCAGAAAATAAAGCAAAGATGGGAGCCTTCTTATGATGGCCAAGCCACTTGGGAATACATGAGGAAATGCATGAAATGAGACAGGATTTGTTTTAGAAATTAGGCACCAATTTCTCTTTGGTAAATGACAGAGTAAGAAAAAAGAGAATTGGCTAAGGTATGGCCCTGCAACCATTTCTCCCAATCATTCATTTTGAGGATGGAAGGTATAGCAGTTTGGCAGTTTGATATAGTTATGAATTCCAAAAATAGATATTAGATTATGCTTGTAAACTGGTCTGTTCATCTGGGCATGATTAAATTATGATTAGGACTTTGACTGGGCCTGGTCAGTAGGGTGTTGAGCCCCGTCCCTTGGTAGGTGGGGAATCAAAGATAAAAGACACGGCAAAGGACAGATTTAGAGTTTTGAGTTGGAGTTTTGATGTTAGAGATTTAATGCTGGAGCCTGGGGAAGCAAGCACACAGAGGAGTTTGGTCGTGAGGAAGGAGAGAAGGCTTCAGGAAGAGATGAGCCGTTAGCCTCATGGTCTACAGCTGACCTTGTGGAGGAAGCAGAGGAGCTGAGCCTGGAAAGAAACGGAGCCCCAGGAAGAGAGGAACCCAGGAAGCCTTGGCAGATGATGGCAGCCATCTTGCTCCAACACGTGGCCATAGACTTTGGTGAGGGAAGTAACTTACACTTTATGGCCTGGTAACTGTAAGCTTCTACCCCAAGTAAGCACCCTTTATAAAAAAAAAAAAATGAGATGAGACATATAAAGAAAGGTCTGTCACATAGTCAATAATAATTATGATACTTTTTAAAAAAAGTGACTTTGTTTTTGGAGCTTCCATTTGTTCTGCTTCCTACTACTGATGAGCTTTAAAGGTGACATTTAAAATTCTAGGACTTGATTCATGAAATTGAGCTCCCTTGGGACATTTAGTATTAATTTCATGAAAAAATTTTAAAGGCTTATTATATTTTGTTTTGCCTTATGGATAATAATAAAAAGGTTTGTTGTCAGTGCAACCATGGATAAAGTAAACTTATTAATATTGTGGTAATCGAAGGACATGTAACATTGTTATAAAGATAGTGATTACCAGAGGTTCTGGGGGAGGGGGACAAGAATAATAGGTAGAATATAGGGCATTTTAGGGCATTGGAATTTAGTGTAAACCACAGTTTCAGTATGTTTCATCAATTGTAACAAATGTACCACATAATTGTAAGATGTTATTAATAAGGGAAAATGTGGGAGATGGAGGGCATGGGGTATCTGGGAATCTTTTACACTTTCAATGTAACTTTTCTGTAATCTGAAACCTCTTTAAAAATAAAGTTTAATATATTAAAAAAAAAAAAAAAATAAAAAAAAAATAAAAACCAACCAATTTCTGGTATTTTGCATCAGCACCCCTTTGGTTGACTAATAAAGAATGGAAGTGACTTGGAGAGGAAAGGAAAGCAGAAAAAAAGGAAGTGCCTCAGGGATTCCAGCATCAAGAAGAGAGAGCAGAGCAGACCAGACCTGAAGCTGAAGATGTGTACTCCTGCTAGGAGAGCTCAGCCCCACCTTTGGCCACTGTTTCTGGTGACACTGGGGCCTCTGGAAAACCATCTAAGTCCCCTCAGGTAGGAGAGGGATCTCAGGAACATAACTTGCCTGGGTAGAGGTGCTGTGGAGCTTCAGCAGCCCATTCTCAAGCCGCTCCATTTTAGACTTCAGCTCTTTCCCGTTCCTGCACAGCAAACTCTGGTAGAGTCTGATGAACTCCAGAAAGGATTTGGGAGTTGTGTAATTGTAGCGTTGCTCATTGCTCAGATAAGACTGGGACATTCGGTTCACACTTGTGTGGACAAAGGCCATGAACTTGCTAATCGACTGCTTAACTGTGGGCTAAAATCAAAGAGAAAGAAATATAGAGAAAATCTTGCCATTAAGCTTTGAGGTGACTGCCCACCCTACTCATTGCTTCACCATGTGGAAAATTGTGCCCCGACAACTAAATCTATTCAAGCCTGAGTGTTCACCTTGAAACTCTGGATACGGAATTCCTTGTACCCTGAGGTAGGGAGAATCCTGAGGCACATCTCCTTTTCCTTCTCACCTCAATGCTCTCTGTGTTCTGTAAGAAGCGGAGACTGACGGACTCTAATGCCTGCTGAGGCCACTCATGGAACCAGTCAATGGCCGTGCAGTTCACAATGGCAGGGAACTTCCTGCTGCGGATCCTCAGCTTGTTCCCCACAGGGGAGAAACAGAGAGTCACCTGAGAAGTCAAACGGGGGTGGGGTGGGGAGAACCAAGAAGATACCAGAGAAATACTCATCAGAGATATGGGCATGGCCTTGGGCTTCTTTATCTCCTAGAATGTTGAGAAGCACATTCAACAGTGAGAAAACCTATGAAGGCAAGCCAGTCTTTCTAGCCAATCAACCATGAATGTTGGGACTGCGTGATACAAGAGGGAGGTCACTGCCTATAAAGCAGATGAGAAAGGCATCTTTGCAATGATGCCAGGCTGGGCTGTGACCAGCACTGTCCACCCCCTCCCACTCCCAAGACACATAATAAGGACAGTTCAGTAGAGCCTCTCATTAGTCATCTCTGGACTCTGAGCAGTAAATCCTTCTTTACCTTTAGCTGTCGTCGGATCCGATCTATAAAGAACTTCCAGCAGTTCTCTCTGTTGTCAACCAGACCTTGGCTCTTGACTTCATTCTTCACATTGTTTATGATGTTTTCAACTTCATCATCAGAGTAGAGATCTGGGATCTCTCCTGGGAAGAAAAGGAGCACAGATGGGCAGCTTTGCATCCTGCTGTAAGATGCAATCTGACATGGGAGGTCATCCTAGTTTGGGACAAAGGCCCTTTGGCTTTTGGGCCATGTCCTGCCACTCTTGCTAGTGAACTGGACACACGGCAATCCAGTGCAGGAAAATATGTACAGTAACAGCTAGAACATGGTGTAGGGTACCTTCCTGTCCTGAGGTTTGCAGTTTTAGCCCAAGACCCTTCAATTGATATATATATATATCTAAATTAGCTGGCAAGAGATAGACTAATCAATAAGTGATGCCAAGATAATTCAATATTAATATTAAAAATAGAATTAGCTCACTATACAAGAATACATCCCAAGTAGATTAAAGACATAAATATAAAAAGCAAAACAGTAATAATTTAAAAATAAATTACAGGAGATTGTTTTCATGGCATTGGGATATAAGAAGGTTTCTGAAACAGCACAAAAAAAGCACAAACCTTAAAAAAGACTGTTACCTTTTACAACATTAAAACTAAACCTGCATGATAAAAATCAGACACAGACTTCAAAAAGATATTTACAACCCATATAAAGAAAGGGTTAGTATATAGAATACATAAAGAACTATGAAAAATCCATAAGAAAAAAACAAAGAACCCAAGAGAAAAAGGGAAAATTATTTGACTAAGCAAACAATAGAAGAGGAGCATGAATAGCAAAGAAACACTTGAAAAGATGTTCAACTTCATTAGTAAAAAGGTAAATTTCATTTCATAGCAATTGGCAAAAATTAATGTCAATTGCCAAACAGTGGAAGCAACCCAAGTGACCATCAGCAGAGGAATGGATAAACAAAATGTGGTCTATGCATACAATGGAATATTACTCAGCTGTAAAAAGGAAAAATTCTGATACATGATACAACATGGATGAACCTTTAAGACATCACGTTAAGCAAAAGAAGCCAAATATAAAAGGACAAATATTGTATGATCATGTGTATATGAAATTATGCAAATTAATAAGCCAGAAACTGGAATACAGGTTACCAGGGGCAGGAGTGGGGTGGGGAATGGAGAGTTAATGCTTAATTGGTAAAGAATTTCTCTTTGGGGTGATAGAAAAACTTTGATATTGGATGGTGGTGATGGTGACACATTGTAAATGAAATTAACACTGCTGAACTGTATACCTGAAAGTAGGTAAAATGGGAAATTTTATGATATATATATATAGCCAGAATAAAAACTTTCAAAAACCCAGAGAACTGTACAACACAGAATGAACCCTAATGTAAATGCTATGGACCATCGTTAATAATATAATTATAATAATACTGTTTCATCAATTGTAACAAAAACACTAATGCAAAATTTTAATAATAGGGAAAACTGTGTGTGTGTGTGTCTGTGTGTGTGTGTGTGTGTCTGGGGTGGAGGTGGGAGTGGCATATAGACACTCTATACTTTCTGCGTGATTTTTCTGTAAACCTACAATTGCTGTTATAAACACTATTGGCCAGATAGTAATTTGTACAACTACTCTGGTGAGCAGTTTAATACTTTTCAGTAAAGTTGAAGATACATATAGTACCAGAAAACCTAGTAATTCCACAGTTCTGGCATCTATCATAAAGAGACTCTTGCCCTGCACACCAAAGACTTATTTTGCAACCTTGTTTACAGTTGCATGCGTGTTTGCTTTATTGCTTTCTATATGTCCACAATATTTCATAAAGAGATACAAAAAAAACATAAAGGGAAAAAAAGAAAGGGTGGGTGGTGAGAATGTGAAAACTGTGAATTGTATTCTTTTGTGAATTTTGTCTGGGAAAAGTTTCTGGGATTGTTGTTCCACTGTCAATTCAAGTCCAAGGAAGCTAATTAAAAAAATTTTTTTTAGGAGGTGAAGACTTGGTTATGTTTAAAAGCAGAGAGGAAGGAGAGTCAGGAATTGAAATAAGAGATGGGATAGAGGAAAATTCTGAATTAGGAATGAGGAGGTGGGCTCCTAGAGCAGAAGGGAGAGTTGGCCTTGGAAAGGAGAAATGTAACAATTCCTATAAGACTGGAGGAAAAGAATAAAGTGCAAGGAAATGGAAACAGGCTGTGAGGTATAAAGGTAGTTGTGGGGCTCATACTAAACGATGTAATTTTTTCTGAATGAGAGAGATGAGGTCGAGGGAGGCAAGAATGAAGGACGCCATGGTATAGCTAAAAAACATGGAATCACTGGACACGATGTGAAAGGTGGTTCACTCCAGGTTATTTTATGGGTATCAGAAAAGTTCTTTCACATTGTCAGACCCAGTCCTTAGGTAGGTATTAGAGCTATCTGAATCTGGAACCATACAGAAGCTCTTCTCTTTAAAGTTTCCACATCCATATGCTTCTTTCCTCCATAATCAACAGTCCCAATATCACAGAAATGTTAAGAGCTGGAAGAGGTCATTGGGGCCACCACACCCACTCTACTTCCTTGTGGCCTTGGATGAGGCCCTCAAGAATGGATGGTTTGGCAAATGGTCTGTGATTAATCAGGGTTCTGGGAATAATGATTCTATCAGTCTTTGAAGAAGCTGCATTTCTTTGAACAACATCTGGAGGAAGCATACCAACTTTCCTATAAATTTCTGCCTTTCATAATTTGACCACACTAACCCAACCAGGAATCTAATAAGATTTTTAAACCAATTAGGTTTAATAATTTTAAAAGGTAAAAAATAAATCATTATGAAAAATATCATCTACTTTCTCCCTTAATTAGACAAATTTTATTTAATTTCCATCTTTAAGATATTTGATAAGATGCATATAAAATACTCTGTACTGTTACTTGTCAAAATCAAGGTCTTACTAATGGAAAAACTCATTTTAACCTTTTTTGATAAAAATAGGGGTCAGAGAAAACTGCTAGGAAAAGGAAATGATACTTGGCATGTATTGGGATTTGAGGAGTTTAGGGCGGTTTAAAAAGGGAAATTCTAGAGACAAAGATGGACACTATATATTAGTAAAAGGGGTAATCTCTCAAGAAGAGAGAACTATCATAAACATTTATGCACCTAATCGGGGTGCCTCAAAATACATGAGACAAACTCTGGAAAAACTAAGTGGAGAAATAAATGCCTCTACAATTATAGCAGGGGACTTTAATACACCATTATCATCATTAGACAGAACATCTAGACAGAGAATCAATAAAGAAACAAAGACTCTGAACAATACATTAGAGGACCTGGACTTAATAGACATATACAGAACACTATACTCAAATACAGCAGGATTTACATTCTTCTCGAGTGCACATGGATCATACTCCAAGATAGACCACATGCTAGGCCACAGAATAACTCTCAATGAATCAGAAATATTGAGATTATACAAAGTAATTTCTCTGACCACAATGGAATGAAATTGGAAATTATTAAGGGCCAGAGAAACAGATTAGGCACAAAGATGTGGAAGTTAAACAACACACTCTTAGACAAACAGTGGGTCAAGGAGGAATCTCAAAAGAAATCAGTAACTACCTTGAAACTAATGAAAATGACGACACAACATATCAAAACTTATAGGATGCAGCCAAAGCTGTCCTGGGAGGGATGTTCATAGCAATAAATACATATATTTAAAAAGAAGAAAGAGCTAAAATTGAAGACCTAACTGCACACTTGGAGGAATTGGAAAAATAACAACAAACTAAACCTAAAGGAAGTAGAAAGAAGGAAATAACAAAGATTAGAGCAGAACTAAATGAAATAGAGAATAAGAAAGCATTAGAAGGGAAGCGGCTGTGGCTCAATCAGTAGGGCTCCCGTTTACCATATGGGAGGCCCTGGGTTCGGTTCCCGGGGCCTCCTGGTGAAGGCAAGCCCGCCCGCACGGCGTGGTTAGCTGACCCAGCGAGCACAAGCAGCAAGGGGGGGATAAATGAATAAATAAATAAAATCTTTAAAAAAAAAAAAAAAAAAAAGAAAGCATTAGAAAAAATAAACAAAACCAAAAGCTGGTTCTTCGAGAAGATCAATAAAATTGACAAACCCTTAGCCAGACTAACAAAGAAAAAGAGAGAAGAGATGCAAATACACAAAATAAGGAATGAGCAAGGGGATATCACTACTGACCCCACAGAAATAAAGAGTATCATAAGAGGATACTTTGAAAAATTATATGCCAACAAGAATGATAATTTAGAGGAGACAGACAAATTTCTAGAAACTCTCAAACAGCCTACATTGATGAAAGAAGAAATTGATTAACTCAACAGTCCAATTACAAGTAAAGAGATAGACTCAGTCATCAAAAACCTCCCAACTAAGAAGAGCCCAGGACCAGATGGCTTCACAGCTGAATTCTACCAAACATTCCAGAAAGAGCTAACACCAATTCTTCTTAAGCTCTTCCAAAAAATAGAAGTAGAAGGAATATTGCCTAACTCATTCTACGATGCCAACATTACCCTAATACCAAAACCAAACAAAGATACTACAAGAAAGGAAAATTACAGACCAATTACTCTAATGAACCTAGATAATAAAATCCTCAACAAAATACTTGCTAATCACATTCAACAACATATCAAAAGGATTATACACCATAACCAAGTGGGTTTCATCCCAGGTATGCAAGGATGGTTCAATATAAGAAAATCAATGAATGTAATACACCACATAAACAGATTGAAAGGCAAAAATCACATGATCATCTCTATAGATGCAGAAAAAGCATTCGACAAAATACAGCATACTTTCCTGATTGAAAAACTTGCAAAAGATAGGAATAGAAGGAAACTTTCAGAATATAATAAAGGGTATATATGAAAAACCCAAAACTAACATCATCTTCAATGGTAAAATCCTAAAAGCCTTCCCTCTGAGATCGGGAACAAGACAAGGATGCCCACTATCACCACTCCTATTTAACACTGTCTTAGAAATATTTGCATGAACACTGAGGCAATAAAAAGTTATAAAAGGCATCCAAATTGGAAAAGAAGTAAAAATTTCATTATTTGCAGACGACATGATCCTATACGTAGAAAGCCCTGAGAAATCTACAACAAAGCTTCAAGAACTTATAAAGGAGTTCAGTAATGTTGCCGGCTATAAGATCAATGCTCAAAAATAGTAGCATTTCTGTACACCAATAACGAGCAATCTGAGGAGGAAATCAAGAAAAAAATGTCATTTATAATAGTAACTAAAAGAATCAAATACCTAGGAATAAATTTAACTAAAGATGTAAAGGACTTATATACAGAAAACTACATAACACTGTTAAAGGAAATCAAAGAAGACTTAAATAAATGGAAGAATATTCCCTGTTCATGGATAGGAAGACTAAACATCATCAAGATGTCTATCCTACCCAAACTAATCTACAGATTTAATGCACTCCCAATAAAAATCAACAGTGTATTTTTTAAGGAACTGGTAAAACTAACTACAAAATATATTTGGAATGGTAAGAGGCCCCGAATTGCCAAAGACATATTGAAAAAGAAAAATGAAGTTAGAGGTATCACATTACCTGACTTTAAAATATACTACAAAGCTACAGTGCTCAAACTGCATGGTATTGGCACAAGGATAGACTGATCAATGGAACTGAATTGAGAGTTCTGATATAGATCCTTGCATATACAGTCATCTGATACTTGACAAGGCCACCAAGCCCACTCAGTTGGGAGAGAATGGCCTCTTTAACAAGTGGCGCTTGGAGAACTGGATATCCATATCCAAAAGAATGAGAGAGGAATATCATCTCACACCTTATATAAAAATCAACTCAAGATGGATCAGGGATCTAAATATAAGAGTCAAAACCATAAAGACCTTGGAAGATAATATAGGGAAGCATCTACAGGACCTTGTAATAGGAAATGGTTTTATGAACTTCACACCCAAAGCACGAGCAGCAAGAGAAAAAATAGATAAATGGGATCTCCTCAAAATTAAAAACTTTTGCACCTCCAAGGACGTTATTAAGAAAATAAAAAGGCAACCTACCCAATGGGAGAAAATATTTGGCAACCATATATCTGATAGGAGCCTAATATCCTGCATATATAAAGAAATCCTACACCTCAAAAATAAAAAGACAAACAACCCATTTAAAAAATGGGCAAGTGACCTGAAAAGACACTTCTCCAAGGAAAATACAAATGGCTAAAAAGCACATCAAAAAAATGCTCGACATCACTAGCTATTAGGGAAATGCAAATCAAAACTACAATGAGATACCATCTTACACCCATCAGAATGGCAGCTATTAAAAAAACAGCAGACTATAAGTGTTGGAGAGGATGTGGAGGAATAGGAACCCTCATCCACTGCTGGTGGGATTGTGGAATGGTCCAACCACTGTGGAAGACAGTTTGGCAGTTCCTCAGAAAACTAACAATAGATCTTCCGTATGATCCTGCAATTCCATTGCTGGGTATATAGCCAGAAGAATTGAAAGCAAAGACATGAACAGATATATGCACACCAATGTTCATAGCGGCATTGTGGAATCAGCCCCGGTGCCCATCAACAGATGAATGGATAAGCAAAATGTGGTACATACATACAATGGAATATTACTCGGCTGTAAGAAGGAATAAAGTGCTAACACACCGAATAACATGGATGAATCTTGAAGACCTTATGTTGAGTGAAGCAAGCCAGGTATTGAAGGATGAACGAT
The DNA here is from genome assembly GCA_026826555.1 of Tolypeutes matacus. Lineage (NCBI taxonomy): Eukaryota > Metazoa > Chordata > Mammalia > Cingulata > Chlamyphoridae > Tolypeutes > Tolypeutes matacus. Next base: position 8,527,781 of record JAKSZT010054052.1, on the reverse strand, counting down.
ATATGACCTCACTGATTTGAATTGAGGAAAGTGAGTAGTCTCTGAGAACCATTGTCTGAAAGATAGGTTAACAAAGGAGAGAAAGAGAAGAGAAGGCTGTGAGCCATCACCCATATGGACATAATCTATGGTAAAGTGATGGAGTATAGTTGCATATTGAAGGATAGGACAGGTGGGTAGTGATATTACTGGGTTTGGTGGTGCAGGGTTGACAGGTGGGTAGATTAGGAAGTGCGGGTTAGAGTACCCAGGATACTGGGGGTAGAGATGGGAGGGGGACTAGGTGAACATGGGATTTGTGGGTATGATGTTGAAAGTGCAGGAGTGGGAATGCTCTTTTGGCAATATGACAAGGTAGTGGTAGTTGGGAGGGCATTCAGGATGGTGCATCTGGAGTAGGCTTCTGGGGAGTGGGTGAGTGTTCATCATGTCATAATGTGTTGTGTCAGGAAGTGAAGACCCACACGGTGAGTGGGAAGGAGATGGACCCCCATCTTGGGAGGGCTGATTCACCCAGAAACAGACAGGTGGGTGTCTCTTAGGAGCAAGGGTGGGTCCTAATAGGGGAGGATAATCAGTGAGTCAAGACCTCTTGTTGCATGTAACTATGAATCTTGTCATCCAATGAGTCAAGACAGGGGAGTGTCATGTGCCCCAGGGGGATGGGGAGGAAGGAACAGAAAAGATCAAACAGGGGGTATTTTGTGGTTATGGGAAATGTTTTTCATTACCTTACAGTAATGGACACAGGACATGGTAAATATCATAAAAAATTATTAAACTGTACCGTCTAAATTGTAAACTATACTGTAAACCACTGACAATGTTTTGTAGCTATGTTTCACTATCTGCATAACAGTTATAACAATGCTACCATCCACATAAAAAAGGTTTTAATATCCGGTGAGGAAAGGGGAAGGAGGTTGGGTATATGAGAGTCTCTACTATTCTGTGTGTGACTTTGCTGTGACCTAAAACTTCTTTGAAAATTAAATGAAAATTTGGGAGACACTGGGGAGTGAGAGGCGGAAGGTGCCATGGTACAGACTGGGCACCCGATAATGCAGTGATAAAAGGAAATAATAATAATAAATTTTTAAATTATTTTGTTTTTTTCCCATTTTTTTGAATGCCCCAATCCTTTAATTTAATTTTATTTTTAGGTTTTTTTTTTCTGAGTTTCCATGTATTTTATTTCTTACACTTAAGCTTATCATTATTATTTCATTTTCCTATTAATTGTATTTGGCTATTATATGGGCTTCATCTTCAAGGAAGGTTAAGATCACAGAAGGGTTACAATGGGGGCAGCAGAGGATCATTGGTGGGGGGTGTCTGGGATGGGGTTTCATGGGAGGAAGTTCACCTGAATATACATGAAAGATATATAAAATTGTTCAAGTGATCTAGGGGTGAGGCATGGTCACAATGGGTAGACAATCACTCAAAAAATGAGGGAATACTGAATTCCCATCCTGGAGAGCTCTGCCACATTCTCCAAGGGAGCAGCAACAGTCCCCTGAGTGCAGGGGCAGTGTCTGGCAAGGGAGGATGGTCCACTGATGGGTTCTGGTTATTGATGACTAGCCTTACGAGTCTTTGCTCTTGTAATTGAAACTTAGCTACTGTTATGGGGTGCCTAAGGGTTGCCACCTGAGAGCCTCCTTGTTGCTCAAATGTGGCCTCTCTCTAAGCCAAACTCAGCCTATCACGGTCCATCAGTCTGTCCTATTCAAACCTATATGTGATGCTGGGGTTTGTAGGTGTACTTCCAGAGACTGGAGCCTGCCCATGCGCCAGCTGTGCTTGGAATCTCGGTGGAGCTGCAACACCTACTCTACAGCTCAATGGACTCACCCAAGTCACCTGGTGAGGAGACAATGATGGACAACGGCCATCCCAGGGAATGGAGAGAGCCTACAGCTGCAGGCAGGATAATCCCATCCATCATATCCATGGGATAAAAGCCCCCTCTCACTTGGAGGTGGAGTGGACATCACCATCCCAGACTCCTCAGGATTGGGGGAAGAGCTATGTACTAGAGTGGACTTAATGGTATTCTGTTGTACACATATTGTGATTCAAGCAATGGAAGAAATTATAACAGTGAGGTGGAGCCAGTGGCCACTGGATGCTTTTGGTGCAGGGAAGGGAAAAGCAGTTGTAATACAGGGGCTTTTTCAGGACTTGGGAATTATACTGAGTGACATTACAACGACAGATATAGGCCATTTTACATCAGCATATAACATGCAGAACTGTGTGGGAGAGAGTGGGGTCTACAATGTAAACTATGGTCCATGCTTAATGGCAAAGCCCCAGGATGTGTATCTCCATTGCAGGTGATGTGCCACACTAATGAAAGATGTTTATGTGGGATGTTATGGGAAGTGTGGGAGGTGGGGAACATGGGAATCCCTGTAATTTTTAGATAACATTTATGTAATCTAAGCATCTTTTAAAATAAAAAAATAAAATTTAAAATAAAAAAACCCAAAAAACAAAGAACAAAAAAACAACAAAAAAAGGGAAATTCTCAAATGGAGTTGACATGAGCTATACTCACTCACTTGAAGGGGCTGATTGCCTACAGTGGCCTGTATTCTTTTCTTCTTTGTCTCTATGATAATCTGCATGTCCTTATCTATTAATACTTTAGGGCCCCCAGTAAGAACTTGGATTCCCTTTGGCCTTAGAACATTTGTAATAGTAAAGTATGCATTCTTCACCTTTCCCTTATTTGATATGTTGGATTTATGTCCTTTTGTGTTTTACCTATAAAATGCTGGATATTAAAGAGACAAACTATGCCCTGTAGACTAAATCTGACCCATTGCCTCTTTTTGTACAGCCCTGTGAGCTAAGAATGGCTTTAACATAATTTAAATGCTGGAGAAAAAATTAAAATTATAATATCTTATGACACAGTGAAAATTATATGAAGTTCAATTTCATTATCCATAAGTAAAGTTTTATTGGACACACAGCCATGATCATTTACTACAACGGTTGGGTAGTTGTATGGCTCACAAAGCCTAAAATATTTATTCTCTGGCCCTTATAGGAGAAATCTACTGACCCTGACTTATGGGATACCCTCGTGCAAAGATGTTGAAAGACCATTTAGAGACCGATTTCATGTTCTTATGATGGTGGTGTTTGCCACAAGATCCCAAGAAGGTCAGCAGATGGAATAGTTGGGAATATATGCCTCTGAATTGGGAGGAAAGTTTGCATTTTTAGATTTGTTCCTCTAATTTTTCCTGAAAATATTCCTCTCACTTATTATGGGATGTGAGCTGTCAGACTGAAAGCAGGAAAGCAGGAAACTGTACTGCCAGAGGGGATTTTGCAATGTGCACAGAGGCAGAGACTATTTAGATATTTGAAAAGTTTACTCCTGGGTCCCAAACTTGGGATACCCTATTTCTACCTCTGAGTGCTTCCTGGCTTCATGCAGTCAGTAAAATATTCTAATATTTTGCAAGCCAGACTAATCTTCATCTCCTTTATGTTACCTGAGACTCCACAGAGGCTGAAGCTGCTTTTGGGGGGAGGAGATACTGATAGTTTAACATGGTTCAGGTAGTTGGATCTTGGTGATCAAAAGGACAAAGCCAAGGGCTAGGGTCCTTATGAACCAGTTAGCTTTACTCTCACTCTGGCTTAAGGGCTTTGACCCCAATTATGCATGATATTTTTCAAATACAATTCCCTGTTCTCAGGGGAGTAAAAACAAGGGAGTGTGATGGCTATTTCTATATCCCCCACCTCAGTAGCTGGAAAACTTCTCAAAGCACATGTCCTAGTATATATATATATATATATATTTAAGATTTTATTTATTTATTCATTTATCCCCCCCCCCTTGCTGCTTGTGCTCGCTGGGTCAGCCAACCACGCCGTGCGGGCGGGCCTGCCCTCACCAGGAGGCCCCGGGAACCGAACCCGGGGCCTCCCATATGGTAAACGGTAGCCCTACTGATTGAGCCACAGCCGCTTCCCTGTCCTAGTATATTTTATCCAATAGTAACATCTAATATGTGAGATGGCACATCGGTTTCATGATATACACCTCAGTTCAACAATTACTCCTGGATGTCAATTATTGGCCAGTAGATGGGTTAAGTATTTAATCCTTTTTTTGTATCTCTGTATCTCTGTATTATTTAATAATAAATTAACCAGTGACAGACAACATAGTCTCTGCCTTACAAAGATTTACAATCTTGTTTAAAAATCCTGGTGGTGAGTGCTATAAACATGGAGAAGACTCATTTCCAGGGATGATGGTGGATTCATCATCATGAAGGTTTTCCTAGGGAGATAACACCCAAGGTTGAGCTTAAAATATAGTGACAAGTTCATCCAGACAAAGGAGAAGGGCAAGATGTTCAAAAGGAGCAATGAAAGTAAATGAGTAGAGGTCAGGAAACAGCATTGTGTCTTCCTTCAAGGAGATGGGATTTACTAGGTCATAATGGGGGAGGTGAGGCTAGCAAGGAGGGCAGGGGACAGGTAAAAGGAAGGTTTTTTCCCCCTATGTACTAAAGGAGCTTGGACTTTATCCTGCATCCAGCAAGGAACTACTCAAGGGGAAGGAATCATATTTTATAAAGGCCCTTTTGGAGGGAGTGAGGAGAAAGGACTGGAGGGGGAATTACCTGGGAGATAGACAGATGAGTTAAAAGTGTCTGTATTTTTCCAGGGAAAAGATGACAAAAGTCTGAATTATGTTAGTGATAGTAAGGAGAGAGAGGGTACGAACTTAGAATTGGTTGGTTAGGGAGTGAGTTGTTGGTAATTGATTGAATATAGGCAGTGAAAAAGAGGTTAGCAATGTAGGGGGACTCAACAGAGGCACAGAGTCTTGAATATCTTGAACAGGATTTTAGTACCACAGGAAGAAAAGACAACTAGCACTCTTCTCAAGGTCCAAGGCTGGTTACCCAACCCTCATTATCCTTTTGGGATTAGTCTATGGCAGCTGGAGAACCATCCAGGTGTTGTTTGAAAGTTTTGCTGCCTGTAATTTGAGGAAGCAATTGGTGGACAGATCCACTAGGTCCACAAAGTATGCTCAGGAGGTCAGGTGCAAGCTTGAGGGCTGCTCTTTCACCTCACATTTGTCTTTTTTTCTTTCAGGGAAATTGGGCCAGAATTCAGCTTCTATAGCTGCAGAGATGGCTTATCATAAAATCCAGTTCAAGGTGCTCAAAGAACAGTCCAATGCCAAGTCTGCCATAACTATTTCCAGATTCCAGTTTCCCCTGCAATGTGTGTAGATCCCTAACCTGTCAATCCTAGATCTAATCCTAAAGCACCTGGAAGGTCAGGTATTCTTTTCATGTTCTACATATGAGGAAGATATTTGGCCCAAATAGAAAAAAGACAGACTGGCTCAGAGAAGAAGGCATATGACTTTAGAGGAGAGGGGACTCAGTTGATTATAAACTCTCTTATCAGACTACATCTTTGAGCACAGTATGCAGCGATTGGAACACAGGAGCTTAATAAATGATTGTTGACTGTATGATAACATATAGTGATCCACCCTGGGCCAGGCAAGAGAAAGCTTAATTTTGGAGTTAAAAAAAAAAAAAAGCCTTTTGAGAAACAAAAGAAATTATCCCAAAGATCCCAAAATGAAATGAAGTATGAGATCTTGCAGAGGTAGGAGAGAAGAGGCACTACATCTGGAGTAGACTAGATATTCTTGGCTGGTTAGTACTAACTGGCAGGTTACTGTAGTAAAATAGGCTTCTGGAAGCGTGGAAGGCTGGAGGCAGCCTGCTACTCCAGCAAAACAAGAGAATACGGTGTTTTCTTTCTTTGTATTTGGATAGGGACTTGCTGATGCTGAGTTTGCTTCAAGAACCAAGAGAGTCCAAATTTTCTAAGAGTTTCTTAAATACCTGTGGTTTGATGGCCAATATACATTCTTCAGGAATTACTATATTAGGGCAATAAGCACATAGCTAGAATTGAAGTTTCAGATCCAGCAAGTGCCTGCATTTTGTGCACAGTTTCACCAACAGCTACATGGCCCCATTTAAGATTCTGGGGGCCAAGTGAAGTGACTCAAAGATATGTTACATCTGTTCCTGACCTGGCTAGCTACCTAGCTTCTTATAAGATTATGCATCGTTTGTTAATTTAATCAAGAACTTAATAAAATTTTGTACTTTATTTGTATGGTATGATTTCTTCTTATCAATCTTTATTTACCCAAGATGCAATTAGCATAAAGATCGATTCTGAAATGCCTGCCTTTTTTTTTTTTTTTAAGATTTATTTATTTATTTACTTTTATTCATCTTTACACCGCCCCCCATCCCCGTTCTTGCTGTTTTTGTGTCCATTCGCTGGGCAATTCTCTGTGTCCATTTCTTGCCCTCTCTTCTCATCCCTCTCCTCCCATCCTCACTGGGATCCGACCTCCGGAACCTCCAATGTGGGAGAGAGGCGCCCCACCACCTGCGCCACCCCAGCCCCTATTTCTTTCTGCTCGTCTCATCCAGGCTCTCCCCCTGTGTCACTCTCCCACTACGCCACGATCTTGCTGTGTGACTCGGCGGGGCCTGGGGGCTCACCTGCTTGTGGGGCCTGGTGGTGCACCCACTTGCAAGGCCTGGCAGCGCATCCGCACATGGGGCCTGGGGGCTCACCCACCACAGGGTCTGGTGGCCCACGCACCTTCCACATTCCTCCCTTCCTTTTTTCTTTCTACCGGGGATCGAATCCAGGCTCCTCCACATGAGAGATGGACGCCCAACCACCCGAGCCACACCCATCCCCCCTGCTACATCTCCCAAGGTTGACCAAAGACACCCAAAGACACAGTCCCCCCCCCCCCACAGGATGGCCATACAAGAAATAGGCCCAGTTTATCACCAGCGTTCTAAAAACCAGACCTAGGGAGAAAAACCAGGTCTGGGGACACATGTATGGTTTCTAATATAGCAAATGTTTAGCCTACCCTGATTATCACAAAATCAGGACAGCGAGACCATTCGCATTGAAATGCTTTTGTTGGTGTTGGAAGTGGATTCATGCAAGGACTGCTCGCCATCATGATTTGATTTTGGAAATGGTGTCAGGAAACCAAAGGATGAAACAGTGAGCTAAAGAAGCCTGGGAAGAAACCAGATAGCTTAAGGCATGAGACCATTGGATCACTAAAGGAAATGCTTTGGCAAAAGAGTTGAATTAGTGGAATTTACTCACCTTACCTTTACCTCCAACCCAACAGGACTTTTAAATAACTAGGAAGGGATGAGTTAATTTCAAGTAGCCCAAGGTATTGTTTCCTAGTCTCTACTGTGTTAGCCAAGGGTGGAGTGATTACATAATCTCACAAAATTGAAAATCTAAGGGTGTGGGGGAGGTTCTGAGGAATTGCAGCCTTGGCAGGACTGGCAGTCAGGTTACTCGCTAGGCAGAAATTATTTCACAGGGAAAATCAGAACTAAGATATGTTCCAATTCTCCCTGTAGAAAAGGTTAGGAAAAGGAGGAAGAAGATTAGAAAAAAAAGGCATTACTTTTATCTATACTTCAATTTTTAACATGTATATGCAAATCTTGTTGTTTTATGTAGAAGCCTTATAAGGGAACTGTAGCTTGAAACTCCATGATTTTGGAACAAGCTTATTGCATTAAGTTTTCACTGGGCAGTGTTTCAGAAACTAGTTTGCACTTGAAAAAAATCGTCTTCTAAAAATACTCAATTGAGGAATACAATTTTACTTGCTAAAGTATAAAATTATCAGTGTCTCAGATATTATACTAGGAGAAGGTGACCTTCCTGGATCGGAGTCAATTGAGATACAGGGCGAGGCTAGTAACATGCCTGGCATCCTCAGGTCTGTAAGTTTTTGGAAGAAAAGTTTCTCCCTCTTTGGTTGTTTTAGAAATTAGTCTTCAGGGCATGACTTCAGGGTGGGAGGGCAGCTAGACCCCTCTCCCATTTCCTTAGTAATATAATAAAAAGGTGAGGAAATGCTGTAGGTGAAATACTGTTGTAGTATATGGTATAATGTTATACAAGTGTATATAGGGAGGAAAAATCTACTGAATTAGATGAGAAAAGGATTATTAATTATTATACAAAGTCCTAGACATATGTGCTAACTGAAATAGGGCAGCTAAGGGAAAGAATTGAGGCTTTGGGAGTAGTGTCATGCAGAGCCAGCACACGAAAAATCTGGGACCCGGGCACCTCATCAGAAACAAACCAAAGATTGTTCAGAGTCTGCTAGGTACAGTCTGGACTAGAGGCCAGTAGCTTTTCATGGAAGTGATAGTAAAATGGCCTGGAGTGCAGTGGCACAAAATATGAAGCAGACAATGATTCTGAATCAGTGAAGTTCCTGGGGAACCACATGGCAGGGGCCATCCTGAAATATATCATAAATGAAATATATCATATATGACACCCTGAAATATAATACATATGTAGACTATGGGAAATGTACTTTACATACTTAACTATATTCTGATTGTTAGACTTTATATACTAAAAAGTATTCAGTCAGAGTCAGGAGGTAGATGGTAGAGAAATGGGCTTTCTGAAATGCTGGGAAGCTAGAGGCAGAAATTTTGTCCAGGAGCATCTGTGCATTAACTTTTTTTTTTTTTTTTGGTTTTGCAGATGCTGAATTTGGTTTAAGAGAGAAGAAAACATTTTCTCCCTTTAATTGAAATACACACAACACATAATTCTGTTAGGATACAATTCCCATAAACACTATATTGTCTTATCTTCTTGGAAGGCATTGTGTGAATATATGTGTGAGCATGTATGTATGTGTATATATGTGCATGTGTATGTATAAATAAATATATATATATTTCAGAATGGTTGACATAAGTTCTAAATACCTAAATAAATAAGAACAGTAGAGTAGCAAGAATTAAGCTTTCTGCCGAGATCTGTCTTGCACAGATAGTATTCCAATGCAAGTGACAACCTTTGTCAAGATTGGTGGGAACCAAGGAAAACTACGTTGAGATATTCTGTTCCTCGTCCTGAGTATGGCTATTTTGCTTCCCTAAGATTCAGACTCCTTGGTTAATAATTAAATTGGTAACCTAATCTTGCCCCATTGTGTAAATTCTGTGTGTGCATATTCTCAGTGTTTGTTAGCTTCCTTCCCATGCTTAACCTACCTGAAATACTGTAGGCAATTTAATTTCTTTCTGTGTTGGATATGGGGAGAGAACACCACCATTTCTCTCGGTTCTGCAGATCACCAAGCTCTTAACCTGCTCTTCTTGCCATAATTAGCTCCACTAAGAGAGCCCCAAGATTGTTGTTTGCCATGCAATGAGAGGAGAATAATAGAGTGAGGACTGCAAGACCAGCACTAACCCTGAGAAGGGCCTTATATTAACAGTATACAGTATCAGTTTTTGCCTTCATTTCTAGCTCTTCTGATCTTAGATCAAGTCTTCACCAGTGTCAGAATGACTCTGACTCTAGGGGGAATTTACTAGAGATTCTAAAGGACAAAGGGTCTCTTACCAGATGCCAAGAGATCATTAATAAGCACAAGGAACCTCTCATCAGCCACTTGGGCATCGGTCATGAGAAACACTGTGCTGATATTCTTCACTCCAGCTTTCAGGCACAGGCTGGCCAAGTCCACCTATAAAAACAATCAATATCAGAAATCTCTGAGAAGAGGGCCTTGAAAGAGAGATCCAACTTACTCCTTAAAAATGGAACCATTTTCTTATCTATGTTAATAGGAAATAAAAGAGGACAGTTGTGGGAGGCAAAGAAGAGTGCTATCTTGTACTGACAGGCAAGAATATATACCTTATTCCCAGGCTTCAATGCCAACAGAGATGGGCAGATAAAGCTAGATAATGATGACCTTTAGTTCACATAACCACGGTGACTCCTACACTTGCTTCTAGAGTTCCTGCTTTATGAAAAGAGGTAAAAGCTTTCCAGAAGATAGAGGTGGTCCTCTGGACACCTGTTCTATTTATATCATCATGCAAATGAATGACCTGTCCCAGAAGGCAATCAATTGCTCTTGGTCTTGACAAAAGGGTCAGGTACTTGGGGCTACAGGCCTGGTGGATGAATATATCTTATGATAGAAGTGTCTTGTGTTCAACACAAGAAAATCAGTTAATGTAATACACCACATTAACAGATCAAAGGAAAAAAATCACATGGTCATATCTATCAATGCGGACAAGTTATTTGACAAAATAGAGCATCCTTGATAAAAACACTTCAAAAGATAGGATTAGAAGGAAACTTTCTCAATATGATAAAGGGCATATAAGAAAAACCCACAGCTAACATCATACTCAATAGTGAAAGGCTAAATGATTTCCTTCTAAGATATGGAACAAAACAAGGCTGCCCACTGTCACCACTCTTATTTAACATTGTATTAGAAGTATTTGCTTGAGCACTTAGGCAAGAAAAAGAAATAAAAGGCATCTATATTGGAAAGGAAGAAGTGAAACTATTTTTCATATGACATGATCCTATACATAGAAAGCCCCCCAAAATCTACAACAAAGCTTCTAGAGCTGATAAACAAGTTCAGTAAAGTGGCAGAATATAAGATCAACATGCAAAAATCAGCAGTGTTTCTGTACACTAATAATGAGCAATCTGAGGAGGAAATCAAGAAAAAATTCTATTTACAATACTAACTAAAAGAATCAAATATGTAGGAATAAACTTAATTAAGGATGTAAAGGACTTGTACATAGAAAACTGCACAACATTGCTAAAGGAAATCAAAGATGACCTAAATAAATGGAATAATAGATCATGTTTGTGGATTGGAGGACTAAATATCATTAAGATGTCTAACCTACCCAAATTTATTTACAGATTCAATGTAATCCCAATAAAAGTTCCAACGGTGTCATTTTTTTACTGAACTGGAAAAGCCAATTATCAAATTTATTTGGAAATGTAAGGGGCCCTGAATAGCCAAAAACATCTTGAAAAAGAAAAAAGATATTGGAGGAACCACACTACCTAACTTTAAAGCATATTACAAAGCTACAGTGATCAAAACTGCATGGTATTGGCACAAGGATAGACATACTGACCAATGGAACTGAATTGAGTTAAACTACAGACCTGCACGTATACAGACAACTGATATTCAAAAAGGCCACCAAATCCACTCAACTGGGACAGAATAGTCTCTTCAACAAATGGTGCTTGGAGAACTGGATATCCATATCCAGAAGAATAAAGAGGATCACTATCATATACCCTATAAAAAATTAACTCAAGATGGACCAAAGACCTAAATATAAAAGCCAAAACCATAAAGCTCCTAGAAGATAATGTAGGGAAGCATCTATGAGACCTTGTAGTAGGAAATGGTTTCATAAACTTTACACCCAAAGTGTGAGTAATGAAAGAAAAAATAGTTAAATAGGACCTCCTCAAAATGAAAAACTTTTATGCTTCAAAGGAGTTTGACAAGAAAATGAAAAGGCAGCCTACTTAATGGGAGAAAATATGTGGGAACCACCTATCTATAAGGGCCTAATATCCAACATATATAAAGAAATCTTATATCTTGAAAATAAAAAGACAGACAACCCATTTGAAAAAATGGACAAGAGATTTGAACAGATACTCTTCCAAACAGGAAACTCAAATGACTAAAAAGCACATGAAAATATGCTCAGCGTTGCTAGCTATTAGGGAAATGCAAATCAAAACTACAATGAAATATCATCTTATACCTGTTAGAGTGGCTGCTATTTAAAAAAACAGAAACCTGTAAGTGTTGGAGAGGATGTGGAGGAATAGGAAAATTCGTCCATTGCTGGTGGAAATGTAGAATGGTGCGGCCACTGTGGAGGACGGTTTGGTGGTTTCTCCGGAAGTATAGAATTGCCATGATCTAGCAATCCTACTACTAGGAATATACCCAGAAGAATTGAAAACAGGGACGCAAGCAGATATATGCACACCAATGTTCATTGCGGTATTATTATTCACAATTGCCAAAACTTTGAAGCAACCAGTGTTCATCAACAGACGAACGAATAAACAAAATGTGGTGTATACATATGGAATTCTCAGCTGTTAGAAGGAATGAAGTATTGACTCATGCGACAACATGGATGAATCTCAAAGACCTTAGGCTGAGTGAAGTAAGTCAGTCATTAAAGGACAAATACTGCATGATCTCATTGATATGAACTAAGGATATTGAGCAGACTCACAGAGGTAGAGTCTGGAAGATAGATTACCAGGAGATAGAAAGGGAGTAGAGAGTGGTGAGCCGATGTTCAATCTGGCAGAATCTATAATAAGGTGGATGAGGGTGGTTTGGCAGTGGGTGGGGGTGATGGTGGTGCAGCATTGTGAGTGGGGTCAACAAAACTGGAGTGTGAGTGTGAGCAGGGTTGGTGGGGGGTGGATTGGACTATCCACAGGGCTGGAGGAACAGGTGAACTCTGGGGAGGTTGAGGACTGTGGTTGAGAATACAATTGTAGGAATGTTCTTTTGGCAACTATGGCAGGATAAGGTCACTGGTGCAGGGTGTCAGTGGTGGGTGAATGTGTGGGGAAGGGTGCACCTGGGTCTTGCCTCTATGGAATATGAATGTGTTCATGTGATCATAGGGTACTTATCTCAGTGGATGGAGACCCACTCAATAACCAACAAAATATTAAATTCCCATTCTAGGGAGTCCTGCTACATTCTCAAAATAGAGTGGCAAAAATCTAGAGTCCATAGGCAGTGCCTAATAAAAGAAAACAGACAAATATGTCAAGCCCTCAATATTAATGCTTGTATTTACACCTTATTCTTATAAAATTGAAATTTAGCCTAATAATATCTATTGCCTAAGAGTTAACTCCTGAAAACCCCCTTGTTGCTCAAATGTGGCCTCTCTCTAAGCCAAACTCAGCAAATAAACTCACTACATCACCCCCAGCATAGGACATGACTCCCGGGAGTGAGCCTCCATGGCACTAAAGGATTAATACCAAGCGCTAACCAGTGATGCATTTGGAAAAATATCTTGACCCAAAAGGAGAAACATTAAATACAAAAGACTTTTTTGTGGCCAAGACATTTCAAAGTGAGTCAAGAGGTCATTCCAGATGTTACACTTATGCATGCCTCAGGTGGATCTCACTAACTGCCAAGTAAACAAAGCTTCAAACAGGGGTTCTCCCAAGGGCTCTAGAGACATCCAGACACTATAGGCAAGGCAGACAATCCCATGAAATCAGCACCCTGTTGGTGGGCCTTACTTTGGTATATATGATAACCTATTTTCCCAATGTAACAGAGTTAGACTCATTTATATTTTCTCTACACATAATTCTTCTACCCCTTTTAATTGAACTTATAATTAGCACTATACCCATTAAATATATGTCTCAGAGACTTGTGCTGGTTGAGCCCTCAATCTCAGCCGAGTTGCAACCAACACCTACTCTTCAGTTCATCGGACTTGCCCAGGACAACTAACAAAACAATGATGATGGACAACCCCCATTCCCTAAAACAGAGAATATTTACAACTGTAAGCAAAACAGTTTCTTCCATCTGCCCCATAAGATCTAAGCCCCCTCTCAGTCTGAAGCAGAGTGAGCATTACCATCCCCAAATCCTCAAGACTGAGGAATGAACAAACATAAGGGGGGATTACAATCATGGACCAAAGTAGACATTATCATTGTAGTAATGGAAGAATTTGTAACATTGATATAAAGATGGTGGTTACCAGAGGTTCTGACGGGAGAGGGAGGGGGAACACAGGGCATTTTTAGGGCATTAGAATTGTTCTGCATGATATTGCAATAACAAGTACAGGCCATTATACATTTTGTTAAAAACCTATAAAATTGTATGGTACAAAGTGTAAACCATAATGTAAACTATAGACCATGGTTAGTAGCAATGCTTCAATATTTCTTCATTGTAACAAATGTACCACACTAATGTAAGATGTTATTAATAAGGGAAAATGTGAGAGGGGGAGGGGGTGGGGTATATGAGAATCCCCTATATTTTTTATGTAACTTTTCTGTAATTTGAAACTTCTTTAAAAATAAAGGTTTTTATCCCAGGGATGTGATGATGGTTGAGTATAAGAAAATGTAAGAAAATCAAGCTCCAGCAAAAGACTTTTGTTGAAAAAATATATTGGGGAAAACACACACACACATGTTCACATGGTAAGAAGTTACATTCATTCAAAACTTCAGATGGATAAAGGATGGGTTAGCATGCTAAATCTTGAATTTATCCAACTTTGTTAAACTTGGTTCCTTTGCTGCATCACCACCCCAAAGCTCAGTCATCAGTCCTTCATCTTGCTCTCTTGCACCACTCAGAACTCATTCCCTAAAAGCCTCATACATTCCCTTATACCAGAGCTTTCTTTGTGTCTAAATAATTCCCCTTTAAAAATAATAAACTTCCTTTTAGGTCAGTGGTTCTCAACTTCATGCATATACACAGTTATCAAAGACAGTGTTTCTCAATTCTTATTAGAATCATCTGGGGGAAGCTTTGAAAAATCCTGATGCCCAGATTACTTGTTAGACTAGTTAAATCAGAATCTCTGGGGTTGGGATGCAGGTATCAACATTATTTGAAGATATCCAGTGTTTGCAGGGCTGAGAACCCCTGGCTTATGAACTGTCAAGGCATAACTCCCATATACACTCTTTTACTTTGTCTTTGGAAGTGCTAAAGATTGACCTCATGTGAACCTGGTGTATGACTTTAGGTTTAGCCAAACATGAGAGGCTAAGGTGTGGTTTTTGAGCAGCAGGGAGCATTTAGCCCTCTTATCTCTGGCTGAGAGAGTCTGCAGGCAGGTGAACAGGTCTAGCACAGTGCTGGCTGGAATTCTCCCGGGGACAGCAAGCACAACATCCTGATGGAATTCACATCATGACCTCTTACTGTGACCATGTTGTGGCCATGGAGAAAATAAAACCTTTGAAGATTGTATATCATGCCTTTCTCCACCTTCCGGACTTGGTATAGTGGCTCTTTGGTGACTGATGTTTAAAACCAGGAAATGTCACTGAAGGCCCTAGGGGCCAGGGGTTATTGAACTTATCCTTTGAAATATGAATTTCTTATGGAACTTAGGAAGACAGTCAGAACTCCTCCTAAGTCTATAGAGCTCCTAGTGATCTGTGTGATGAATTTGCTAGAGATCTGCTGGTTTGGGCAAGAGCTGAGGCTCTGCAGCTATATCCAGGGCTGCTGAGGTCTTACAAATGCAGACATTGGAAAGACCACTCTTCTCAAGCTGAGTCTAATGAGAAAAGAGCCATTCATGTCACCAGCCTGGAATCTAAGAAGAAAATGGATGGACTATTAATAGGAAGTCCTGGGTAGGGGAACTAGAGAACTAATTAAGGGTGACAGGAAATTGTGGGCAGTTGGAGAGCCACAATGACCCAATCTTACCTTGAAGTCAGGGATTTGGTAGCCTTTCCTCAGTGTGATCTGGAATACATCCATGGAGCTGATGAAAGCTGCAAGCCTTGTCAGGCTCTGCTTGCCACTGCCACCTACACCAACCAGCAAAGCATTTCCCCGCGGGGACTCCAAGATGCGATTGATATGGCAACTAAAGAGAAGGAAGCACAGGGCATGTCGCTTTGATCAGACTTTCTGCCATAAGGAGCAAGTAGAATGGTCTGAGTGGGAACAACAGCCCTCTTTGGAGGCAAAACATGGGCTGAGCTGTGGGAAATGTTAATTAGACTGTCTTCCAATGTGGCCTCCCTCTTTGCCTGAGTGGACTGAATTGCCTTAAGCCAGCAGTGCGCCAGCACCAGTGGAAGAATCCATGGTGGTCAGACAGGATTGGAAGCGGCATATGATAGGGTGGGAGACTGGGATTACCTTCCCTTTTCTCTCCGACCAAGCCTGACTCTGCCACACTTCCCACTGCATGCCACCCTATTTGTGCTTTTAGAAGAGGAGACAGGAATAAGAGAACAAGGGAAAGCCTACAATTTGCGAAAGAAAAATCAGGGAAGGCTAGAGGGCACACAGAACAGTCTGTTCCTCACAGGAAAGGAGAGGAGCAAATTTAAAGTCAGTAGAATAAGAACCCTGGCATGGCTTCTTTCTCCTTCCCCTTTAATCCTTCCTGGGTATAGATGCCCCTTGTGATTCTTATTGTCAGACTGTAAGACCCCCAATGCCTTGACTTCTGGGTTCCTCCCTTCACAGCCTTACTTCCTGCCTCTCTCTGTACTTATATTCCCTCCCCAGTGATGGCCTCACGCTGCCCTGAGCTTAGATCATCCCCTCCAGAGGAAACCTTTCCTCCTGTGCCCCTCCTCACCAGGCCTTCGCAAATGCTACCCCTCCATCAAGCTGTTCACAGCCTCTCTTCCAATTTTTTCTTCAGTTCACACCCCCGCCCCCAGCACTATGTATATATCTTAAGGTATCTACATACTTTATAAAAATAACCCCTTTTTGCCCTTTGTTTACTCATCATAAAAATAATGGCTATCAATGTAGAAAATGTGTAAAACACAGAAAAAAAAAAAATCCACAATCTTACTATCTAACAATAAACATTATTGACATTAAGTATATGTCCTTCCAGACTTTCTCCTAGTGTCTATCTGTATGTCTATAAATATGTTTATTTGGGTATATATAAAACATATAAAATCTCAAGCTATTTATATCTTATACATTTTAAAAACTGGGTTCACATTGTATACTGAATTTAGCATTTTGAAATATTTCATTCAACAATCTATGGTGATTTTTCCCTTGGCCATTAAATAATCTGCTAAATGTTGCTTTTAATGGTGTAATGATGTTCCTTTGCATACGAGATGCTTGTCTGCAAGAGCCTATTGTTGGATATTTCAATTGTTTCCTTCACTTAGAAGTTATAATGCAAATAATAATGCAATATAGGTTTTTTTTTTGGTTCATCTCTCCAGTTATTTCCCCAGGATAAGTTCCTCAAATATTGCTTTGTCAAACAGTAGATCATTTTTATGGCTTTTTATACCTGCTAGTACCGCCTCCCCCCCCCCCCCCGCCTGTCTGCACCAATTTGCGCAAACTTAGGTAGAACTGATTAGAAGGTGAATATATTATATCGGAGGATGGGGGTATATTAGATTTTGTTAGCTGAATTAGAACGTGCTAATTCAGTGTATTCGGGGATTATGTAACACAATTAACAAACCATTGTGGAGAAATGGACAAAATAAAGTGGAAGAGTCAGCAGTGTTGGTGACCTTGGGACCAAAAGGATATGGAGACCCAGAATTCAGTTCAAGTTTGACCAAAGATAGCAGAGAACACATCTGAGCTCAGAGGACACATCCACAAGCTTGAATCCCTAACTTGTGTTAATGATATGATCAGAAACACCAGATTCAAATTAAACAATCGTAATTAGGAGTGGAGCAACTAATGGTCTAGCTAACCCTAATTTGAAAGGGCTGAGGAGGAATTTTGGGGATGGGGCTTGACATGTTAACAAATTGTGAGCTCACGTGAGGTCAAAAGTGTTCATACTGAGCTTCTTTGCTTTGAATTTTTCTTATTATTGTAAATTTTTTGCAGGTACTGGTAAGTTGGTCATAATCAGTGTAAATAAATGAGATGTTTGTGGGTCTTGATGGCCTCATCTCTCCTACGAGATGTGTTTGGCATTAGAAAGGAAGTCCTAGGAGAAGTGTAGGTGAGTCAACAACTTCTTTGCATTGTATAAGAGAATCTGGCCTTAACATTTGTTTATACTGGGTCTGTGTCAATTTAGTGGTTGAAAAATTGTGGTTTTGATTTGTATTTCTTTATCTAGGGAATTGGACATTTTTCATGGTTATTCATCACTCGATATTTCTTCTTTTGTGAATTTTCTTTTCATGTCCACTGCCCCCTTTTCTTCAGAAGTGTTCTTCTTGATCTATAAGACCTCTTTATGTATGTTTCAAATACCGCCTGCCCCCCAATTTGTCACTTTTACCTTTTAGTTTTATTCAAGGTGTTTTAGACATACATACATTTTTAGTGTTTTGGACTGAAAATTTTATGTCATGAAGTTTTATGTAATTAAAATTCATTTACCCAAATATTCAGGAGTTATTCACTGACCTACATTTAGTTGTTTTATGATTTCACTTCTTCACTTTAATTATGTAATTATGGTACTTTATAAGTCTCCTGTTCCCTTGTTAAACCATGGTTCCTAGGATCTGAGGGATGTGAAAACTCATCTTGTATTCTTTACAGTGCAAGCACATTGAAAGAATCCAATACACTTCTGTTTGATTCAAACAGAAAAACCCATGCCTTTGTACACAGCATCACTTTTGGGGGAGATGGGCATATCATTCATTATGCTAGATGCAAGTGGGCAGTCATTTGCCTTGTGTATACATTAGACGGTGCCTTAGTACGATGATGAAAGGAGAAACTATACTGCCAAGATGTTCAGATCCTCTATTCTGATTCAGAAAAGGTACGGTGGGAATGGATTAATGGAGGAAAGAGTGAGGTGAGCATGGAAGAGGAGTCCAACTGGGTTCTTTGGACTGTCCAACCCCCCACCCCCCACCCCATGTCAGTCCTGGAAAGCCTGAACTTAGCTTACTTAGTATGGCCCACATTATTCAATATCTACTTGGGAACTGCATCCTTAGAGAAGAGGTTTCCAAGGAAGAGTGGTTAAGTCTGCACCAGTCAGCATCAGACTCCAGCTGGGGAATCATTAGCAACTTCTGATGAGGGTAAAGGACTCTGCATTTAAATTACAAAATTTAAAAAGAAGATCAATATTCTAAAGGACTCCTGGGCCAGAAAATCAAGGCAGCCTAAGATAGGCCCATTACTGAATTTCTGGGAGATTGAAAACAAAAGCTGAAGATGCGCCATAGGACAGCTGGAAAAAGCAGGCTTTTTGGAGACTAAACACACACACACACTCACGTACACAGACATGATCACTGATGGGATAGTTGGGGCACAATGTACTACTATCTAAAGTTCTCTTTTTGTTAATAGTTGTTAAGTGATTCTAACAGAAAAAAAATAGGAGCCAGAAAATATATGTAGGGGTGAAAAAAATAGAGGCCAAGAAAAAGTCAGATTAAAGTTATGGCAAAAGCAGGGGAAGAAAATGAAGCCTTTAAGAAAAAGCAGAACAAGAATTTGTAAAGTGAGGTAAGTCAGTCGAAGAGCAAAATAGTAATTTTAAGGCAAGGCAATAGCTCAAAGTAAAAGACTCTAACTTATTAACTACTTAGTAAGTGCAAAGCATGTCACAAATACAGCAACAACCCTACAAAGTAGGCATACTTACTATCCTCATTTTCCTGATAAGGAAACTGAGGCTCAGAGAGGTAAAGTATCATTCTTAGGCCCTCACAGCTGATCTATGGCAGAACCTGGATTTGAACTTGGGTCCAGCCCTATTTTCTGAATCCACACCCTTAACCACTGCACAGTGCTGCATTAGTGGACTCAGAATAGGAGCAGATGAACACCAGAAAGAGAGAGCAGGAAAGCCAGAGAAGGGGTAGTGGATCAAACAAAAGAAAATGTTAAGAAATCAAATGGCAAGAATAAACAGTAGGACAATAAAATCAGAATGAACATGAGTCCTACCACACTGTGAAACAGCCTCTCAGCTTGGCCTCTCTGTTCTGTGGGTGACTAGAAAGAGCCTGCAGACTCCTTCCTTCTCTGTTCCACCCTACCCCTACTTTGTATCTCAGAAGGTGGAGTCTTTTGGGCACCATGTGAGGCAAAGCGAGGCTATGGAATCATTGGACCCTCTTCGGTTATCCGTATTTCTCACTGTATGTTTTGCTTTCCTTTTTCTGGTATAAGAAAGAAATTCAGGCATCTGGCCATAGGTATCAACAGCATTTAAAGAGAGGAGAATAAAGAACATGAGTGAAACATATCTAAGCTGTTTCTTTCACAGAGATAATGTGATGTTCATGTACTCACTCATATAAGATCCTTAAGCCCATGTGTTTGAAAGCATTAAATGATTGTGTGACATTGTATTACCTCTATGAAAGAAAGTGTTTATAAGTATGTGATCATGTTCTTCATTCTTAGAAAGTAGTCTAAGAAATCTCCAGGAAGGGAGGGAGTGGCAGTGCAAGGATGAAGTAATGGGACATTGCTATTTTAACACAAATGTACAGGAAATTTCCATCCAACTGAAGTTCTTCAGAATTGCCCCCTTCAAGGCAGTTCAGAATTCCAGTTATTTTGCCTTTGCCAAATGAACTTCAGGGCTTCTCTTTAGAAACTATACTCAGGGTCTGTTTATGAAGTCTCAGAGAAAAGCTGTTTTTCATATCAGCCTTTATTTTTTCCTAAAAACAGTTTATCAGCTTGATCATCCATGTTGGAAACCACATTGACTGAATCACTTGCTATTCTTGCAAATTAAATTCACCCTAAAAGGACAAAGATTTACTTCCACTGAGACAATTCCAAGACTATGACATAGGCTCTGATAGCTCTTCAAATACCTATTGAAGCTTCCCAAGGTTAGTCAACAGACATTGTTAAACCCTTACTGACTGAACACCTACTGTGTACCAGACATTGCCCAAGGAACTGGGGTTCAGCAGTAAGACAGAGTCTTCCTGCTCAAGGAGCTTATCTTGGATTAGGGGAAATAAAAAAACGCATGGATTAGCACCATAATGTGATAGTCAAGAGCATAGACTCCAGACAGACTGCATGAGTGCAGCTTTTAGCTTATCTATTGAAGAGGTGTGTGACCTCAGGCAATTTCCCTCATCTCTCTGGGTCTCTTTCCTCATTTACAATATAAGGATAATAAGAGACCTTGCCTTATAATAATTGTCTTTGTTATGAAGACTAATTGAGTTGATATATACAAAGCCCCATGTACCAGGCCCATGGTGAGTTCTATGTAAGTGTAGCTCTTAAATGTCATATCAAAGGTTACCTTATCAGTGAGGCCTTCCTGAATACCCTGTTTAAAACTGCAATCATGCCCAGCACTCTCTATCCCCCTTCCCTCTTGTTATTTCCATATGACATATTAAGAATTTTCATTGAGTACATGCTATGTCCCAGACACTGTCCTAATTATTGGGAATCTAGCAGTGAACAAAACAAAGATCCCTCAATCATATGAAGATTGTCTAATCAATAACTATTTGTCAAATGAATGAATGGATGGATGGATGAGTGGGTAAATAGAAGAATAAATGAATGTATACAAATAAATAGTGTTTAATCATGACAAATGCAACAGGAGGGCCAAGTAAGGTAATGTGAAGACATAGCATTGACAATGGACTTTAGCAAGAGGTAGGTTTGCTATGACTTTGATAGGAGCTGCTTTGTTGAAGTAGTAAGAAATGGGATGAGGAGAAAGTGAGATGTGAGGAAATGTAGAGAAGTATAGATAATGCTTTTGATAAGTTCTGTTGTGAAAAGGAGCAGAGAAATGAGGATAGTGATGAAAAAGTATATTAAGGTCAAGGAATAGTTTATTTTTGACAAAATGTTAATACAGCATGTTTGTATGATGATGCAAATGATCCAGAAATAAATGATATACAGGGGAGTAGAAGGGAGATGAAAGAGAGAAACAAAGAGGGATGGGGTGGGGGATAATTGCAGGAAGAAGTAAAATCACTGAAAAGGTGAGAAGAGATGGGGTATAGTGCACATGTGGATCTAGAAACAGGGATGGTTCATTAATTGAAATAGGAGGGAAGGCAGGGTTTGTGGGTGGGATGCAGGTAGGATACAGATAGGCTGACAGGTTTGATGGCAGGGAGATGTGAGTTCTCTTCTGTTAGCTTTCATTATCTCAGGAAAAAATATTTGCTCATGCACTAGGAATAAAGAGAGGGGACCGGTGTTGGAAATTAAAGAGAGGGAAAAAGAATGATGTGTCATTGTAGGAAGGGGAAAAGAACAAACTACTCAGGATAGTGGAGGGAAAGATTTCTAGCAATATTTAGGGTCCATTTGAGATTTGTGGCTGTAAATATGAAGCTAATCCAGTCAACTTGGTAGGGATTTTCCTTCAGCAAGGCTTAGTGCTTAGGGGCTGATGTAGAATAAAATGTTTGTGGGGTTTAATTAGAGTGGGGTTTCATCACATGGATACAATTACAGAGTATTGGGGAGCATGCACTGGATGATGGAGTCTATGGTGGTAAAGGAAGAAAGTAAAGACATGTTTGGGGTGGGAACAAAAGACTTTGAAAATGGTTGGATCAATAAATGGAGTCTTGATGAAGTTTAAGAAAATTGGAGTGAGTAGAATGGTAGGGGGTACTAGTCAGTAAGTGGCATGTTTGAAATTGAGATTTAGGAAGTAGGTTCATTATTGATGAAAGTTTTAGGGTAGGAACATGTGAGTGAGCTGGCTGAGGTGGGGTGGAAGAAAAAGATCATGGAGCTAATGGGAGGCCAAGGAACTGAGAGACTAGGTAGGTGTTAGACAGATGCCAGGAATGACAGGAGGCATGGATGAGGAGAGAAAAATGGTCCAAGAACTAAGTTCATTGGTAAATGTTGGGGAGTACTGGATGCCAGCAAAGAACAGTAACCAAGAGAGGTAATGGATAGGAGTGTCTGATTATTCATGCTTCAAAAAAACTGGGGTTTAAAACAAAACAAATCCCTGGAGTATGTGAAGGATAAAAGAAGAAAAGGTTTAAATGTACCATTAGGGTAGAAGGGTAAGGAGGGCACCTACCCCTTTCTATGCCTTGGAGAACATAGGGTGGGAAAGCTTTCCTCAACCTCAGGAGTCAGTCAGGTTTCAGTTAGAATTAGACAACAAAGAGAAGATTCAGAGAAGAGACTGAAGATGGAGCAGATTTTGCTGCTGAAGACCAGAAGTACCAGGAGGCAAGGTGATAAGATTTTGGAAAGCAGGGAGGGGCAGTAAATGGGACTCAGATTGGGGAATGTAAAGAGTAGTACAGGGATAGCATTGATATGAATAGAAATATCTGGGAGGCTAGTTGATAACAACTCTCAAAAGGATATTTAAGTTTTGAAATATTTGTGAACTGAAAAAAAAACCCTCGATCACAATGAAATACCACTTCACATTCACTAGGATGGTTACAATTAAAAAAAAAAAAAAAAAAAAAAAAAAGGAAAATAACTAGTGTTGGCAAGGTAGTGGAGAAATTGGAACCCCTGTGCATTTTTGTGGGAAAGTAAAATGGTGCAGCTACCGTGGAACACAGTTTGGTGGTTCCTAAAAAAGTTAGCCATAGAATTACCATATGATCCAACAATTCCACTCCTTTGTAATACCCCAAACAATAGAAAATAGGTATTCAAACAAATACTTATACATGACTGTTCATAACAGCAGGATTCACAATAGCCAAAAGGAAGAAACAATCCAAATGTCCATGAATGATGATTTATAGGAAACGTCCAGAATAGGCAAATATATAAAGACAGAAAGCAGATTAGTGGTTGTCAGGGGGTAGGGGAAGGAGAAATAGGGAGTAATTGCTTAATGGGCACTGAGTTCTTTTGAGGCAATGAAAATGTTTTGGAAGTAGTTAGAGGTGGTGGTTGCACAGCATTATGACTCTACTAAATGCCACTATATTGTTCACTTTAAAATGGTTAATTTTATGTAATGTGAATTTCATCTCAATTAAAAAAACATGGGAAAAGCCCCTGTCAAACTCTTTAGGTAAAAATTACCCCTTGGACTAGCATAGGGTAGGGATGGAGGTCCTGAGTTCTGCTTCTTTTTTGTGATCACAAATCTTCCCTTGATTCTTCTGTGATCATGCCCAGAATAGTAAGTGACAGAAATGGAAATAAATCCAGTTCTATTACATACAATTCTCTGCTGCTCCTAGATCCAGTGCTGTACCTGCTGCTTTGCCACTAGCCATCTTGACATTCATGGCTGAAGTAGTAGCTGCTTTACTGGCCTTTTGAAAGTTTCCTTAAATACCCAAATAAGATCCCTGAAGCTCAGAATCAGAAGCAATGAAGAAAAATCAAGAAGAAAATCATACTTACACATGGCGCATGGCATCCTCAAAGAGAACCAGGTCCATCACTGTGTTGACTTCGTTGTGGTTCTCCAAGGCTTCCGCCAGTGTCTCGGTCAAAAGTTCCCATGATTGCACAGGCATGTACTTGGGCTCACCAATACCATTTGCAAAGTGGCAGTACATGTTCAGGCTTTGGGTCTGCTCCACAGTCTCTTCAATATCCTGGCAATGAGACATAGGGACAAGGACCTTCCTTACTGACTCCCAATTCTAGTTCTACACAGAGTGGAGACACCGGATTTATTTTTTTCTCTCTACACACCTCCTGGAAATGAAGTAGCCGTTCTGCCTCTACAGCTTTCTCCCTCTTGAGAAGTCCTTATAAAGTGAATGTTAAGCATTTATTCATTTACCAGCTCCATGAACTCTTATATGGTATTTGTTATTCCTTGTGGGCTGAGGCTGGGAATGGAAGATGGGAGGTAGCCTGCTCACATGCACAGTAAGAGTCTATCTGTGAGCAGAGGAGTAGATTGGGACACATGAGTGGATCTCCCTAACTAGGGCCTCCCAGTGTTGAGTGAAAGAGATTATGATATGATGGCCTCATCTCCACCACATCCATTTCAGTAGGTTTTGCTCCCCAATCTCACAGGACTGTCACAAAACATCTTTTCCTGTGAGTTTTCACAGTATAGGCTGCTAGTCCTAACTTCACAGGCTTCAGTTCAGAGGACTTGGTTTCTGAAGAATGTGCCACCAGCCATCCTAAGGTGTCTGGTTTGTTTATGGGGACATTGGTCATCTGAAAGCATTTACAGTAGAACCCCTTACTTATAAAACTTCCATAAGAATTTGGATGCATCCTAAGTCAAATCTTGTCCACAGGACAATACTCACCATGTGTAATAAATACCCTGTATAACACAATTAACTTAAAAGATACAGAGTCTATGTCTCTTCACCACCAATGTATTCTCTAAGTATTGAAGAGGCCGCTAATTTTCAAATTTCAGGTCAGAGGAGTCAGAAAGAAACTTCTTACTTGTCAAAACCCAAATACTTAAGACCTCTGATAAGAAGAAAGGTTATAGAGAAGGTAAGTCCTCCCAAAAAGGAAGCTATATCAGCATGAGCAATTGACCCCATTTATCTTTCCTTTCTCCTCATTGCTCAGGCTAAAAGACCCACCTGGAAAAGAGGAAACCAGCATGCTATTCATCAGCAGGGACATTGACCAGGGCATAAGTCACCATTGGGTTAGCCATGCAAACCCGTGGGATAAGATTCATCAATGTGGGGAAGACGATAACATTTATAGGGAAACTGGGACTGCTACCTGGTTATAAGAAGACAGGGTAACAAATATTTAAATATCAAAGTGTTGTTATTTTTTCAGGTGGTTTCTGGGCCACAGAAAATCCTTAAACTTCTTTTCTGGCTTTGCCAGACCATGACAATAAATGTTTAGACATTTGGATAAGATGCAAATACAATGCAGAAGAGCTATTCTTGCTAGCTTAGAAACATGTGAGAAAGTAGTGTGGGAATATATTTACCCCGTTTGAATATGGGCTAACATACTAGGATTAGTTCTGATGACAATTGATTTATATTGATGATCTAGCCAAAGAACAGCTAAAGCACAGTTCTGAAAATCCTGATCTACAAACACTCTTTGATGAACAAAATAACACAGTTCTGGTTTTATGATCAGAACCATGCTGGGTAGAAGGGAGAGAGAAAACTAAGCCACACAGTGAATCAAAGATTTTTTAAAAATAGTGATGCTGTATCGCATAAGGATCATGAATCAGAGAAGTTTAAGATTTTAATGATGGAAACAGAATTGTATGACTTCTTTGGTGGAACTTTGACAGGTTTTCCTTGATAACAATACTAAGATTTGGTGCTGCTGAGGGTGCTTCAGGTTGGCATTTCAAATGCTTTTGGGGAAGGAGAATGGCAGTGTGAATTATATCTGGGTCTATAATCAAAAGAATGCATCCTCAGTATACAGACCCACACAGGGAACTCTATTTCAAATCCTGACTGTTATCCTAAAGTGATAGATCAGACCAACTTATGATGACAATCAAGTCTCATATGCAGATCTTACAATGAAGACATAAATTGACAAGTTCTACAATGATCAGAGAGGGGCATCAGAGACATGAGAGTTCTGATCCAGGCCACATGAAAAATGATGGAAAGAATGGAAGAATTCAGGACGCTTGGTGACTGGTGAACAGCAGACTGAAATAAGTTACTTAAAATGCTCTTCAAACATCCCGAAGGCTGTCGCATAATTAAAGAAGGACTGCAAATATCTTCCGAGGTAGACTCAGGATCTCATTAGGGAAAAATAAGGGGCCAAATATAATGAGATAAGGACAAAGGCAATGTGTATTCAAATACAAGATTCTGCTATCTGTAAGTTCAAGAGAGGAGATTTAAGGAGCATGTGTAGAAAATATGGGCTATGCTCAATTGAGGGAGGGTCAGTGTTAGTTGTGGGGTAATTTTGACACTAAGAAATGTAATATGATTTTCAACTGTTATTAATATGTCACTACTTCCCAAGGCATATTCCATGGACCATTCGTTCTTCAAATTATCAATAGGTTTTATGAAGGGAAAAGAGATTTAGGGTCTAATACATTTGGGAAATGATATGTTAATTGGAGTTATTCAAGATTTTCAAGGCTTTAATGTACTAAATGCACTGTAAATCTCCAGGAGAGGGATAGAGTTTGAAGTATTTTCTCAATGTATTTCATTACATATCCCTTCTTTCCAAGGCGTGTCTTGTAGGACAACTGTTCAACAGAACACATATTTAGAAACTATAGTATGTAAGAAAAGGGGGGAAGGATGGTTTTGCTTTTGGTTAGACCCCAGTTGAGCTGTTGTGGTGAATGCTGGGCAGCACAATTTCAGAGGGGGGAACTGATGGAAGAGAAATAGAGGTGATGGCTGGGCTTGAAGCCAAGACATGTGAGAAATGGCTAAAAGGGCTGAAGCTATTTAGTCTGGAGCAGCAAAGACCCAGGAAGGACAAGATAAATGGTCTAAATATTTAAAAGTCTGTCAAGTAGAACTAGGATCAGTGGACAGTGAAATAAATGTTAGGACATTATTAGAATAAATCTCCAGTCTTTAAAATTGTTCCAAATGTTCTAAATTTTCAGTATTTTAGCAGTTCTAAAATGGCACCTTGGACATCATATGAGATGACCAATCTGAGGAATGCTACTTAGGGTACTCAGTATCACATGGGAAGCTGGATCAGAATGACCTCCAAGGACTTTCTCAACACTGAGAGTCCATGATTAATTCGTGCCTATTCTTGTCCCAGCATGTTTCTCCTGGGGAAAATGATGATAGATTTTTCTTTCACTACCTCATCTCTGACTTTTATTCAACTTATGGGCTCAATTTTACTATTTAGGTGATCATCTGCATATCTTTATTTTTCAAATATAAAAAAAACACTGTGCAATACTCACATCAAAAATTTTCTTGACCACGTCTGTCTGGATTTTATCAAAAAGATCAAAGTCCTTTTCTTCCACCATCTTATCTCTATAAATCCGATTTGATTCATGAAGATAGAGCTTTACTAGGTCCTGTGAGGACTTTACACATTCCACTGAGGAGAAAAGAATGCCCTTCAAGAAAAACAGACAAAAAATAACAATAATAACAATTCAAAACTACAACAGATATAATTCATTTAAGCCAATGATGTGACAGGCAATGGAATGGATGCATTACCTGACAAAGCTCATTTATGCCTCCTGATGATCCTACAAGGTAATTTTTATTATATCTTTTTTTTTTTTTTTTTGTATAATATAGAGATTGAGATTCAGAAAGAAAGGAACATGTTCAATGTCATATAGTCAGTGGTCTTATTTCAAAACTGTAAGATTTTAAATCCAGATCTGTCTGAACTTAGAGCCTGGAATTTTAATCATTACACTGCAGATCACCACCATGAGGGAGAGGTAGCTTCTCAACTCTATTTCAATTCCTTAAGTGCCATTTTGAAAACTGGTTTAGGTGAATATATATATATATATATATTTCAGAAGATACTGGGGATTGAACCCAGGACCTCATATTTGAGAAGCAGGTGCTCAAACACTTGAACTACATCCACTCCCTGACAATTGTTTTTGTCAAACCAGAACTATGACCATGGGTTGGGATGGGTATCACTGACCGTTGCAGGTCAGCAATCCATTTATCTCTAGTTGACTCCCATATGCCACAGTTATTGTTCTATTACCATTCCTCTCACATTTTTCTGTTAACCCTCTCTGTTACTTTTAGCCTATGTCCCAACCCTCTATCTCACTGAAAAATGGGGACCACCAAGATTAGAAACCCTCAACAACCTCAGCAAGTCTTCTAACTTCAAAGTCATATATTCATGGGTTTGTCCTTACAGCTTTCCTTCTTAGAGGAAAAGGGGTCATTCAATGGCTCGTTATTATTTACAGAATAATCTCATATTCATCAGCATGGTATAAAGGTCTAGCAATAATATAGTTCCAAATCTCCTTCCTCAGGATCACTCTTACCTCTACTTCCAGTGAAACCTAAATTACAATCACACAAAATTCAAATTATTTTCTGACCCTGCATAATTTCTGGGCCTCCATGCCTTGGTGAGTTTTGCTTTGTTTGTTTTGGTTATTATATCTACCATGAACATCCCTTACAACCCCATTCCCTCTGATGTACCTCCACAAAGACCTTTATATATAAATCTCTGTTACAGAGGACTTAATAGTTCCTAAAATTATTTTTCTTTGTATAAGCTTGCTTCTTACAGTTCATGGTGAGTGTCTCAATGGCCAGGAAGTTGAGAGATTCCATTTCAAATGTAGTTTATTTTTCATTATATTTCCTGACATCTAGTAGACACTCAATGCATGGTTATTGAAAGAATTAATGGACTAATATTAAATCCTTCAATTGCTAAAACTAGTAAGAACCTCCATTAAGCTTTCTGCATTTGGTAATGGAAAAATAGCTAATCAGAGACCAATCCACTGAGATCAACTAGAAAAGTTAGGAAAATTTTAAAGACTTAGCACTTTAGAGACATTAAAGTGTAACCAAGGTAGTGAGGACTTGAGAGGCCACAATCCTAGAGAAAAGAAAAGCTGAACCCAAAATTCAGCACCATTTTTGCTTTTGAATCATTTGCCAATTCATAAGCAATGGTTTAAAGGCCTAGAAGCTGAAAAGAGAGACAAGTGAGCCATTACGACACTGAACAAATTTTCTCATCTTATGAGATTGAGTGGTTGAAATTGGGGTTCTTGGATTACTAATAATGAGCATCATAACTAAACACCCCAAAGGACCCCCAAAGGGTTATACCCTAGAAGTACTGGTGAACCAGAAACCATCCAGTCCTCACAGAAACTGAAGCCTAGCTTCAACTGCTTCAACCTGTGGTAACTGATTGCCATAAGCAAAAGTATATAATCTCTGAAGGAAAATACTATCAACTAGACCCTCACATTAAAAAACTCACAATGTCTGGCAAGCAAACAAAAATCACTGGGAATTCCAAGAGATAATCTCAAATGACCAAAACCAAGGAAAAAACTGATAGGAAAGGACCCACAGAAGATGTAGGTATTGGAATTAGCAGACACAGACTTTAACAAAAGTATGATTTACATGACCAAGAAACTAGGTGATAAGGTAAAGAATTTCAACAAAGACCTGAAACTTTAAAAATGAATGAAATGGACTTCTCTGGGGCCAGCAGCTGTCTGACCAAGAGCTGGAGGCCATGGGCTCAGGCAACGCCCATGGGCTCCGTTTCCAACCAGCAATTTGCAGGTGGCTGTGCCAAGGCGGCGGCAGAGGCGCAGGAGAACGTGACCCAGGAGGCAGAGGAGCCAAAACTGCTGCACGGTGCCGGCATCTATAAGGGGTTCAACGTGCTGCATGGGGTTGGTCTTCCTGTCCATGAACGCTTGAGCTGGGGTCGCGCTAGATCCCCCCAGTGGACGTTTTTGTGCATCAGAAAAGCCCGGAAGGGCTTCCGGAACCTGAAGGAGGGTGAGGCAGTGGAGTTCACCTTTAAGAAGTCTGCCAAGGGCCTGGAATCTATCTGTGTCACTGGACCTGGTGGGGTGTTCTGTATTGGGAGTGAGAGACGGCCAAAGGGGAAGAACATGCACAAGTGCAGTTCAAAAGGAGACAGGTGCTACAACTGTGAAGGTCTAGACCATCATTGCCAAGGAATGCAGGCTGCCACCCCAGCCTAAGAAGTGCCACTTCTGCCAGGGTATCAGTCAGATGGTGGCCTCGTGTCACTGAAAGCTCAGCAGGGCCCCAGTTCCCAGGGAAAGCCCTCGTACTTTTGGGAGGATGAAGAAGAGATCCACAGCTATGCCCTGCTCTCAGAGGCCCAGAATTGAGTCATGGTGCGTGGGGGCAATTCTTCTGTGATCAGGAAGTTCCAAAAGCAGGCATCAATTGGCAGAGCGGAGAAAGTGGTATAGGGTGGGTAGGGGGCAGCTGGCACCACCATGTATCTCAGGCTGGAGGCTACAGCATCTCCCTCTCTGCCATCTTGGTGGGAGGGAAGGGGTGAGGCAAAGGAACTCCAAACATGCTTTATCCAAATGCAAGGAGGCTTTCAGGAGAAATACCTCAAAAGCCTGCACAAAATACCCCTAAAATCTCCAGCTTTTTGACAGTGGCCTGGAGAGGGAAGTTGTTTTCCTTTTTGAAAAAATGATTTATAAAAATATTTCCCATACCAGAGTGAAAATATTAAGGATGAGGGCAGATAGATAGACCCAACCCAGGAGCCCCTACATTCTGTGGGAGGGAATCTCAGGGCTAGGGCAAGGTTTTACCATGTCTTGTCTTCTCATAACCCACCCTGGGGACTGGGTGCAGGGAACTGTAATGACAGACAAAAGGGGTGGTTGGAACAGCTGCAGACCTACTGCTCCTAAGCTCACTCTTATCCATAATGGGCCAATACAATTTTATTTATTTGCTCCCTTGTAATAACTGCACCTTGGATCCCACGTTCACCAGGATGCCAACTGCACTAGCTGTGTGCAAATGATGTATCTTGTGAATTTTTAAACTTTTTTCCTTAATATAAATATTCTGGTACTGTATTTTTGTATATTTTAATCTAAGGCCCTCATTACTGCACTGTGTTCTCAACTGCACATGAGCAATCTCAGGGAGAAGTCGGCAGGAGCTCCAGGTCTGCACAGCAGGAATACTTCTTTTTTTTTTTTTTTTTTTTTTTTGTTAAAGATTTTATTTATTTACTCATCCACCCCCCCCCCTTGCTGCTTGCGCTCGCTGGGCCAGCCAACCACGCCGCGCGGGCGGGCCTGTCCTCACCAGGAGGCCCCGGGAACCGAACCCGGGGCCTCCCACATGGTAAACGGGAGCCCCACTGATTGAGCCACAGCCGCTTCCCTGGAATACTTCTTTGTTGTTGTTGCTTTATCACCACAAAGAACAACTTTTTGAACTACTGCATTTTTTGCCAGTTAAAGCTGGCTTTTCTGCCATAGAGTCCTCTTGAAATCCCTCCACCTGGAAAGTGTTTCATGGGAGACTAGGTTTTTAATTGGGTCACCATGTGACTTGATCTCCTACTGGAAGATTGGAAATTAGTCTAAATGGGAAGGTGGTGCAGAGAGGTTAGGAGAGGCCGGGCCAGGTTATAGGTCAAGAAAGGAAGCCGATGGAGAGCTCTGCCACATTCTCCAATGGAGCAGCAACAGTCCCCTAAGTGCAGGGGCAATGTCTGGCTAAGGAGGATGGTCCACTGATGGGTTCTTGTTATTGAGTCTTTGCTCTTGTAATTGAAAGTTAGCCTATTGTTATGGGGTACCTAACAGGTACCAGGTACCAAGCCTGAGAGCCTCCTTGTTGTTCAAATGTGGCCTCTCTCTAAGCCAAACTCAGCATATGACTGCATTACCTTCCCCCCCAGCGTGGGACATGACTCCCAGGGATAAGCCTCCCTGGCAACGAGGGATTACTACCAAGTGCAAACTGGCAATACGACTGGAAAAAGACCTTGAATAAAAGGGGTAAAAGGTAAAGACAAATGAGTTCATATGGCTAAGAGACTTCAAAGAGAGTCAGGAGGTCATCCCAGAGGTGACGCTTACACACGCCTCAGTAGGATCTTATAGAACACCAAAGTGGATATCACCCCACACAGGGGTGCTCTTGAGGGATCTGGAGACACCCAGGTCCTATATAAGCGGGGATAGCTCCAGAGATTGATGCCTTATCAGTGGGCTATACTTTGGAATCTGTGCTCCTGAGTAGGACAGAGTTGAACTCAAATAAGTCCTCCCTGCACATGGTCCATCAGTCCCTTCTATTTAAACCTATATGTGGTGCTAGAGTTTGTAAGTATACTTCCAGAGACTGGAGCCTTTGGCCTGCCCATGTGCTAGCTGTGCCTGGAATCTTGGTGGAGCTGCCAACTCCCTACTCTATAGCTCAATGGACTCACCCAAGACACCTGGCAGGGAGATGATAATGGACAACAGCCATCCCAGGGAATGGAGAGAGTCTGCAGCTGCAGGCAGGATAATCCCATCCATTTATCCATGGGATATAAGCTCCCTCTCACTTTGAGGTAGAGTGGACATCATCATCCCAGACTCCTCAGGATTGGGGGAAGAGCTATGGGCTAGAGTGGACTTACTGGTATTTGATTGTAGACATATTGTGATTCAAGCAATGGAAGAAATTACAACATTGAGGTGGAGCCAGTGGCCACTGGACGCTTTCAGGGCAGGGAGAGGGAAAAGCAGGTGTAATACAGGGGCTTTTTCGGGACTTGGGAATTATCCTGAGTGACATTACAACAACAGATATAGGCCATTTTACATCAGCATATAACATGCAGAACTATGTGGGAGAGAGTGTGGTCTACAATGTGAACTATGGTCCATGCTTAGTGGCAAAGCCCCAGGATGCGTATATCCATTGCAGGTGATGTGCCACACTAATGAAAGATGTTTATGGTGGAGGTTATGGGAGGTGTGGGAGGTGGGGAACATAGGAATCCCTGTAATTTTTGTGTAACATTTATGAAATCTAAGCATCTTTTAAAATATAAAAAAAAAAAAAAAGAAAGGAAGCCAAGGTTAGGTAAGAGTTATCTATATATGTAATAAGGGATTCCTGTCCTTACCCTCTTCATCCTAGGGCACGGGACTTGCAGGGCACACCAGATTCATCCTTCACTAGATTAGGCTAGGCTTGCCATGCACAATGGGTGTGTGTGTCCAAGGATGGATGTAATGAAGCAAAGACTAAAAATCCTTAACCTTTCAAAAATCTGGACTTTTCCTTCTTGGCTCCCAGAAAGACCATAAGCATTACTTTGTGGTGCCCGGAGCCAATGTTCTACCCTGCTGCAGTAGTGATTAGTGTTGTGGCAGCTAAAGGGTAAAGGGATTTTCGTTTGCATGCTGTGGGATCACTGCAAACCTACCTCACTGTGCTGAAATGGGGCAAATGCAATAGAATGCATTGGGTGATGTGTCCTGGGTTCTTATCTCCACCAAATGATGCCCCCCTCTAGTTATTGTATTTGTCTGGGCTTTGAAGAACTTCATGAGATGCTGGTTTGATGATTGCTAGGTGGCCTAGTTGGTGTAAGTATAATGTGTTGGTCTTTCACTGTGTCCTTTTGGGGTTTTTATTGCTTACAAACTTCTTTTTGTGTTGAAAGAAAAATAGCCAAAGCATCTTTGACAGTGAAGTTGGAGGACTCTTACTTCCAGACTTTAAATCACATTACCTAGCTACCGTGGTAAAAACAGCATGGTATTTGCATAAAGATAAAGACATAGACCAAGGGGACTGAATTGATGGTTCAGAAATAGACCCTCACATCTATGGCCAAGTGATTTTTGACAAGCCTGTCAAACCCACCCAGCTGGGATAGAACACTCTATTCAACAAATGGTCCTGGGAGAACTGAATATCCACAGCCAAAAGAAAGAAAGAAGACCCCTATCTCACACCTTATACAAAAATTAACTCAAAATGGATCAAAGACCTAAATATCAAAGTAAGTACCATAAAGCTCCCAGAAGAAAATGTAAGGAAACATCTTCAAGACCTGGTGGTAGGTGGTGTATTCTTAAACCTTACACTGAAAGTATGAGCAATGAAAGAAAACATGGATAAATGGGGCCTTCTCAGCCTAAACACATCTGTGATTCAAAGGACTTCATCAAGAGGGTGAAAACGTAGCCCACTCAATGCGAGAAAATATTTGGAAACCACATATCCAATAAGGGCTTGATTTCCATTCTATATAAAGAGAACATACAACTCAACAATAAAAGAGCAAGCAATCATCCAATTAAAAAATTAGACATTTCTCCAAAGAGGAAATACAAATGGCCAAAAAGCACATGAAAAAAATGTTCCATATCACTAGCTATTAGGGAAATGCAAATCAAAACAATGAGATACCATCTAAAACTGCACAGAATGGCCATTATTAAAAAAATAGACAACAATAAGTGCTGGAGAGGATGTGGAGAAATAGGAACACTCCTTCACTGTTGGTGGGATTGTACAATGGTGCAGCCTCTGTGGAAGACAGTTTGGTGGTTCCTCAGGAAGCTAAATATAGAACTGTCATATGATCCAGCAATTCCTTTACTAGGAATATATCCAGAAGAACTAAAAACTATGACATGAACAGACATATGCACACTGATGTTCATAGCGGCATTATTCACAATTGCCAAAAGATGGAAACAAGCCAAGTGTCCATCAACCAATGAATGGATAAACAAAATGTGGTATATACATATGATGGAATACTATGCTGCAGTAAGAAGAAATGAAATTGGGACACATATGATAACACGGATTAATTTGAAGACATTATACTAAGCAAAGTAAGCCAGACACCAAAGGACAAATATTGCATGGTCTCATTAATATGAACTAAATACGAAGAATAAATACATGGAGTTAAAAACCTAGAGTATAGGTTATTAGGAGACAAGAGGAAGGTTGAGAAGAACTACTGATCCTTAATGTATGTAGATGTTTTAATTAACTTGATTGTAAAAGTGTGGAAATGGATAGAGTTGATGGTAACACATTACAGTGAGTAGCAGCTGGTTTATAAATGGGATGTGGCTGAAAAGAGTAGTCTGGGAAAGCAAATGTCAATTGAAAGAAAGCTAAAGAATAATCTAGGGACTGAATAACACAGTGAACCCAGAGGTGGATGAGAATTGTGGTTGGGGGTACAAATGCCAGAATGATACATGAGCTAGAGTGGATATACATCACTATTTCAGGGCGGTGGGAATGTGGAAAAGCATGAGAAAACTACAATTGGTGTGACCTATAGACTGTGGTTAACAGCAATACTATAATATTCTTGCATCAATGCCAAAGATGTACTGTGTTGATAATGGGGGTGTATGGAAAATGTGTGCCAAATGTATGCTATGGACCATGGTTGGTGGTGATAGTCTGCTCATAATCTGTAACAAATGCTTCACCACAGCGTGGTGTGTTGGTGAAGGGGTTGTTGTATGGGATTTCTGCACATGTGCATGATTGTTTTGTAAGTTCACAGCCTCTGTAATAAAAACATATTTTTTTAAAATAGGATGAGTTGGGGGAAAAATACACCAAATGTAAGATAGGGACTAAAGTTAGTAGTAATATTTTGATGATGCTTTTGAATAGTTTGTAACAAATGTTTCACAACAATGCAAGGTGTTGGTAGAGGAGTGATGTATGAGACCCCTATATGATGTTATGCATGTTTATTTTGTAAGTTCAAAATCTTCACTATACACTTATTGTTTATGCATGTTCATGTATGAATGATATACTTAAATAAAAATATATTTAAAAAAATAACAATAGCACAAAAGTTGGGCAGGGGTAAATTGTTCTAAGATCCTTGCATTGTATGAAAATTGGTAAGAGTAATAATTTACAAAAGATAAAAAGATGTATTTGGTAACTATCAGATGAATAGTAAAAGGATGTATAGCATACTAAAGGAGGGAGAAAATAAATGAAAAATACATAACCCAGAAATCAGAGAAAAGGAAACAGAATAGGTGAAGAATATTGAAACCAAATAGTATAACGTAGATTTAATCTCAAATATATTGTTATATAAAATAAAATTAAATGTAAGTGTTTAGTGGATTAAGGGTTTCTGTTTGGGTAATGAAAGAGATTTGGTAATGGATGGTGGTGATGGCAGCACAACATTGTAAATGTAATTAATGACACTGAATTATACACTTAAAACTGGTAAAATGGCTTATAATTTTTTAAAAAGAAAAATTAATGTGTTAGAAGAAAAGAAATGCTTACAATTAATGACCTAAATAGCCAGGATAAAAAGTTAGAAAGAGAAGAACTAACCCCACACCCAAAGTAAGTAGGAAAAAAACAATTATGAAGATAAGAGCAAATATTAATAATATAAAAAACAGATATCAAATAAAATGATCAGCAAAGTCAAATACATAATATTGGTACACTTTTCAGGTTCTTTGATAACTGCTAGTAAGACTGATAGAAAGGAAAAAGAAAGGCCCATAAAACCAATATCCAGAATAAAAAAAGAACATAATGTCAGATTGAACAGATATTTAACAAGTAATAAGAGGATATTATAAACAATTTTATGTCAATAAATTAGAAATCTTTGATGATATGGACACCTTAACACAACTGATACACGAAGAAAGAAAATCTGAATAGTTTTATATGCATTAAAGAAATTGAATTCATAATTTAAAACCTTCCACCAAGAATACCCCACTGGCTTCACCAGTAAATTCTTCTGACATTTAAGGAAGGCACAATACAATTTTTTACAAAATCTTCCAGAAGACAGGAAAAGCAGGAACACTTCTCTGTGCATTTTATGAGGTCTTAGAATACTAGAAGAAAGGAAAATTATGATTACAGATGTAAAAATTATATATGACAATTAGCAAATGGAATTTAGCAAATATAAAAAGGTTGAAGTGTCACAACCAAGTAGGGTTGATTCTAGGAATGCAAGGTTGATTTAATATTAAAAAAATAATCAATGTAATTTATCACAGCACCAGAATAAAGGAGAAAATTATATCATCATTTCAACAGATGAAGAAAAATCACTTGATAAAGCTCAACCCATATTCATGATTAAAAAGGAAATTTCCTTAATGTGACAAAAGGCATCCTCAAAAATCTATAGTAAGCATCATACTTAACTGCAAAGTATTAAAAGCTTTTCTCCTAAAATTAAGAGTGCAATGAAGATACTAGTCTCACTACTTCTCTTGAACATTGTACTGGCAATTGTAGCCAGTAAAACAGGACAAGAAAAATAAATTAAAAGATTTAGGAATTGGAAAGAAAGAAATAGATTTTTTTTTTTTAACCAATGTGATTGTATATATTGACAGAAACATAATATTGAGCAAAAGAACCAGATAAAAAGGATTTACTTCATGATTCTGTTTATATAAAACTTAAAAATAGGCCAAAATAATTTATGGTGTTAGAAATCCAGATAGCAGTTACCTCTTGGGAGGAGTAGGAAAGGGTGAATGGAAGGAAGCAAAAGGGGGGACCTTTGGGAGCTGGATGTTCTATATCTTGAGCTGAGTTGTGGCTACATGGGTATGATCACTTTGTGATAATTAACCAAGCTGTAAGCTTTATGACTTGCTTACTTTTCTACTGGCATGCTATATTTTCATAAAAGTTTATTTAAAAAAAAGAAATCCCATTAGGTCCCTTGGGCTCCACTGACGATTGAGTCCCAGTCCCCTTTTCATTATCAGCTTTGCTAGTTATCAGCTCTGTATGAACTGCGGGGGGTGGGGGGTAGGGGAGGCAGGAAAAAGTACCTACCAGGACCCCTGCCTTTTAGGATTTTGGGTTTTACAGTGAGATGAACTATCAGCTGAAGTTTATACACCCCAGTATAGTCAAACGCTCAAGCTGATTGCTAACTAAGAGCTGAGTCCATATGAGCATGCTGAATGCAAACTTTGCACCATTCTAGATGGTTATGTGCAGCACTGAGATGAGAACAGTTTGTTAGTGATTCCTGCTGCTCAGAGCACTATTCAATTCTGTTCTGATTGGGACAAAGTGAGGAAAGTGCAGAGATGATCTGAATTACTGAGACTTGGATCAAGCTGGATGGAGGAAAACAACAGTGTTCACTAGACGGTCTGTCTCCTAGTGGGCATTCCATGCCCATCTTAATCTCTTCCATCAGGCATTTAGAGAAACTTGAAAAGCAGGAGGGAGGCAGGAGGAAGGCAGGGTGTATGTGGGGTGATGGTCAAGTTATGAGCTTGAAATTCCCCTCCAGAAGCAGAAGGGCAAGAGGCTGTCTTGGAGACGCTGCTGTGTCGGCTGAGGGAGGCTGGCTGCTCTACTGGGGGATTACAGACTCCTTTCCTGTGGCAAGTTGCTGACAGCTGGAGGTGGGGGGGCGTGCAAAGAGGCCTTGCTGGTATTCAGAACCCAGGGGGTCATCAGTCAGGTAAAGAAATAGGCCAGGGAGAACAGGAGTCCTGCTCCACTATCTCCCATCTCTGGTTCTTCTTTGACACTGCCCCAAACAAGGTTGGAATAGAACACTCCTTCCTAAGGAAGTCTCTGTCGCCCCTAAGTACCCATGTAATAGGGACTCTGGGGCTGGAGTTTCTAGTTTTGAACCTCAAATGCTGCTGTTTATCAATTAGGTGGTCCTGGTTGAAGCACTTGATTTGTCTGTGGCTCAGTTCTATCCTCTAAATTGGCGATAATAAGCATTTATCTTATAGGGTTGTTGTGAGTATTAACTAGATGCAAGGGCTTAGTATGGTACTCAGTAAACACTATTATTACAGACTAAAGTCAGACTCTTTACTAGGGCCCACTCTGGTCTCAAATTATCTTCCTAATTTCATCTCTTACCAAACCCATC
The DNA here is from genome assembly GCA_026826555.1 of Tolypeutes matacus. Classification (NCBI taxonomy): domain Eukaryota; kingdom Metazoa; phylum Chordata; class Mammalia; order Cingulata; family Chlamyphoridae; genus Tolypeutes; species Tolypeutes matacus. The sequence continues at coordinate 8,488,747 of JAKSZT010054052.1, read as the reverse complement.
CATATCACTCTCTGCTTCTTCAACATACACTATTTTTACATTTCTACCTCCAAGACCATTGTTGTCACCTTCTAGCTGGTAACTCCTCTGAGCCTCCATGAAATTGGGATAATAATGTCTATTCCCAAAGAGTTGTAATGAGTATTAAATTTCAGGTTGTACAGGTGACAAGGTGTGTCTGTCTAGGCAGGATACCTGTCCAGATTGGGTTGCTATGGTAAAAGGGGCTAAAATAACTCTTCTCCTTTAGTTCTGCCACTTATGAGCAATATGAGTTTAATCAAATTACTTAAGCTCCTTTTTACATTTGCAAAGTGCTGATGGCAACACCCCACTCCCAACCCCCAGTGTTGTAGTAAGATTTAGGAGAAGGGTTGCATGATAAAAAACATCTTTACTTAGGGCTTGTCTGTGCTATCCAAAATCCTTCTCAATTAATGTGCAATACATGGGTGCTAATAATGGGTGAGCACAAACTTGGCCATTGTCGAGGCCTGAGGAACACATCTGAGGGCTTACAGGCTTAGAGCTGAGTCTCTCTTGTGGCATCAACTATCAAATGCTTTTTTGGTTCATCAGAAATACAGACGAGTGGGGACAGAAAGGTGTGGTAGACAAGGGATGAGGCCAGCAACCAGAAGACCTGGATTCTAGCTCCAGCTCCTTCGCTGGCTGGCCATGTGCTCTTAGGCAAATCTACATAGTCTCTGTTTCCTCATTTTTCAAATGAGTTAATGTATGAGAGCTACAGTGATGTCCTGAGGCAGTTTTGATGTGTTCTGAGGGATGACACCATGCTGTGGGGCTCAGTGGCTCCACGTTTAGATTAAGCTTTTCTGGAGTATAGCACTTAGATTGCTGAACTTGTTTTTGGTGGGTTTTTGCTCCTTAGAACCAAGAGTCTTGACTGGAACATGCTGGCCCTATGTCCACAGGATCTTGGCTCTTTGCTGCTCTGAGGCTCCCCAGAGTCCAACCTGCACAGGCAGTGTCTGAATCATTAATCCCAACCATATCTACTCCACAGGAGGCCATTTCCTCACTCCCTGATCACTTCATTTGGAGATTTCCTTAGAGGTGTGCTCTATTCTTGGTGTAAAAGGCATCTTCCCCTCAATAATGACACAGTGCTCTTTGGGGGAAAGGCTCTCTGAAGAACAGTATCTACAAAATTCTTGTTCAGGACAGGAGAGTTGTAGACTCTACCACAAGAGGATGTTGAACCTGCCCAAGGAGAAGAAAAGACTTGGGGTCAGACCTCAACCAGACTGCCTTCTGGAGGTTTTGGTAGTGAGTGGTCAAATACCTGGATGTGTAGGGCAGAGACAAGCTGCCTCTGTTCAAATGAGCAGTTGGAAGGATCTGAAAGTAGATTTGGCCTTGAAAAGAACCTGGGAATTTTAGGACTGAGGCTGTCCTAGCAGCAGGCAGATGGTTTCTTAGGAGTGGTACAGTATGGCTTCCTCAGGAAGCAGAAATATCATGCATCGTTTAGGAGACATTCTTTTTTAAATCTCAGGAACAACAGATGTACCACTAGAGGCTGCAAGAGTTTGCTCTTTCTTTCTTTTGTACCATTTTCCTCCCTAGGCATGCTCAAATCCTTAATTTCCCTTTCTATCCAGCCCAAAGGAAACCACTTAGAAATGCATTCTGCTTCCTGAGAAATAAACTAGTTGGCAGACAAACTCTATTTTGTTGAAGTCCCTCCTTGTGGAGCCCGTAACACTCTGGTTACCTGTTTCTGTTCTTGACTCTGGGTGAACTGTGTACATTTGCCTGAGAGATTGGCATTAACTATCATGTTATTAAGAATGGGAGGATCCGGATCATTGTTAAGCATCATAAGGTGTCTTGGAGCAGATGGACTCACCTGGAAAATGTTGGCGAAATCTCTAAGATTGAAGAAGTAGTGGAACTTGATCGCTGTGGGTAGGAATGTGGTGGCAATTCTCTGGTGGAAGGCAAGGGCCAGACTGATCAGCTGGGGGATGGATTTCTGCAGTGATACTGGGAAGTTTCCAAGTTTTAGATGCTGAGTCAGGATGGTGCTATAGATGGAGGTCAAGGCATCCGCTCCAGGAAAGGAGAGTACAAACACACTAAAGTGACGCTGCTCAAGGAAACGAAGGCATGTGGACAAGGCCATCAGTCAGACATCCTTTTCTTTTAAAAATATTTTTATTGTGGCAGCATATTACAACATAACAGCTCCCATTTTAATCACTCTCCAGTATACAATTCAATAGTGTTAATTACATTCATAATGTTGTGCTCCTATCATCCATTACCAAAACTTTTCCATCATCCTAAAGACATTTTTTCTATTAGTATAAAAAGCACTTCTTCTGGGTTAAGATAAAATAATGAAGAATTCCTATAAGGCAGGGGTTCTTAACAAGGGGTGCATGAGCTTGAATTGAAATTCAAAAAAAAAACATTGTTCTTGTGGGGACATATTGGTGCGGGTGTGATATATTTATTAAATAATACACAATTTAGTGTGGACTTTGTAAAGAGTCTGTGGTGTTCACCTGACTGGAAAAGGGGTCCATGGAACAAAAAAGGTTAAGAACCCCTGTTTTAAGGGCTTTGAAAATCTACATTCTGGTCATACTTCTCACAGTAAACCCAAAGTAAGGCTGGCCCTAAAATGACCAGGAAAAAAATGGGCTTTGGATCTTTGGCCAAGGTGGCTGCATGGTGTCATAGGAAGAGAACCGAAGAATAAGGTAATAGAATCAGATGAACTCTACGACTCCTTCCAGCTCTAATGGCTTAATGACTGTGGGCCCAGGAGTATCTCTGTTCCTCTAGAAATGCAAGCCAGTATCTTGTGTGATTTGACACTTTGAGAGGCTCAACAGGGGAAGGGCCAATTATTACTTATAATCAAGTGGCACTAGGCCTGACAAGATAATATTTAAGATCCAGGGACCATGGCTTGCTCCTCCCTTACCTGGAGCCGAGGGTTGATGGTGAAGCTTCCTGCTGTGGGATTCATACAGGAAACATACTGTACATTCATGATCTCCTTTAGGGACAGCTTGTTCCGATCATACCTGTAACAGTCAGAAACCATGGCTGAGAGTTGTATGAGGGCCAGGCAGGTGGGTTCCAAGAGTGCTTGTCAAGGTGAGAGTCAATATCATTGTGCGTCTCCGATACAGGAGTATCCTGTCTTTCATGTGTTTTGGGTGTTACTCTAGGATATTGGTAGAGACTGAGAAGAAACAAGGGCCTAGGACAAATCCTGAGGAACCCAATATCTATGGACATAGCACAGGAAGAAAGGTCCACAAAGATGGACTAAGAGGCAGGAGGAAAATCAGGGGATTGTGGTGCCCCAGAAGCCAAAGGAAGCCAGTATTTCCAAAAGAAGAGAGAATAAGAAAGAAATTTGGCCTAAAGGGCCCAATGGATCTAGCAGTTAATAGTTTAACAAGAACAATTCAGGAAAGTGGAAGAGATAGAAGTCTAATTATAGTCAGCTGAAGGAGTGAGTGGGAAATGAGAAAGAGAAAATAAAGTAGAGAAATATGTTTATAAAAGAGAAGAGAGGACAGTAAATGGAAAGTAATTTTTTTCTTTCTAATACAATGGAAAACTTTTGCAAGTTTTAATATTGATGTGAAGGAGGCAATCACAAGGTAGGGAGACTAACTGATAAAGTAAGGATTTCAGGAGGTGGGAGAGAGTCTAAAGTGCTTTTAAAGGAATTGTTTCAAGGGTGTTGTCAGTCTTTAGAGGTTGGATAGCAGGTGAATTCTTTTTGCTACAAAGGAAAAAGGAATTGGGTAAAAAAGAAAAAACAAAACATCTGTTAGTTATCTATTAGATGTTATTCATTTAAAGTTCCTTCCTTTTAAGGAGGTTGCTATGGGCAAATAAAACTGCTAGCTGTTTTAGTAACAAAAGGCTTTGAGCTTGGTTAACTCACTGAGGAGGTAGGAAAAGACTAAGATTATGAAGGTCAGAAGAGTGAAAATTTTATGCTTTTAACAAAAAACGTGTTTGTGCATTTCAAATCCACATCTTTATAAAGAAGGTCAATGAATTTCAAGATTTATATAAAGTATTCCCTCAAAATTTAGGGAGATGAAAAACATCATTAATTATAATATATATTGTGCTTAGGGACACTTAAAGTTATATTTGTTTTATATATTGCTATAATAAAGTCATGTTCTGCCCTAAAAAAAATGCTGGTGGATGGTTAAGCCCTAGGTAAGATGCAACAGAAGGGGGAAGAAAAGAATGCATGTGGATGTACGCAAGGTGAATAGACATGGAAGCCAGAAACTGAGATGGCACTCCTGTTCTTGCCAAAGGCAAGGTCATCAGCTGAGGTGGGGTGGGACGTTTGAGGAGAGAGGAGAAGGAATGAAATAGATATTTTTGTGAGTGGAAAAGTAAATAGACTAAGAAAATGTGGTAGGATTGCCATGAAGTTTCACCTTCCCATTGAAGGTTTACAACTGTGAATCTAAAGAAAAACTAGTTGGTTGATTTTTTTCTAGTGTAATTCAGCTGCTCAAATACCGGTGTGGAGAGTGGATAGTTGTAAATGGCAGTCATCCAAATAAAGACTTTAGGAATGAATGAAAGGTAATTCAAGTTACCCTCTTGACTATAATTCTTCTCTCTGAATTCCCTCTTCCCACTCCCTACTCTTTCTCAGCAGCTAACTCAGTGTGAAGTAGGAAGGTAAGCCAAAGTTGTCTCAAATCATTGACTTGCTTTTCTTTTCTGGCAAGTTCATACTTTTGCTGTTAAAAACTATATTACTGCAAGACATATCAGACCCTGTGAGCTACTCTGAAGAGGCAAAGGCTACTAAGTCCCCTCCCACGCCCCACCCCCACTGTAGACACATGCATATTACCAGGGTATTAGGTGTTATCAATGAAGTACTTCTCAGTGCTCTGGGGCTATGGGGTGGCGATGGTGGGTGCGGTGGGTGTGAATTCTGCTTTGGGAGTTTGGAGAAGGCTTCTGGAGAAGGCATCTTTTGGGATGAAACTTCAAGAACATAGTAGGCTTTTTCCCTCTTAGCATCTTCTATGGGCAAACTTTTTGTGTGGACATTAGTGTCTCTGTCTGAAGGAGCTCTCCTGGGAACACAGAACCTCCTAAAGAACATGGTTTATCATGGGGATCCTCATCTGGTACTGTAGCTCAGCTGAGGTTTGCACTCTAGCTCCCACCCCATGAAATAGTGACTGGCCTTCAGCCTTGCCCTTGGCCTTAACCCCTGGCCCCTAGTCCCTTCATGGGTTTGCTCTTACCAGTGGCCGTAGTCCAGGTGCTGCCTGATGATGGTGTGGGTTTGCACAGTGCCGTAGGCATCCACCTCAGGCATGTTCAAGTCATCAATGAAATAGATGAGCTTCTTGTTGCCTGGAGGGCCATAGTTTCTGCCAGCTTTCTTTTCTAGAGGCTTCTCCAGGATAGCTGAGGAGAGAGCCAGTTAGTGAGAGAAAGAGCTCAGGTGTCAGCACTGAGACAGCTCAGGTGTCAAGGACAAACCAAGGTGTGCGTGTGCATTCACAAACACACACAAACACACACACCACAGCCCACCACCAGCAGCAACCACTAGATCCAGACATTCTATAGCACCAGAAGGTAAAGCTGGAAATTATAAGGCGGTAATGGTGAAGTACCAACCAGGCATTTGCACATATTCTTATGTGCACGGTGCTAGGTTTTTACAAACATTTATTATTTCATTTAATCCTTATAACAACACTGAGAGTCTAGTATTACTGTCCCATTTTATAGATGAGAGAACAGAGGCTCAGATGAATTAAGTAACTTTTCAAAGCTAGGATACAAACCCAGATCAGTTTAACTTCAAAACCCACGTTCCTTCTATCATACTGTGGTCCCCGGTTTTCTTGATTTATAGACTAGAAATCTATCAAAGATACCTTTATAGTCCCAAGGTCCGGTACCTTATCCTCACATATGTACAAATAACTGGATCCTGGTTAGACCTGTCCTTTCTCCCTAAGACAGCAAAGGAGCACCAATGTGGGAGCTCCCATTCCAGGGCTGGGGAGAGCCTCCTTCCAACCCGTGGCTGTTCCAGAGGAATTATTGGTTATTTTGTCAACAGTGTTCTTGGGGTGTGCACCTAATGGATTTTTCATGGGGTGAGGTGGCGGGGACCACAGGCTAAGAAAATTTCCCAGATGTTTCCAGCTTCACGAATGGCTCCCTCCCCTGCCTTCAGGTTTTATGCCTATCAGAGCAGTTCAGTCCCTTTCTGGAAATGTAGTATGAGACTCTCTTCTGGACTTGTTTCTTCAATTATCAAGCCAGAGAGAAGGAATCAAACAGCACAGTTTTCTAGCTTGACAAGACTTGTTCAGAACAAACTTAAGTAATAGAGTGGAGATATATGTATTTTTACAGTAAAGCAATTAAATATTTATGTATTTGCAAAACCAACACTTTCTATTACAGCTGGAGGGTCTAAGAACCATCTGATTTCTTCTCTTGAAAAACAAGTTTGTAAACAAGGAAAAAAGTGTCAATAGACATATGAAGGTGACAGATAGAAAGACAAGTTCCTTCAAGAAGGTTGAATATTCTAATTTTCTGGTCCTGAGTTAAATTAAGTGTTTCGAATATGAATTAAATTTAAATTTAATTAGCATGCAATTAACATACACTATCAACCAATTAATCACCCAACACCTTCTTCCCCCCTGAAGATATAACAACTATATACAAGATCTGTCAAAATGAAATATAATTAATGGGCTGCCAAGGACATGCTTTTGAGAACAGTTCTTCTCATAGGAAATTCTCTCCTTAGGAAGACTTACTTCTCCTCCTCTCTAGGCAGTGATATTCAAATCAACCCCTGAAATTAAGCGTACCCTGTAATTTGGGTTGATTAAGCTCTTTATGCTTCTAAGTGATTGTTGAGGAGAAAAGCATGTCAGTTAGCAAGAAGTGGGTCTTGGAGTGAACTGGATTAACTCAAATGCATGATGTTAGGTCCCCCCAAAGAAAGCAAGGACTCCCCAAGGAAAGACAGGCACGTTTTTGAACCCTTCCTGGACCAAGGTCTGCTCCTGTCCTATCTAGGATGGAATGAAGAGGAATTACTCTATTTCCAGGCAAAACTGGAGGGGCAGAAGCAGATTTAAGTTTTGGCAAAAATGTTGATTTTGAAGGGTCTACACCAATGAGACATGAAGAAATGTGACCCTCTCCCCTCATTTCTGAATTCTGCATTTTCATAAACATGTCCAATAGTCAGGCCCATACCCAGGCTCTGAATTCATTTGTGCCATTTCTCCTTGAGCCACAAATGGAATGGCCTGGGGTTTAGTTTAGGGCCACATGGAGCAAAAGCACCACAACTCCCTATCAGAAGTCTGTGTTTTTATTCATGTCATTCCCCCTGCACCATTTTGCCACCATTTTATACTGGAAGTGCAATTTGATTTTCAATTGTTTCCCATTTATCTCATTTCAAAATATATCTAGACTCTGACTAGTTCTGTCTTTCTTGCTACCATTCTTGCCCATCAGCTTTGAACCTCCCCAATGATCTCCCTACTTTCACTCTAGCCTCCCTTCAATATATTCTCAACATAGCAGACAAGTATCCTTGTAAAGCATGAGTTAGATAATACAAGTATCCTTGTAAAGCTTAAAACCTTCCAGTGGCATCCTAATTCACTTGGAGCAAATGCCAGTCTGGCCACCTCTGCAAATCTTGCATATCTGAATTTCTCTCCTATTGCTCCTCCACCATCAACCACCACTTTGCTTCTTCTGCTCCAGCCACCCTTGCTGCCTCAGGGCCTTTGTTCTGGCTGTTTCCTCTGCCTAGGCCTGTGATGCTCTTCTCCCAAATTCCACCAGGGTTCACTCCCTTACCTCCATCAGGTAATTATTTTTCAAATGCCATTTTCTCATTAAGGCCTTCCTTGGCATGGTATCTAAAATTAAAATCCCCATCCCACCCCCTATTCCCTGTCCTTGTTTCATTTTTTTTTTTTTCTGTCTACTTACTGCCACCCTAATATTCTATATGTTTTACTTATTTATCTTGCATATTACCTCATCTCCTCCTCACTAGAATATAAATTCCATGAGGGCAGGAATTTTTCTGTTTTGTTCATTGTTGTACTCCTAGCACCTAAAATGCCATCTAGCACATATAGGATGCTCATATTAAAACTAAGAATGAACAAATGAATTTTATTCTTATAACTAACTCCGTGAGATAGGCAAAGAAAAAACCTATTATTCCCATTTTATAATGAAGGAAAGAGAGGCTAACGCAAGTTAAATGTCTTGCTGCAGTTAGAATCCAGGTGCTTAGATACTGATTCTAGTGCTCCTTCCAAGCCCTTATGTCCCACCCCCTCTCTGGGGAGTGTTCTTGATCATTCTAGCCCAGTGGTTTCTCCAGCCTCTGAACTTTAGAGCAGTTCCTTCATTCATCCATGGAGCACCACCAGGGACCAAGCTCTGTCCTGAGTACTTGACATGCTCAGTATCACCTATTTCTTTCTTTTTTTATTAGAGAAGTTGTGGGGTTACTGAAAATCATGTATAAATACAGGGTTCCCATATACCACCCTATTATTAACCCCTTGCATTGGTGTGGTGCATTTGTTACAATTGCTGAAAACACATTTTTATCATTTCCATGGTTTAACTTAGGGTTCACTGTGTTTTGCAGTTCCATGGATTTTTTAAAAAGTTTTCATTCTAGTAACAAATATACAACTGAACATTTCCCCTTATAACCAAATTCAAATATATAATTCAGTGCTGTTAATTGCATGCACAATGTTGTGCTACCATCACCACCATCCATTACCATCACCTATTTATTTTTCTTCTTAACAAATGAGAAATCTGAAGCCTAAAGAAATTGAGGAACTTTGCCCAAGGTCAAATAGGTAGTGAGTGGCTAAGGAAGGATTTTAACCCAGGTCTACCTGAATCCAGAACCTCACATTACTACTACTGAAAACTAATTCTTAAACATTTCTATGACATGGCTTCTGCCCTTGAGAAATCCCAGTTTGGTTAACTCATCAGCTGCACCATATTTTTGACAGATCGTTAGTGATTAATCAGGTCTTACTTTGTGCTGTGACATGATTTATGTACCTGTGTTTGAACTATTTTCCTTTCATGTTATTGAAATTTTCAAGTGCTTCAGACTTTTCAGTTGTATCGTAAAGGCTTTGCATTTATTCTTCCAAAAAATAACATACTTGGCATCATTATAAATATAATACATATTCACTATAAAAAGTTAAAAGCAAGTTTAATCATAATGATGAAAACAAAAGTCACCTATAAATCTATTAGCTAGCAGTAACCACCCCTTTCAATAATTAGTGCACTCTAGTCCATTTGTTCTGTTTGCATATATGGCTTTTTCCTTTACAAAATCAGAATTATACTGAATATACTGCTTGCACATTTTAATTTTCATTTAACATACTGTAAATCTCTTTATATGATTCTAAAACATGAATTTAACTGCTGCATTGGGTTCCATATTTCGGATGTACCATCATTTATAGAATGGTTCTTTGTTGTCAGAAATATGTGTTTTTCCCAACTTCCTATACTTTGAAACACCCATCATTCTAAGCAGAATGGCTTGCCCACTAGATAACACATTTTTGATGATTTAACTTTGGTTGGTGTCATCACCCTTTCAGAAGACTAATTAAGGAAAGTGGAAGAAGGCTGTCTACATGTAGTGTGAGCCCCATGTTCTTTTTTTTTTTTTTTTTTTTAATTTATTTTTATTGTGGGTAAAAATCAAAATTCTCACAATACATACAAACATTTGCAAAATGATATATAAATATATATGCATATATGTGTATTTGCTTACAAAAAATGTTATTTATATATATATATATATATACATATATTTTAAGAGGTGCTTAGATTACCCAAAATATTACACGGAACCCACTGGGATTCCCATGTTGCCCACCTTTTGATTAGATCCTTTAAGGTCCTGTCCAGTCTTAAGCTTTTAATGAACAGGTTACTGAGATTCATTTCACACAAAGCCTCAGACACCTGAGCTCCTATTTAATTGTTGTAATTAAGTACTCAAATGTTTGGTGAATGAATAATTGAAATTGCATTTGGATGGCAAGAGAATTGAGGCTTGGGAAGAAGACAATCTTTGGCGCTCACTCTTTACATTGCAACTATGAGCCCACTGTTGCCTTAACCAAGTTCTTTGTGCCTCTTTTTCTCTTTCTAAATGATTCTATCTGTGGGTCACTGCACTTTATGTTTAAAATCACTTAAATTTTCAAAAATAACAAAGAGGCCTAAGGTATTTGAAAAGACATAAAACAGACAAATTAAAATAAAAACTAAAGAGGGATTCCAAACTATACAAAAGAAGAAACTTATTTGTGTCAGTAATCTAGGATGACATAGTTACTATAATAAAATACAAATTTATTTCACATTTCCCTTTCTGACCTGCTTTCCAACAAGCTCAGAACTAAATCTGTATTTAGTTACAGTAACCATGTCATCCCAGATTAGTGGTGCAAACCCACCTCTTCTTTTATATGGAAATTTTTTCCAGGCACTAAATTCTAGGAGGCCTATCTTGCATACTTTAAAAAGGCATATCAGGCAACAAAATGGGCATGGTCTTCAATTGAGATTTTAAAGAAGATATAAAAATAACTTGAAATTATTTTCTATGTTGTTAACTCTCAACAAAACACAAGGGTGGACTATTAAATTGTAACTCAGTGAAGAGAATAAGAGCAATGCAACTGGGTTTGCAGAGTTTAGGGAAGCTGGAGGAATGGGTAATGAGCACAGGACTTCATCTCTCTCAACTTAAGATACTAGTGTTATTAAACCATGGTTTGTGCAGGTATTGGAGAAGTGAAGTCAGTTGAAGGCTGCGTTTTCTGATGACTGACTGAAGACCCTGATTTATTTATCATCATAGGGGGAGATATCTGTGTGCTCTCTGTATTAGAGAAAGAGAAGCAAAGTTGACATTCTGTTATGGAAATTAACTTACAGTCTTATCAAAATTGAAGGACACTATAGCTTGATTAAATTAGACAGCTTTGCTATTAACCCACTGTATGACTTTGAGGGGCATCACTTTACTATCTAAGGTTCATCTTCTTATCTTGTAAAAATGGAGACAATCATATGATCTGTGCTGGACAACATTTCTAAGCTCTTTCTCTTCAGTTACTTTCCATCTGGGTGGCCATGTGACACAGTTCTCAATGGTAAGAGACAGGCAAAGGTCTGTGGGGTTCCCGGAGAGCTATCATTTCTTGACATGGGCACTGCTACTCCCCTTTATCTTTTTTATATTTGGAATGCAGATGTGATGGCTGGAGCAGCAGCTATTCTGCCACCATGAAGAAACAGCTAAGAGAATGGTAGCTATTTTAGCATCCATATCATTGGGCCATTGCACCAGCATTAGCAACTGTCTACTTTCAGACTTCTTGCTATGTGAAAAAATTTCCTGTTTGTTTACACCATTATAGATTGCCTGCTATATTTGCAGCCGAAAGCCTTTCTGATACAGCGTCTCACAGGGTTGGGAGGATTATATGTACTGAAGGGGGGCGGGGGAAAGCCCATAGCACAATGTTTGGCACTTTGTTGGGCTATATGAATGTCTTAAGCTGCAGCCCCCATTTGTACTAAAAAAAAGAGTTCTGAATCTATGCTTAGAAAAGTATGTAATGAAGACTCCAGAGATGAATGTAATGAAATATAGGAGAGATGCAGGTACTATCAAGCAGCTGCTTCCTCTATAAAAGAACGTCTGATCTTTAAAAATAAAAATGTCATTTGCTGACTCCCAGGATGAATGAGTTGCAAAATGTACCTTTGGATACTTCAATGATTTGACCTGCTGGGTGAAGTTATTGCACATTTGAAAGCTGGAACATTTCTTCCCCAAACAGTTTTTTTTTTTGTTTTAGCATGGTTTATGTTAAACTCCTCTTTCTTTTTGTTTTGGCAGTGAAGCTTTGAAATTTATAATATTTATTAATTCTTCAATTTGAGAAAGAATTTATTAATATTATTATAATAATATCTTCCATTTACTAAGCACTTATTCTATGCTAGGAATCAAAGTGTTTTACATATTTTATCTTAGCATTCAGAAATGAAAAAAAGCAATTATTGATATACTTGACAACATGGAGGAATCTCAAAATCATGCTGAGTGAAAGAAGCCAGACAAAAAAAGAGTACATGTTGTATGATTCCATTATATAAAATTCTAGAAAATGCAAACTAATCTATAGTGACACAAAGCAGATCAGTGTTTGCCTAGAGATGGGGAAGGATGGGAGTAGTGGGAAGGAGAGACTAAAAAGGGACATGAGGAAACTTTTGGAAGTAGTGGGTGTATTTATTATTTCAACTGTGTTGACAGTTTCAGGGCCGTGTAGATATTTCAAAACTAATCAAATTGCACACTTTAAGTATTTATAGTTTATTTTATGTAAATTATAACTCAATAAAGCTTTTTTAAAGGGAAAAATGTAAAAAATATGCTGCCATTCAGTAGGAAAATGAATAAATGAACTGTGATTCAGTCACACCTTGGTATTCTCTGTAGAAATGAAAATGAATGAGTTAGGTCTGCAAGTATAAAACCATAACAGCTATGAAAAGAGTAAGTTGCAAAGGAAGTTACAGTATGATATCATATACTTGAAATGTAAAGACGTACAACAACACTGTATGTTTTTTATGGATGCATATATGTAACCAAAGTGTAAACTTGGAATGATACACATCAGTGCTAACATTCCAGTTAACAAGGAGCAGGAAGGAGGAAGGGATGGGGTGGTGGGTGAGCTGTACTTATAATGCTAAGATCCATAGCAAAATGACAAAATTTTAGCATCTGTTAAATCTGGTGGTGAGGACATTGGCATCTGTTATCTTATTTTCTGTACTTTTCTGCATGCTTGAAATATTTAGTAACTTTTAAAAAAAAGTTTAAATAATTCCCCATCCCATTCTCAGCATCCAGTTCCCCTTACCAGGGGCAACTGTTGTGACCAGTTTCTGGTGTATCCTTCTGAAGATAGTCCAAGTATATATAAGAATAGATGTGTGTATATATATGCCATGTAAGGGAGTAAATTTTCATATATCTCCTTTTAAACACGACACAATTTTGGAGCATGCTATATGCACTGTTCTGTATCTTTTTTTTTTTTTTTTTTTTTTTTTTAGATTTTTTTTTTTATTTATTCATTCATTTATCCCCCCCTTGCTGCCTGTGCTCACTGGGTCAGCCAACCACGCCATCCGGGCGGGCTTGCCTTCACCAGGAGGCCCCGGGAACCGAACCTGGGGCCTCCCATATGGTAAACGGGAGCCCTACTGATTGAGCCACAGCAGCTTCCCTGTTCTGTATCTTGGTTTTCTCACTCAACAAAACTTTAGCAAAAGTTCCAACTCAGTACATATAGAATTTCCTCATTCTTTGTAATAGCTGCATAATAGTCTGCCATGTGGATATAATTATGGGTAATTAGATTATCTCCCATCTTATGCCATTACAGAAAAATTATAAAAACACATTTTTGCACATCTATCTGGGTGTACTACCTGTCCTTTAAAACAGATTATACCACACCAAATCTAATCTTTTTGTAATTACACAGGGTCTTTAGTCCAAACAGCAATTAGAGCAATGGGCTGCAAAGAGAGCAATGGGCTCATGGGTGGATGAAAAGTTATTTTCATTGATTGTGCCTGTAAAGTAGAAATACTATATAATGTGTGCTACTGGACATCTCTGCCCAACTCCATATTCACTGATATCCCACAGTAGTTTGAAATTGGATATGGTGGGAGTATTTACACCATGTAAAAGAATTGGCAAATGCTACACACCAGGGCTTGTTTTTTCAGAAGTATTGTAAAATATTATACTCAGAAATTATTAATATTAGCTTAAAAGTATATCACACCTGTAGCTGTTATGCTGTGAACAGTACATAAAAAATGGAAAAATTCTTCTTTTAGTATTCAAATAGAAGATACTCACATCATTGATAAACTAAGGACGTTCTGACATTAGTCTTCATTGTTACACTTTTGTCCTACTTGTTAACATTCAAGTTAGAATGTTAGAATGTATTTCTGGATTGGGATTTCCATGGTGAAAGAATTACCAGTCCAGCACTGGATGAAGTCAAGAGGGTGGATCAAAAAAGAGATAAAGAAGCCTTTCTGTCACCAAATGGGGGCAGGCAACCATAACAATTTCCATCTACAAGCTTCAGGCACCAAACACCTATGAGAGGCGGAGAACAGAGTCAGGGCTGCTCCCCACCAGCATTTGGAGTTTGCTGGACCCTAATCCTGGAAGATCTGGCAAAGCAGTGCAGGAAGAAGGTGGTAGAATGAGCTGTTCTCTCACAGGGCAATTTGGAAAGTTAGAGCACTAGCAGTGGCAATACCAACCAAGGTGGTTGACTCTGGGGTTCACTCTGGGTACGCATACACAGAAGGACTAGCTAGAATGGTAGAGTCTGAGCAACTGGTGGTCAAGGTGAGGTCTGATTTGCAAGTCTGCTAGTCTAAGATTTTGTGGCAGACTGAGTTATGTCCCCCAGAAAAGACATGTTCACATCTTAGTCTGCATTCCTGTGGTATCTTTGATACCACTAATACTAAACATGTTAAGGTTAGGGTGTGCACTCCTTTGTGAATAGGATTTTCAAAGATCCTATTTAGATGTGGCCAACTGAATGGGATGGGTATTCATTTGTATTACTGGAGACCTTGTAAAGAGAGGAAATTTGGGTACAGAAGTCAAGAGAAGGTCACAGGAAGAAACTAGAAGTAAGCAGAAACCAGAAGAGCAGATCCAAAGGGAGTGAAATCCTGTGTGACAAGAGGTAGGGATGCAAGCCAAGGAACCCCAGGGATTGTGGCAAGCCAATATCAGAACACTACAAACTCTGGGTAGAAACTATAGCCTTGCCAACTCTTTGATTTTGGACTTCTGGCCTCCCAAACTATGAGCCAATAAATTTGTCTTGTTAAGTCAACCCATCATGAGGTACATCTCATAGCAGCTCTGGTAAACTAAGATAGGCCTGAATGATGGAATCAGAGAAGAGACCAAGTTCACTTTTCATGTTAAGCCATGGACTATATAATATAATTTACCAGTCTGCAAATAGCTCATGTACGGAACGCCTCACTTTTAGTAGATTTTGCATTCTAGGTGTGGTGATTTCCATGGTGTCTCACCAAGGAAAGTGCAGGCAGAGTAGCAGAGCACAGGGCAATGCTGTTACCATGTGGGGAAAAGAGCAGGGTTTCTTCCCAGCCCTGCTGGGAGATGGGATTGGATGTTTCTTCAAAAGGGAGCTGTTTCTAAGGCTAATGTGTTGAGTGTTTCTATAAAAAAGGAGATCCTATTATAGGTAAGGGCCAAGGAGGAAGGGACTCTGGCAGGGAAAGCTCTGACCTGAATACCATACCCTGTATAGGGTGTATCTCCACTGGGGAGCCCTGGAAGTAAACAACCAGTGAAAAGCAAGCTCCAGGTAGATTCAGAAAGTTGGATGCGTCATGCCAGCCTTGCCACATGGTGACCTTGGGAAACCACATATGTTCCCTCTGACTCCATTTCCCCATCTATAAGAAATGAGGGGTGACTTAAATGACCTCTAGAGAAACTTCCAGTGCTCAAAGTCTGCAACCTATGCAAACCTCTCAATAGGTTTTCAATTTTCTTTGTCATCAAGGTGCTGAACTGCTGTGCTGAACAGCCTGCCCTTGAGGGATTTATAGGCCAGGGAGGAGTGTAGTGAGAAAGGACAGGAGAAGTAGGCAGGGCTAAGGGGTGATAGAGAAGCGGGACAAAGGTGTTGCAGAGGAGAAAGAAGTGGAGAGGCAAGAAGGAGCATGTGAGAGGAAATGCACAGTGATGGGGGTGAGGGTGGAGGCAGTCAGGCCAAGCAGGTGCCTGGTACTCTACTCCAGCTCTGTGGCAGGTGACATGGCCACCCAGACACCCTGCCTCCCTCATGCCCCTCACCTTGCAGCATTAATGATGTGGTGTAGTAGTTGAATGGCACATTTTTCACCAGGCATTCCTCCGGGTTGAGGCTGGCCAGCTTTGCTCCCACCAGCACTGACTTGCCCGTGCCAGCGGTCCCCACTAGCATGACGGGCCGTCGCCGCTCCATAAGCCGCTCCATGAAGTAGCATACTCGGATGGTCTCGCTGGTGTGCACCAAACAAGCCTGGAACAGGAACACGGTGAGTTTGCCAGGATCTTGTGGGAGAAACAGATGTGTCCCACAGTGTTCCAGATCATTTCAGAAGAGGGAATTCTGTCACAGTGGATCTCACCACCTTCATCGGGATTGTCCTCCTGAATATCCATAGTGAGTGGAGCTATGGGACATTATTACCTTACCCAGTGAGTCCATTCCATAAACTCATTCTTGGTGCTCACAGCAGGTAGGTATAGAGCATCCCCTTCCTCTACCTGTTTGTCCCCCTATGGCTCCTCTAATGTATTTTTTAGAACTTTTTGTTATAACATATATCCAATTCAGAATTTCCCATTTTAACCACTTTGAAATGTACAATTCAGTGGTACTAATTACATTCACAATATTGTGCTACCATCACCACCATCCATTACTCCAACCTTTTCATCACTTCAAACAGAAACTCTGTACCCATTAAGCAATAACTCTCCATTCCCCTCTCTCCTCAGCCCCTGGTAACCTCTAATATACTTTCCATCTCTATAAAATTTGCTTCTTCTAAGAATTTCATATAAATGAAATCATACAATATCTATCTTTTTGTATCTGGCCAATGTCACTTAACATGATGTCTTCAAGGTTCATCCATGCTGTTTCATATATCAGAACTTTATTTCTTTTATGGCTGAATAATATTCCATTGCACATATATACCACATTTTGTATGTCCATGTGTTGATGGACACTTGGGTTGCTTTTCATCTTTTGGCTATTGTGAATAATACTATGAACATTGGTGTACAAAAATCTGTTTGAGTCCCTGCTTTCAATTCTTTTCAGTAATGCATTTTGGAACCTTCTGTCCCTGCTATCTCTTCCCCACTCCCTCCAGAATGTCTGCTGTGACTAGTACCAAGTTGCCTAGCCTTTGGGAGATCTTGTGACTTCATTAAAACTATAATTTACTCTAAAAAATGTGTAGCTGGAGACTACTAGTTCCTAGCAAGGCCACAACTCTTGGAGACTGATACAGGGCTATTGCTAGAATGGCTGCAGTTGTTTGGAGGCAATTGTTTGTTCTCAGTCCAATCAGCAGCCCCCACCCACACACTCACCTGCAAAGGCATCTCTGGGTCAAATTCAAACTGGGGAATTAGCTTGGACCAAGGCTCGAATTTCTTGGTCTCCGGGTCTATGTAATAGTCAAAAATGGTTCCCTGGGAAGGAAACTTGACTGTCTTGAACTCGGTCAGCCACCACTTGCTGAACTCTGCTCGGTAGTCCACAAGCTGCAAAAACAAAGCCTGTCAGACCTCCAGAAGCCCAAACAGGCACCGGGCAGGAGGTCCAGGTTGGGGAACTCAAGTGTTCCTGCCCCATGGACCAGCATCTCCATGAAGTTTGGTGCTCCTATATGAGGATTGGCCCTACAAGGCTCAGCTTGGTAAAGCTGTCAAAGAAGCAGTCCCTGGAGAAGTCCCAAGGATTGCAGAACAGACGTCAGGATATTATTAGGTGTCAACACCTGGGCCCAGGCAACCGTCCACCTGCACCCCCACCCCGCCCTTGGCAGCTGTGGCTCTATAGCATGTGCAGAAGACTTACCTGACCACGTGGCTGAGCCTCCCAGGCAAGCAGCCGAAGGGAGGGTGGTGCTGGGTGGTATGGAAGTAGAGGGAATGGAAATGAAAGTGGTGGTGCAAGAACATGGAGGAGAGTGGGAGCCCGTGACCAAGTGGGCAAGAGTGGTCCGAGAGCTAGGCCATTTCCCGTCCTCCATAGGTTCCTGAGACTAAGCAGTTTCCAAGAGACAGTCAGGGATTGATGGAGTAAAAGGGTGAGAACGAATGGCGGACACGAGGGGGCGCAGTGCACTTGAGTGAGAAGAGCTTCAGAAGGGGAGTCAGGTTCCTAACCACAGGCAGATCACTGCTTTTTGCGTCTCAGTTTCCTCATCAGTAAAACAAGGATTCTAGCAAAGATTTCTAAGGTTCCTTTAAGTGTTAAAATTCTAAAATCTAGGAGCAGTAGCCCATAGGGTTAGGGCTGTGCACTCAGCATGCTCACACTGCCTTACTGAGGCCAAAACCACATACACAAACACTCACACACACTCATACCTGCTCATGCTCACACATGCTCTCACAGATACACTCACTCACACATACATGCTCATCAACACACATACACACACTAACACATATTCTCACACATATACACTCACACACTCAACACACACACACTCACCAAAACATACCTGCTGCTATAGGCAGCCCTATGGGGGGAGCAAACCCACCTTTTGAACACACAGACCTAGGAGAAATCCTTAAAAAAGAGAGACCCATATTGGGCCTTTTAGGAAATGCTCCTGGAAAGCAGGGGAGGAGGGAGTTCATAGGCTGTACAGACCAGGAGCTGGGCACATAGTGATGAATCTGGACTGTGCAGAAATGACATTTCTCATTTTGTTGACCACTGAATAAGTAGGATTAAATTATTTTGCTTTAAAATGAGAATGGAAATTAGGCCCAGGCTCTCATAGGGACAGATTTATTTGCTGTTCTTCTTCTGATTTGCATTCAGATCATGGGGATGCTATTACTCCTCAGTATTGTTCTTCCTAATCAAAAACTTTGGGAAAATCCTCATTTTTAAATTCATGGATAAAATTATTGAAAACCTTTAATTTTCTTTTAAAACCAGGTTTATATGGGCAGGTTGAGATGAGGGCTACATCTAGAAAGAATGCGCTTGGGTGGATCTTCTTTCATCACACTCAATTCCACATTGCGCCATATGACCAATTTTTCAACCAAGCCATTAGCTGGGTATCACCCCCTTCATGAGCTGGTGCTTGACCTTACCTTCTCCTATAATGGACACTGTCAGGATGTATTCATCTCTGCTGAGCCCATCCAATGGCCTTTCCTCAGTTCTGCTCTAAGGGTAATGGACACTTCTTCAGTGATGGACACCAGTGGACAGGCCCCTTCTGAAGCCCCCTCTCCTTTGGATTCTGAAAATACTCTGCTTCCCTCCCTGCCCCTCAGCTTTGATGACAGTAAGGCTTAACTGGCACACTGTATGTAGTACAGTTTGGAATGCAATTTCACCTCATTTGATCTTTGTAATGTTCTAAGTTATGCTAGCAAGTTAAAATGATTTCTATTTTATATATGAAAAGACAAAAGCTCAGAAAGTTGCACCCTTAGAAGCATATGGCAAAACTAGAAGTGCAACCCAGGTTTTTGGCCTCCCAATCTGGTGCTCTTTCTACCATATGCTGATAGTAATTTCCTGTGATTGCTGCAAAGTATTTCACCAGGACCATTTTTAAAAAATTGGGGCTTATATTTAGCTATGGGTTCCATTTTGTATTTCTGCTTTGATTTAATGACAGCTTTTAAAATGTAAGACAATTGCTGTTCCTGATGTGAGTATTTTGACCAAATCCCCACTTTTCAATTTACAGCACTATTTTTGGTGTTTAGCTCTAAGGAAGGTTGTGTTTGGGTTTTGGACATTCCCTGTGGCTAAAAGCTTTCTCCCTTGTCTTATCCTCATGGGTCAGCAGGGCCACCTATGGCTCCAAGTGCTCCAGGGCCCACGACACCTGGAAGGGAGGCTTTCTCATGGGCTTTTAAAAAAGAGTTGAGTGGATTTTGTCATTTCTGTTCAGGGATAGAAAAATTGACCAAGTATCTTCATCCTGATACCCCACTGCCTGCTCGGCACCAATATGGGAGAGAAACTCAGCAGTTGTCCAACATTTTAGCAGCCGAAAGGTCAGGCACTGCATTTGATAGAAAGCAATAAACTCTGCATTCTGGATCTCTGCAATTCAGCTAGGTCTCACCTATTCTGCTGGAATCTTTGCATCCCTGCCTCAAAGGGGGAAGTGTAAAGCTGTATATAAAAAAAAGCAGTCTATAGAGAAGTTCCAAGGACTGCAGAAAAGACATCATGAAGTTCTCCAAAGTCAAAATCCCAGTCCAGGCATCCTCCTGCCCTGGGAGATACCTTGTTCCCTCCCCCCCGCCCCACCAGCATCCGGCTCTGAGCTCCTGAGAGATTGTGAGAGCTACTTTCTGAATTTTGAGCACCAAAGAACACATCGGGGAGTGATGGGAGGTAGGGTAGATGTTATAACCAGAGCCTGTGAAAATGGACAAGAAATTAATTGTAAATTCTTGTCCCAGCTTATCTCCCTTTTGGATTCCTAGAATATGGCTTTTCCCTGGGAGGCTAAAACTTTTTAACTCTTTCCTTGAAAAAGCCCCTTAACCAACCCTGTCCAGAAAGACTAAATCAAAGTTCTCCAACAACTGCAGCTCGGTTTGTTCCCTGTTGTGGGAGAGGCACCAAACATCTGCTATGAAACTGGGTATTTTGAGTATTTTTGTTAGGCTAATATTCATAGTCAGCATGTATATGTGCCATCACTATTCTCAGAGTCCTGCATGTATTCATGTAAGGCAATTAGGATAGTAAATATTTTCTGATACAACCATCCTAAAAACTGAGCACCACTATCATCATCCACATCTCCTTTGTACACCTGGGGAGAATGGAGAATGAGGTACAAAGAGGTTAAGTAACTTGCTTAACCTCAGCTAATAAGTGGCAGAGTTAAAATTCAGACCCAGGTACTACCAATTCCAGCATCCAAGTTCTTAACCACTATGTGATTTTTGCCTGAGAGCTTGCGATTCTCAGTTGGCTTGCATAACCTTGACTATGTTGCTACTAGATAGAATACTTTTTACCTGACAGGAAATAAGTAAAGAAAAAGGCTGGGAATACATGAAGGGTTAGGGGATAGGATGCCATTTACCCCAAGTTACTCCAAGGCAACATCCCTTCCACCAAACGGCATGAGGTCATAGCAACTAGCACCATGAAATAAATTCTCATTTTATTTCCTACCTCTAGATGCCAATTAACCTTTGGCCACACATATTTGGACAGTTCTGTGTTTCAGGGGCATGTAGACATAATTGCTTACTCTGGGTTGGTACAGAGAAGCCCTATATCATCCCTGTTCTTGAAGATCTTTCCAAGGCTGATGGGATTCCTTCCACTGAAGCTCCTAAGCACAGGATCATCCCACCTCTCTATATAAAATACACATCATCTTGAAAAGTAGATGCACTTATACCAACAACTATTCAAACTCAAAAACTGCAACTGCTCAATTGAGATCAGGAGATATGTTCATTAACTTAAAAAACAACAGCTCCGAACACACACCACGATCTCATCTCTAGCACTGTGTGAGGTCCTTCTATGGGGACTGATGTCTCTAGCAGAGTAGTGGGTGGATAACTCTGATGCTTTCAAGTTGGTTCTGAAATTTCACTTGACAGTGAAATTTCCAAATCTTTGCCAGTACAGACTAGCACATGGGCGTTAACATCAGCATATCCTCTTACCTGGTCTTGGACCATTGCTCCACCGAAAGCCCAGATGGCAGCAAACACGAAATAAAGTTCATAAATTTCCTTGGGGCAGTCTGCAGGGATGTCCTCCTTGGTCAGAAGACACTCCAGAAGGTGGCACAGCATCTGAACCATGCTCTGTTCTGGGATTGGGATAATCTTCTTAAATCTGAAAGAAACATTGGAAAGTGCTTGGAAACACTGTGGATACTCCATTCTGGAGGTGTGGTTGGCCAGCTGGCAAACCCATCTGGTTTTAGTGGCCTCATGATTTATCAAGCTCTTTAGGATGAAGAGGACAATGGTGGTTATTCTCATCATGTATTCTTGGGTCACCTCCTTTGGAAAGAAGTAAAGGCACAGAGCTCTCCAGAGAAAGCTCCTTTTCTTACCTTAATCTCTTTTGATACCCTTCCCCTCTCCTCTTCTCTTTTCTGAATACTGATAATTCCCCCTCTCAGTTCTTGGAGAATGTAGCAGCTGCAACTAAACAAGCAAATACCTGACTAGTTTCACACCCTTTTACAGTTTCCTCTGTTGTTGAAAAGCACCTGAAGAGTCAAGCTGGGTGAACCTCTGAAGCTTGAGCTTGGGCTTCCCCTTCACCTCAGAGAAGTTCCCTCAATTAAAACACACCAGAAACATTTTTTTTTTTCCCGAGGCCAGAGTCTTATCTGGGGCATAGAGTGGACTGGGGTGATGGTTATTTTATACAATTATGATTACTTAATGGAGTTCCTCATCTGAAAATATACCTCCATATACTTAATGGAGCTCATATAATTTTCTGACACTTTAAAATTAATTTCCTAGCATGGGCTTTCTGTTCTTCTTGGTGTTTTGTGTTGTGCTTGTTTTTATTCTATTTGCAATCCTTAAAACAATGCTGTGAAGTAGTCTAAAAGTAAATGTCTTTCTCCCATTCAAAGGATGAGAATTGGATAGTTGATAGACATGCATTCATTTATTTAACACATATTTGTAACAGAATGTTGAAGTGGAACTATCCCAGGCTCAGTTTTGGATGAAAACACCAAGACAACAGGAGTCAACTACCCTTATGTCCCAAACTGGGATTCCAGACAACCTAGGCAGGACGTGCAACCCTGGCCCCTCGCCTTTTCAAGGTTATAGGAGGACATGCATCTCTCAGTTTAATGGAGGGGCTGAATATTAGCATACAGGATTTGGGGGAGAGCTCAGTGTGTAGTGAATGCATCCCCACCCCCCACCCCATAGTGAAGGCAAGTGATTGCTCCTGATAGAAAGTCTGGGGAAAGGGGCTTCAATAGGACTACTCTGAGCTGGTGAAGGATCCATGCCTGGAACACCCTAAAGAGCCTTAAGAATCTAACTGTGGAGTGTAGAAAGGTTGCTTGCTGGGAGAGTCCACACTCCAGTTTGTCCAGCCAAGGAGGCATCAGTATTTCCTGGAATCTAGGTGTAGGCTGTGAGCAAATGGGAGAGTTTTAGATGCTGGCAGGAGGGCCACCTTAAGAGGTAAGGAATAGGGGTTTGTATGAGGAGCTGTCAGTTACCAGTTGATGGAGATGCATTTACTTGGTTCAAGGAATGGCAAACAGGGATGATGGAGAGTCTAAGGAACTCACAAAGGCCCCCACAATAAAGGGTGTGGTTTCAAAATCTGCCACAGGCAGGGTAACTAAGGCCACAATGCTCCAGGCAAGTAAGACCTCTCCTGACTCTTTCCCTCTTCTCTCATCCCCTTTCCATCCTGAAGGGATCAGAAGCTGTAGCTGGTGAGGGGTGACTGGGAGAGTAAGCAGAGAAGAAGCCGAACCAACTCCCCTTCCCACTGCAGGTGGTGAGCTGGAAGCAGGCCTGAGCTGCAGTGGCAGGGGGATGAGTTCTCATTTTAAATAATTTGATAAATAGTTTGATAATTTTTTTTCAAACTTACACTTGGATTGATGTGCATGTGTGAGAGATGTGTGACTGTGACTAGAAGTGATCAGATGCCTTTTTACTACTGAAGAGTGATGGCTCCTGAGAAAAGTCATGGACGTTGACCTAGATTTCATCCAGGAGCAGGAGAAGGACCAGCCACTCCAAATGGTTTTGAAGGGACAGTAGGAAATAAAATAGAGGTGCTTTATAATTGCCCTTTAGGTGGCCTGCTTGCTCAATATAAAAATTAGTATGTGTTGACATCCTACAGCTTCGTAGTAGTAAAGATTACAATGCTGTGACAGCTTGAAATAGAAGTAAGATTTTCAGGCAAGTGCCTTTGTTACTAACCAGCTGTGACACCATGGGAACCTCATAGGGCCTCAGTTCCCTTATCCACAGGAAGGACAGTCCTCTTAGGAGTGTTATAAGAATCAAATGAAATAACACACAGAGCAGGCACCCAATACAGACCAGCTATTTTTTTTTTCTTTGTAATAAAAAAGTGCAGGTTTCAGATATGTGGGTTGGGGGAATGTCTTTGGATAGATTTACTACAGTGTCAAGAATCTGCAAAGCTTGTTTCAAAGGCTTGTGAATGCATGCGAGCACACTTACACACACACTCACATACAAATACACAAGAATTTGGCTCCTCTTGCTGTAAATACACAGAGTGGGAAACAGTGTGAATTTTAGTCCAAGGAAACATTGGGCAAGTGACTCAGCAAAAGATAAAGAACAGGAGTATACTGTTTTCCTGAAATGTTCTCCTTCTGTGGTATTTTAACTCTTCACCGTCCTAGCCACTGTTACCTAATTCGAGGCTTTCCCTGCTGCCAGGACTGCTTTAACCCATTAGGTCTTGAGGCCACAGAGCCCAGGAACTTTCAGGGGCTATATGCTTTTCAAAAGCTTTTGAAAATGTTGAAGTTTGGAAAAATAATTACTGGACCCCAAATATAAAAACTGCAAAATCAAAATGAATAAATATTTAATTAAATATTTTAAAAATATTATGATGTCATCTACTCAAACACAGGTCAACTTTTAGTTATACAAAATTTATTTTCATGTGGGTTTCATGAGGGCAGGGCATGTGAAATATGAGTGCCCTGGGTCCTCTTGAAACATTCTTGCCAGCATTCTGAAGGTCTCCCTTCACCTCCACCTCCACACTCAACCATATCCCATGCTTGACAGACCAGTAAGAAATGGACAGGGGTCATTTTGAGTGATGGACTTTAATTTCTGCAAGACACAAAATCCTGACCCTACATCGTTCGAGTGTTCTGGAACTATGAGTCAGTGGGTCAGCCCACCACCATAGTACCAGCATTGGATATCTATTCCTGGCTGTACTTGAGGGTTGGATGCCAGATTCATAGAATAATGGATCAAATGGCAAAAAAACAGAGAGAGAAAGAGAGAGACGGAGAGAGAGAAGCAGTTTCCAAATTCCAAATGCTGGAACCCTTCTCTGTAGGCACATATAATTTTCTTGCCGTCACAAGTATCCTTTTGGTTAAGAGTAATTCATCTCCTGTTTAAGTGACAGGTGGTCAGGTCTTGTTGCTTTCACTTTTGACAAACCATTAGAGGAAAAGTGAACTCACAGTGTCCAGAGGGGCCTTACTAGCCAACTGGTGGCTTATACCTAATCCTTCATTATCTGGGTCCTGAATGCACACAGCCAGGAGTAGGAAGTAGCCTCATGTGTCTTTGACAGGTGCCATCCTCACCTCTAGTTCTGGCCTGTAGATCACTGATAGGAGGGCCAGCTCTTTGCCCTGCAGATGGAGGGTTCTGAGTACATCCTTTATGTATGTTCCCCTCTGCCATCTGCTGTACCTGGAGGGGAATGCTTTGGGGACATCTGACTTTGGGGACAGGACAGAACATCAGCAGGATATTAGGGGTGAGCCAACATATTCTTTATGGCTACTTTCCTTATTCCTTGGCCTACCTGGTTCTGACTGTGTCTAAGCAGGTTGGAAGATACTTGTCAAACAGAATGGTTAGGTTGGCTTTCTCTGTCTGGATTTCCCTCTTGTCAATCCAGCTGCTCACAGGAGGGTTCCATCCCAGGTCTGCTGGGTTGATGTACAGGATCCCTGGGAGCACAGAGAATATTGTTCCGTGAATGTGGTGGGTTGAATGGTACCCCCCTCAAAGACACGTCCATGCCCCAACCCTTAGAACCTGTGAATGTGATCTTATTTCAAGAAAAGGTCTTTGTAGATGTAATTAACTTGAGGGTTGCTAGATGAGCTCTTCCTGTATTACCTGAGTGAGCCCTAAACCCAATGCCAGGTATCCTTACAAAAGTGATGCAGAGGGAAGTTTGACAGACAGAAAGGGAGGACACACAAGGTGGAAAGGCCATGTGACAACAGAGGCAGAGATTGACAATAAAGGCCACAAGCCAATGAAGCCAAGTAATGCCTGGAGCCAACAGATGCTGGGAGAGGCAAGGAAGGGTTTGCCTGTAGGGCCTCTGGAGGAGCGCGATCCTCATAGCACCTTGATTTTAAATTTCTGGCCTTCAGAACTATGAGAAAATAAATCTCTGTTTTAAGCCACCCAGTTTGTGGTAATTTGTGAAGGGACCCTTGGAAACTAATGGAGTGTGTATTTCATTGATGTCAGCATATTCTTCACATCAGAGAGTTATATCCTCTGTTTAGAAAATGTACAGAAGCCTGGACTTAAAAAGGACACAGTTCTGGACTAGGTGTTAGAGGGCTAATGGATTTGCTGTTGAGGATCAACTCCAACTGTCTGATGAGAGCTACATGGAGAGCTGTAGTGAGAAGGATCCTGAGGCCAAGTCCAGGCTCAGGAGGAAAGAAGGCTGCTATTGATTAGCAATCCTTGTCATTGTGTAGGAGTCTATAGAGGGCTGAATGGTGCCCCCCCCCCACTAATGTGCATGTCCTAATCCCAGGAACCTGTGGATGGAACCTTATTTGGAAAAAGGGACTTTGCAGATGTAGTTAAAAATCTTGAGATGAGATAATTTTGGATTAGTTGGCCAGGCACTTACAAGTGTCCTCCTAAGAAACAGGAGAGAGACACACACGAGGAGAAGATGATATAAAGATGGAGGCAGAGATTGGAACTATGCTGCCACAAACCAAGGGATGCCTTGGGGTAGCCACCCAAAACTGGAAGAGGCAAGGAAGTCCTCTCCCAAAGAACCTTCTGAATGAGAACGGCCTAGCTGACATGTTGATTTTGGTCTTCTGGCCTCCAGAACTGTGAGTGAATAAATTTCTGTTGTTTGAGGCCACTAAGGTTGTAGTAATTTGTTACAGCAGCCACAGCAAACTAATACAGAGTAGCAGAGACAATTCTCCTGGCCCATGTTCACCAACCTCAGCATAAGATCTGATATCATGGTAGATTTCACATGAGTTCTCTTATTCTCTAGATTCTGCTGATAAATATGGTCAGTGGAGATGGAGGAAAGTTAAGCTCTAAAGCTGATACTTTCTATCAGGATTTAGTGAGAAATTGCAAGGCTAGTTCATCTCCACTGATATGGTGGGTAGAAGGGGACTAAAACTAGCCTAATCCAAGGCATATATGTGTAGATGACTGTTGTCAAGCTCCAGGACCATTTCCCTTCCCATCACTACATTTCTGAATTTAAAATATCACATAGCCCTGGCCTTACAGTACTGCTCATCCTGGTGGATGCAGATTAAGGCTGAGAACTAGGCCACAGTTTGAGTGATCAGCTTCGGTGCCTGGCTCCTGTTTGGAACTTTCTCTAGAGCCACCAAAACCATGCATAAGGCTAAAGATGCCTGTCTCTAGTTTTGTGATTATTTTTTTCTTTCTTGCATGATACCTGCTCTGGAGACAGTTGCTGGAGTGGCTGTGCGCAGGTGGCTGATCTCAAAGAGAAGCCTCATTGTGGAATTTAGAGGGATCCTCTCATTGCTTGCCAGGGTCAGCACCTGGAAACAGCAAAGAAGAACATGCCAAGTTATGAAGGCATTAGGATGCATGGCCAATGGGTGGGGGGTTGGCTGATTAATTTCTTCTTTGTGATTATAAAGATTTTCTAAATTTTCTGCAATAATCATTTCTATATTCCAGTACTCCCTCCACCCTTATCCCTGTGTGTGTGTGTGTGTGTGTGTTTAGGGAAAATTTTAATTTTAAAAGTTTAAATTGATGTCAATGATCTTAATGATCAAAAAATTATCACAGGAAAAAAGCTTAGGTTTCATACCTCTACTGTTTCTTTTTAATATAGTCCCTTTGGGAGATCATACATTTATCCTAGTGATTTTGGGACTGTTGAAACAATTTTAAAACTTCTATTCTGGATGTGCTTTTTGAAAAAATTTTGGAGCAGCATGAGAAATGAAGTCTCTGCTTTGATTTAGTCACCCTCCTTTAGCGATGTTATCAGTTTAACATCCACTTTATTGGCAGTCAGTCAATGTTCATTGTTTATAAAACATAAAGTATACTCTCAATGGATAAAGATTTGCCACCACTGAGAATATTTGACAAAGCTCAGAATATTTCTGATATTCAGTTTCCCTATTTATAAAAAAGGGAAGTAAAAATAGAGATTTAAAAAAATAATTTCAAGATCCTTTCAGCTCTAAATATTAAATTAATCCATATGAAGAAGATTCTGAAGGAAATTCCAAAAAGGTTGAAAACGTTGTGAGCAATGACAGTTGTGCTGAATGAAGTAAGTGAAAGTTGCTCAAGCGGACGTGTTGGTTCTGAGATGTCTGCTATAACACCTGTAACATTTCCTTACTCTGGGCCTGCCATCATGTGGAATTCAGATTTTTGAATGTGGCTTCAACACTAGGGGACTGGTTTCTTAGACAATTAGGAGTGGTATGGGGATACCTTGTTATCATCCATGACAGTGTTTAGAGACTCAATCCACATGGGGTCTATGTCCCCATCCAGTAAAATCCACTTGGGCCCATCATGGGTGATGTTGGCAAGCTCCCTCATGATAGAAGAGAACAATCCTAGAAGAAACCACGGAGTCTTTATTTTCCATTTCACCATCAATGCTCTTTCTCTCTCTCTTTTTTTTTTATTATATGAATTTAAATATTTATTCTTTCTGCCTGTACATAGATATATAATTTTTATTTTTTAAATTTATTTTTATTTTTTTGTATTTTAATAGATGTTTAGATTACATAAATGTTACACAAAAATAACAGGGATTCCCATGTTCCCCACGTCCCGTCCTCCCACAACCTCCCCACAGAAACATCTTTCATTAGTGTGGCATATCACCTGCAATGGATATACACATCCTGGGGCTTTGCCACTAAGCATGGACCATAGTTCACATTGCAGACCACACCCTCTCCCACACAGTTCTGCATGTTATATGCTGATGTAAAATGGCCTATATTTGTCGTTGTAATGTCACTCAGGATAATTCCCAAGTCCCGAAAAAGCCCCTGTGTTACAGCTGCTTTTTCCTGCTCTTTCTCTTAACATAGCCTTTCTCCCATTAGCTACAACTCTCCAAAGATGTAAATGGAAGAGGCAGGCATACCAGGCTTTAATATTGCTCTCCCAAAGACTTGACAGTGCCCAACGTGCTATTCCCTCTAACTTTTTGTAACAACAACAAAAAAATTTGGCAGTACTAGCATTCAAAAGTTGTTTTTTTTTTTTTAATTGAGGTGAAATCCACATAACATAAAATTAACAATTTTATAGTGTACAACTCATTGGCATTTAGCACATTTACAATGCTGTACAACATCCACCTCTATCTAATTCCAGAACATTTTCATTACTCCAAAAGAAAACCCTGTACCATTAAGTAGTCACTTTTCATTACTTCATTTCCCCCAACACCTGGAAACCTATGGATTTACCTTTTCTGGCATATTTCATATAAATAGAATCACACAATATATGACCTTTTGTGTCTGTTTTTTTTAAGTTAATGTAATGTTTTTGAGGTTCATCCTGTTGTTGCATGTATCAGAATTTCATTCTTTATTATGGCTGAATAATAATACTACCTTTGAAATGACAAGGAACCTATGAACCATTTCAGCAGGTGACTGAGACGTGATGGAATTACATAAAACATAACCTTAGAAAGGTTTTCATTTTTATCAGTTGCAGTCCTGGCAAATCTAACCAAAGGTAGGCTTTGAGAGGAGGCCCAATGTGATTCTGATTGGCATTGCATGAAATTTCCAAATTAATTTGTACAGAATTAATTTTTATGATATTAATTTTTCCTAGTCAATACCACGATATGTCTGCTTTTTCGTTTTTTTCAGATATTATTTTATGTGTCTTAGTGAATTTTTAGTTTTTTTTTGGTATTTCTTTTGCTAAATGTATTCCTAAATATTTCATAGTTTTTATTGCTATTGTGAATAGGATTTTTTCTGTATTTCTATTTTTAGCTGGTCATTGCTGGCATAGAGAAAAGCTACAAAAGTTTGTGTGTTTATTTTATATTCAGTTACCTTAACAAATTTCCTTATTCATTCTAGTGATTTTTCAATAATGTCTCTTGGGTTTTCTAGGTATAAAGTTGAATCATCAGCAAAACACTAATTTTTCTTTCCTCCAATCTTAATATCAGTATTCCATTTTCTTATCTTACTTTATTTTCTAGAATTCTCTTCCTCCACACAATGCTGAATAATAATATTGACAGGAGGCCTCCTTGCTTTGTGTCTAATTTTTGTAGAAATGGTTTATCTCATCATCTAGAATGCTTTATTTTTGGCTTTAGATGAAAAGTTTGATCATATTTAAGATCCTTCCTTCCTATTCCAATTTTACTTAGAACTTTTAATTAGAAATAGCTATTGAACTTTTAGCATCTATTGATGGAGCAAATGCTTTTCTCCTTTAATTTGTTAATGCTTTATCTTAATATTTTTTTTATAATTGATCTATCCTTACATTCCTGGAATAGATTTTACTTAAGTCAAAGTATATTATTCTTTTGAGATACTGCTGGATTCTATTTACTGATATATATTTTTTAATTTTAATTTTTAGAGAAGTTTTAGATTTATAAAAAAAATTACACAGAATATACAGAGTTCCCATATAACTCCCCCCCACACAGTTTCCCTTATTATTATCCTCTTATATTAGTGTGATGCATTTGTTACAATTGATAAACCAATGTTGAAGCAGTGCTACTAACCAAAGTCTATAGTTTACATTATGGTTTACACTTTGTGCTGTACAGTTTTACAGGCTTTGACAAATGTATAATGTCATGTATCTGTCATTATAGTATCATACAGAACAGTTTCATGCCTTATAAATGCCCTGTGTTCCATGTATTCACTCCTTCCCCTCCCCTCTGAACCCCTGGCAACCACTATCTTTATATCAATGTTACGAGTCACTCTATTAACACAAGATAGTAACTACAATGACAATAAATCTGCTTTGGTCTGTAGTTACACTCTCCCCTTATGTTTGTTAATTCCTCATTCTTGAGGGATTTGGGATGATGTCTGCTTTGACTGCTTCAGGCTGAGAGGGGACTTAAGATATTCTGGGACAGAGGGAAGGAATTGTTTTGCTGGCAGTTGTGGATACTCCTTGTTGGGGATGGGACTTGTCCAACATCATCGTTTTGATAGTTGCCCAGGGCAGGTCTGAAGAACTGGAGAGTAGGAGTTCTGATGTTTTATTTAGAATTTTTGCATCTTTATTAACAAGTGAAATTGGGCTTTTTTTAAATTTAATTATTTAAAAAGTGCAGTATTAAGATTATGCTGGCTTCATAAAATGACTTGAGAACTGTTTATTTTTATGATTTTGGAATTTTCTGTTTTTTATTCTGACTACAGCTTTTTCATTAGCTTACTCAAGACTTCTATGTCTTTTTGAGTAAATTTTGTTAATTTGTATTTTGCTACTTCATCTAGTTTTTCAAATGTGCTGTCATTTAATTAAGTGATCTCTTCTAATTGAATCTTGTCTCTATCTATTATTATATCTCCTTTCTAAGTCCTAATCTTATATATTTTACTCTTTTTTCCTTAATCATGCTCACAATGCATTTATTTTTTTTTTTTTAAGGATTTATTTATTTATTTACTTTTATCCATTTTTACACCCCTTCCCCCTCCCCCCCCGTTTTTGCTGTTTCTGTGTCCATTCGCTGGGCAACTCTGTGTCCATTTTCTGCCCTCTCTTCTCATCCTTCTCCTCCTGTCTTCACTGGGATTCAATCCTTGGAATCTCTGATGTAGGAGAGAGGCATCCTGCCCGCTCAACCTTAGTTGCTGGTTTTTCGGTGCGTCTCATCTTGCCTCTCCCTTGTGTCACTCTCCTATTATGTCATCATCTTGCTGTGTGGCTCGCGGGAACTGGTGGTGCGCCCGCACACAGGGCCTGGCGGCCCACGCACCTTCTATATATTTTTTAAATTTTTACCAGGAGGTCCCGGGGATTGAACCCAGGTCCCTCCATATGGGAGATGGACGCCAACCAGATATAGCCCCCTGCTATATCTCTTAAGGTTGACCAGAGATACCTAGAGTTACAGTCTTTTCCCATACAGGATGGATATATAATAAATCAGGCTTAGTTTATCACCAGCATTCTAAAAACCAGACCTAGGGAGGAAAACGAGGTCTGGGGACACATGCATGGTTTCTAATATAGCGAATGTTTAGCCCACCCTGATTATCACAGAATCAGGACAGTGAGAATATTCGCAGACAATGCATTTATTTTATAGGTATTTACAAAGAATTGATATTTATATTTATTTATCCTTCCTATGATTTTTTTTTTTTGTTTTCCCTTCCTACTAATTTCAGCTTTTATCTTTATTTGTGCCTTTTTTTCTAATTTTCTTCAGGTTATTACCCTTTGAATAATTTCCTAAGATGGATACTAATTTTCTTTATTTCTAGCCTACCTTCTATAATAAGGAAAGAGTTTAAGACTTTCTCTTATAGGCTTTAGATGTATCCCAAAAGTTTTGTTTAAAGTGTTTTCCATTTTATTGCTTCCTAGAGGAGTTTGAAATTTCATTTTCTCTTTGATCCAAGGGTTAAGAGATCATTTCTTGATTTGCAAGTAGTAAAATTATTTTTGGTTATTTTCTACTTGTTTCTAATTCTATTACATTAAATCAGAGAATGTGGCCTGTAAATTGATACTTTTGAATTCATTACAACTTTCTTGATAGGCAACTGAACTACTAATTTTTGGAAATGTTCCATGAACAAACCAAGAAAGGAATATTTTCTATTTATAGGATGCAAAGTTCTAAAACTACATACTATATTGACTTTGATTATGTATTTGCCCTTTCTTTTACTTCTATAATTATTTTTATGACTACTGGATCTATTTTTGAAGAAAGGAATATTAAAGTAATTACTATATTTGTATTTTTTATCAAGATCTCTTGTGTAGTGAGTATAGATTTGTGATTATTATATCTTCTTTGTCCATTTCCCCAAATTTAATGTATAAATTTAATAAAATTTTAATTAGAATTCAAACAGAGCTTAAAAGTTTGAATTATATTATGTATATAATTATATTATATGAACTTAAATTTAATATGGAGAAAGAAGTGCCTGAGAATAGACAAGAAAATTACAAAAGAAAATTGAGGAGTGACTTACCTCATCAAATATTAAAACATGCTATAAAATGATTGTAACTAAAACAGAATAACATTAGTATAGGGTTAGATAAAAAATATGAGTGGAACAGAAAATAAAGCCCAGAATTAGATCTTGGTATATAAGGAATTTAATAAATGAAAAGCTGGTATTTAAATTCAGAGGGAAACGGTGGTTTACTCAATAAATTGTGCTGGCACAATCAATTTTCCACCAGGAAGAAAATAACATTCATTCTCTACCCTACCTCATACTAAACCCCAAAATAAATTCCAGATGGATTAAAAAATGTTAACATAAAAAGAATCCTTAGAGCCAATTTTATGATACTATATCTATAGCTGAAAGTTAAAATTATAAACGAAATAGGAATCACAGATGCTAAAAAGACTAGACAGACACAAAATTTTATTTTCAAAATGTGCACGGCAAAATATATAAATGTGTATAGGTACATGGTAGATAGGGAAAAAACATTAGCAATGCAAATGGCACATAAAGCATTAATAGTTTTGATACAAAAAAATCTCTCATAAAAGGATAAGAAAACAACCAGAAGAAATAAAATCACTAAAGAGCAGATAGCTAAGATGAATAAGAATTTAAAAAATGCTAAGCCTCACAAACAGAGAAATAAAAAGACTGTTAAAGCTCCTTGTTGTAGGCCTCTGACGAAATCTCCTAGATTAATTGTGGATTTTGACTTTGATGTAGTCAGACATGGAAACATTAGGAGAGAGCTGGGATTTTCTCATTCCAAAAGCCAGGAAGCTTTTAGAAAGAGGTCCCTATCAGCTCATGGAGAGCTTTCCCCATTTTCTTTTCTGTGCTCTCCCAATTACAGAGGACCCTTTCCAATGCCTAGTAGTGATTTTTAAGCTTTGAAAGTGATGCTAAGAGCAGTACTGAGTGAACAAGGGTTTGGGATCCCTGCATCGCTACAGAAGGGAATATGGCTCCAGGAACCCTTTGAGGATTGTATGCATGTCTCCAGCATCACTGGAGGCCTGACCTAGTCATGAGGTTTTGAGGAATGCAGCTTCCTGTCACTGCTGGGGCAATGCTGAGTGGAAGATAGGAGCCCTCTGTGGGATGCTAGCCTGGGAATGAGCTGTGGGCCTCTTTACAGCATACATGCTTTAAATCCAGGCAATGTAGAGTCTCCACACCATGGCTCGTGCCCCAGAATCACTAAACTACAGTCAAATGCCTGCCCTGCACCATCTTCTCTAAGTGCCCTCTCTGAAGGTGCAGCTGGAAGAGGCCTCCAAGGAAGGAGAATATCCAAAATGTTGCGGTTCCACTCCAAATCAAAATTGGTATCTTCTAGTAGTCTCATCTTTCCACTAGTCTTTTCATTTCCTTCTGCCCTTCCACAGATCAGTCCAATAATTTCTGCACTGTAGTTCACCCCACTATATCCAACCCTGTCTGAGGGACTCTGAGAATAGGGGCATCCCATTCTTACCATCCTTCCATTCTCGTGTGGCTGGATTGATGATGCCAAAGAGTTCATCGTTTGTGACTGCTTTGGGATTGAGGTCGGTCCAGACAGGTCGACGTTTCATGATCTGGTAGGTCTTGTGCAAGGACCTCAGCACCTGAGACTTGCCAGTCCCCGCACTGCCCACCACAAACACGGAGTGCCGTACCGCCAGTAGCTCTTCCAGCTGGACCACCTGGGAAGACATGAAATTGAGCCAGAGGGACCAACCTGTATCCCACCTGCTTTTCTGTGAGACAGGCCATGTCTGATGTGAGGACTGGAGTCCAGAGAGGGAGGGTCATTCACCCCAAGACAAGATGGGGTCCTAAATACAGGAACAATATGAATCATTTATTCACTTACTTATCATTAAGCCATATCATTATTAATAATATAATTATTAGTCACCAAATAAGTGCTAGAGAGTATACTTAGTGAGGGACATTCAGAGATGACTTTTCCACCCTTCATGATCTCATAGAGATCTGACAGAGAAGAAAGTATGTTGACAAGTTATTATAATATAAGGTGATAAATACTATCATAGAGGTATGTATAGAGTGCTGTGGGAATAGACAGAAAGGAATAATTGATTTTGTACAGATAAAAGGAACAAGAAAGGAATCACAGAGAAAGGGGCATTTGAACTGGGGCTTCATGGATGAGTAGGAGTTTACCTAGAAGATGAACAGGAAGGTTATTCTAGACAGAGGTTAAAAGAAAAAAAGTGTGACCAAGCATAATGTGGTTGGCTAGATGGTTTGGTGTGGTTAGAGTCAAGGAGTCCTGTGGAGACAATGGTAGCCCTGAAGGTTGCATCAGTTGTCTTCTAGTTTGCTTCCAGGCTCACCTTTCCAAGCCCAATCCATACTCCTCCCTGCTGTAGGAGTATGCTTCCTGTAATGAGAATCTGATCATGTCACTGTCATAGCCTTCTTGCTTCAGTGGTTCTCCATAGCTTTGGAAATGAAGTCCTAAATGCTTACCCTGGCTTCCAAGGCCTTTTGTGGCCTGGCCCATACCCCCTTCCCTAGTTTTCTCTCCCATCCCCAACACACACATTCCAGCCAAACAACTGTTTGCAGTTCTTCAATGATGACGTTTCCTGCATCTAGGCCTTTGGACATACTGTGCCTTCTGTTTGGAAGTTAGGAGGAAGGGGAAGGGAAGAGGAGGAGGACAGGAAGAGAAGGGGGAAAGGAGGAGGAGAAGGAGAAGAGGTACAGCTCTGGCTGCTGAATGGTGACATTATATATGTATATTTTTTGTATGAACAACTGATTCTGGGAAAACAAACTTGCTTTCTAGTTCCATCATTTTTGTAGTTGTTGGTGTTCACTTTAATTGCTTGATTAAAATTCACCCTTTTAAAGTGTACAATTCAATGCTTTTTAGTATATTCACAGAGCTGTGCACCACTATCTAATTTCAGAACATTTATCACCTCAAAAGGAAACCAACATACCCATTTAGCAGTCACTCCCCATTCCCCCACCCCAGACTAGGTAACTACCAATCTGCTTTCTACCTCTATAAATTTGCTTATTCTGGACATTTCATATGAACAGAATAATACAGTATGTCTTCTTTTATGAATGGCTTCTTTCACTAAGGATAGTGTTTTCAAGGTTCATCCATGTTGTAGCATGTTAGTACTTCATTCCTTTTCTACCGCCAAATAAAATTGCATTGTATGGGTATACCACATTTGCTTATCCATTCATCAAAACGGCCACTGTTTTGTCTGTTATGAATTCACCAACTTTAGACGGTATCTTTTGTAAGATAAATATGTAAGTATCACTATCTTTCCTTTTACCTTTCCTTCTCCCTTATATCTCCTGTCTTCTGCCAGATGAATTTTACTGTTATATTGCCATGTTTGATTAGATTTACATTCTGTTCTGTAATTATATTTAGACCTTCTTTATTTTCCATGATTCTGAGAGGAAGACCAATCAACAGCTTACATTATTACAACTGTAGCGCTATATATATATATATTTTTTTTTATTAGAGAAGCTGTGAGTTTACAAAACAATCGTGTATAAAATACAGGATTCCCATATACCATCCCACCACCAACACCTTGCATTGGTATGGAACATATGTCACAATTGATGATAGCACTTTTTGATGATTGTACTATTTTTCACTGTGGAAGAAACTAGTTGCCTAGAATGCATTGTGTTTATGGGCCTGGTGTCATGACTTGAGAGAAGATTTTCCATGCTTCAAGCCAAGGTCAAATGGCTGCCTTTCCCCCCCCCCCCCCACATCCCATATATCTATCAATATCAGGTCACAAGGTCACATTTATTTGATTTTATCTGAATCATGATTTCCCCCTCCCTTTGGTGTTTTTAATTGCTTTTATTTTTCTTTGTTAAGAGAAAAAATAACATATACATTAGTCTTTATAACTTAACATTTAACAAAACACAAGAAGAACTTTCAGCCTCTTAGTCTATTCTTGCTTTGAATATTATATTCATTTTTCTTAAGTCCTTTTTCTTGAAGATCACTGACTTCTTGATCTAATTTGGATTTCTTTCTTTCTTTGCTTATAGTAGTCATTCCATGATTTCTTTTTTTGATTCTTGGGTTTCTGGAATCCCATGATTTTTGTTTGTTTGCTTGTTTGTTTTTCATTCTTGTTTTTCTGGGATTTGTTCTCAGCTTACTTAAAAAGGGTGCAGGAGAAGTAAAAATTATGAGTCTTTGAAAATATATTAAGTAATAATTTGATTGGTATAGAATTCTATACAAGAACACTGGTGCCCAGTGTTGCTGATGAGAGATTCTGATGTCAATCTGATTTTCATTCCTTTCTTATTTTACCTGTTCTTCCACCCCACTCCAACCTCCCAACCAGGAAGCTTTTATTCTTTTCTCTTAACCCTTGACTTCTGAAATTCCATTATAATGTGCCTTTGTATAAGTCCTTTTTTATTCATTCTGTAAAGTCTTCCAATCTGGACATGTCTTTTCAGCTCCCATTTTTTCTGTTCTCTCTTTCTAGAATTTCTAGGCAACATGTGGATATCTTAGACTGATCCATTATGTGTCATCTTGTCTCTCACACTTTCTGTTTCTTGGTGTATACATATTTATTACATCCTGGGAGATTTCCTTGACTTTATCTTGTAATCTTCTCACTGAATTTTGTGTATCATCAACACACAATTTTACATTTCGAAGCTCTTTATGATTTTCTGGTAGTCCTTTTTTTTCATAGCTTCTTATTCTTGTTTTTATGATATCATTTTCTTTATTTTCTCCAAGGATACTAATTAGAACTCTTTAAATGTTCTATTTCTTATTTCCACCGGGGTCCATTGCTGTGTGTGCCCTTATCTCTCATGTTGTTGGTTTTCTCCAATAGCTGGTGATCTTCATGTTTAAATTAAGAGCTTCCGTGTTTGTTCTAGGAGGCTGGGGTGGATTTCCTCCCTTGCTGGGTTTGCAAGTCTCTTTCCAGAGTAGGAGGACTGATTGGGAGTGCGGTTTACAAGTTCAGGTTTTGTACTTTGGCAGGCTTCACTTGTGGGTATGTGAGCAGGTAGGTGGTCTTCAGGCCCCAAACAGAATGAAAGGACTTTAAACTGGGATACCAATACACCCACAGCAGTCGTGTTTTCCACAAAGAGTTTATTAAATTTATTTAATTTTTTTCTTTTTTCCTTTTGGCCAATGGTTAAATGCCTGGATGCACATGGTAGGAGTTCTTGGGAACTGGGGATTGGACGGGGAGCTGGGAGAAGAGTGTGGAGAGCCAAGAGGCAAAATCATAGTGTAACAAGACTTAATTACCACCATCACCCCCACTCCGCTGCTATTTTCAGTGCTTTTTCTCATTCCTGTCCTCCTTAACTACCAACTTCAAGCCTAGAGCTTCTCCAGGCTTCTGCTTGGCAGACCAGCTGTCTCCTGGCCCCTCTTCTCCTGGGACCCCTTCTAAGTATATTCTGGCCTGCATCCCCTCTGCTCTGTCTTATCTGTCAACTAGCTTTCATTCTCTTTCCATAGTTCAGAAATTTATTGAAATATCCTTTCCTAGTTTCCACACTTCTATGGGTTTATTCCTTTTTAAAAATACCTTATTATTACTTTTAAGGGATCTCAGGATGCCATCTTAAACCAGAGCCCCACTAGGCAGTTTTTGATGAATTAAGTTTCAGAAGTTTAAGGAGACAATGCAAATGAAAAGTAGGTAGAAAACATCATCTTTTCCAAGAGCCTTTGGTAGAGAGCATCTGTCGTATAGGGAGAGTGGAAAGTGATTATGAAAAAGAAAGCAAGAGAAAGAAGGAAACAGAAACACAATGTGGCCTAAGTGACAAAAAAATAGAAAGGATAAGATTCTGAGTAGGAAGAAGATGCAGAAAATGGGGAAGGAGGTTCAGGTTGCTTCATCAGACTCTCAGAGAGACTGGGAAAGTGTGGACTGCCCTATGAGAATAACATATCAGCCTCAGTGCACTGCATCTCAGGAACCTTGTTGGATTTCACTCACCTCACAGGATCAGACCCTTTAAGGAAAAACCTCTCAGTCTAGCATTCAGGGCCCTATATGGTTCCATCTAATCTTGAGTCTTATTGCCCATCCCTACCTCAACCCAACCGGTCACTACCTCAATACCCTTTTTTCTGGTGACCTTGGATTTCTTGCTGCTGATTGTATAATCCTTATGTTCCCCCCGTCCTGCTCCTTTGTTGACCCTTTCCTCTCCACTTGGAAGACCTTTTTTCCTATCTCTACTTTTCAAAAGTGTATCCATTTGAAACTGGGAGGAGGAAGGTTGGGACAGATTGGCAGAAACAATCATGGCTGGCTGCAAAGTACCAGGTAATGCTTTGCTTTCTTCTGCAAAAGTAGTACCAGAAATGAAAGGAGACCCCTATTTGCAATGAAGAGTACTATTCCAATTCATTCTTAATTCTGTTTACATATAATCAGGACTTAATCTCTACTAATGAAATGACTATGTGCTAGAAACATCTCCTGGAGTGGAATAGAAATGACCTGTCCCCTTAGCACATAAGTTCCTCAAAGAGAAGTACTTTATCTCCCACAGAATAGCTCAGTGGAATATCTTGGAGAAGTCACAGCATTTCAGTTTCCTCATCTGTAATATTTCCGCATTGCACTTCTGCATTTTCTGCCTCATTGGGTTGTTGGGGGGATCAAATGTGATGTGGTATATAAAACCTACTGGTGAACTCTAAAGTGATGGTCATGTGATTATTAAAGATATTATCACACAGGGAAACATCCTATCCATGTCACAGAACCCCAAGGACCTCAGCCCTTCTCTTGTGGCACTTATTACACCCTGCCTCAAGGTATATGCCTTGATTTACAAGAGCCGCTATAATAATTACCACAGGCAATTTGGATTAAACAATATTGGCTCATAGTTTTGGAGGCGAGAAGTACAAACTCAAGGTTTTGGTGGGCCATGCTTTCTAAGAAGTCTGTAGCATTCTGGTGGTGGCTTACAGGCCATCTATAACTCAGTCTCTGCCTCTGGCACATGGTTGCCTGTCTCCTTCTGTCTCTTCCTCACTCCTACTGCTTATAAGGACTCCAATCATACTGACTTAAGGCCCACCCTGATTCAGTTTTGCCTCATCTCAATGCTCTTCAAAGATCCCATTTACAAGTCAGTTCACATCCACAGGACCAGGGGTTAGGACTTGAATGTGTCTTTGTGGGGGGACATGATTCAGTGCACAGCAGTAAGGTTATTTGTGTGCAGGCACTTTTACCATGACATTTATGCACCCTGAGTACTTTGCCAACTGTAAAGTTGTACTGTGAAAATAAAAGCCTTATGGAAAAACAGCATTGGGGCAGAGCACTCAGAATCTAGAGAACTTTTTATCTAAACCCTAAAAACTCAACAATGAATCCTCATCTTAATAAACATGCTAGCATAGTTAAAACACTACAGCATTTGCACCCTGCCTTATGGCCGGGCAATCCTCTGCAACCTAAAACCTGAGGCTTCTGCTTCCCTTTCTGAGATGTAGGTCCTGAACACATTCATTTCTAATAGAGACCATTTTAATCAAAATTTAAGATCTGATCCATATGGAGCATTATTCACAAATCCATTGTTTTAATGCAAGGGGAAATGGCTACACAGCGTCTTCATGTGTCCTTTCAGCTTTCCCAGAAAATATAGTAGAAAGCACTGTTCTTTCTTATGGTCACTAAGTAGTTAAACTTGCACTAAACTTTCAGCTTTATTTCTTAAGATCTTTATCTATGGCTAAATGTATTAGTTTCCTATGACTGTTATAACAAATTACCACAAACTTATTGACTTAAAACAATAAAAATTTGTTCTCTTACATTTATGGAGGTCAGGAGTCTGAAATGGGTCTCACTGGGTTAAAGTCAAGGTGTCAGCAGAGCTGCATTCCTTCTGTAGGGGAATCCATTTCCTTGCCTATTCCAGATTCTAGAGACAGCCTGCATTCCTTGGTTTGTGGGCTCCTTCCATCTTCAAAACCAGCATTAATTGGCAGAGTCTTTCTCACATTGCATCACTCTGACCTGTCTTCTACCTCCCTCTTTCACTTATAAGGAAATTAGGCCCACCTAGATAATCCAGGATAATCTCCTCATCTCAATGTCAGCTGATTAGCAAACTTAATTCCATCTGTAACCTTAATTCCCCTCTGCCACATAACAGAACATATTCAGAGAGTCCAGGGATTAGGACATGGGCATCTTTGGGAGGCCATTATTCTGCCTACCACACTAGGGTTTTTCCCTTTAGTTGTGCCTGGTCCCTTCAAAATATTTATGAGCTGGGAAAAATTTCATCTGAACCAACATGGCTTCTGTGTTATACTATCATTCCCCCACAGGAGCTTATGAAGTAATTCACATGATGAAAACAGGAGATGTGGCAGAGAGACTGTGTTTTATTCCCTCCATTAGACTATGAATTCCCTGAGGTCAGGAATCTCACTTACTCTTCTTGCCCTCCCTACATGGGCCTCGATAAAAAGCTATTGAAATGAATAGCATTATTACTAATTATATAAATAAGTGTATTTGTAAAGCAGTCCTCTGTGGATCAAGGATGAAGGATAAACCTTTGTCCAAGAAAAGAATCAAGGGACAGAGAAATCTTGGGAGATAAAACACCATATACCTTAAGTACAAAGTTGTCCTCAGCCTGGAGCTTCAGATCCACCACTGCCTTCCTCACCAGTGCTTCGAAGTGGAGGTCTCTCCTCCGCGGAACGTCCAGGGCAGGAAAGAGGTCTCCGATCAGGCCCATGAACACTGGCATGTCGTCGGTCACGATCTTGGGGATGTTGAAGTCCCTCAAGGAGCGCATCAGGACTTGGTCCTCAGGCCGGTCAGGGTCTCCTCGCTTCAGGGATCCTGCCACCACGAGCACAGACTTGATGGCCCGCAGGCCCCAGTCGTAGTGATCCTGTCGGAAGGTGATGCAGTGAGCTCAGGATTGCTGATAAACAGAGCACCGTATTCTCAGGCTGGTGTCTGCAAGATGTTAGATATTCAGAGCCCCAAAGAGTATTATGGAGCCTCTGAGGTCCAGGCAGAGACACGAGAGAGGATTAATGACAGCAGATCATGATCATGGGACCCTAGCTAGTCTGGCAGCCCCCTACTTTCCTCACTGTGATGATAACATGGTAGATGCAGAACACACAGGGGGTGGGGGTCAGGGAGATTAAACAGAACCATATCCAAACCTCTCTGGCTACTCCTTGTATGTTAGAGGGCAAAAGAGTTGTCAAACTGGGAGCCATGCTAGCTCCTACAGCGCATGGAGGCACCATCATAGAGGTCTTTAAACTTTCTGAGAAAGGAGTTTCAAAAAAAAAAAAAAAAAAAAGATTTTTAAAACTTTGGCCCAAGGCCAGGGACCCAGTGGTCACAAGTGCTGATGGTAGAGTTGAGTAGGCATGAGAGGCTTGGTGTGGGAGTTGGCAGTAAAGATCAGCTTTCCATGTGCTGAGATGGAGTTACTTTTTGAACACTCAAGGGAAGCTGTCCTATAGACCATGCATTGAATACACAGGTTTAGAGCTAAAAAAGAGAGGGTGGGATAGGGCCATAAAACTGGGTGTCATGGCCTGGAAGTGGATGGTGGTAGAGAACCCAGAGAGAGTAAATACAGTGAAAAGGGGGCCTGGGAAGTGTGATGAAAACCAGGAGTAGTTTCTCCATCTTGGACAGACTTCATAGGGCTGAGAGAGCCCATATTATGGCAGCAAAGATTATCAAAAAAAAAGAAAACCCCCAAAGGGAAGGCAAATCTCATTGGGAATAACACAGGGAAGCTTGGTCAGCTGTCCTCCCCACCAAGAGATTCTCCATCCAAGGCATAAATCTTGGAGGTGGCTCTGCCATGCTTTATTAAGGTGTTATTCCTGTGAGGGGACTCTGCCCAAGGCAGAAGCCACATTTAAAACCAAGCAGCAATGAGAAGAATGGGTTGCGTTAATAATGCTCGATTCCCAACTCCTATCTTTATCTTATATCCCTTCAGGTAGAGGCCATTCCCTCCAAGGGCTTTCACTGGACATGGCAGTGTTTCTCAAACAGTGTTCCATGGGGCAATGGTGGTCTCTGAGGTATTGTAAGTATTGCGCTAAAAAAGGGGGTCCCGTGGTCAAGTTATTTTGAAAATATGCCAGGCTAAAAAAATTGAACATGCATCTTTGTTGTAGAACTTCTCAGCTTTTATTATGTTTAAGGGCACATAACATAATATGTGTTCTCTACAAGAAGACTCTTATGTTTCCCTAATACACAGGTCCCAGAACTCCTTGGGAGCTTCTGTGATTGAACAGCCCTCTGTTATTGATTGAACCCCATTGGAGTATACCTGTTTGGAGAGAAGCTCTTTGCATAACCGGTAAAGGGTGATGAACTTTCTGGCTAATACACGGGCTTCGATGAATCCTTCCGCCACCAGCATTATTTCACAGATCAACTCAAAGTCTGGAACAACCATTGCACAAGGCCTATGTGAGAGAGGGACAAGACAGTTTCCCACTCAAAGAGACGAAGGGGAAATTTAAGACAAGAGAAATGGGCTTTGATCTCAGGGGAGGCTCTATGAGTGCACAGACTCATAGAAGGACCTCTGCGAATTATTTTATCCCAGAGCCTGATTTCACAGATGAGTTAACTAAGGATGAAGGAGGGGAGCTGTCTTGCCAAGGTGATGGATAATGCTAGCAGACAGGGGCCGGGTTGGGGCTACAACCCAAGCCTTGCAACCAGCAAGCCTTATATAAGCAAAAGTTAGTCAATTTTGTGAAAATAAATAAGGGCCTAAGGTTGAGGAGTCAGCTTTCTTTGTGAGTCTTTAAGAAAATGAGACTCTCTATTCCTCAGTCATCTCCTCCAAGTTTAGATACTCTGGGCTTAGTCTGTTCTTACTTGCATACAAATATAAATATCTGATGCCGAGGTCAAAAGGTAGGTATCTATCAACCCACCTTGACATGAAATTTCATACACAAGGCTTGGTTTTTTTCCCATCTGTATGTAAGGGTTTACTATGAGTT
Source organism: Tolypeutes matacus (assembly GCA_026826555.1). Classification (NCBI taxonomy): domain Eukaryota; kingdom Metazoa; phylum Chordata; class Mammalia; order Cingulata; family Chlamyphoridae; genus Tolypeutes; species Tolypeutes matacus. The sequence continues at coordinate 8,444,424 of JAKSZT010054052.1, read as the reverse complement.
TTCTCTAGCTCTAGAAGCATTTGATTTAACTTATTTTTATTAATTTATTAGGTATGTAATATGAGTATAAAGTTGTTAATATTTGCATTGCTTTCACTGCATTTTCCCTACAGATATGCAATTATGAAAAACATTTCATTCAAGCACATTTTTCCTTTAAATTACTTGATATTGTATTCAAATTAAAGAATAGCAAAAGAGCAAGTAAATGCATTCTCAAAATAATTTTGAAACCAAAATAAGGTTAAATGTATAGCCATACAATGGAATGCAATGCTGCCATGAAATATAATGCTGTAGAAGAAAAACAATTTAATGTCATGGGAAAACATTAATAAAAGCATACTAAACTGTGCACAGTCTAATCCCAATTTTGAAAAAGAAAATACTATATCTACACAATATCGGAAGGGAAAATGCCAAATGGGTACACTGATTTTCTCTGGATGATGATACTGTGGATGGCTAGGAGTGAAAGCTCTGGGATTAGATATCCTGCATTCAAACCCCAGTTCTGCTGCTTACCAACTGAATAACCCTGAGCAATTTCCTGAATCCCTGTTTCCTCACTGTACAATGGAGATAAGAACAGTATCTACTGTGTAGAATTTCTGTGAGCATTAAATGTAAAGGTTCATGTTTGCATTGTTTTAAAAAAATATTTTTCTTTTCTTTTTTCCCTCCAATGTTCTTTGATGAATATATGTTTCTTTTAAATTCAGGGGAAAATGTAAGGAATGAACCTTATCAAGGTGATAACTCACCTCCATTATTGTTTATAACACCAGGCTTATTTGATAAGCATTTTGTGCAAAAAAATAGCAAACAATTCCTTCTCTGTGGTACCAGTTTAGACAACAAATGTGAAGTTCAAGTTCTTGGTTAAAATGGGACCTGCCGTGAATGAGGAGACACCCACACCACTCCTGTGACATAGGAACTTGCCATCACTGGGGTAGGTGGGCTTCTGAAAACCCAGGAGATCACTGACCCCTCATTACCAAACAGCATGCATTGGGGCTTTCAGTACAAAATTGAGATAAACAGTTTATTGTAGCGTGCTACAGCCTATCTTCTCTTAGGTAACAGCTCAGCAGGCGGCAAATCAGAAACCATGAAGCATCCTGCAGTTTTCTCTTTGTTGGGCTGACTTCTCTTTTCTTAAAAAGGAATTGAGTCTCCAGCTCCTGCTAGAAAATGCATTTGTGTTTTCTTGTCAAAATAAAGAAGATTTAAAAACATGGCAATAGCTACCAGTGGTACGGGTGAAATAAAAAAGGTGCTCTCATGCGTTGCTAGTAGGAGTGTAATTTGGTGCCACTCTTTTTAGAAAGCAATTTGGCACTGTGATTCAAGAGCCTTAAAAATGTTTCTACCCGTTAACTCAGTAATTCCACTTCTGGGAATCTAGCCAAAGAAAATAATCATGCATACAGAAAAAAAAAAAAAAGATTTATATACAAAGATGTACATTACAGCATTTTGCATAATTTTTTTAAATGTTAGAAACAGTATTACTATTTAACTAAATTTAACTATAGGGGACTAGTTAATTACATTGTAGACTATTGCACTTGAAAATAATAATAGAAAATAAGATGAGATTATTAAGAATATATAATAGAAGAAAATATTTGTGATTATGATATATTATGATAGGAAAAACAAATCAATATAGAACTTTACGTAGCCCATAAATGTAGATTAGAAATGAATTTAAAATATTCATATAGAGAAGATCAGAACAAAATTAAGCAAAAAGTATTCCTGGTAAGGGCATTAAAAATATTTTTTAAAAATTTACTTCTCTATAAATTCCAAATTTTCTCTAATATATATGTCATATATTTTATTTTATTTAATTTATTATTATTTTTATTTCTTTTTATGTCATATATTGTCAGTGAGAAAAAAAAAGAAATTCTCTTTTGGGCCCTCACCTAATCCTCACCTGAAGAGCGCCTTGAGATTCTCCGGGAGCTCCGTGCGGCCGGCATAGCCGGGGTTCATGGTGATGAAGATACCAACAGTAGGATTCAGGCTAATCTCCTCACCAAGGAAGTTGAACCACTGTTTCTTATCTTTAATTGCATCTTGAATGCTCTTCACCTGGTGAACAAATCAGTGGAAAATTCCTCCACTGCAGTCCGTTAGTGGGTCATAGCTGAAGTGGGGAACCTGTAGCTACACACACCACAAGCACAATTGTTCTGTGGCCCTTACTCTGAAGAACTTGAACCCTGGATCCTTTACAGATGGGCACTGTGTGCAAGTCTAAGAGAAATTAGGTACCTTTGGGGGATTGTATCATGTAACCCAGAAAAGACATGTTCAAATCTTAATCAGCATTCCTGTGGGTGTGAACCCATTTGTTAATAGTATCTGTGAATACAGTAAAGTAAGTCAAGGTGTGGACTCATTTGTGAATAGAATCTTCAAAACTCCTATTTGGTGTGGCCAAACTGGATCAGGGTGGGCCTTAATCTGTATTAAGTAGCCTTATAGAGAGAGGAAATTCGGACACAGAGAAAGCCACAGGATATCGCCATGTGACAAGAGGCAGAGATGCAAGTCAGGGAACCCCAAGGATTTTGGAAAGCCAGCACCAGAATGCTTCAGACTCCAGGAGAAAGCAAGCCCTGACAATACCTTGATGTTGGACTTCTAGCCTCCAAAACCATGAGGTGATACATTCCTGTTGTTTAAGCTAAAGCAGGGTGTGGCATTTGTCATAGCAGTCTGGGCAAGCTAAGACAGCATCCACATCCACACATATAACACAGTGGCTAAGAGGATGGGGGAGGGGGCGGGACAGCAAACAGGTGCTTAATGCCCTCTGTGAGTTGTTTTCCTCTTAGTGCTTTTTAATAAATGAACTCATTTGATCCTCACCACAGTTCTTCAAGTGGGAGCCCTTTGTTATCCTTATCACCATTTCTCTATGATAACATGGAAGCACTGAGTGTTTAGATAGTTTGCCCAAAGTTACAGGAGAACAGATTGTCGAGACTGTGTTCTGAGCTGCTGCATGATGGATATAACCAGTGCCTACCTCATGGGCTTGTTCTAAGGAATAAATGAGGTGACATTTGTAAAGAGTGTAGCACGTAGAAAGGAGCAGCTAACATGGTAATTGCTGACACAACCACCATTGTCCCAGTTGTGGCCCCTGTCTGGGTTTAATACTCACTCCCCAGACTGTATTTCTATAAACACAGGCTGAGGGGGAAGGGTGATCCCTTCATGGATGGAGCTTCCATCTGTGGCCAGGAGATGAAAAAGCCCCAATGGCAAAGGTAGCTGGGGTCATATCCAGAAGGGCTATCAGTACCTTTCTAAAGAGGTTAGACTTATTCTCAAACATGGCCTGGAGCCAGAGGGGATTTAAGTTTGACCTGTCAGACTTATGTTTCAATCACTCTTACAGCAGTGGGAAAAACCATAGAATTGAAATTCATTGATTTATTTTCACACCCTGGGCCTCTGGGAAAACATGTGCAAAAATAATCAACAGCAGGAAGAGAAGAGAGATATGTGTGCATGCAAGTCTACAGCCTTGCTCAGCCAGGCCCCAGAGTGCTCTGAATAGTTCCAGCCTCTCAGGGTTCTCGCAAGCAACGCTTGAAATCTGGGGTCATGGTGAGGTTTTGAATGAGTCTCTACCATGTCAGCTAAATCCAAGGTGCTACAATAGCCACGGGTAGCTTAATTCTGACAAGATGGAGCAGGAGGGGTGAAAGAGAGAGATAGAAAGGGGTGGGGTGGGGTGGAGAAACAATGAGGGAGAGATAGAAAGAGACAGAGAGAGACACAGAGGGAAGGAGAGACATTGAGACAAAGAGAGAGAGATACATGCATAAGTACATAGAGCCAGAGAAAGCCAGATAGAGAGCCAGAGAGCCAGGAGAGAGAGAGAGAGAGAGAGACATACAGAGGGAGAGACATCGAGACAGAGAGACACAGAGACAGATGGAGAGAGAGGAAGAGAGAGACAAAAAGAGGCACCCAGAGAAACAATAAACACTTGGACTATCTACTACTGGGCAAGCCTCTCTCCAGTGCCTGGGAGTACAGGCTTTAGATTGCCAGGACATGTGACAGTTCTACAATTAGAATTCAGCTCCCTTCCCAAATGCCTGAATACATTTGAGCTCGCAGCAATTAGTTTAAGACTGAAACTTCTTTTTCTCTGTGCAGAATATCAATGCCATACTGGCAGGGGCAGTCTCCAGCACGCTGGCTGAACAGATGAGTTCTTCTTGCTCTAACGGTGTTCACAAGATCAGCTCTGCCACGGAGCCTCTCACCACCCTCTCACCCTGCAAGGTATGTGAGCTGTAAAGGCTGAACTGCTACGTGGTCACTGGTTTCTTTCTTTCTTCTCCAGTCCTCCTATCTATAAAGTATATATAGAGAGTTCATCCTGTAATGGAGTGGGGAAGACAGTTTAATTTTACCATTTACAAATTGCTCTGATAACTTTGGGCCAATGCTAAGGTGAGAGCCAAGGACCCTTTCTGTTGCTCACTCTGACTCAGCATTCCCTCCTGCCACACGGCAACCCAGAAACCTCATACTCAGCAAGAATTTACGATGCACTGTAGGACTGGAGGCATCTGTGCTTTTATGAAATAGTCGTAGGGGGTCCTTGAGGAAAAGTGTTGAACAGATTTGATGATGCAGTTAATGTTGGAACACCAGTGCTGATAGAAAGTCCCATTAGTCTGGTTTATACAGGACATGAGACCTTTTGCCTGGAATTTCCTCATTGCTTAGCAATTTTCCTCATTGTCCCCTTCTCTTCTCTCTTGTCACTGATCATTTTTGCACATGTTTTTCCCAAAGAGTCATGGAGCTGAGTGAGGTGTGTGGAACAAACCGTTGGATTGTATCAGTGGCAAGGGCCTAGGAGGTGCTGACAAAGTCCAGGTCCTGGAAGAGTCAAGAGGTCCCTCGGAATGCCAGGAAGAGAAGCAGGTGGACTAGGATTATATGATTAAACTGGAAGCCCAATCAGGTGGAGGTGCATACACAGGTATTAAGGGTACCAGACCCAGTCTTCACTCTTGGGGTCTGTATCTCCACTAAAGACACATCATTTGGGGGAATTTTAATGCTACAGGGAATAACCACAAAATAACAACTAACATTTATTGAGCTCTTGATATATATCAGATGTATTCTGTGTATGTATATGAATTATCTCATTCAAGTCTCTCAATAGTGTTTGAGATGGGTGGTCTTAGATTCTCATTTCATAGATGAGGAAACGGAGGCAGAGGCAGTTAAGAAACTTGCCTGGGATAACTGTGCCATGGTTATGTAAGATGTTGACATTAGAGGAGGTTGGGAGAAGGATATATGGGAACTATCTGTATTATTTTTGCAACTTTTTAAGTAAGTTTAAATTTGGTTCAAAAGAAAAAGTTAAAAGAAACTTGCCTGGGACCGACAGTTGGTAAGTGGGGCAACCTGGATTTAAAACCAGACGATGTGTTACCAAAGCACATATTTTTAACCACTTCCTTAAACCGCCTTCTTCCTGAAGGAACACTGTGACAAATAATACTAGCCTTTCATTAAATACATGCATTTTCAGAGTAGCTTGTTTGGTTCTGAATATAATCATGTTTGTTATAATTTAGAGACATAAGTTTTCACAAAATAAGAAAAGGCATTGTTGCCATCTATTTTTTAAAAAACAAAAATGGAAAGCTATGTAGAAACCAGTATTCTCAATGGTGGTGGTGGTGGTGGGGGGTGATTTTGCTCACCAGGGGACATTTGGCAATGTCTGGAGACACTTTTAGTTGTCACAACTAGAGAAGGAGTGTGCTACTGCATCTGGTGGGCAGAGGCCAGCGATGCTGCTAAACAACCTACAAGGGACAGGGCAGCCCCTCACAACCAAGAATTATCTGGCCTAAAACATCAATAGTGCTGAGATTGAGAAACCTTGATCTAGACTAAATACCTTACCTATGAGGAAACTGAGCCTGACTCCCTCTAGAATTCCCTCTCTCAAAGTTTGTTGAACATGAGACTCCTGAGGGAAGCTTTTTTTAAAAAATACACCTGTTGTCAGGTCTTATTCCAGACCAGAATCTTTGGGGGTAGAGGCTGTGCATAATTATTCTTCAGTATTACCCAGGCAATCCTCATATGCATCGATGGTTGAGATTACTTTGCTAGAGCAGAGCTTCTCCAACTTTATTGTGCATAGGAATCACTGAGGATCTTGTGAAAATACAGATTCTATGGCAGCAAATTGGAGAGGGCCTGGGAATCTGAATTTCTTACAAGTTCCCAAGTGATGCTGATGCTACTGGCCCACAGTTTTAGTAACACCACCCATGCCTGGCACCCCCAAATAGCTACTCTCAGGACACCCGATGGCCAGCTAAGTGTCCTTGCCACTGGGCCACACTGCCCCATACCAATTTCACAACCCCCCAACTCCCCTGCAACCACTTTCTCTTTCAAGCCTTCTGGAATTTATTTGGAAATGGATCTTATTTTTGTCTTCTTATATTTTAGATATTTGTATGGGTTTTACTTCTAAGATGATACTAATGCCTGTATGTTCCACGCCAGTACTGATTTCAAATCATCAGTCCTATTATCTTGCAAGCCATGTGTATTTGGCTGACTGTAGAGTTTAATTTCTACCTTGAGATCATAGTGCCATTTTCCCATCATAGACTAGAAGTTGGTGCTCATGGAAAGCTCTGTCCCTATGTCTTGTCCATGCCTTGCACTGGACACACTCAATGAAGCATTAAAACCCTACTATGCTATGTGGATCCTCTCAGCTTATCTTCGCACCTCTCTACCTTGCCATTTCATTCAAGGGAAGTGGCCCACTCTGTGGTTCCCTGAGGTCATTCTCTTTTCAAGCCTTTGCCTCCTAATGCCCTGTGTTATTAAAACCCTGCCTGGCTTATGGCATGCCTCTCTCTGCAATTGCAGATTGGAGACTGCTGTCTTCAGGAAGTGCAACCCACTTATCTCTTTTTAATTTTTTTTTCATATTTCTGTGTTTTTACATCAGACCTTAAGTTCCTCTATAAAGGGTATTACATTGGAAGCTCTGTTGGCTCTGAGACTCAAGCATTTGTTTGATGCCTTGAGTTCTTGGAACCCTGCCGTGGTGGGCTCCCAAGTCCTTGCTAACTGATCTGCTTCTGGCAGCCTCCTTTTCCAGCCCAGCACACTAACAGGACTTGCAGAGAAGGAAAAGAAGTGGCAGGAATGCCTGGCCAGAGGGTGTGGAGGGTGACAAACTGCTAGAGGTGCCTCCTAGTTGCACATATCCCTGGGCCCAGATAATCCAAGGCCTAGAGAGCTGCTTAGAAGAGTAATGGCAAGATTCTGGATTAAAAGTAGTATCTTAAACATTTTAAAAATAGCAGAGTAATTTCTCAGAGTTGTCACACTGTTTTGTTTTTTTTTCAAATGTATATGCAATTTGGCTTGACCAGTCTTACAGAAACATGAATATATCCAACTTAAGAACACTGAAACATAATCACTTTGGTAGAAGTTACTAGGAAGGAAAGCACAGACGGGAGAGGAGTGGAGAGGAGGAAAGGCAGAGGAGGAGAGGAGGAGGGTGAGGGAAAAGAACTGTCAGCAGCTGGTGCAGCTTCTGAACCAATATGCCAGCCTATATTAAAGTGTGAATAATTAAGTACAATTTTCTCCTTGGATGGGTATACGGTTTTAAATGTTTCAGCCCAGATTTTGCACAGGCTGTTGTCAGACCACTTTCTTGAGGATGTCTCCTTATGGGTGTGTTCCTAGACTGGGGTGTAAAAGCAGCAGGGAATTCCAAGTTGTACTTACTTCTTTCTTTGCAGAAGCAAAAAGGAACTGACCTTAGAGAACCCTTTACTGACATTGTGTTAGTCAGTTTCAAAATAAGGCAAAGTCAGTGTCTATTATGTAGGGCAATGCTGTTGGGCAATGCTGTTGAGCATTGCTTCATCTTTAAGGGTGGCCCAGCTAAAAAGAAGTGAGGTCTAGAGGAAACTGGTAAGACCAGGGTGCGAGCCTCTCTTTTCCTGGCCCATTTCAGTAATCTACTTCTCTTCAACCCATTTCCTTCAGTGCTCAGATAAAAATGATAGTCATCACCATCATCATCAGATAGCCATCACCATCCTCATCATCACATCATCATCACCATCATCACCATTATCATTACTGTAGCAGTTTGATATTGTTTATGAATTCCAAAAATAGATATTGGATTATGTTTGTGAACTGGTCTGTTCCTCTGGACATATTAGATGGGATTGGATTCAGAGGTTTCACTTTTACTTGATTAAATAATGATTAAGGCTTTGATTGGGCCATGTCAGTAGGATGTTGAGTCCCTGCCCCCTTGGTGGGTTGGGACTCACAGAGAAAACGACATGGCAGAGGAGAAAGTTAAGAGTTTTGATCCTGGAGCCCGTGAAGTGAGCATACAGAGAAGCAGATATGTGAGTAAAGAGAGAAGGCTCCATTAGACACAGCAGAGGCCCTGGGAAGAGAGATGAGCCATTAGCCTGAGAGTCTACAGCTGGCCTTGTGGAGAGAGCAAAGCAGTTGAACCCAGAGAGAAATGAGCCCTGGAAGAGAGAGATGAGACTTATCCCAGCCTACAGATGATATTGGAAGAAGCTGGGACCATGGAACCTTAAGAGGAAGAGGAAGCCTGAACCCTTGCAGACATTGGCAGTCTGTTGCCACTTGTCCAACCTGTGGCAACAGACTTTGGTGAGGTAAGTAACTTATGCTGTATGGCCTGGTAACTGTAAACTTCTATCCCAAATAAATACCCTTTATCAAAGCCAACAGATTTCTGGTATTTTGCATCAGCACCCCTTTGGCTGACTCATACAATCACCATCATCACCACCATCATCACCATCACCATCATCACCATCATCATTATCACCATCACATCATCATCACCATCAACACCATCATCATCATCATCACCATCATCATAACAGATTAACATTTATTGAGTGCTAACTATCTGCAAGGTTTGTTTTTAGTACTTTATCACATTAACTCATTTAGTACTTATTATACCCCATCAGGTAGGTACTATTATTGACCCTTTTTACATATGTGGAAATCGAGACATGGACTTGTCCAAGGTGACACAGCTAGTAAGTGGAAGAGGCAGAACTGAACATTGGCGGTATGGTTTCAAAGCTTGCATACTAACCTTACTTCCCCCACCTCCTTGTCTGATTAACCGTACTCTACAAGAATCTTATTTTAATCCCAATTACATATGGAACTTGCTTACACAATCTATGGAACCCAAACAGGGTCTATGTTAATCCTGATATAGCTCTCTCACTGCTTCCCATCTGCCCTTCCACTGGCCTTCTTGGAGGGACACACCAAGATGGCTCTCTGGCAACCTCCTGGCACTGAGCACCACACTGAGATGTCCATAGGTGGAACTATTCATGATGAATAGTCCTGGACTTATATGAGGGCAGTCACTACAGCATGAGCTGCAACCTGGCTGGTAAGAGCAGGAAATGCTGGCCCTCCCAAATCTGTGGCAAGCAAACAGAAAGTCTGGGGGAGGCCTGTAGGCTCCTTTTCAGGCCTTTGCAGCTCCAATTAGGACCACCTTGAGAGATTCCTGACTTGACTTTCGACCACTAATCTTCCAACTGCTCAGGCCCTACTTAACACTGCTGCTAAGCATCAGGTTAATTTTTCCTCTTTAGAAATCCTCGGGGGTTCCCTGTCCACCACTGAAGATGCAATACACATCATGGCATTTAAGTCTGTTTACTATTTGGTTCATACCTGCCTCTCTAGCCTTTTTCTCCCCTAGTGTTTCTCCCTGCTTTAACACCAGATCTGTACCTGGACAACGTGGGGGTGCTGGATTCAAAATTCTAATGTTGCCACTTGCCAGCAGTGTGCCCTTGGGAAAATTACTTTTCTTCTCTGATCTTCAGTTTCTCTCTATATAAATGGGGATAATAGTGACTCCCGGGGATGGTGTGAAAAAATGAGCTGATATATGAACAACACCTGGTACAGAATGGATTGTCAACAAAGGTTTGTTTACTTTTCCCTCCCCTCCTTGGGTTGCTCCCACTGTCAATGGGATCCTTACCCAAATTCCTATCTTCTCCATCATTTTAAGGCCTGGTTTCAAGAAGACATATTGGGAAGTCTTGTCTTATTCTATGAGTCAGAATACAAAGTACTTGCTTCCATAACATTGAGGAATGCTCATGAATTCAAGAACTGAAGAACTTATGTCTCAAGAATGCAAGTTTTTTGAGGATAGGGACTATGTCCTATTCAACTTGGAACTCCTTTAGCATAGTGTTTGCTATGTAGTAGGTGCTTAATAAATGCTTTCTGGATGACTCAAAAGATATATGGCATGCTTTCATTCATCAATATTTATGCCATAATCCTAATCTTATATATAGTTGAGTGAATTAGGCTGAGAAAGGTGAAACAATTTGCCCAGAATCTCAGTTAGGAAATGGAAGAGCTGAAATTTAAGTCCTGGTCTATTTTCAGAGCCTGTGTCCTTTCCAAGGAGCTGGCTCTGCCATTTTAGTTGATCCTTTCCACACCTCTGTGAAGCAGGTAGGACAGAAATTCTTTATTCCCATTTTACAGGGAAGGAGATGGAAACCCACAGCTAGTAAATGGATCCATCTTGGTAGTGTGGCTGCTTTAGGGTTCCTGCAGGACACCATGTCTGAGCAGAGTCTCCACCTGGGCCTGATTTTAGAGCGTGGACAAAGAGGAAAGAAATGATAAGGGCAAAAGGGGTCAGGGAAGTGGCCACTGAGGAGAGGTTGAAAAGCACAGTATGTAGACTTCACGTGGCATGAAGATCACCAGCCTCCCACCAATTTCTGGCCCCTATACCTGCACTGCCACCACAGACAAGACCTCCACAGAGATTCTGTTAAACTCATCAAAACAGCCCCAGGCACCGGTCTGAGCGAGGCCTTTGTAGATGTTGCCGCAAGACTGCAATGAAATGTAGAAAGATTAAATTACCAACAGCACTAGGCTTATTGATACATGTCTCACCGTTTTCCATCTTTTTTATTATAGATACTTCCAGTTCCTGAAAGACCACTGGTCAGAAACTCGTATTAAAATTTAAAGAGCAATTACATTTTTGATGGCTATGGGGTACCAACCTAAGTCACAGGATCAAAAAGAACATTTTCAAGACCCTGTCATCAGTGTTGCATTACTGTTGATTCTGTAGCTTTCAAAATCCCAGGAAATGAATAAAAGATGATTTTTTTTTTTTTTTGCACTATACTGACAACAAGCCTTCCATTCAGCTTTAGGCATGTATTGATGGAAAAGTTTATGCCTGTATCTTTAAACCCATGCCCAAATACCCATGTTTCTCTGAGTGACATGGAGCTGGAGCTGTTGGCAGGGGGTGACACCATGTACAGAAAATAAACTACAGGTAAATCTTTTCAAATGAGGGCAAGGAAAGATTTTCAAATGGAAGAAAGTATTTCTGCTCTTTGAAATAAAAACCATTCTGCGCATTCAATGTGAACTAGTAAACCATGGAGCAATATAAAGGGATAAGTTAATGGGAGATACTCTCAAAACTGCTGGCAAGGGGACGTCATTAAAATGCTGGGAAAATATGCAAATAATGGAAAAGTCCTACTCATGCACTTTTGACCATAAGTTTTGTGGATAGCATGATAGTAGACATAGAAGCTTCAATCCCTCATAGAGCTTTTGTGTGTGTGTGTGTGCACACACACGTGCATGCGTGTGAGTGCATGTGTGTGTGTGGTACTGGAGCCAGGGATTGAACCTGGGACCTCATACTTGGGAAGCAGGTACTCAAACATTTGAGCTACATCTGCGCCCCATATCATAGAGCTTTTTACTTAGGTTTTAGGGGAAAGGTATACAAAGAAAACAGGTAAAATGCTTCATCAGCAGTGGTTCCAATGGATAATACAGATCTCAAATGTTATGGAATTCCTAGAGTAGTGGGTCACGGTGTTCTAGAGCAATAAGCTTTGTAAAGAGGTGAATTTCAGGTGGTGCGACAATTCCAAAGTATTTTTCATGGAACACCAGACCTGAAAGATGTTCCTTGATGAAAGGGTTTTATGGTAAAGCAAGTTGGGAAACAATGATATTCTATAACTTACTTCTGGAAATTTAGGAATTTTATTAGCATTTTAAAGATACTGAGAAGTCCTGCAACAAATAAATTAGTTTGACTTTGTTAAATGGTTAGGATATTTTTTTCCCCCTCATATAACCCCTGGTTTTCTCAGAAGGTACACTGTCAAACACCAGTGTAGAGGAGAGAACACAAGACTGGAAGTCAGAAATTCTGGGATTTAGGTGACTGGAATATATGCTTCAGAACACACATCGGAAATGTAGTCCTGAAGGATAGTAGAATCTGTATGGGAAGAATGGAAGGGAAAAGGCATTCCAGGGGGAGGGAGGACTGAGGACAAAGGACAAGCAAAATCATAATATAGTCATAGAAACATAAAGGTGACATTTTGGTTGGAAAGTTGAACAACTCAAGAGAGTCCTGGTTATAAAAAGCCTTAAAGGATTATGAGGGCTATTTGGAAGTTTGTACAATGTTTTAGGAGAATCAGCCTAACATCCATACAGGTTTGGTTGGATGTGGAAAAGACTTTAAAAAGAGAGGGAAGAATAACCCTACCTTTAATTAAGCTTGTTGAATTGATTATTCAGTAAAAAAATGCTTATTGAGCATGTTTTATGAGCCAGGGATCATTCTAGGTCATGAGAAATCAGCTGTGAACAAGGAAGACAAAGTCCCTATTCTTAAGGGGCTTACATTCTAGTGTGGAAAACAGACAATGAAAAAAAATATCTGAGAGTGATAAGTATTATGAGGAGTTTCAAAATAAGGGTGATATGACTCCTTCAGATTGGGTAGTCAGGAACAGTCACTCTGAAGAGTTGACATAAGTTCTAGGCATTGTTTCTGTGTACTTAACATTATTCCATTTAGTTTTTAAAAAAGTCTTTTAGATGGATGTTATTATATACACGAAGAATATATAATATATATCTAATGTATATTAGGCAAACTGTCAAATGTCATAAATAGTGGAAGTTTAGGAGTCAAATGTTAAAATCCATGCTTTTCCATGTTAATAGGGCTTTGAAACATTTTTTAAAGCTTTGGACCCCTTTTATCAAATGGAAACCCAATATATAAAACAAAGAAAAGTAGAGTTTTCATGGATGGATGCTTGTCATCCCCCCACTTTTCCCCTCAGCAGAACCCCAGAACTCCCCCATCACTCCATTTATTTCACATGTCCTCACCCCACTTCTCGTGGTGCTATTAGTTAGGCTGCTGTATGGCCTTGCCAGGAGATGGTGAGTTTCTGGGCTAGGGGAAGTGCAATGAGAATAAGGTTAAAAGCTTGAAAGTGAGAGGCATGAAGAATTAACTTGGTGACTGATTGGAAGGGAAGGAAGGACATAATAAGGATATCTTAAAATTTCAACCCTGGATCACAGGGAAAATGATGTTGATGGGAATGAAGTATCAGGCAGGGAAAAAGATGAAGTCAGCAGGAATTGCAGATAAGAACATTAAGCACAGTATGAGGGAAAAGCATCTAAATAGAGAGGACTAGACGTAGGTGAGGCTGGAAAATAGATTTGGAAGTCATCTGTGTACAGGTAAAACTTGAAATGATCAAAGAGGATCATCAAATGAGATCGGAAAGGCGAGAGCAGAGAATTAGGAGGAGAATTGTAGAAGTATAATGTTACAGAAGCCGAGAGAGTAGGGAGTCTCAAGAAAAAGTCGTGTTCTATAATGTCAATGCTACAAAGAAGTAAAAAAGAATTCCAAATACATTCAGGTTCAAAACCATTTGATGTTTCAGCAATGGCCTCTCCAAATTGAGGTCAAGGGAGAAAGTATTGTTGCTGTAATATAAAGAACGTCTCAGCACTAAAAGTGCAGCCATTTCCAGAGAACGCAACTAGTTTTATTGGTTTTCCAAGCTGCACTAACAGAGTATAGCAATAACTTGCCTGTTTTCTCAAGACTCCACGTTGTTCTTGTATTCCACCCTATCCTCCCTGCATTCCCCAATCCTCATGGAGTTAAAGAGATGAAGCCCCCTTATAGAATTCCAGAGGCAGAGGGGATCTTGAGGGTCTCTGACTCCAGCCTAAATTCTCCCTTAAACTCCTCCTCTGCTTCACCACTCCCTCCGCCACCCCCCCCCCCCCATATTCTCTTGGTATTATTTACCCTTCTTAAAAATTAAACCTTTCATTCTTTCCTTTATCTCTCTACTACTCCCTCATCTGGCTCCTTACCTCACCTCAGGTTTGAATGACTGCAATGTTCTCACTTAAAAGTTTCCCTCATTCTGGTCTCTTCCTGTTTCAATTCAGGCTGCATCTGGTTGCCCAGGGACTCTTCCTTTAAATGCTATTTTTATCATGCTCCTATTTCTATTCTGAAGCCTGCAGGACCTTTCTGTAGCCCATCACTTTAAGGTCATATCTGTTAAAGACTTTTGGTCCCTCCCTTTCTTATTCAGTGCCATCATCCATCTTCTGTTGCTCCTACCCCCTCAGGTAGCTTGACTAGTATTTTCATTGCTCCATATTTATTTCTAGATTTTTCTTTGGAGAAATTGAGACAGAATATGTTACTGTGATACATCAAAATGACACCTGGTGAAATGCATACAGTTCTTCCTTACTTCCACTCCATTCCTCTCCTCATCCCAGACAGGCTCTCAGAGGAGAGCTGAGGTGAAGTCAGAATGGGTGGAGAGGAAGGATATCTACTGTATTTAGAACGTGGTCATGTCTTTAAAGTCAACATTTTAATGAGTTAGGCTGTGTTAAAATGCCATGTGCCCTGTTTGGCACTCATTCAAAACTTGAACAGCCTTAGGTCTCATGTACTTGACAAAGTCTTTCCTCCTCAGGACACTCATGTGGCTCTCCACCTATTCTGGAACGTTCTGTTGATCACACATTATCACTCAGGGTTATGCTGTCTTGTATCTCCCCTAATTATTTCATATGTTTTTTTTTGTCTCTCCAAATAGAATGCAAGCTTCATGGGTTATCTATCTATCTAGCTAGCTAGCTAGCTATCTCTTCCCATGATGCCCACCACATGCTGAGCAATAGCAATACACAATACATTAACTTTATTACTGTAATGCTTTAAAATAAAAATTAATTCTGATCAGCTGGACAATAAAGGGGAGAGGTTTACAAGCAGTTTAGTGAGATAATTTGATCACAAAGGATATTTGGTGATTTAGAAAGGACCATCTTCCTTTAGATGTGCTTCACCAGACCATTTGACATTGCTCTGATCTGTCTCTGTGTCACATGACAAACAGACCAAGTATAGGCTCATCCTCATATGGCATAATCTTAGAGCAATTGGTGGAGCCAGGGTTCAGTGATTTGTTTTGATCTGTTTTGAAAGGCCTTAGTGGTAAATGGCCTGAGTGATCCTGGCCATGGAGTCAACTCATCTCTTCTTGTTTTTTTATGCTACTCATAATTTTGAAGAAATTCAGTTGATTAAAAAAAAAAATTAATATGCCACATCTTACACACCTAAATGAGTGTATACTCCCTTGGGGAGACTATCCTTATTTCAGCAATACTATCATTGCTCAACTATAGAAGAACCTAGAGACCTGAAATATTCTTAAGGCTGAGTTTATTTCTGTAAAGGGAATAAAAATCTTTTTTTCTCAGCTTGTCTTAAATACAAACATTATCTTAATGCGCTCATCTATAAACCTACCATGTTACAATTTAGGGATGCAGACTATGGGGAGGACAAATATTTTGGGCCTGAATCCTCACTTTGTTAGCTTGCTATGAGAAAACATGGCACCACAGGATCCTGTACCTCTTCACAAAGCAAAATTATATGCAGTGGAATTAAAATTATGAAGATGAATGTCATTTAAAGAGTCCTATATGTGATAACTGCAGGAGTTCTCTTAAGATCTCTAAATTTGTTTAAACTAAATTTATCTTAACATCAATATATCATATGATTTATAAATATAAATATTTAATCTATTTAATGCAATTTTTAAATTTTTTCACTCTAAACTTATTTACATGCCATCTTGTTTTCAAAAGGGACTTGAGGCAGTTTATAAAGATACATGCAATAAAACAATACAGAAATAATATGAATATAAGGTAATCTGTTATTAAACCTTTTTAAAAAATAATCTATTTTTTAGCTAAGAACTGACCTGTTGGGACTGTTGTTTCTCTTACTTTCCTCTAAAAGAGAATCTGGAATACATTAGTGCTAAAAAAAATGATGAGTGCTCGATGAACATTTGCCTTGCATTTGTCTTTTGTGACACATTTTGCTATGAACAGGGGTTATTCTAGTCTGCTTTCAGAGCTCACACCTGCCCTTGTAGAACATTCTGCCTTTGTAGATATTCTAGGGGCAATTCCAGTTTTATAGACTAGAATCTTTATATCAGCCACTTAAGCACCTTTCTGTACTTCTATGACAAATAGTGAATTAAGGACTTTGGATATGCCCAGTTTTTCATTTTACAGATGATGAAACAAAGACCCAAAAGGTGAAGTAACTCATCAGCGGTCATAAAGCTCATTAGTGAAATCAGAATCTATGCTCTGTGGTTCCTTGTCACATCAGTGAAGATCTCCCACATTAGAGGGAGATCAATAAGTTTCAGGGGTCAAAGATCCTCAGTTCTACTCTGAAGGCTCAAGCAGAACATTTCTCCTTATCTGGGCTTGGCGGGGGGGAGGGTCTGGGGGAGGTAGGTAGGGTGGCATGATTAAACACCACCCCTGGCTTGGGAAGCCACCTGGTTTCTAGTCCCTCCCAAAGATGAGTTGGCCTGTACCTTGTAGTCCATCTGCTCTGAGCAGTTAAACACATAGACCATGATGCCCAGAGCTCGGCCCAGGTCCTTGGTGGTCTCTGTCTTGCCTGTGCCTGCAGGTCCTGCTGGAGCCCCACTCATGGTAAGATGCAGAGACTGGGTGAGGGTGATGTAGCACCTGCCAGACACAAGAGGGCATAGGTAATTTTCAAGTGGCCCAATGAGTAGCTCTGGCCCTTGTTTAGTCCCCTGAGACAGAACTGAAGTCCAAGGCCATGTGTGGGCTGTGGAACAAGTGATACAGCTTCTGTAAAGAAAAGCCCAGAGGCACCCACTCCTATCTGTTCCCCATAATGCAGAAGAGAGAAATTTCTAAAGGACAAATAAGATCATGATTTTTCCACCCTAAAGAACATCAGTGGCCTCTGCTAGGCCCTTACTGGCTTCATTTCTCATGGCTCCCCTCCCCAAAGTCCCAGACTCTTTTAAGTCCAGATGTACAGAATTTGCCCAAACACCTGCTTTCCCCCTTCTCTCTATTCCCCTCACCCTTTACCCAGTCTCCAACCCTTTCAGCCTACATAGAAAACATTCATCTTCAATC
Source organism: Tolypeutes matacus (assembly GCA_026826555.1). Classification (NCBI taxonomy): domain Eukaryota; kingdom Metazoa; phylum Chordata; class Mammalia; order Cingulata; family Chlamyphoridae; genus Tolypeutes; species Tolypeutes matacus. The sequence goes on along the minus strand of JAKSZT010054052.1, from coordinate 8,426,895 downwards.
TTGGCCTAGCTAATGCCTACTAACCACTCTGGGCTCATATTTGACATTATTTTATCAATATGTTTCTGAACTCCTCCACACTGGGTTAAGGAGCAGATGTCCCTTGACTGAGCTCCTTCAGCTTGCTGTACTCTACTTTAGCTTCCATGAGATATGTCATATATATCTTCCATATATATATATCTTCATAAGATACATGAAGGCGGGGCTATGTCTTATTCATTGTTTCATCTCCAGAGCCTAGCACAGGTCCAGGTACATATGGGCCCCACCCCCTATATATATATATTTTTTTTTTTTTTTTTCTTTTTTATTTGAGGTACTAAGGCCAGGGATTGAACCCAGGACCTCATCTGTGGGAAGCTGGCACTCAACCACTGGGCTACATCAGCTTCCTTGAATTGGTTTTTTTGTTTGTTTGCTTATTATTTGTTTTTGTTTTTTTCAGGAGGTACCGGGGACCAAACCTGGGACCTCCCATCTGGGAGGCGGGCGCTTAACTGCTTGAGCAACATTCGCTCCCCCCTCAATAAATATTTATGAAATAAACAAATGAGTCAATGAATAGATGTATCAATCATTTACTCAATTTAATTCTCCTGTGGCTATTTTCACTAATGTTAATAAACTCAGCTTTACACTTGTTTCTTGGACTTTTTAGAAGGAGTTATATTTCCATTTAGTCTCAGTTTAAAATATACCTTTGGGTAATAAGCACATGAAAAGGTGCTCAACATCACTGATCATTAGGGAAACACAAATTAAATTCACAATGAGATACCACTACACAACTGTTGGAATGGTTGTAATAAAAAAGACAAGACAATTAACAGGTGCTGGTGAGGATATGGGAAAATTGGCTCCCTCATACACTGCTGGTAGGAATGTCAAATGAAACAGGTACTTTGGAAAATGATTTGGCTGTTTCTTAAAAAATTAATCTTACCACACAATCCAGCTATTCCCCTCCTAAGAATTTACCCAAGAGAAATAAAACACATGTTCACACAAAGACATATAAGAATGTTCATAGAAGCATTATTTATCATAGCAAAAACCTGGAAACAACCCAAATATCTATCAACAGTGAATGGATAAACACAATGAAATGGAATACTATTCAGCAATAAAAAGGAACGGAGTACTGATACATGCTACAAAATGGACAAGCCTCAAAAACATTATGCTAAGTGAAAGAAGCCAGATGCAAACGATTTTGTATCATACCATTTATATGAAATGTCCAGAAAAGACAACTAGAGACAGGCAGCAGATCAGTGGTTGCCTAGGGCTTGGGGCAGAAGTGGGGATTGACTGCAAAGGAAGTGATGGAACTATTCAAAAACTGGATTGTGTAGATGATTGAACAACTCTATACCTTTCTAAAAATCATCGAAATGACAATTATAATGGGTGAACTCTAAAGCATGTTAATTATAAATTAAAAAAACTGCTAAAAACCATGCCATTGGCCTACTTTTTAAATACCTAGCAAGTCAGTACATAGGCTCTCAACTTAAAGTCTGGGAAGGGTAGGGGCTATTTGAGGGGGAACTCTGGAATTAATTCTCTTTGTTTCTGTATTTGATGTTTAGAATTAACTCCTTTAACTCTGAATTAACACCTTTCATGACAGTGGTTGACTGGGTATCCATGGGCTCCATTAAGGTCAGAACCAAATGGTTTTGAAAACACTTGAAGTGAGCTCCCTTTTCCTTTAAGAAAGTGCAGAATCCCCATATCTAATCAGTCTTTTGAAAAGTGAAACCCAGGAAGGCAGTTTCTCCATGCAGAGAGGAGGGGTGTGCAGGATTCCACCTCGACTTTTCCTGGGTAATTTATAAGTAGACACAGCCTATCAGGGGGACCCAGTTGCTTTTAACCACTGGGCAAGCTGGGCTCACACTTTCCCTGTCCACAAAGCTTTCCCATCACAGCCACTGATCTTCAGGCACAAGGCAAGGCTAGTCGGGCTTAAGGTGAAAAGCTATGTCCTGCTCACCTTGCTCAGTCACCTGTTATCAGGTGGCAATGCATCCCTCCTCCCTCAAACACTCTAGCCAGATCCTCATAGGGTTGTTTGTGCAGCCTGAATGGCACTTACCATCCTGGGCTCTGACTTTCTGGCTACAGATCTGCCCTGTGCCTTCTGCCTCTCCCAGTCTCAGGCTTCTTCTAGATTCTAGAACTAAACTTCTGGACTAGCTGAGTCCTGACCTCCAACCGAATCTCCTTCCTACCCTCCCTCCCACCCACTTTTTGTTCCACTGCAGCCTCTTCTGTTGGCCAGAGGACAATCCCAAGGGTTCTTCCCTTTGGAGCTGCTGGGCTCTCAAGGAAGCTGTTAAGTCCAGAAGCGCAATGCATCACAAAATAAAATGGTCATAGAAAACTTGAGAATCACTCAAAAGAAATCCTTGCAACCCACAGTGGGAAATACTACTCTGGCTGTTCATCTCTTTGAGAATCTCTAGAAAAAGCACTTGGGGGAAAATGACAAATTAGATTTTTTCTTCCATAGTAATAGAACACTAGAGCTGGAAGCAATTTCCAAGTTCAACTAATTATTTTATAGATGGGAAGACAAAGGTTCAGGGAGGGAAAGTGGTCTGTCTAGGGAGTTCTAATAAGTAAGGAAAGGCAGTGGGGGCTTTAGCATAGGACGTGGAAAAAATAGAAAAAGAAAGAAAGATGCAATATTTCCTTCTGTCTCAGGAGGGGCTGACACCATGCTTCTGCCATGGAACTAGCAGGATGGCCTAGTTCTCTGGGACATGCACCTGCTCTAGGATTCCCTCTGCAGTCTTGTTAGCATCTTCTTTAAACACCCATGCCAGCAACTGCAATCTTCTGCTTTCCAGTGGGGTCAACACATCACACTCTAATGGTTTAAAGCATGGGCTATGGAGTCAGAGACACCTGCGTTTAAATCTTGCCTGCACTACTGAGCATCTGTCAAATTCAGCTATGAAACCTTCTTTGTGCCTCAAAAAACATGCCTTTGAGTCCATCACATAGTATATCAATGCAAAAAGGAACTTAGATAAATTTGCTGTTTTGAAAACAATGGCAATTGTGAAAATGGCAAGGAATCCTTTCAAAAGAGCTCTTGACTGGCCAGCGTACCCCAACACTGATATGGATCACCATAGTTAGGTTACCACATTGGAAGTGAAGAATGTTTAGTGTTGGAAGAGACCTCACAAGTAAGGTAGTCTGGCTCTTTAACCATACCATACTCTCTTCCATTGGAGGCTCCAAATATGATCAAACAATCCTTTCTTCCAGCAAGGCACAGCTTATTATTCTAGAAGGCAGGTTCTTCCAATGTAGGCCATTTCTAATTGTTTGAAAGGCCTTCCTAATACTGATCTAAAATCAGCCTTGTTTTCTTTGCACAAATGACTTCTATAGGCTTTCTTATCTACCCTGCCAGGCTTCTGGGAGGATAAGATGAGACAGCAGATTTGAAAGGGCCTTGAAAAGTAGAAAGCCTATTTACTTTCAAGGTATTATGTGAAATGTAGCTTTTCTTTTTTGATATACTTATTCAACTGGCAGATAAAGGAAATATCAAAGATGTTGTTTCTTGATTTTTGCTATGAATATTATGTGGCTATCACAGAAGTGTGGTTTGGGTAAACCTAGAGTTAGTTGAAATTACAGTTGATTTTTATTAGTTTTCTATAGCTGTGTAACAAATTCCCACAAACACAGTGCCTTAAAACAACACTCATTTATTATCTCACATTTCTGTAAATCAAAAGACCTGGTGTTTCTCTGCTTAAGGTCTCACAAGGTCAGAAGCAAGGGGACAGTAGGACTGAGGTCGCTATTTCCTTGTTGACTGTTAGCTGGGATTCCCTTTGAAACTAGAAGCCACACTAGAGTCTTAAAGATAGCCTCCTCCATCTTGAAAGCCAGTAACACTGCATTGAATCTTTCTAATGCTTCCAAACTCTCTGACTTCTTCTTCCTCTGTCCTCAGCCAGGAGGAAGCTCTGATTTTAAGGGCTCATGTGATTACATTGGGCCAATGTGAATAATCTGCATTTTTACATATAACATAAGATAATCATGGAGGTGATATTGCATCATATTCACAATTTTCACCCACACTCAAAGACTCAAAAGGGAGGGGATTAGACAAGGAAAAGGATCACTGGGGGTCATTCTTATATTTCTGCTTATTACATGGCTCAATAACCACACCGAGGTATAAATATGATTACAACAATATCTGCCTTGAATGAGGCCTGTAGTGACATGCTCAGGACTCAGCTCCCTGAAGTTCAATATCATCATCAATAACTTGAATTAAGAAATAATTTATTGGTAACAGAGGAACTTGTAACATTGATATAAGGATAGTGGTGAGACTTCCGGGAAGATGGTGGACTAGTAAGACACGGGAATCTCTTCTCCAGAAAAATAGCTAGATGACAGGCTGAAATAGCCCCGAAAAAGATGTTCTAGGGTTTAGAACAAAAGGTAAAGGATGCACACTACCCAGAGGAGAGAGGGACAAAAGAGGGAAATCTCTACAACAGAATCGTGAGTTGGAACCAGCAGCAGCTTCTGCTGCAGGCACCCTCCCCCACACTCTTTAGAATTCTCGGGCCTCTGGGCCTGCGACTACAAAGGGGGCTCCAGGGATCTACAACTCCAGGAAAGGGGATAGAGAGGGACACAGCCTCAGGCTGACTCAGGTTCTGACCTGCAAATTTGGGCTGCGGAGCCCCACGGACCCTTCCAGGCCAGGTGGGACCACATGGTGGTTTGTCCTGGGAGCCGGCGAAATACTGGAGAAATCTGATCCTCACAATCTCCCTCTCTTCTAGCCTGGACTAATTGTTGAGGACTCCACAGGAGAGGGGAGAGAGAGCCTGGGACTGACTCGGCTTTTGATTTGCAGGTTTGGTCCTGCCCTGTCCCGAGAGCCCTTCCAGGCCAGGTGGGGCTGCGCCATTCTTTGCCTTGGAGCTAAAGATATACAAACCTCCCAATCTCCTCCTCTACTAACAGAGACTGATTGTTGAGGACTCAGAGGGGAGTGGAAACATTTCCTAGCTGGGAAAAGGGAGGGGGCTGCCAGAGAAGACTGAAGAACTGTCTCAGAAAGTTTGAATTACAAGGCTCTTAGCCCCCAGACAGAAAGCTCTATCACATTGATCTAGTCTATGTCACAACAAATACACTCCAACATTGAATACATTGAATTGAGAGCTGCCAAAGAGCACCATCTCCTGGCAGACCAAGGAAGGGCACATAAGAAAATTAAAAATAAGTAAGAGAGGCTTTTCCTGGCCTCTACAGTCTCCCTGCCCAAGGCCCTAGGAAGTGACTCTACAACCAATTACTGGGTCCAGTGCCCAGTTTTGAGCAACCAACAGGACAATCCTAACAATCCAGGTCGAGCCCAAAATCATAAAGCTGTGGTAACTCACAGCCTTCTGCCACTAAATCCCTATAAAAGAGAAAGAGATTGAGCATCTGAGTAAACTACATCCCAACCAGATGCCTAAACACCAGCAAAAAATTATGAGCCATACTAAGAAAACAGAAGACATGCCCCAAGGAAAGGAATACATCAAAGTCCCAGAAGAGATGCAGAATTTGAGAGAACTAACCAGCGAGATGAGCACAAATTTCCAAAATCAAATTAATGAGATGAAAGACAATATAGTTAAAGAGATAAATGACATCAAGAAGACATTGAGTGAATGCAAAGAAGAATTTGAAATCCTGAACAGAAAAGTAACAGAGTTCATGGGAATGAAAGACACAATAGGTGAAGTAAAAAACACATCTGAGGCATACAACAGCAGACTCGAAATGACAGAAGAAAGAATAAGTGATACTGAAGACAGAACAGCTAAAATTGAAGAGAGAAAAGAACAGAGAGAGAAAAGAATGGAAAAAATTGAGCAGGGGCTCAGAGAGTTGAATGACAACACAAAACACAACAATATACATGTCATGGGAGTTCCAGAAGGGGAAGAAAAGGGAAAAGGGGCAGAAAGAGTATTTGAGGAAATAATAGCTGAAAATTTCCCAACTCTCATGAAAGAAATGAACTTACATGTCCAAGAAGCACACCGTACCCAAATCAGACTAAATCCAAATAGACCTATGCCAAGACACATACTACTCAGAATGTCAAATGTCAAAGATAAAGAGAAAATTCTCAGAGCAGCAAGAGAGAAGCAAACGATCACATACAAGAGACGTCCAGTAAGACTTAGTGCAGATTTCTCTACAGAAACCATGGAGGCAAGAAGACAGTGGCATGATACAAGTAGGAAACTGAAAGAGAAAATCTGCCAGCCGAGAATTCTTTATCCAGCAAAACTGTCCTTCAAATATGAAGGTGAGTATAAAATATTCACAAACAAACAGAAACTAAGAGAGTTTGCAAAAAAGAATCCACCTTTGCAGGAAATATTAAAGAAAGCCTTAGAACCTGAAAGAAAAAGACAGGAGAGAGAGGCTTGAAGGAGAGTATAGAAGAAAGAATAGCAGAAAGGATAACCAAAAGAGTAAAAAGAGAGACAAAAACAAGATGACATATGAAAACCAAAGAATAAAATGGAGGAAGTAAATAGTGCATTTACAGTAATATCGTTGAATGTGAATGGATTAAACTCCCCAGTGAAAAGATACAGGCTGATGGAGTGGATAAAAAAACATAAGCCATCCATATGCTGCTTACAAGAAACTCACCTTAGAGCCAGGGATACAAACCGGCTGAAAGTGAAAGGTTGGAAAAAGATACTCTGTGCGAACAGTAACCAGAAAAGAGCAGGGGTAGCTAAACTAATATCAGACAAAACAGACTTTAAATGCAGAAAAGTTATAAGAGATACAGAAGGCCATTATATATTAATAAAAGGGGTGATCCACCAGGAAGATATAATAGTCATAAATATCTATGTACCTAACCAGGGTGTCCCAAACTATATGAGACAAACTCTGGCAAAACTGAAGGGAGAAATAGACATTTCTACAATAATCATTGGAGACTTCAACACCCCACTCACATCATTAGATAGAACAACTAGACAGAAGATCAACAAGGAAACAGAGAACGTGAACAATATGATAAACAAGTTAGACCTAACAGACATATACAGAACACTGCATCCAAACTCGGCGGGTTATACATTTTTCTCAATTGCCCATGGATCTTTTTGGAGGATAGAACACATGTTAGGTCACAATTCAGCTCTCAATAAATATAAAGAGATTGAAATTATACAAAGCACCTTCTCAGATCATAATGGAATGAAACTAGAAATCAATAATAGACAGGAAAAAAGTAAATTCACAAATGTGTGGAGACTAAACAACACACTTCTAAATAATCAGTGGGTCAAAGAAGAAATTGAAAGTGAAATCAGTAAATATATTGAGACAAATGAAAATGAGAACACAACGTATCAAAACTTATGGGATACAGTGAAGGCAGTCTTGAGAGGGAAATTTATAGCCCTAAATGCCTATATTAAAAAAACAAGAAAGAGCTAAACTCAAAGATTTAACTGAACAACTAGAGAAACTAGAAAAAGAACAGCAAACCAAACCCAAAGCAAGCATAAGGAAACAAATAATAAAGATTAGAGCAGAAATAAATGAAAACGAGAACAGAAAAACAATAGAGAAAATCAACAAAACCAAAAGCTGGTTCTTTGAGAAGATC
>JAKSZT010054052.1:8190085-8419096 GCA_026826555.1 Tolypeutes matacus | reverse complement strand
AAAAAAAAAAAAAAAAAAAAAAAAAAAAAGAGAAGATGCAAAAAAATACAATCAGAAATGAAAGGAGGGAAGTTACAACTGACCCCACACAGAAATAAAAAGAATCATAAGATAATATTATGAGAAACTGTATGCCAACAAACCAAACAACCTAGATGAAATGGACAAATTCCTAGAAATGAATAAACAACCTACACTGATGCTATAAGAAAGACAAGAACTTAACAAACCAATCACGTTTAAAGAGATTGAATACGTCATCAAAAATCTCCCAGCAAAGAAAAGTCCAGGACCAGAGGGTTTCACAGGTGAATTCTATGAAGCATTTCAAAAAGAATTAACACCAATCCTGTTTTAAACTCTTCCAGAAAATTGAAGAGGAGGGAAAATTACCCAATACATTTTATGAAGCCAATATCACCCTAATACCAAAGCCAGATAAAGATTCCACAAGAAAAGAAAATTACAAACCAATCTCTCTAATGAACATAGATGCAAAAATTCTCAACAAAATACTTGCAAATAGAATCCAACAGCATATCAAAAGACTTATACATCATGACCAAGTGGGATTTATTCCTGGTATGCAAGGCTGGTTCAACATAAGAAAATCAATCAATGTAATACACCACATTAACAAATTGAAGGGAAAAAACCACATGATCATCTCAATCGATGCAGAAAAGGCATTCGACAAAATCCAACATCCTTTTTTGATAAAAACACTTCAAAAGATAGGAATAAAAGGAAAATTCCTCAATATGATAAAAGGCATATATGAAAAACCCACAGCCAACATCATACTCAATGGAGAAAGACTGAAAGCTTTCTCTCTAAGATCAGGAACAAGACAAGTATGCCCACTGTCACCATTGTTATTCAACATTGTAGTAGAAGTTCTAGCTAGGGCAATTAGAGAAGAAAAAAAAATTAAAGGCGCCCAAATAAGAAAAGAGGAAGTAAAACTCTCACTGTTTGCGGATGACATGATCCTGTATTTAGAAAATCCTGAAGTATCCACGACAAAGCGACTTGAACTAATAAATGAGTTCAGCAACGTGGCAGGATACAAGATCAACATGCAAAAATCAATAATGTTTTTGTACACTAGTACTGAACAACCTTTGGAGGAATTGGGGAAAATTCCATTTTCAATAGCAACAAAAAGATTCAAATACCTAGGAATTAATTTAACCAAAGAAGTATAGGACCTATATGCAGAAAACTACAAAACAATGCTAAAAGAAATTTAAAAAGACCTAAACAAATGGAAAGACATTCCATTTTCATGGATTGGAAGAATAAATCTCGTGAAGATGTCAATCTTGCCCAAACTGATTTATAGATTCAATGCAATACCAATCAAAATCCCAACAGCTTACTTTACAGAATTAGAGAAGGCAATTACCAAATTCATCTGGAAGGGTAAGTACACTCGAATAGCCAAAAGCATTCTAAAAAAGAAGAGCAATGTGGGAGGAATTTCACTGCCTGATCTTGAAACATATTACAAAGCTACAGTAGTCAAAACAGCATGGTATCGGCATAAAGATAGACACATCGATCAGTGGAATAGAATTGAGAACCCAGAAGTATACCCTCATCTATACAGTCAATTGGTTTTTGACAAACCTACCAAGCCCACGCTAATGGGAAAAAACAGTCTCTTCAACAAATGGTGTTGGGAGAACTGGGTATATATAACCAAAAGAATGAAAGAGGGCCCCTATCTCACCCCCTATACAAGAGTCAACTCAAAATGGATTAAAGATCTAAATATAAAAGCCAGGACCATAAAACTACTAGAAGAAAATGTAGGGAAACATCTTCAAGACCTTGTAGTAGGTGGTGGTTTCTTGGACCTTACACCCAAAGCATGTGCAACAAAAGAAAAAATAGATAAATGGGACATCCTAAAAATTAAACACTTTTTTGCACCTCACAGGACTTTGTCAGAAAGGTGAAAAGGCAGCCAACTCAATGGGAAAAATATTTGGAAATCACATATCTGATAAGGGTTTAATATCCAGGATATATAAAGAGATGTTACAACTCAACATTAAAAAGACAAATGACCCAATTAAAAAATGGGCGAAAGACTTGAACAGACATTTCTCCAAAGAAGAAATACAAATGGCAAAAAAAAACACATGAAGAAATGCTCAACATCACTCATGATTAGGGAAATGCAAATCAAAACTACAATGAGATATCATTTTACACCTATCAGAATGGCCACTATTAAAAAGACAGAGAACTACAAGCGTTGGAGAGGATGTGGAGAGATAGGAACACTTCTTCACTGTTAGTGGGAATGCAGAATGGTACAGCCACTATGGAGGACTGTTTGGCAGTTCCTAAAGAAGTTGAATATAGACTTGCCACATGATCCTGCAATACCACTACTGGGTATAAACCCAGAAGAACTGAGAGCAGTGACACAAACAGACATCTGCACACCGATGTTCATAGCAACATTATTCACCATTGCCAAAAGTTGGAAACAACCCAGGTGTCCATCAACAGACGAATGGATAAACAATCTGTGGTCTATTCACACGATGGAATATTATGCAGCTGTAAGAAGAAATGAAGTTGTAAAGCATATGACAACATGGATGAACCTGGAGGACATTATGTTGAGCGAAGCAAGCCAGAAACAAAAGGACAAATACTGTATGAATGCGTTACTATGAAACAAATATATTGTGTAACATATTGTTTGATTAAAAAAAAATTTATATGTATCCATTACATTTAATTGAGAAATGTATATATTTATTCATCTGTGTTTACTTTTTAGTTTTTAATTGTTTATATTTTCAATTATTAAATGTACAAAATAAAGTAAAAAAAAAAAAAGATAGTAGTTACCAGAGGTTTGGGGGGAGGGGGTAGGGATGAATAGGTGGAACACAGGGCATTTTTAGGGTATTGGAATTGTTCGGTATGTTCTGAAATGATGGATACATGATATTATACATTTGTCAGAGCCTATAAAACTGTACAGCACAAAGTATAAACCATAATCTATAGACCTTGATTAGTAACAATGCTTCAATATTGATTCGTCAATTGTAACAAATGTACCACACTAATGTAAAATGTTAATAATGGGGGGAAATGTGTGTGTGTGTGTGGGGGCAGGGGTGTTATGGGGGAATCCACTATAATTTTTTTTAGCTGTTAAAAAGTCTTTTATTGTAAAATTGTAAAATAAATAGAAAAAAAGATTGAAAGAAATTACAAATTCTAAATGAGAGTGCAAGAAAGCCAGATTAGATTTACTATAATCAATTATAAAAATAGATAGCATAGCAACAAACATTTATAAATGTAGACAATTATTTCAATATAATAGAAATTAATTATAACATAATTATAACTTTTCTATTACAGCTGTAACGTGGACATAATAATCTCTAAGAAGGAAATAAATTATTAGTTTAGTTATTTAATTTCCATTTAGGCCATAATTCTTTCTAGATAATCAAATTCCTATTTGGGAATTCTTCACGTATTATTGTAATGAATTACAGCAGATAACAATTTTGCCAACTCATAATTTTATGAGGCAGAAAAAACTCAAAATCTTGTTCAGCAGTAGTCATGCTAAATCATTATTGATCCAGATATATTATTTTAATTAAAGAGTATGAATAAGAAAGGGTTAAAGAAAAATGACATATCCAAAAATATATCTCTTCTCCAGCCCTCCTCAATTAAAAGGAAGTGTTTATTTTATATGAAAATAATTACAGAATACTAATCATAGGAACAATTTGCCAGTTGCACTGAGTAATTATTGTTCATATACTATAATGTTGTTATTTTACATTTATCTGGTCTAGTCCAGCTCTTTTTTGGTTACTATTTGCATGGAATACCTTTTTTCAACCTTTCACTTTTAACCTGGTTGTGCCCTTACATCTGAGGTGGGTCTCTTGTAGACAACATATAGATACTTCATATTTTTTATCTATTCTATCAGTCTAGGTCTTTTGATTGTGGAGTTCAATCCATTAACATTCAGTGTTATTACTGTAAAGGCATTACTTCATCCATTTTGTCCTTCAGTTCTCTGTTGTCATATCGTTCTATTGTCTGTCTTCTTACCCTTCGGTTTACCCATCCTAATAATCTTCATTTCTAAACTCTTCTCCAAATCTCTCACCCTTGTTTCTTCCTTTCAGGCTGCAGCACCCCCTTTAGTATCTCTTGCAAATCTCGTCTATTGGTAACACAGTCTATCAGTTTTTGTTTGTCTGTGAAGACTTTGAGCTCACCCTCATTTTTGAAGGACAGCTTTGCTGGATACAGAATTCTTGGCTGGCAGTTTCTCTCTTTCAGTACCTTAAATACATCATGCCACTTTCTTCTCTCCTCCATGGTTTCTGATGAGAGGAAGGCATTTAATCTTACTGAGCTTCCCTTGTATGTGATGCTTTGCTCTTCTCTTGCTGCTTTGAGAATCCTCTCTTTATCTCTGATATGTGTCATTCTGAATAGTATGCATCTTGGGGTAGGTCTATTCGGATTTATTCTGTCTGGGGTGTGTTGTCCTTCTTGGATATTGATATTGATGTCCTTTATAAGGACTGGGAAGTTTTCAGTCATTATTTACTCAAATATTCTTTCTGCCCCTTTTCCATTCTCTTCTCTTTCTGGGACATCAATAATGCGAATGTTTGTGCATTTCGCATTGTCATTCAATTCCCTGAGATGCTGTTCTATTTTTCCCATTCTCTTCTCTTTCTGTTCTCCTGTCTTTTCTAGTTCAGATGTTCTTGAAATCGCTAATTCTGTCTTCGAGCACTTCAAATCTGCTGTTATACGCCTTTAATGTATTTTTAATCTCATCCATCATGTCTTTCATTCCCATTAGGTCTGTCACTTTTCTTTGCAGGCTTTTAAATTGTTCTTTATGCTCTATTAGTGTCTTCTTAATATCCTTTATTTCTTTAGTCATATTTTCTTTAAATTCTTTGAAGTGATTTAGGAGAGTTGTGTGATTATCACTGATTAATTGTATTGTATCCTGTATCTCTTCAGGATATTTGGTTCTTGTGGCTGGGTCATCTCTTTCTGTAATTTTTTGCTGATGTCTAGGCATCTGAATAAGTTGGTGAATTTACTCTGATGGCTAATTTCTCTCTCTTGCCTATTTTTTTTTTTTCACAGCTCTTCTTTGATATTTGGGTCAACTTATTCTCAGTCTTGAAAACTTTCCCAGCTTAAGTTTTCAAAACTGGGCCAAAGACTCACTAGTGTGGTACAGATTTTCTCCCAGGAGTTGGATACAGAGAGCGTGGAGAACAGTTTTTGTCCATGCAATTTCCAGACCGGCCGGAAGATGGCGCTAGTCAACACAACTTTCCACAGAAGTGTTTGAGTTTCGGCTTTCCTGCACTCCTGTGTTGACTCTCAAGATTGGAGATTCAAAGTGGGCTCTGCTGGCCAAATTCACTGAAGAAAACATCCTGATCTCCCCTCCCTTTTCCCTTGAAACAGCTGACAGGGAGAAGATGTCTGCTCCCCTCTTCGTCAGCTGCAGTAAGCCAAGTGTTTTACCTCAGCTTAATATCTTGGGAGTGGGGGAGGGGAGTCCTTTCTGGCCACCACTGGGGCTTGGTAGTAACTTATATTTGTTGTTTCGGCTTCTTCCTCTCTCTGTCCCTCACTCTCTTGGGAGTTGTGTAGCACTGTCCTGGTCTGCTAACCCCCAGGCAGGTCCCTTGGACAGCTCTTGGCTTTTTCTCCATTATTTTTGTGAGAGCATTCAGCTCTCCTATTAGTCTGTAGCCATCTTCCCACAATCCTTCTACTATAATTTTTTTTTTTTTCTTTTACTGGGAGGTCCTGGGGATCAAACCCAGGTCCCTTCATATGGAAGATGGACGCCCAACCGTTTGAGCCACATCCATCCTCCTCCTTCTACTATAATTATGATTAAATTTTCTGTAATCTAAAACTCCTCTAAAAGTAAAGTTAATTATGAATTTGAAGAAAAGAAATAATCGATTATATAGAATATAGACCAAAATTCTAAATAATTTTAACAGTTAAAAAGTATGGGCTACACCCAGCAAAGTGAAATTTAAGAGGAATAAATGCAAAGCAATCTTTCAAGCACTTGCACACATACAGAATAGGGCAGATGTGGTTAGAAGATAGTTCACATGAAAAAGACCTAGAGCTTTTAATAAATTCCATACTCAACACAAGAAACAGCATTAGTATAAGCAGAATATCCTTTGCATCAACCTAGAGCAAATCTGTTCCATTTACAATATTTTAAATTTAAGTTTTGAAAAACTTCTGTTCTCAGAATAAATGCTCCCAATTCTAAGACCCATTCCTTATACCATTTAGTTTGACTATCCTTAATCATCTTTCTCTTTGCCTATAATAGTTGGTTAATGTCTTTCTCAAAATGTGACAGAAAGAATGCAATTTCCCATATATGATCTGTCTAACAAAATAACATCATGCCTAGTAACTAAGCTTGAGGAGCAAACAACATTCTGATTATGCTTCAGATTATTTGTATGTTTCAAATATGATTAGAAATTCTAGTAATGATTTAGAAAACTCAAGAGAATCAACAATAAAATACTTAGAATTTGTAATACAGGGCAGTAGGTTGGCAGAATAGAAGATAAATATACAAAAAAAATCAATTATTCCTATTAACAAGTAAAAAGAAAGTTAAATAAATAATGAAGTCAGGCAAATATTTCTTAGATAGAATAATAAAAGCATAGTCCATTAAAAATTGATAAATTGGACCTCATCAAAATTCAAAAATTTTACACTTAAAAAAAAGACATCATTAGGAAAATGAAATGGTAAGCAATAAACTGGGATAAACTATTTGGAAACCACATATGCTATAATGGACTTATATCCAGAATATACAAAGGATTCTTATAATTCAATAAGAAGAAGACAAACAGACAAATCAAACAATGTGCCAAAGATATGAACAGACACTAACCTAAAGAAGATAAACTAATGATTAATAAGCACATGAAAAGATGCTCAATGTCATTAATCATCAGGGAAATATAAATTAAAACCACAAAGAGATGCCACTTCAAACTGACTAGAATGACTATAATAAATGACAGTCAATAATAAATGTTGGTGAGCATGTGCAGAAACTGGAAGCCTCATACATTGCTGATGAGAATGTAAAATGGTGCAGCCATTTTGGAAAATAGGTTGGCATTTTCTCAAAAAGTTAAACTATAAATACCATACAACCCAGTAATTCCACTCCTAGAAATGAAAACATATACCATACAAAGGCTTGCACACAATGTTCATAGCAGCATTATTTACAATAGCTCCAAATTGGAAGCAACCTCAATGTCTATCAACTGGTGAATGGGCAGACAAAATACATTATATATATAAAATGGAGTAATATTCAAAGTTAAAAAAGGAAAAATCTACTGATTTATGGTCATTCATGGGTGAACCTCAAACATTATACAAAGTGAAAGAAGCCAGACACAAGAGACCACATGTTGTATTATTCAATTCATATGAAATGTCAAGAAAAGGCAAATTGATAGAGAAAGTAGATTAGTGGTTGCCTGGGGCTAGAGGTATGAATAATGATGAACTATAAATGAGCACGAAGGACCTTATGGGGGTTGTGTGTGAATATGTTCTAAAACTGATTTATGGTGATGGTTGCATCACTGGGTAAAGTTACTAAAAATCATTGAATTGAACACTTGAAATGGGTGAAATTTATGATATGTAAATAATACCACAATTAAGTTGTTTTTTAAAGATATAATGAAAACACAATCTTAAATAGCAAAAAAAAAAAAAAAAAAAAAAAAGATTCAGGAATAACAGTAAGAAATGCTCAAAATCTATATGAAGCTACTTATAAACTTTTTGGAGAGAAATAATTTAAGATTAAATACACAGAAATGTACCACATATTATAAAGCTTGACATTCTTCCAAAATTAAGTCAACGGTATTAAGAGACACCATTCAAAACCCAAGTGGTTTATATTTCGGAATTTGTCAAAATAATTAAAACTCATCTCAGTGACTAAACAGAAGAGCTGGAAAAAAAAAAAAGAAAGAAAGAAAATGAAGATATATGATGCAGACCTTTACCCTACAAATTTTACAACTTATTATAAGGCTACAATCCTTAAATGCGGTGGCATAAAGATGGATCAACACACTGATGGACCAAAATAGATACCTTTGAGGTAAACTGATAGTCTCAGAACTTCATGGTAGAGCACATCACAAACCAGTGGGGAAAAGGAACAATTACTCACTAAAAAATGTTGGGTCCGCTGGTTACTTATAAATAAAACTTTCAAATACTATACTTCACACGGTAGTTCCTGTGGTGTTTTACCTTGCCCGGGGTTCCACACTTGGAAAACCATCTCTCCTCTACCCTTTATACTCGGATGGGACTGTCAGCCATAGCATTTGCTACCATATCAGGGGTGGGTACAAGGCTCAGGTTGGGCAAAGTATTTAGTCTCATTGGTTCAGGGATGGACACATGATCAGAAAGAACCAATCAGAGTCTCTTCAAGGGACCTGCTATATGGTGCTGTGAAAAAAAAAACAGTTTATGAAATGACATACTCATAAACTGTTAAGAGTAGGAACATTTTTTTTCAAGAACATCTTAATGAGTATCATCTACTTATCCTATTTATTGGAATTTATCTTGGGGTAATAATATGAAATACAGTCGGAAATGTACATACAAGCAAGTTCATGGCAGCTTTATTTTTAATAGTAAAAACTCAGATATAATTAAGAATTCCATAATATGATTACTTAAATAAATTATAGAATATTTATAAATAGATTATAATTCAGCTATTAAAGTGTTTTAGAAGAATATTTAGAGAATACATACATGATTATAATGTTAAGTTGAAAAAAGCAATTTGTAATATTTTATATATAGCAATGAGCTCAATTTCATTTAAAACATCAACATATAGAAGGCAACAGCACTGAATATTAATATTAATTACCTCTGAGTGACTTTTATATTCTTTTTTACAGATTACAAAGTTTTCCAAGTTTCCTACAGTAAAAATAGAGTAAAACTTAGAAAATGTGTGAGTTTTTCTAGTTGTGTCCTTGTCCAGTAACTCACCTTCAAAGACTCTTGCATCAATTATATCTCACCTACTTGCAGTAGCTCCTGATAAATTAAGAGGTACTAAAAATTGATAAGCAGGTGATTAAAACTGTACTTAACAAGGCACAGGGCAGAAAGGGGCGTTTATGTGTGAAGGTGAGAGAAGGGGAGGAATGGGGGAAGATCATCCAAAGGTTAAGAAATGACTTGTGTGAATTGCTTTTGTTCAGCCTGAGAAAGCATTTCCATTTAGTTCTTCAACTTAGAATTGCACCAAACTTCTGCAACAATGTCTGAGCCATTACACCTACTTGTATATTCAAATCCCATCCAGGCAGTGGGAAATTCCAAAGAAATAGGCATAATAAGTTGGATGTATTGTAATATGGGTGTGCTTTTAATGAATGTGCAAAGGTGGTACAGATCAATTGTCCATTTGATTAATTCCTCTGGCAGGAGAGAATTAAATGTACTTAGGCTACACACCAGCAAAGGCTGAATGCTCGTTAAAATGTGATTTTCTGTGTTGAGGCCAATTTTTTCTGGGCAAAACATTTCTTGAGATAATAATAGAAGTCAATGAGAAAATGAAATTTGCCATATAAATATTCAAATACATAATACTTTGTCAGAGAAGCATCTAATGTGTAAAATAAGGTCAAGGTCTATATAGTATTCACCATTATTTGCAGCAAATCTTCCTTTCAGTTTTTATTTGCATCATTTCATAGAAGAGGCTATGAATCCCCATTTTAGAAATAATTCACTGTCTAAACTTTACCCTCTACTTCTATCAGGCATTTAGCATCATAGTGCTAGAGTTCTCTAGATCCAGAAGAGGTAATTCTCCTCGTTCACTCCTGGGGAGGTGTGAAGAAGACCCAGGAAAAAGAAAACTCCTGTACTTTTTATTAGTTGGAATGATAATGTCTGATATGTCTGTGGCAAGCAAGGAGGTATTCTGAATAGTATAGTGAAGAAGGATAACTATCCAGAGTCTCAGAAATTATAACATCATATTCACTCAGAGTTATTTCTTGAATTCTATTATGTGCCAGACATGGTGCTGGCCCTGGGGGTAGAACAATGAGCAAATCAAAGTCAATGTTCTCATGGAACTTATAGTCTAGAGTTGGAGACAGAGAGTAATCAAATCACTCAAATATATAATGGTTTCATTGTTCTGTTCTAAGTGATATAAATTCCCAAACCATTAGCTCACATTCCAAGGCAGCCAGAAAACCTCACTGCAAAATGGAATAGCATACCAGATGACCCCTGATAATGGCAGATGTTTTGCTGAGAATCTTCCTAAAGACAAAGATACATGAGCAGTATCTTTGTATATGAATGAGGCTTGAGGTAAGGAAAATTCTTCCTTTAACCACAATGAATGAGTCCCTCTACCTGATTGATCAAGGATTACAAGGTCTTATGAAGAGTTTTGATTTTAGTCAAAATACAGTGGGGAGCCACTGGAGACAGTGATGAGACATCTACAAAGTCTCACAGAAAAAGAGAAAAACAGGAGTAAAAGAAGAGCAGTCTGAGTGGGATTCTGGGAGGAAGAGCTTTCCAGACTGGGCAGGAACATGAATTAAAGAAATGAAAAAAAAAAATGGGAGGGAGATGAATCAGGAGGTCTTACTCTATGGACAATGTTGGGATTTTCAACTACTTTGGATATTTCATGTCCCTTTGATTCTATAAGCATCATAATTAACATTTCACTAATTTTTATTTGGAAAAATAACTGAGGGTTTACCAGAATAAAGGTGATATCACTTAAAATAGGCAGAGAGAAAATTAGGTAAAAGATGGCACAAATTCCATTCAGACATTTTTAACCTTCACAATTTATGGCAATCTTTTTGTTACCCATAGGCCATTTATATAGGATAAGATAGTCATCTGAACATGCTACTTTGTATGGAGAAGAAGGGATTTGGAGTTCAATGAAATTATAAATAAAGGGCACAAATTTTTAGCAGAATTTACAGATATTTAACAGAATTAAAGTACTACTTTTCACTTGGACCATGACCTTATTTCCCTGTCCTCTCTCCTTTGCCCACATTCTGCTGTTAGATTAATCTTTACAAAATACAGTTTTCATTGCCTTCCTCTTCTAATAAAAATTTTTAAATAGTTTATCAGTGCTTACAGAATATATTCTTCACACCCTAAGGTATGACTCTTACCCATCTTCCCAGCATTATGGCCTACTATCTACCCCAAAGTAAAAAAAGTCTACTCCCTCTTCCAGGAACAAACCTAGAAGTTTCTTCAAGTCTTTGTCCACAGTGTTCCAACTACCAGGAATGCTTAGTAGTTATTTAACTTTTGGGGATCCTAGACCACTTTAACAATGTATGAATTGTATAGATCCTATCAATCAAAAAAGTGATATGTGCACAGATTTCTGTAAAATTTCATGGACATTCCGACAGCTATCCTAAAAACTAAAATCTTATTGGAATCCTACACATCCCTCGAGGCCCGAGTCAGAAACCACTTCTTATCTGAAGCATTCCTAAGTCTTCCTCCTACTGTGAACTTCCTCCTACTTCTGTACCCAGAAGGCTTACTGCTGAAACTTGCTTGGAAATTTGTAGCAAATGGCTCTATATACTCTTTTATACTATGGCCTTGGTGCCTTTTCCCATTCTAGTGCTATTTAAACTTATGTCTATTTAGGTCTCATTTCCCCCTCAATAGAATTGGAGTCTAAGTAAAGGAAATGTTTAGTCATCTTTGTATTCCCAATGATTACTTCAGGGACTGGTGTCAATTCATTCATAAAAGAATGTATGATAGAGAACATGTCTCCCTAAAAAAGGGACTACCTTTTTTATATCTTTGTATTCCCAGAGTGTGAGGGACTGAATAAATGTGCAGTTGAATGATCTTTTGATCAATAGGGATCATTTACTGAGCACTTATTATGTACTAAACTTTTCACAAGCATTATTGCCTTTAATCCTTACAAAATCATGTAAGGTATGAATTATTATCTCTTTTTCACAGATGAGGAAACCAAGATTCAGACGGGTCAATGTTTTCATGGTCAAACAGCTGGTATGTGTTAGAGCTGTGGTTAGAACGTGAATGTGTATGACTGTAAAGCCCACACTCTTAACTGCCATAGGGCACTGCCTAGGTATCCTGCAGGAAACCACAGCTCACTGATTTGCTATGGGGTTTGTTCCTCACGCTAGAAAGCTGCAGAAGAGCTCTTCCCTATATCCTTCAATATCATTTACATCTGCTGTTCCAGACATTTCACCTGCAATTCTGTGGATAAAAAGCAAGTGACTGTGACCTTGACCATGGATAGCTATTGGGTGGCCTGAACCAGACATCAGTAGGGCTCTCTGTCAGTGGCTGACACCCAGGCTCACCTGTCAGTCAAAGGTGTAATCACCAGGCGAGGAGTATTTCCCAAGTACTCATAGGAATATAGGAACTGGGCATCACAGATGTTGGCAAAGCAGTGTTTGGCCTCATCATCCCACCGATGACGCAGCTGGGACAGCCAGAGGAAGGCCTGGGAATTGTCTACCTAAAAAGAAAGTGGCAGAGGAGGTGGGTAAGTCATGCTGTTAAATAAGTAAGCAGGTGGTCCCGTGGCTACAGGCACAAAGGGCTTTGGTTGGCTTGGTGTCTTCTGCTGCTCAAGAGTGTAGGCCACTGTGACCACCAAAGAAGAAAAAGCATGAGCTCCTCTGATTGCACTGCTTTGCTGGAGACTTAAAAAGGTGAGAGCAGCCACCATGATCCTCCCCCAGATCCCTGGCTGGTACAGACCCCAAGGCCCAAATGTTTTGATTATATACGAGCTTCTTCCTAACCCCAATATTCACAGTGCACAAAAAGGGACAGCCCTGGATGTTTGCAGCCCACCTTCTGAGCAATCATCTTGGCCACCACATCCCGGGCATGCACATCGATGGTGCAGATGGTCATGATCTTTTGCCGGTCCCCCTTGGAGAGCTGGCCGATAAGCATGGTGATGAGTGTTTTGAGCTGGGCCACCTGCTTCTTGTAGTAGTCCTTCATGGCATTCTCATAACCTTCCTCCAGCCTGGCAAAGGCAATACCCACCTCTGTTGTCCACCAGATCTGAGTGCAGGTCAGGGCCACCTGTGGCAACAAGAGTTCCTCGGTCAAGCTGGTAGCAGGATTGTCTCCAACCAGTCCACTCATCACACAGCAAAGGCCTAAGATGCAATCATGTGGATGACACAAGCCCTTTCTCTTTCTCTTCCTCTTCCACCGGCCTCTCCTAAGTGGACCTCATCTCTTGCAGATGTGAGGCAGTTACAACACAAGTGGGAAAGAAGTTTCTGCTCTTGAAAAATGTATAATTTGGTTGTGAAAAACTAGAGGCTTACTCTGGTCAAAGCCAGCGGCTTCTAGAAATTTCTACTGTGATTATTTTGTTTTCACTTCCCAGAGGCAGCATCTTTCCTGGGGTTGGGAGAATAACAATATGCTGACTGAGCTTCCCAACAAGACTTAGTTTTGGCTCTGTTCCTCTGGAACCTCATGTGTTCTCACTACCCTAGTTTTGGAGCCACTGCTGATCATTTGAGGCACATTTTTGCTTGTCCAAAATACTTAACTACAGTTTTTATTTCTTAAAACCTGTAACCTTAAAATGACTATTCTTTTGACATTGTTTTTTGTCACTGTAAGATCTGTTGTCTTGTATGTACAGTGACATTTTCTTCCATTTATTCCCCCAGTGACTTATATTTTTCATTTTGTCTTCAAAGAAGCTTTAGGTTACAGAAAGTCATGTACAGAACATAGGGGATTCCTATATATTCAATATCCTCCCCCTTTGCCTCTTTCCCCTATTAACATTTTATGTGTGGATGGTACATTTGTTACAATTGATGTACAAATATTGAAACATTGCTACTAACCATAGTCAATGATTGACATTTTTATACATTTTGATGAAATTTAACATGGCCTGTATCCATCATTGCAAGATCATGTAGAACACTTCATTGCCCCCAAAATGCCCCATGTTCCAACTATTCTATTCCTCCTTTCCCCTCCCCTCCAGTCCCATGGCAACCACCAAGCTTCACTCCTTGAAGAACAAGATTCATAGTTATTTGCAACAACATTGAGGGCTTGACATACTGGCCTGTCCTTCTCTATTAGGTACTGCCTATGCTCTCAAGAGATACCTGTCCCTCTATTTGAGAACATAACAGGACTCCCCAGGATGGAAGTCCAATACCTTCCTGCTCATTATGTGGGTCTCCACCCTCTGATACAACACACTATGACAAGATGAACACTCACACACTCCCTAGAAACCTGCCCCAGGTGCGCCCTGTCCTGCATGCCCCCCACATCTAACACCCCAAACCAGTAACCCTCCCCTGCCATATTTGCCAAAAGAACATTCTCAATGTTGTAGTTTCAACCACATACCCACAAGTCCCCAGAGTTCACCTGCTCCCTCCCCCAACCATCCCCCCAGTTCCATGGACAGTCCAACTCATCATCCCCCCCCTAACCCCCTCACAGACCAGCACTGTTACCTAATACTATCACTGCACCACTATCATGCCTAGCCACTGTATAACTATACTATGCCACCTTATCAAAGATTTTGCTCATATGAACATTGGCTCACAACCCTCTTCTCCCTTTCTGTCTCCTGTAAACCTGTCTTCCAGACTCTAGCTCTGTGAGTCTGCTCAATTTGCTTAATTCATATCAGTGAGGTCTTGTAATATTTGTCCTTCAGTGTCTGGCTTGCTTCACTCAACATAAGGTTATCAAGATTCATCCATGTTATCCTGCAGTAGTGACCATTCCTCTTCTCTCTTCACAGCCAAGTTTCTTGAGAGAGTTATCTACACTCACTGTCAACATTTTCCCACCTTATTCTCACTCTTCAATTTCCTGCAAAGCAGTCTCTTCTCTATCACTACAATGAAATATCTCTCACAAAGGTGTATATTCTCCAGTCTCTTTATTTTGCTTGACCTCTTATAAGGTCAAAAAAGCTTGGCATTTTTGACCTTTCACTTTCTATCAACAGTTTCCTTTTGGGTTTTCATGATTATCATTTACTAGTTTTTCTTCTACCTAAAAAGGTACCATTTTCTCATTCTTCTTTACTGGTTTCTCCAACCTATTCAGCCTTTGAGTGATGTTCAAGGGTTTGTTCTATACTCTTATCTCATTCTACATACTTCCAAGGGCAATCCCACTCATTCAATAACCACCAGGGTCTGCAACCCCCAAAATGTACCAATACTGGTACTACATCATTGACAGGGATAAGTAGGCGTGGTATATTGCAGCCAAGGTCATTCCTAAAAATTCTCATTAAGTCTTCTTCTTGTTTATTCCCCTTCTGAGAACCTTGTAAAGGATACAGTTATACCTTTGAATCAAATTAGACTTTCCACTTCTAAAAGAATTGACTTCTAGTTTCTTCCCCACAATCCATATGGCTGCCTCTTGTTCACTCCCCTACTACTCTTCTTTTTATTTTTATTTTTATTTTTTTATTATTTTTATTTTTTTTATTATGGGTAAAAATCAAAATTCTCACAATACATACAAACATTTGCAAAATGATATATAAATATATATGCATATATGTGTATTTGCTTACAAAAATGTTATATATATATATATATATATATACATACATATATTTTAAGAGGTGCTTAGATTACCCCCCTACTACTCTTGTTTCATGCTCTTCCTTGCCTCTGACATTTACCCGTGCTCTTCTCTATTCTTGGTGGCTTTTTCCTTCCCTCTTTGACTTGATAACACTTATTTCTAATCTCAGCTTACATACCACATTCACAGGGAGGTGGTCCTTAGACCCCACTAACTAGCTATATGTTCCCAGAGTACCTTAACATCCCCTAATATTACATCAATTACATTTTTAAGTGAATGATTTCCACACTAGCCCTAAACTCTAGGAGGGCAGAAATACATGGCCTTGTTCTCTGCTTGTACCTCAAATACTTAGCACAGAGATTTACACATAAAAAGTAGGCTGGTTTAATGCATGTTTTGAAAATGAAATTGTTTACATTTTCTCCCTACTGAAGCCAATCAAGGTAATATTGGGAAACCCCTAAGTCTCCAAAGCAATGGTTCAAGTGGGTCATGGTGGACAATTCTCCTCTTCCCTCTTGTGGACCACTCACAGCTACTCATGGGGAGGCAAGCCTCTCCTGACTTTGAAACTACACTACAAGTCTAATGTCTAGCAGCCTCTGAAGGCCAATGGAGGCCACTGAGGAAGAGAGCCTAGCAGGAGATGGAGACCCACAAATGTCTTGTTTAGGACATTACCTGAGCCGGGTAGTCAAAGAGCCACTGCTCCCTTGGTTTTTCCTCATAGGCAGTTACACCTTCTGTCATTTCATGCCTCACAGTGGCCTTCATGTGAGTGAGCACATGGTTCAACCATGTTTCCACCTGAAAGAAGAACTCTGGATAAGACACTGGATACCTAAGAAGCTTGATTAATATGACCCTATTTCTTCCATTCTGCCTGAGGGAGTGAAGTAAATGGAGCCCACGCTTGGCATGCAACCCCACATGGCTGCCAGAAGGCACAGGGTGACTGTGTAAGCAAGGATGGTGGTAAGTAAGAACCAGACTTAACGAACAGCAGACTGGTGTGCCCATTTGGAACACTCAGGTTAGGAGGAGGCTGCCACTGAGAATTCATACTGGGAAATCTGTATCTGGGATGAGCTAGGTGTGAATGAGCCATTGGAATCTCAAGATGTTCTTGTCTACACTGAGCATGGGGATATAAGACAGGGTTATATTTTCCAACTAAATGTTCTGTGAGTCTACAAAAAGAAAATTCATTCTGAATCAAACCCCAGGGCCTCCTTCATATAGCTGAGAACTTCTAATTCTTTTTCTGATACTAGAATTGCTTTCTAAGATACATGTGGATTAAAGCGGAACCCTGTAAAAGATCTTTTCTCTATACGTTACTTTAGACTCAACTAGAACCCTTAGGCACAATGCTTTGTTGGATCATTTAAGATAATGAACAAGGAAGGGCTTGTACTTTAGTGGTGATGCTGCAGGATGGGAAAGAGGTTTAAGGAGAGAATAGTCTCATGATCTATTCCTTGAATTGGACACAGGAGATCTGGAGGTAGTAGCTCTTGGAGAAAGGTGGTAGTTAGCTGCTCAATGGGCAGGACTATGGGATGAAGTGGATTTGGGATATATTTATTCAGAGAAGGGACATCTCAGGGAAGCAGATGATTTCAAAGGACATTTTCTTCCTGGGAAGATATCAGTGTTCCAGATTCCCCTATGGCATGCTTCAGGTGTTGTCATGTTAAAGACTCCTGGTACTGCTAATCATTTTTAAATCCTTTATTTGTTTGACTCAGGCAGTTGTTTATGTGCATTTTATTCCTCTCTGCACATGTCTTTGGGTAAGGAAGAGATATGAATGTTGACATGTGCCCTTCCCCGAGAGAGGAAAGCATGCAAACAATATGCTGCACTAGAGACTGCTATGAAATTGGCTCAAGACAAAGAACTCAAGGGACTGGCCAACCAAAGTCAGGGACAGCAGTTCTAGCCTTAGGCCACAAAGTCTATCCCCAAGGTTGATGCTGACCATTTTGAACACATATAGGAGTAATGAGGGAAAAGGACCTTCATGTTACCTGTCCACTGCAGTCACAAGGCTCACTGAAGGCCACATACTCTTCTTCTTTGCTGTACATGCCGAGACCTATTTTGGTTGGCTTTTCATTGGTGTCTAACTGGAATTGCATCTTGGCCATGTTGTCAAAGAGTTTGGACAGGTGGCGTTGAACCTATGAAAGAAGCCATGCCAAAAGATTATGGGAGAGTGTCTAGGAAGTTACTTATTAGCATTGTTTAGGTCCCTACATTATGTGACAATCATTGTAAATGATATAGTGATGGATACAAAACAATTAGAAGGAAGTTTGTGGGAATGATGGTGATATAAGGACAAGAAACCACCAAATCCGAAAGTAGTGGCTAAAGGAAGATAGAACTAGTGGGAATCATGTACTAGATGCCCCCCACAAGAAACGTTCAAGTCCTAATCTGTGGGTATGAACCCATTTGTAAATAGGACCTTTGAAGATGTTATTAGTTAAGGTGTGGCCAAACTGAATGAGAATGGGTCTTAATCACATATGGCTGAAGTCCTTATTAGCAAAGCAAATTTGGATGCAGACAGTTAAGAGAAGCCAGAGAAAAAGAGATAACCGTGGGATGGAGGTAGAGATGTAGCTACAAGCCAGGCAAAACCAAGGATTGCTGGCAAGCTGTCACCAGAATGTTTAGAGACTTTGGAGGAAAGCATGGCCTGGAGATCTCTTGATTTTGGACGCCTAGCCTCCCAACATGAGACAAAAATTCCTGTTGTTTAAGCCAACTAGTTGGAGGTATGTGTCATAGCAGTCCTGGCAAACTAAGACAGGCTACAAACAATGAAGCTACAAAAGTTTAATTAACTTCTGCTTGATCTAATAAGGATGGGACAAGATTGGAGGGAAAAAATGATGGTTAACTTATAAACCCTCTTACTAAAAGACTAGTACTATATGACAGGAGGTAAAGAGAGGTGAGTCTGGTAGACGAAGTGACAATACATCTGAATTTGGAGAGACAAGGGCAGTGTGATGGTGGCCTATGGAAGAGTTGCCCAGTTGTTAGAACCTCTTTGGTGTGTTGGACCTTCACCAAGAGGCTCCAAAACAAGGGCAAGCATGCTCACACGAAGCAGAAAGCCTGGGCATGCGAGGAATTTTTCCCCAGGCAGCAGAGCTAGGAGGGATGTTAGCTAGATAGAGCTATATTGTGTTTCTGAAGGATAGGGCAGATTAAAGAAGAAACATCTAACAGAAAGCTTCAGTCTTTTGAACAATCACTCATATGAAACCAACAGAGAGTTGGAGATATAGAAGGAATTAGGAATTATTCTACCATGCTCCAGTTCTTGGTGGGAGAAGGGGCTACTCAAAGATATACTCAAACCAAATATGAAATAAATCAAAATAAATATTTCAGAATAGGTAAATCAGGTATAAAAAGTCTGGCAGTGATGCTTGAACTCTTCTATACATAGAAATCTATACAAGAGTGAAAATGTAGTTACAAAACAGAATGCTTTATATGAAAAACTAATTCAACTCCACCTTGTGTGGGCTACTTTGGAAATATTTCAACCTACAGAGACAAAGGGGGGCATATTGCTCTTTAATACTCTCTGTTTAGCCAACACACCAAAGAACATAAATTCAATAGGTTAGAATATTTATGTCAAGGATAGAAAATTTATGCATGGGTGCCATCTCTTGGCTCTGTTAGTGAAGCTCTTTCATCCATGGATGGCAGTTATTAGGCAATACCTAATAAGACTACAAATGCATTTACCATTTTATCCAGCAATCTCCTAGGGATTTACTTGGAATCTAGACTTCAAACAATATGAAGCCCAGGGTTGTTCATTGCAGCATTATTTGTAATTGCAAAGTATTTTAACAACCAAGCTGTGGACATTATGAAGTACTATGCAGATATAAAAGGAATGAGGGAGGTATCTTTGAATCACTGGCATAGAATGATTTTCATGATATATTGCTAAGTAAATAAAAGCAAAGCACAAAAGAGTACATATAGGATTCTACCTTTTGTGTAGGAAAGGAGAAATAAGAAAACATACATGTGTTTGATTTTTTGCAAAGATAAACATAAGAAAGATAAACCAGAAACTAATGAAATTTGGGTGGAAGGAGGTGGTGATAAGGTGGAAGGAATAGGGGAAGAATGACACTTCTCCAAGTGTATATGTCTTTTTATATAGTTTGACTTTAAAAATCATACCAGTGTTCTCTGCATAGTCAAAAAGTAAAATAAAACAAAGGTTGGGGAAAAATCCCTAAAATGAAAGCAAAGAGAAATAAATGAACTCAAGTGTACTTCAAATGAATAACAAAATCACACTGAAGGGGGAAAAAGAATCAACCCAAGAAACTTCTAACACAATATTTTGATGAAATGTCCACAGTCTAAATTAAAAATAAAAGAACTAAGAACCACAGAAAAATCTTGAACTCTTATTAGGGTGAGAAGAGAGGAAAGCTAAGAGAGCATACAGAAGAGACATCATTCCTCCCTCCTCTCAGTAATTTTGAGACTTAAAATCCTTGGTGTACAGCAGTGGTTCTCGAAGGGTGGAATTTGAGAAAGACAAATTCTCCAGCCCCACCCCAGATCTACTGAATCAGAAACTCTGGAGGTGGGACCTGGAGATCTGCATTTTAACCAGCCCTCCATGAGATTCTGATTCATGCTCAAGTTTGAGAACAATTGTCTATAGCTCCAAATAAGAAAGTGCTTCAGTAGTTATTTTGATATTCAAAAACCCGTAACACAGCAGGTTAGCCCTATTTTTCAGGTTAGGAAACTTTGTCTGAAAGAAATGATATGTCCATGTCTATATGGCTAGCAAACGGTTGACCAGGGGCTAGAATACAACATTTTGGACTATGCATATATGCTCTATACACTAAAACCACCCCAATGTCCAGTGATCTGAAGGAGTCCAGAGAATATAACTTTGAATCTTATCTCCCAGAGAACATTTTAGCTATTCCTTTTGACTGCTATTTACCAGATCCCACTTCATATCAGAGTCAACGGCATTCTCTCTAAAGCAGGGGTTCTTAACCTTCTTTGTTCCACGGATCCCTTTGCCAGTCAGGTGAAAACCACGAACCCCTTACTACGTCCACATTATACTGTGTATTATTTAATAAATACATCACACCCGCACCAACATGTCCCCACAAGAATAGTGTTCTTTTGAATTTCAATTCAAGCTCATGGACCCCTTCTTAAGAACCCCTGCTGTAAAGGTTTAGCCCCTTTCACCCTTGCCATCCTCAAGCTTCTCCAAATAACACCCACTAGAGGGCTGGAGGGCTGGAAGGCATCCTGAGCAGTAGTAATGGTAGGAATGAAGAGGGGTCTGAGATGTGAAATGCACAAACTGGCAGAGGGAGGCATAACAGGGAACCTGAAACTCTCTTCTGCTGGGAGTTCCTCAGTCTTTCTGGATCTTTCTACAAGTGCTCCTCCAGCTTACCTGCAGTGGAGCTGTGCCGTTGGAAAGGATGTCTAAAAGATCTGAAGAGGAGAGAAAGTAAAACCTAGGGAAGGCAAGCCTCTTGGTATCTAGGTATTCTGCCAGGGCCTTCTCACACAGGCATAATCTGAGGGCAAAGAACACAGAATTTCTAATTAAGTATGTACAGAATACAGAATCTTGTCATTAAATATGCCCAAGCCCATACATTACCTAAATGCAAAGATATGCAACATATGGAATATATGCAGAAAACCAGTGCATGAAATGCATCTGGATGTTTGCAGACATACCCACTGATATATTTACATCAGCATAAACACCTTGAACAATACTCCATATACCCAAACCCATGGGCAAACAAAGGGACACAGATAAAGATACATAGTCACTCATTCACTCACTCACTCACTCACACTAACTCAGGCAGTTAAATAAAGTAAGGATTTCAGAGTCAGAAGGGGAAAAAGAAAATATTGTCCCCTCTGTTACAAAGCGGGCAGCAAGCAGACCATCACCTGCTCTGAATATCTTCCAGTTTTTCATAAAGACCTGATTTGTTGGTGGCTTCCACGACATTTGGAGTTTTCTGAGCGTCATAAGCTAGCTCTTTAAAATCAGTGTCAATGCCTTCAAATCTTTCAGAATCCTACAGATGAAAATGTGAAAAAAAAAAATTAAATACTACTCCTGGTTACAAGAAGCTCCTCCTATGTAACCAGGGACAAACCAGTCAGAAACAGAAACCACTTCTGGATTTCTCAATACAGAGATTAAACTCATAGAAGGAAAGACATTTAGCTTGAAACAGTGGTTCTCAAACTCTTTGGTCACAAAAGCAATTTACACTTTGAAAAACTATTGAGTTCAAAGAGCTTTTTTTTTTAATGCAGATAATATCATATCTATCAGTATTTTCTGTTTAGAAGTTAAAATAGAGAAATTTTAAAAATATTTTTTGTTAATTCATCTAACAACTAACAATAATACACCTCTATTATGTTACTACAAATAACATTTTTTTACCTAAAATAACTCTATGTTCCAAAGAAAGTAATTTAGTAAGAAAAGTGGCATTGTTCCATATTTTTTGCAAATCTCTTTAACGTCTGACATCAGAAGGCCAGATTCTACTATCTTCTGCATTCAATCTGTTGTGATAGTACATGTCATGTAGCTTCTGGAAAACTCTACTGTATGCTCATGAAAGAATATGAGTGAAAAGGCAAATAACATTTTATTATTATTAAAATAATTTTGACCTGTGGATACACTGAAAAGGTCTCAAAAACCCTCAAGGGGTCCAGACCACATTTTGAGAACCACTGGTATAAAACACATCGATCCAATGTTCTTTCTAGGACCACACAAAAATGTATTTAAGCAAAGTAAGCTTTTTCTTAGCAAATGTACTACTATGATGTCAAACAGAGATGTCATTGTTTTTCCCCAAGACCCACATCCTCACAGTGTTGTTGGAATGATTGAGAGAATAATAAATGCAAAGGCTTTAGCCCAATACCTGGCACCTGGTAAGAGCTTGTAGTAGTGTTATTACATATTAGTACTTATGCTGTTTTTTTCCTTTATTAGAGAAGCTGAGAGTTTACAGAACAATCATGCATAAAATACAGGATTATCATACACACACCCCCACACACCATGCATTGATGTAGAACATTTGTTACAATTGATGACAGCACATTTTTATAATTGTACTATTAATTAAAGTCTATGGTTTAACTTAGGGTTCTCTACTTGTGTAGCATAGTTTCATAGACTTTAAAAAAAAATTTTATTCTGTTACCATATATACCTTTCCCTTTTTAATCATATCCAGATATACATTTCAGTGCTGTTAATTGCATTGACAATGCTGTGCTGTTTTAATTAACTCTCTGAAATAGGTGCCATTATTAGCCTTGATTTACAGATGAGAAAACCAAGGCACTGAGAGGTTGAGTAACTTGCCCAAGGTGCTGCAGCTGCAAGTATGTTGCAGACTAGCTGGTCCCAGGCTGTGCTCCCAAACTCTGTGGTAAACCACCTCTCTACCCAGGAGCTTTACAAAACGGGCAGGGTAAAGTAAATTATGACTCCTCAGTGCAGTGTTTTGCTTCAATTAAAAATTTAAAAGTATCAAGGTTATAGAAGTATAGGGTGGGTGCCGAACAACTTCTGCCTCTCAGGCGTGCTGAAGAACGCACTCCACCTGTGAGCTAGATGCGATCAGAAGCCTCATCAGAAAATGCTCTTCCAGCTTCTCATGAGTGAGAATTGTGCCCCCGCCACCTCCTGCGCGAAGGACGCCCGGCCTCTCACCTCCACCATTTTATAGCTCTCCTGTGCAGGCCAGGACTCCGCGTGGGCCAGTGTACTTTTTCACCAGGAGGCCCCAGGAATTGAACTCTGAACCTCCTATATGGTAGGCGGGAGCCCAATTGCTTGAGCCACATCCGCTTCCCTTAACTGACTTTTGAAGACCAGCTCACCATGCCAGCCCGTCACGCCAGCTCACTGTCTTGCTCGTCTTCTCTAGGAGGCACCAGGAACAGAACCCGGGACCTCCCATGTGGAGGTACCAGGAATTGAACCCAGGACCTTGTACATGGGACGTGGGCACTCAACCACTGAGCTACATCTGCTTCTCCAGGATGGATCTTAATCTACTGGAGTCCTTTATAAATGGATTGAATACAGAAAAAGAGAGAGAGAGAGACCCATAGAAGCAAGAAGCCAAAATCAACAAAACCCAGAAGAGAAGGGAGAGACCAGCAGACACCGCCATGTGCCTTGCCATGTGACAGAGGAGACAGGATCACCAGAAGCCAGTCCCAGAATGCCAGTCTTGGGGAAGAAAGCATCACCTTGATATGGACATTTTCCCGGCCTCAAAACCATGAGTGAATGAGTTCATCCATAGTTTAGGCTGAACCGTTCCATGGTATTTGCTTAAGCCGCCCAGGAAACTAAAACACTGTGTGCCGTTGGTCAAGTTAACTAACCTCTTTAGACTTTAGCTTCTTCACCTCTAAAATGGGCATAATGTAAGTCCCCTGCCCGTGATTCAGAGATTCAAAGACTGAAAACAAATCAGGTGCTAACAACAGTGCCTGGCCTGTGATAAACACTCAGTAAATGTTAGTAAGTTCTCAAAGACAGTCTAGCTCCCTCCTTCCCTCTTTCTAGAGTTGGAGAAATGAGGCTCAAAGAAGACCAGTAACTAGACACAATTACAGAGACAAAATGGTTTTATAACATTAGTTTTTTTCTTTTACTTTTTATTATGGAAAATTTCAAACATATACAAAAGTAGAAAGAATAATATAATGAATTCCCTTGTACTCATCACCACCTCAAAGTCTATCAATTTATGGCCAATTGAGTTTCATCTATCCCCCTGCCATACCCCTGGGTTGTTCTGAAGCAAATCTCAGGCATGATATCATGTCATATGCAAGTACTTCAGTATGTATCTCTAAGAGAAAAGGGCTTCTTAAAAACAAGTCATGCTAACAACAAATAAAGACAGAACAAAAAATAAAAAACAAAAAGATAACAAAATAAAAACAAAAACTAAAAAAATTTAAAAATAAACTAAAAAAAAACAAGTCATGCTAACCATTACTATACCTACAAAAATAACAATATTTAATATCAAATAGCTAACCATTGTTCAAAATCTCCAATTGTCTCATTTCTAAAACAATTTGTTTAAATCAGGATCCAAATAAAGGCCATATAATTACAAAAAAAAAAAAAAAAAAAAAAAAGAAGTATAGGGAATATCTGACAAAAATGTTCAAATGAAAAGAGCAGAATGGAAAATTGTAATTATGCTGTGAGGGCAATTATGTTAAAGTATATATGTGAACAGAAGTTGGGAAATATTTATAATGAATGAAAATAGTTATTAGTTAGGGTGTAGGGTTATGATTAATTTTACTATGTTTCAAAATTGCCTCGATTATCATACTGTTAATACAAAGAAAATAAATGGATTTATATATTTACACATAAACTTATGGCACTGTTTAGAAGTTAGTAATATTAATTATTATGTTAAATTCAAAGTTCTCAAATGTGTCTTTATAGTCCCTGCAGAAGTCTCCACCTATGTCCAACACCGCCTTCTGATTATCCCTGCTCCTCTTCAACCACTAGCATTGGAGATAAAATGCTGGCTTATTCAATTTGGTTTAATTACAGCTGCTATAACAGTGTTCTGTTCTTTTTCATTGCAAATTTGCAAACTTTAATCTACATTATTACATTAAATATGCTTTTGTGAGAAGAGCAGGAAAAGTATAACGTTTTGGTGGAATGTTCTAAACCAAGTCAGGGCAACATAGGACATTTTGGAATTAAACTTATTGTAAGCTAAGAACTTGCTATACTGAAGGGATATAGAGGAAGTCTGCAAAAAAATTTTTCAAAAATGAATTAGAGTCCACTGGGAGAGGAGTAAGATAATGGCCTATTAATTAGGAAAAATTAGAAGGGGCAATCAACTACAGGGAAGGCATTAATGAGAAGAACGCATATTTTAGAGAAATTCATTGTTTAATATTTAGCTGAAGACTGGTATTTAGTGTTCTGGCACAGGCCTGAGATGTACAAAATAGAAGCTTGCAGCTGAGAAGGAACTAGAATTTGCCTGGAAATAATGCTCACTTTCAATCGATACCTGCATTTTAATTATCTGCAGGGCATACCAAGAACAACTTATCTCAACTTTAATAGCTAATATTTTTTATCTCTTATTCTTGTGTACACATATTAAAAAAAAAAAAACAAAAAAACTAGGTTCTGCTTTTCTTTTTTCTACCCATCTAGGGACAAAATGGCCAGTGCGCATTTCCCCTTTGGTGGCTTGTGATGTCAACTTTTGGTGGAGGTGCCAATGAGTAAAGCCAAAGCAGCAGGCTCAGAGAAGAAGGAAAGAGCATAGAGAATGCAGGAACTGGGTGAACTTCTCTTGACCACGTAAGAGAATAGAGAAAGCAAGATTTCCTTAGCAGGTACCTCAGGTAGCTGTGCTCGGATATCTTCAGATCCAATGAATATACTTTCCAAATGAGACCACGTGCGCTGCACCTCAAACCAGATTGAGATGACAGCATCTGCGGTGGAGAGCCTTTTCTGCCAGCCTGACACTTCTTCCAGGAAGAAAGCAATGTACTTGGACATCATCAGGTTCTGAAGTTGGACTTGGTTATCCTCTAGGACCTCGATGAGGTCCTCATCAGACCGCAGCAGGGGGAGGTGGGTGCGGGGGTGGGGCTCGTACTGGAATTCCATGCCAGCCCAGGTGGCCTGTAGCTCCTTTAAGGTCTTCTCCATGCCCATCTCTTTCACAGCTCTATCCACAATGCCCCGGACCTCATCCTCAAAGTGGTGCAGTTGGAGCTGCAGGAGGTGTGCCAGGGTAGTGTCTTCATCCATGGTGAAGTTCACACCAGTGGCCTGCATCAGCTGCCTCCAGTGCCGTGGCCGGATGGCTGGATTCTGTAGCTCGGCCACAGCCCTCAGGGAGGTCAAGGTGTTCAACACGGTGTTTTCCAGGCCTGTTAATGCATCCCAGGCCCTGACCTCCTTGTCGAGGTTCCGGATGTACCTGGCAAACCATTTGCACTCCAAGTCCATTGCCTCCACGTTGATATCCCTCCACTTGGTTGTCTTCCAGGCATGAATACTGGAGGTCACCATTTCCATAGTATCCCAGAGTTCCTTCAGCTGACAGACCTCCTTCCTGCACTGTCTCAGTTGCTTGTAGTCAGGAACGTTGACTTCAAACAAGCCAGCAGATTCAGAAATAGAGGCCATGGTGGATTCCATCTGCTGGATCTCAATGTGCTTGGTATCCAGCATTTGATGAGGGTCAGTGCTATCAAACCTGGAAAATAAGATGTGTTTCCCATGTAAGTATAGAGCACAGGGGTACATTTCCTAGAATCACCAAGGTAATATCAGCTCACATCTTTAAATCCTCAGTAATCCAGCAAAGAGCAGAGACTTTCATTAAATTCTTTAATTCTAGGGAGAAAAGACGTTCAGGGTATGTGGGGTTAGGGCGAGTGTAATGGGATAGAGGAGGGACAATTCAAGAGGAACATCATTCTTGGATCTTTCCTTCACATCTGAGAAGGTAATAAAAATACTCCTCTAATTCCTCACTTGGGTGAAGAGGGGAAAACACTTTGTTCAAGCCCAGTTTAGACTCTCCCCTCAAATAGCTATTGGCTTCCAGAAGACCACTTGACACAAAGGAGTATCATCATGTTACTGTAGGCACTGGAAAGTTGAAGGTCTTTCCTGGAAACTATATATAAGTAGGTAGTCTTCACGTGAGAGAGCTGGTGCTGAGAGAGTTCTAAACTTAATCTCCTCTGGAATTGCTTCTTCTAGGGCAGTGGTTCTCAACCTTGGGTGCATTTTAGAATCATCTGGAAGCTTTAAATAACTTACATAATCAGGCCTCTCCCTAGACCAATTAAACCAGAGTTTTGAGGGGTAGGATCTAGGCAACAGCATTTTCAAAGCTCTCCAAGTGATTTCACTGTGCAGCCAAGGTTGAGAAACACTGCCAGAGACCGTGAGGACCAAGGGCAAAGCCCTCGCCAAGCCCAAATCCAGCTGCTTTTCATCACCATTTACCTCAAACCAGGCTTTACGTCCTCTTAAGGTACCACCTTCCATTAATCTTCACCTTTTCTGGCCTGCTCCCTCCTGAATTTGGGGCAGCCTCCTGCTATGAACCTGACTTTTATAAGCACTATATTTAGTTTTACAGTTTTAGTTAGCATTTCCCCATCTTCTTCTCTCCAATGTTTATGGCATGCAACCATGTGGAAAATGCTACTGATACTCATAGGTGTTAGCCTACTTTACATTGCTACTCCTCAAGACGTGTGTTCTGGCTCAGTCTTTCTCCCAATGTAAAAATCCTACGTGTAGAGGCATCCAATTGGAAAGCCAGGAACACCCAAAAACCAAGTGTTCAAGGACACTCTCATTTTTCTCCTCTTTCCTACCACCAAGCTCAGATTTTCTTTTCTCTGTGGAGAAGCAGCTGAGAGGGCTGGCTTAAGGGAAATAGTACATTCAGAACAAATCAGAACAGAGTGTAATGGAGCTTGGCATCAAGGAGAAAATTGGGAGGAAATGGGTGACTAGAGAATTGGCCTTTTCTCCTATCTATTGTGTGTGTGTACATGTCTATTGGTGTGTGCATATAAACTCCTTTTCTTAAACTGTCCTTCTCAGTTGTCTTTAGAAATATTTGACTTGACAGATGGAAAGTTTTCCTAATTAAAATTACTTACCTGTATTGCTTACCATTTAAGCCTAGTTACCACGCAACACAATAACAGTTATGCATACCACTAAATTAGTGTCAGATTAACTTTGATGCTTGTCATGTTTGATTCAAACACTAAATGATATCCCTGCTTGCTCCATCCAAATAATTTTTGGCTTATGTACTATGGTTGTAGAATCACATCTTAAGAGAACTGTTGTATATCTTCACTGTTCTTCAGCTCCCCAAGTTTGGAGTTCTCAGAGTTTAAGAGGGCCTTTTGTGTATATAAACAAGATACTTTTTCTCCTATAAGGAGCAGAGGAAAAAGCACTGGAAAGGAATAAGTGTTCCATATTCATGGCAAGTGGTCCATCAGGAGAGATTGTCAAGCATGAATGATCCTTCTACTTAGTCTTCATTTCCAAAGACTGTTTGCACCTCTAGGTTCTAGTATTTATCTCGACTGGAGTGAATTAGCCTCTTGATGTTAGTACAAGAGCTGTAAAATTCAGGCTAATTTGAAAAGGTATATTCTGTTTAATTTATTAATGGACTATAATTATTAGGTAAGACATGAACTATTAGAATATTTGTAGTGTACACAGAAGATTATAAATGATCTTGCTAACCATTCTTTCCTCAGTATATATGATCATCCTTAAACCAATGTTGGTTCCTCAAATATTTCTAAGAGGTGATCATTTAGCAAACTTATTCCAAATTTCATCTACCCTGTGGTATAATTTGTGTTTACAGTTTAAATTTGTGGACAGTCATTTCCTGCAGCTGAGCACACATAAAAGTTAATTTGGCCTAAGTAGTAAAAGGAAGCTCTAGATGTTAGAGCAGGTAACCCTCTTATCATTTAAAAACCTAGTACAAATATTCACAGACCTGATTAATGTGCCCAATAAACTTGAAGCAGCTCTCCAAACCCTGGAGGAACAATACTGTATAAGAACCAGAAAGCAACAGGAAAGAAAAGGGTGTATCAAGTCTTTGAAATTGAAATAATGTGAAAGTATTTTAATCTAAAGGAGAAATGCCTGGGAAGTCTGGATGAATAAAACTACAATTAAGAGAAATGGGAATATGGTGCTCATGTGAGTGACCTTGAAAAAATGATAAATTCAGGCCTGACCTATATGTAATCACAGAGATAGAGAGAGAGAGAGGAGTTAAGTGTCTTAAATTGATTCTCTAGATGCTAGTTGCTGGTAAATGTGAACCTAATATCATACCTGTATAAACAGTAAATGATGGACACCTCCACTTGATGCCCCTCAGGTATCATCAACTCAATGTGTCCAACTTTACATTTGTGAGCCCCTACAAACCTAGCCATTCTCATCTTGTGACCCCCATCTCAGTGAACAGTTAAACTTTACCACCTTCTTACCTACAGTCCAAACTAGAAGATGTGGAGTTATCCTAGACTATCCTCCTCCCTCATCTCCCATATTATTTGATCTTACTGATTCTGCCTCCTAAACCTCTCTCAAATCCTTTTTCTTTTCTCCATTTTCCCTGCCATGGCTTCAGTTCAGGCCTCTCCACGTCTCACCTGGGTTGTTGTTATGGGTTCCCAATTGGGCACCTAGCTTTGAGTCTGTCTCACTCCATTCTATTCTCTGCAGCCATGAGAATGTGGCATTTATATTGTGCCTTCTCAGACTGCTAAGTGGTTGATCACGGTCTTTGTGATGTGATTTAAACACAAGGGCTTTCAAACCCTGGCCACATGGACTTCTCCATTCTCATCTCCTACTTCTTGTATCCCTACCATACACACATGCAGTTCTTCAGCTGTTTCTGACATTTTCATTGTTCTGTGCCTTTATCTGAAATAGCCTCACTTCCTTTTCCTTTTTTCTAAACAGCTAACACTCTCTTGCCAATTGGTTCAAGTACCACCTTCAAAAAGCGGTGTAATCTGCCTCCCTAGTGGGGGTTATAGACAGCACCCAAGGCACATGTCTTTATTTTTGAAATTATCCCTGAAGCTATAAGTCCTTGATGTTAGGGAATGTGTATCATCTTTTAACCTTACCAGCTATATCATTTTTTGCTCACTTTAATATTGAGCCCGTGACCTCATTTACTATATAGAAGACTAAATCATAGGAATGGACAAGATTAACTGGAAGAAGAGTATCAAGCTGAACTAATGATATATCATAGGATATTGATATGTCTCTGTGAGATTTAATGATTAATTCTGTTCTTTTTTCCTGGCTATTGAAGAGAAAATGGATACCATGCAAACAAGAGAGAAGACTGTTTTCTCCTGCTACATTGAATGATTTGGAGAGCCTTGCTTTCTCTAGTTACCATGTACGACAGCACCCAATGGAATGGTATCTCTCAGCAGTTCATAGAATCTGCTTGTCATCTGAAAGAACAAATGATCTCCATTGAGGCTGGAGCTTATAGGGATTGGTTGTTTTGGATAAGAAGCACCTGGATTATCTTGGCCCTAATGTGGGTAAGAAGATTGTGTGTCATGACATTGTTTCTCAAGGTCAGGAGAACCGAATAAAGAAATGCTGCCAGAAATTCGGAGCATTTCTTTCGTTCAAGAGGGGATACCTAGTCACCCATTTTAGGAGCTGCAGAAAGCCCTCGGATCTGAGTAAAGTGATTCAGTCAATTATTGTGAAGTGTGAGAGTTCAGCTAGGAATATGCTGACACAGCTTAGAAGGATGAAGTAAAACTTGCCTTAGACATAAGGAAGAACTTCAATCCAACAACCTGGCTTCACCCTGCACCTGTCAGACTGCAAAGGCCTAATGAGACTCTCACTTTCTTATTCCTCCTCATAGACAAGATCATTGGAAACTAAGTTTAATGTGTGTAAATTTTCTTATATAAAAACTTGCATTCATAGAGGAGTATGCAAAGGTCTGCATTTTAGAAATTCTTAAGTGATCTAAAAGTAAAGGAATCGGTATTAAACTCATTTCCCACACATAGCACCTAAAATTTTTAATCACACACACCAAAATAAGAAACTAAACAAAACACACAAGTTGATGCCCACTAAGATTCCCTTCAGGAAAAAATTCATTATTCTGCTTCAGTCCTAATGTGTTTTTTTTTTTTGACAAGAGGAGAAATACACCAAAATTGCAGTGCTGTTTGATTTTCCACAATGCTGTGAGCAGTTCATTTCCAAGCATCCCCTTGCAAAGATTCATCTGCATGTCAAAATAACAGATGTGAATTTGGAAAACCCAGTTAAAAGCTGCAGTATCCTCACCGCCAGCAGATATAAGTGCTAAGACAGAAAAACTAATGCAGCTATCAAAAAACAAAACAAAACAAAATCACCAGCTAATCAATACACACCCACAATGAGACTACAAAGGAGAGATACCAGATTTCCAACGAACGTACAAAAACATACCAATAAACAAATGCTGTTTCCTTTCAAGCAGCCTCAGAAGTCTGTTTGGGAAGATTTTTCTCCAAACATCTTCGGAATTCCTCTTTTGAAATTTTCTTATGAGACAGTTGATGCAAAGATACAAGTGTATTATTTTTAGAACTGCTGCCTTTTGTTTGGCTGTTAATTCTAAGAAGCATTATTCAGCCGATAACCCACCTCCCTCGCTCACTAGTCTTTGCTCCAAGGGATCAGTGTCCAATTTCAAATATTTAACCTCATGCCCAAAGGCGAGTCAACAGAATATGATTCAGATTCTGAAAGATCCTCAGAAAAAGTTCTACAAATGCTTTGAGTAATAGATGCTTCTTTGGAAACAGGGCATAACTTCTAAGGACATTATTCTAAAGGGATGCAGATTCATTTGTCTGTATGTGTCCTGGCATGACTGCTTAAAAGGAAACCCTCTATTTCCTTTTATGGCAGTGGTTCTTGACCTTGGTTACATATTGGAATTGGAATCTGGGGAGATTTTAAAATACTGACATCCAGGTCCCAACCCCCAGAAAATCTGATTTAGTTGGTCTGTGGAACAGACAAAACATTAAGAGTTTTAAATGCTCCCCAAGTGAGTCTAATGTACAGCCAAAATGGTGGACTCCTGCTTAAAAGTCATATGTTGTATATATTTTATGCAGATTTTATACCTATCCTTCCCTGCTTCTTCATATGTTCATCTTGTTCTCTCTAAACCCAATGATAACACTTGGAAAATAGTAGCTGCTTAGTAAATGTTTTATTAATGAATAATAGGCCTTTACTATATGCCAGGCCAACCATCCAAGTGTGCCTGGGACTGAGGGGTTTCACAGGACATGGGACTTTCAGTGCTAAAATCAAGACTGTTCCTTGTCAAACTGGGACAGTTGGTCACCCCACTTCCATGGGCTATGCTAAACACTTTGAAAGATTATCTCCTTAATCCTAAGAACAACCCTATGGGGTAGATAATATTATCATTTCCATATTACAGATGAGGAAACAGAAGCACAGAAGTATTAAGTAACTCACTCTGACATAGGAGACAAGATGTAGATATGAGATTAGTCTCCAGACAGCCTGAAGCCAGGGCCCATGTACTTAATCATTAACTATCTATATTTCCTTCCTTTTCTCCAGTGTGAAGACTACCAAATCTCAGTAAAAAGCTCAGCCTGGGGAAACAGAAAGCAAAGCCTGAAGTTGGAAAGAGGGGAGAGAACCCCTGCACCTGGAGCTTCAGCAGACCCCCGGGTATTCTGGGAGATCAGCACAGGCTGACCATTCAGAAGAGACTTGTTGTCCTGGCTGGAGCCCTTCATGGTGTATATGAGGAAGCCTCTGCAAACTCCAAATATGTGTGCAGTGTAGGCACATGTGAGTGGTGTTGCCCAACGTGCAACTGTTTTATTTAAACAAGTAGGGGAGGGGTCTGAGCATTACTAAAGAGAAGAGAAAATAGCCTGAAGTCAACCCTTCATCTCAGATTCTTTAGGCAACAAAATGCCTTCCAACATTATTCCAAAACTCTTATAAAATTCTATCAGCCCTTTTTTTTTAAAAAAAAAACAACAACAAAAGAACAGAAGTCTGCCAGAGAACTTAGACTTTTAAAAGTCTAGTTAAAAACCAGTAGTTAATTTTACCACATACAATCCCACTATAAACCTATAAACACAAGAGGATCCTATACTTAAAAAAAAAATGCAGCATATGCTATCAAAATAGTTTGGCAACTCCTCAAAGAATTAAACATAGAATTACCATATGATCCAGCAATTCTACTTCTAGATTTGTACCCCAAAGAATTGAAAATAGGAACTTGAACACTTGTACACTGATGTCCATAGAAGCATTATTCACAAAAGGCAGAACCAACCCAAATGCTCATTGACAGATGAATGGATAAGCAAAATGTGGTTTATACAAATAATGGAATAGTATTCTGTTTATAGACGGGAATGGAGTTCTGATACATGTGACAACATGGGTGAACCTTGAAATCATTATGTTGACTGAAATAAGGCAGACACAAAAGGACAAATATTGTATGATTCCACTTACATGAAATATCTAGGATAAGCAAATTCACAGAGACAGAAAGTACATTAGATTTTACCAAGGGCTGAGGGGAATGGAGAGTTATTGCTTAATGGGTATAGAGTTTCTGCTGGGGGTAAAGAAATTTTGGTAATGGATTGTGGTGTTGGTTGTACAATATTGTGAATATAATTAATACTACAGAGTTGTACACCTAAAATGGTTAAAACAGGAAGTTTTGTGTTATATATTTATTAGCACAATAAAAATTTAAAAGTAGGGTGCTCTTATAACCTTTGGCCATCCCATAAAGACCACAGGACCCTGCCCACCACCATCTTCCAACAACCATCCAAATTTGAAGGGAAAACTGGTAACTAATCTTCATCTCCTGAAGGAATATAAAAGCTCAACAGAATGGTCATCAATGACTCAATGATTGCAATGTGCAAAGGAAAAGAGGCAGCAGTAACAACTTTGGTCCATACCTGAAGGGAGCTTCTCTGCGGAATTGCTCCCAGAATTGCTGCTGTTCCACATCAAAGGCCATGCACCTCTGGCGGAGCAGGGTCACTTCATTCGCCTGCAGTGGGGCCACCTCCTGCCTCACAGTGATGGCCATCTTTTTTATGTTGTTCCATTTCTCTGGCAACTCCTGCAGAGGAGACCTCAATGGTCAGACTCACAATTTGTATCCCTTCCTCCCCTGCAGTTCTGAAGTGGGACAGTGCCTGGGTGTTTTCATCTATTCTATAAGGTTGTACTATGATGTGGGGGTGTCATTCTCTCATTCTCTGTAAGCCCCCCACTTCCTCGACTTATCTGCCTGGTTACTTGCTCTCCCAGCTATCACCTACATCTGATTTAACACTATTCTTCTTGACCTTAACCTCTATTCTGGTGACCCTGGCCCTTTTCCATATTCTTCAAGAGTGTCCACTCTCTCTTTTATGCCCCACATTTTCTACTAGACCATCTTAACATCTCCCAGACCTGCTTTTATTTTAATCCTAATCAAAAAGTTGGTTTGTCTACAATTCTCCCCAATATCTCCAGCACTATATTAACTCGTATTTATTTAGTTTCCAAGAGTGCTAGATATTATACATACACTACATATATAGTTCTGAAACATGGACCTTGGGTCACCACCAAGTAATCTGTTTTTCATTTACTTCAACCCATCCCCACCCCACTTGAAATCCTGAAACTTTCCCTCTATTTCTTTTATAAGAAAACATAAACTTCCCACTAACCTCCAGCTGTTTAAACACTGTTTCTGGCAATTCTTGCTCATAGGTCTTCAGTAATTCAAGAGTTTGCTTTAAGGGCTCAAACATCTCATCAGTGCTGTTCTGTCGTTCTTTAAGAGCCATAAGATGTCCCATTATCTCTACCAATCCTTTGAAATCTCCTTTTTCAATTTTCTTGAGTAATCCACTCTCATTGTTTTTTATAAAAACTTCAAGGTCAGCCAAGCTAAACAAAACAGACAACATGAGCTCCCCTTCCACTCCTCAAGAAGAAGATTTATTTATTTTCCCAACAACCTTGGGTAAACTTACCATGTGCCAAGCACATTGCTAAGCACTCTGCATGGACTATAACCTGATGTTAAGAAATGGCCTTCTTCAAAAGTGTCAAGGTCATGAAAGACAAAGACTAAAGAATTGTCCCATAATGAAGTAGACTAAGGAGGCATGGTACATAAATGCAACGTATATTCTGAATTGAATCCTGGACCAGAAAAAGGGCATTAATAGGACCACTGGTAAAAATTTAAATAGAATTTTAAATTAATGAATAGCTTTGTTTTGATGTTAATTTCCTGGTTTTGATAATGTGCTAACATTTAGGAAACTTGGGTGAAAAGTATAAGGAAACTCTATGTGCTATTTTTGGCATGTTTTGTAAGTCTAAAATTATTTCAATATGAAAAGTTAAAATATAAAAAAAAAAATTTTTTTTTAATATGGTTTAAGACCTTTACACACTTGGGTTTGATTTTGACACTTACTACACATGTGACTGTGGACAAGTCATTTAACATCTCCAAGCCTTAATTTCCTCATCTAAAAGACTAGAACAATAATTTGTTCCAGTTATTGTGGTTATTGTGAGGGTTAAATGTGATTCATCCTTTAAATCATCAAATGTTATTGAGCATCTGTTATGAGCCCTATCATGCTTGCAGGACCTGAGGATAGAATGATAAGTAAGATGAACAAAGGCTCTGCCCATACAAAGTTTACATTCTAGTGGAAAAAATAAATAGTAAACAAATGAACCAAATATACTGTGTAATTTCACATAATAATAAATGACAGAAAATAAATAATGATAAGGAGATAGAGAGTAGGACAGGTCTAGTTTCTATGGTATTTGAGCAGAATCCTAAATGATGTGAAGGAGTCAACCACAGAAAGAAATGGGGAAGAACATTTAAGGTAGAGAGAACAGCAAGAGAAAATGTTCTGAAGCTGGATCAAGTTTTTGAGGAAAAAGTCAGGGTGGCAGAAGCATAAGGGGAATAGAAGAAGCTAGAGAATTAACAAGGAGCCAAATAATGTAGAGTCTTATTGGCCATGGTGCAAAGGTCAGATTTCATTCTAAGCATGAGAATTCTGAGTAGGAGAATGGCATGATTTGATTTGCATTTTTACAAATATTTGTGGCTGGAAGAAAAGAGATGGTAGCAGAAGGTAGCAGTGATGGTGATGGTGGCAGAGGTGGGGAACAGACAGGGACAGAAGCTGGGAGAGCAGTTAGGGGGTCTTATAGTTTTCCAGATGACAGGAGATAATTGGCTTTGACCTGGATGATGGTCCTGAGGAGTGGTCATATTCAAGG
Source organism: Tolypeutes matacus (assembly GCA_026826555.1). Classification (NCBI taxonomy): domain Eukaryota; kingdom Metazoa; phylum Chordata; class Mammalia; order Cingulata; family Chlamyphoridae; genus Tolypeutes; species Tolypeutes matacus. The sequence goes on along the minus strand of JAKSZT010054052.1, from coordinate 8,382,165 downwards.
TAATTTTGCATGTACAGCCAACAGGAATCACTGATGGGTTGGGTGATAGGTGTGAGAAAATGAGAGAAATCGGTAATGGTTCCTGGCAACTGGTTAAATGGTGATGCAATTTAAAGATTGCGGGGGGGGGGGGGGGACTAGGGAAGACTATCTTCTTTTGGTAGGGGAGAGGAGTAGGTTTTAAGCATGTTAGGTTTGAGTTGCCTCACAGACACTAAACACCTAAAAGATATTTATTATGGAGTTGAATGTGAGCCTGGAGTTTTTGAGAGCTATTGGGGCTGAAAAAATAAATTTGGTTGTTATCAGCACACACATTTTTAAAGCCTTGGACTGGATATCACCTGGAAAGTGAACATAGATAGAGAAGAAAGTCTAGGATTGAGGCGTCAAGAATTCTAATATAGAGAGAATTACAAAAGATGAATTCAGCAGAGGAGATCAAGAACGCATAGCCAGTGGCATAGGAGGAAAATAACAGAAGTGAGGTTTCTTGAACTCCAAATTAAAAAACTATTTGGGAAGGAAGGCATAATCAGCTGAGAGGTACAAGTAAAATAAAGACTGATAATCACCATCAGAATCAGCCATATGGAAATCATTGCTGATCAGAAATATTTACTGACAAGGATGGTTTCAGTGGAGTGGTATTGTTAAAGCCTGACTGGAGAGTAAGTTAGGGAATGATAAACCTGTGTTTCTGACTGTATGATGTATGTGATAAAAAACTAAAATACTTAAGCAAATATTAAAAAAAATATTTAAAATGCATCACTCAGGTGGCATGAAATTAAGGTATCTCCAGAGGCTGAAAATGTAGCAAAAGCGAAAACCCTGGGAGATTAGCAAGATCCAAAGTTGGCTTTCATATGATAGTTTCTACTGAACCCTGGAGAATTTGCACTTCTATTTTGATTGATTTATGGGATGTGGGAGGCAAATGATTAAGCCTAGGGCCCACACAAGGAGAAGGGTCTAATAGGAGGCTACATATGATGCCAGGAGATCATAAAAGTGAACAATAAATAAACATGTTGCACAGAAAGAGACAACATGAAAATATGCCTGTCTTGACTTTGACAATGAGTGGACAGGTTGTAGTCCAAGTGATCTGGGGTTAGTAGAGTCCCTTGAATATTGGTAGAAATAAATGACTTTTTGAAGGAATGCAAATAGATTCCAATCCTCAAAGGTCTCCCATAGATAAAATTCCAAGGAACATGATTTTACAATTAAAAAAATCACAAGATACACAAGGAAAGATGTTACCATAAATGAGTCCAACAGAAAGTCAAAATTAGAACTTCAAAGATTTTAGATATTGTATTTCATATTCAGAATATAAAATACTTATATTTAATATGTTTATAGGACAAAAGAGGTCCTGTTTAGATGCCTTATTGCATTATTTCTGTCCCACAGACTGGTAGAAAATGCCTTTGCTAGTTTCTGGTACATCAGTTCAAGACTGACTAGGGAAAACAACTCTTCAGTATATCAGTTTATACAGAATTGCTATTTTAGTAGTCAGCCTTCAAAAACCTAGAAAAGTGCTTACAGTTTCAATAGGTCACCACCGGTGCCCCTCCTCCAGCTTGCCCTTTAAGTTCATGCATAAATTCAGCATTGCCACAGAGAGTCAGGAATGAAGCAAATTTCATAGGCTCTCCAAATATGTGTTAGTATGTAGACCTAGGTATTATGGATTCAGAGAAGTGACAGAACTTATTAATGTGGATAACATGAAAATTATGGCCTGTAATGGCACCACTTTGTGAAGAGAAGTATAGAAAAGGTTTTTAATATGTGTCTTAGCAATGCAAAAATGATCATACTCTGATAGATGAGTAATTCCAGAAGAAAGAAGCTAAACACTTTTGAAGGCCTTTAGATCACCTTTAATATATGGCACGAAGAAACAAACTGTTTTTAAGTTGATAAATCAAAAGTTGTCTTCATATCACCCTCTCATAAATATATTCTAAAACTTTAAACATAAAGAACAAATAAAAGATAAAATGTAAGATTTGAGCAAGGGATGAAAGTAAAAAAATAAGCAAGCAAATTTGTGAAATAACCCAGGAGAAGATCTATAAATGGAAAATGTAATTAAAATTTAAAGCTCAATAAACGGATTAAACAAGAAATTAGACAAATCTGAAAGAGAAATTTAGAATGCTGTATGATGAAGTGGAGGGATTATCCAAACTGCAGTGCAGAGAGACCAAAAAAGAAAAAAAAAGTAGAGGAAAGAGTTGTTAAAAGTCAAGGAGGATACCAAGAAGATCTGCTCACAGAAGTGTAATAAAAGTTCTATAAGGAGATACTAGAGAGATTAGATATGAGACAATAGTTAAGATCATGGCTGAGAATTTTCTTGAATTGCTCAAAGACACCAAATATAAGATCAAGAAAGCTCAACAAACTCCAAATAGGATCAATATAAGTAAACCCTCACACATATATTCATTATGAAACTGCATATTATCAAAAAGGAAAAAAATCTTAAAATTAGTTTCAAAAGAAAGGCAGATTTCTACAAAATAAAACAATTAGACTATTGACTACTTACGAGAAACAATGGAAGCTGGGACATAATGGAATAAGATCTTTAACAGATTCAGAGAAAATATGTTATCATAGAACTCTCTCTTCAACAAAATCCTTTTTTCAAGAACAAAGGCAAAATAAAGAAATCTTCAGACAAAGATAGAATGAGAGAGTCCCACCAACAGAACCTCACTAAAGGAATTTCTAATGGCTCTACCTCAGGAAGTTTGTAATGTAGAAAGGGATAATGGGCAAAGATATTGCCAAATATGTAGGTAAATTTAAATATACATTGGGTGTATAAAAATGAAAAATATATAATTTGTAGCATCTAAGTAAACAAGAGAGAACAATCTAAATTACCAGGGATAATAGAATATAAATTGATGGATGTACAATTGGAATAAAAGCATTCTAAGATCTCACATTGGTTGCAAGGTGAGTAAAAATACTGACAAATTTATTTTTTAAAGGATTCTAGTCAAAATAATGTTGTAACCACTAGAACAGTAGACCTAGATATTATAACATATAAAATAGCAGAGAGAAAATAATGGAATAAGAAAAAAGAAAAAGAAACATAAAAACAATTCACCAAGAAAGGAGGAGGAAAAAGGGAAAAGAAGAATACACATAAAAATGTTGTTTGGAAATGGCTAAAATGTTGAAAGCATATTATAGTGTTTGTAATTAGAAGTGCTAATATTTAAGTATCATAGTGGTTTAAAGGGAAAGTCTAAGGTTGCATATATCACTATAAGGAAAGCAAAAAAAAAAAAAAAAAAAAAAAAAGAAAGAAAAAAACATGGGACTGTATAGAATATCAAACCCTCTTGTGGCAAATGAGTGTGGTAAATAGTGCATATATGAGAAGGTTTTTCTCTGAAACAGAACAAATGTACATTAATGCTACAAGTTGTTAATAATAGGGTGATTTTGGGTAAAATACAACCAAATTAAGCTATGGACTGAAGCGTATAGCAACATATTAATATTCTTCCATCAATGGTTAAAAAAAGGAGGTATACTAAGTGAAAGAAACTAGATACTAAGTACTAACATACTGTTAGACTCCATCTATAAAAAATATAAATGTAAATAAATTTAGAGATGGAAATAGGTGAGCAGGTATATATGGCAGGGGAAGGATAGAGTAACTGGGAGGTGACTACTAAGAAGTAGGATTTTTTTTCTTTCTGTAGTAATGAAAATCCTCTAATATTGATTGCAGTGATGTATGCACAACTCCGTGACTATACCAAATGCCATTGATTGTACACTTTAGGTGGATTGTAAGGTTTATAAACATGTTTCAATAAAATTTATAAAATAGAAGAACAAATACAATGTACATAATAAAATGGCAAAATGAACCTAAATATAGCACAATAAATATTAATGAATCCAGCTAAAGGATAAATATTGTTAAACTGGATAAAAAGAATTCAGTTCTATGCTAATTAGAGTGTCTCCCAATATAAGGACACAAAACAGTTGAAATCCAAAGGATAAAAAAGATACACCAGGAAAATATCATACAAAATAAAACTGGTTTAGCTATATTAATATAAGATAAAATAGAATTTACTACAAGAACTATAATGACAAAAAAGGTCATTAATATTTGGCAAAAAGGTTCATCTTTCTGGGAAGATATAAAAAGTCTAACTCTGTAAGCCCATTATAACATAACCTTAAAATAAATGAAACAAAAAGTAGCAGAATTATAAGGAAAAATTGATAATCCATCATCAAGGGAGAAGATTTTTAAAACAATTATCTCAGTGATTGATAAATTAAGTAGACACACACACAAAGGCAATGAAGGTACAGTGGATTTGAGCACAATTTACAAGCTTGATCAAATAGTTATGCACAAATCATTACACCCAGCAGTTAAAGAATACACATTCTTTTCAAATGTGCACAGAACATTTATATAAACTGACCATAGTAAGGTATACAAAAGAAATTTCAACAAATTTCAGAATCTTATTATGACATAGATCACATTCTTTGACCACAATGCAATTAAGTTAGAAATTAATAATGGAAATGTAACTAGAAATATTCTATGTTTGTAAATATTTTAAAAAACTAAACCTAGTGGATATTAAAATATTTAGAACAAAATTATAATGAAGATACTATGTATTATATATATAATATATAATAATGTATTGTGGTATATAGGTAAAAGTATACTTAGAAGGAAATTTATAATTTTAAATATTAAAATTTAAAAAGATAAAGAGGTTAAAATTAATAAGCAAAGCATCTATCTTAAAATGCAAAAGAACAGCAAATAAATCTAAAGAAAGTAGAAGGTAATAATAAACATAAAACAAATTATTGACATAAAAATCAAACTATATTAAAGAGGTTCACAAGATTGTTCTGTGTGTCTGGCAAGATAAATCAAGCAAAGAAGCCATAAAGCACAAATAAAATTTAATAGGAATGAAAAGGAGGACATAACCTCATACTCAGCAGAGATTAAATAGGTAAGAGAGTATTAAACATTTTATGACAATAATTTGAAGATTTACATCAAATGGATAAATTCCTTTAAAAATGTGACAGAATAAAGTAATTTATTAAGGATTAGAAAACCTTAATCTCCTTATGATCATTAAAGAAATTGTGGGTAAAAATCTTCTCAGAGAAAAAAATACCAAGTCCAGATGGCTCAAATAGAAGATTTAAATTAAACTTTCAAGGATCAGAGAATTCCACTCATACATCAACTCTTCCAGAGAATAAACAAGAAGGATAACTTCTTAATCCATTTTATGAAGCTAGTGAAAACACGATACCAAATTAGACAAAGATAGTGTAAGAAAGGAAAATTGAAGGCTAGTCTCAACTATAAACATTAAATGTAGCAACGCTAAACAAAATATATGCAAATGAAATAAACTAATGTATATATTATAAAAGACAATATTTTGTATTGGGTTTATCTTAGTAGTGCCGGGTTGGTTTCCTATTAGAAATCAAATATACACTCACCACTTTAGCATTTTGAGGGAAAAAGAATTGTTTTAATTGAAGTAGAAAAAGCAATGGATAATATTTAACATCTATTTATACTAAACTTCTTAGCAAATTGGGAATAAAAGGGAACTTCTTTAGTCGATAAAGAGCATCCACAAGGAACTCACAACAAATAGTATACTTAATAGTGAAATGTTGAAAATGTCTCCTTTAATATTAGGAAAAAGACAAGTATGTCTGCCAACACCATTTCTAGGCAATGTTATTTTGGAAGTTCTAGCCAATGTGGTAAAATAAGAAATATAAATAAAATGCATAAAGACTCAGGATGAAGAAATAAAACTATCACAATTTGTATGTGATGACTATGTACATGGCAAACCCAAAAAACATACAAATATTATTAGAATTAATAAGTCAATTTAGCAGGATTTCTGAATACAAAATCAATCTATGAAAATTAATTCTATGGCCAATATACAAAGATTAACCACATTTCCATAGAAAATATGATTTTAAAATATCACTTATACTAGGAAGCAAAACATAAAGCACCAAGGAATAAATCTTAACAAAATCATGCAAATTATTTTAAAGGTCATGGTTACAAAATTTCATTGAAACACAAAAAAGATGCAAATAATGGAGAAACAACATGTTCTTAGACAAGAACACTTAATACCATTAATATGTCAAATCTCCCCTATTGATCTATAGTCACTACAAATAGTAAAAATCTGGACAGATTTTTTTTCTTCTGTAAGTTAACTTTAAATTTTACTTGAAAAAACAAGGGACAAGAAATTGTTGAGATATTCTTCAGGTAAAGGAACAAGGTGGCAACTTGCTTTGCCAGATATCAAGATTTAATACTAAGCTATAATTATTAAGAATGCATCATATTAATGCGGTGATAGACAAGGGATTGTTTAAAAGTGAAAGATAAAAATTATGAAACTTTTAGAAGAGAATATAGGAGGGTATCATTAGGACCTCAGGACAAGGAAGGATTTATTTTACAAGACAAAAAAAGCACAATGTAAGGGAAATGATGAACACATTTGACTACATTAAACTTAAAAACTGTTCATTGAGGTACACATAAAAGGAATATAAGACAAGCCACGTAATGGAAGACTATATCTGCAGTACATACAACTGGCAAAGGATTATATGTAGAATATATAAGCAAGTCCTAAAAATCAAAAATGAAAAAATAAACAGTCTGATAGAAAATGGGCAAGAGATATGAATAGGCATTTCATAGAAGCAGAAACATGAAGACTTAACAGAAATATGAATAGATGAACCATCTAATTAGGAACCAGCACAATAAAAAATATTTATTACAATCAGATAGATACTACTACCTCCAGAGTGACCAGCATTAAACACTTTGTCAACACCAAGAAGTGTTGAGGATATAAAGCTACAGGAACCTTCACACATTGCTGTAACTACCCTGGAGACAGTCTGGCACAATGTGCATACTCTTTGACCCAGTAATTCCACTCTTAGGTATATAAGCTAGAGGAATTCTTATTCATGTACACCATGATACATATATAAGGGTGCTCACAGCAGCATTATTAATATTGGCAAAACCATCGGAAATAATGCAAATGTTCATTGACCATAGGATAGTGAGCTAAATTGTGATATAATCATAAAATGGAATACTCTACAGCAGTGAAAATGAATGAACTACTGCTATACTACCAACATAAATGAATCACACAGCGCTCAATGAAAGAAACAAGCCATGGAATAATATATAGTGTACAATATTGTTTCATTTTTATAAAGTTTTTATTAATGTAATATGTATGTGTGTGTGTGCAAGAAGCCATAAAGTACAGTCTGGGGAAGATTATATAACATTCAGAGTAGGGATTACCTCTGGCAGGGAGGGAGAGGGATATGATATGATCAGGTAGGCATGAGTAAGGAAAATTTAAAATATAGGGAATGTTCTTTATTTTTTTAAGCCGAGTGATGCAATTATAAGTATTTGCTTTACTATTATTCTCTAATTTGCACATATGCTATATTTCATCATAAAACTTTTTGTAGAGAGAGAATGGGAGATAAAGAAAAAGTGAAGAAAAAAGCCATTATAGACTACAAAGGAGAGCACACAAAAATGATGCTGTAGCTGGAAGTACTTGTAGGCCAATGTTGTCTCCTTCTTTTTAAGATGGCAGATAGAACAGTATGATTATATGCTGTTGAGAATATGTGAAGGAAAAAAAAACAATACTGTAGGAGGCAGGAAATATTTAAGGAGTTGAGTCCTTGAATAAGTGAGAGTAAAGAGGCTGAATTTAGAAGAAACAGAGACAACTTATCTATTGTCACAGGTGAGGTAGCTGAAGGTATGGATTCAAATGCAGGTAGACTTAGAGACTTGTTGGTGAAAAGGTGAGTTAATTATGATTGCTTCTAATTTTTCAGTGAAATAAGAAGCAAGTTCAAAAGGGCAGATAAGATATTTGAAGTTTAAGTAGAGAGAATTGGAAAGCACCTAAATGGATATATGCATGCTAAGGGCCTGCCTGAATTTTAAGTTCATAAATTTAATGTGAGACCAGTCAGAAGAATGCTTTTTCCCCCCTTCATCAAAGATGAATTGCTCAGGCGCTGGGGCAGAGCACTGAGTTTTAAACAGAGTCAGGGATTTACAAGAGGGGAACAGGTAGGAATGGGGAACCAGGAGGACAGACACTGAGAAAACACTGAGTCAATGAATTGGAAATCCTGATGGGTCTGGAGAACTGCATGAGGCAAGATTACCAGGTAAATGAGCCAGAAAGATAACCAAGTGGTGGTCAGAGAAGATATTTTGAAGGGAGAGCAATTACTTCCACATCTTTTCCTCCGCCCCACCTACAGCACAACATCGATGCTGTAGCAAAGATATGTTACAGGCAAAGATCACTGAGGTGAGGAGGTCCAAAAAATAAGAGGTCTGGGTGTAAGGGGTACTCTATGTGAATGCTGGGGTCATTGATGGGAAAGGAAGATTGAGAGCTAAATGATAAAATCTGTAACAATGGGGAAGAATGATTAAAAGTGTGGCAGGTGACTGGTGCAAGGACAGTCTGATTGAATTTGCTTCAGTGAAGTTGGGGAATTTGAAGGATAGAGATGAGATGGTCTGAAAGCAGCAACAAAGAGCGAGGACACTCAACCCACCTACAGGCCCAGTGGTAAGGGGGATACAGGAGAAAAGTTAATCTCCACTTGAGGACTGCAGGGGAAGCAGTGTTCTCAGGGGACAGGCAGGTTTGTTTGAATTAGAGCAAAAAGATGATGGAAGAAGATGGAGGGATCATTGGGCATTTGCTGCTGCTGCTGATCCTGAATTTCCATGGATAGCTTTGTGAAGGTAAAGGTGGAAATAGAGTCAGATTAGGGGATGTAAAGAACTGAATGGAGTTGAGAGGTTATATTGGAAAGAGGAATGGATTTCCAACAGCGAATGAAGTATAGAGATACAAGGCAAGATGGAATTAATCCTGACCCATTAAGGGGAAGTAGAAATCACATCATTTTGTGGCATATAGTAGACACTGAACCAATGATTTTTAAATTATTCTTATGATTTATTTTTAATCTAAACCTCAAGAATACAATAAAACACTCTCCAAAGGTATAACAAATGAGCTGGGTTTAGGCTGTCTGTTAAAGCTGGGAGGTACATCAGAGGAATCCAGCTGTACTGTCTTCTTTTGGAGGTAAGGAAATATGGGTTCAAAGACAAGAGCTCATCCCATTAAACCAACAGTTTGATCATTGGAAGGCTTACCTGATAGATGTCCATGGCACCTGCTGCCACTCAGCAACACCCCATGTCCTTGGATTACCAGAGCTACTGATGGAGAGGGACCACCACACACAGTGCTCCATTCAAGGGCATCACTGTCACTGCCCCATCCCATCAGCACTTCCTTTTCTTGCCTTTCAGTTCCTCATCAAGTAAAAGGTTTATGAATGTGGAAGATTGGCTTCTTCTTAAAGGACACCTGGGAAGCCCTATTTAAAACATTCCTGCAATGCTATTCTAGAGTGGTGGAACATTGCCTTCACAAAGTCTCTGGGAGTTTATGTGTAGAAAGATAAATCCTCAATTTGGCCACTCTCTGCTTACAGCTCCAGGTCACTGAGCAGTTCAGCTGCAGCTTTAAATGAGACCATTCCCAAACTCGGGGGGGGGGGGCAGATTGGTTCCTCTGTAGCATTAGGGAACATACGAAAGGATGAGAGCTGAATGGAGGGACAATGACTCTCCACAGAGGATGCTGAGCCAGCCCTAGGACCATAGATTCTGATGGTGGTCAACTTGTGGGGACAAGGCTAGGGCAAAGTGACTGGAGGATTGCTGACTAACTTGAATATTTCCAGATGGTACTCTGGACCAGAGAGCTTGGTGCTGGGCAGGAGAGTCTAGGTCTATGACAGAACACACAGAATTTAAGAACCAGCCTGCCACATGGCTAGAATGGCACGGACAGGCATTCGAGAGGGTGGGGATTTAGTGGCTTCCACATTGCACAGCTTGATAATCTAAGACAAGAAGTAAGTGGTAAAAATAAAATCTAAGAGGCCCATTAGATCCCCTCTGCTTCCCAGGCTTAAAGAGATTTCACAGTTAGACTTGTGAAGGTCTGCTATTATTGTATCTAGCATTATTTACCTCTTACTGAGTGCCTTTCACACACTGAGCACCAAACGGAAAATAAAACAAAAAGAGGCCTTATCTGGTGAGCAAAGGAAATGGCAGGACTAAAGTTACTGGCAGTGTCAAGAAGCCTAGAAACCCTTACCAGCTGCTTTAATTTTTAATTTAACCAACTAACCCATGGGGGAAAATATGAAGAAGATAAAAAATATATGGCATTCCAGTAAGAAGGCTGGAAAAAAGTTTTAACAATTGTATTACCTGTTAGTGACATAATCAACAAGATGCTGTTTAAACATAAGGCTCCACCTCTTAATTATATTCAGCAGAGATGCTTTAAAGGGTCGCACATCAATTTTCATCCAGCTGTCAAATACCTTGATGGGTTCCAGCCTACACACCTCTTCATAGAGCTTTTCATAGGAATCAATCTGGACTTTAAACTGATGGAGGGGGGGCGGAGTCTCTGGGATTCCATCTTCTACATGGCCTTCAATCTCCTCTGGGGTGAGGACATGCCCATACAACAGAAACTGACCCAGAATCTCCTTCCGGTCCTCCACATAGAGGTAGGAATACTGGCTGAAGGTGTTCCGATAGCTGCAGCAGAGGGTCATCATCTTCTGAACCCTCTCCATGAGCACATTCCGCATGCTTGCCAAATCAGCCATGCCCTCCATATCAACCTGGGGGAGCAAGACAACAGCAGGCAGGTTTACACCAGTGCTTGGCCTGAAGTTCCTGATTTGGTTGGAGGGTAGAATGGTTGCAGATATAGTACCTGATAATGAGGGGGGTGGTCTTGTGGGGAAAGCCGCAGTACCAGAGATGATATCCCAAAAATGCTGGTGACAAGACCCTCTATCATGTCATAAAAGCCCCCTCTCACTCCAGACTCCAGAGAGGGGTAGAAAACTAACTCTGGGGTAGCTAAGCTCAGCTGTGCTTCAAATATCGGGGTGAGTCCTGCCTTACACTCTGAAAAAAAGAGAAATAAAGCAAAGAAAAATGGGTAAAAGAAGCAAAGCGCAATATAGTTTTAAAAGCACCCAGAGCATTCCATTACATTAGACAAGGTGTTCATGTACAGGAAAATGGAAATGCAAAATTTGCTAACACCCTAGAAAAGATGAGAGTAACTATCTTTCAGTGTTTCTCAACAGGGGAACCGTGGATGTTTTGGATAGGCCAGTTCTTGTGCAAGACTGCTCTGGGCAATGAAGGATATTTGCTTTCTTTGTCCTTAGGGAGCACATCCCAGTGGCTGAACAACCCAAGCCTTCCCACCTCCCCAAGTGCCTCCTGAGGGGCAGAACAGCCTCTGGTTCAGAAGAGGTTGATTTTGCAAAGCCAATGTTGGAGCCTCTTGTTCTTCCACCAGAACTCCTTAATTTGGAGCACTCCCACCTCTGCACCCTGAAAGGAAAGACTATGCCTCTCACCTCAACCACTGCACTTATCTGGGCTACACCCAGCACTCAGGACTTGCTCCTCTCTATGTTCTCCACCTAGGCTTCTGCATGTGCTCTCTTGTATGGGCTGGACATCTGGACAGTGATCTTGGCCTACCTATTGGAACTCTGCCTCTGATTTGTTTCCTTGGGTTGGACTTGACATTTTAAACTCTCATATCAATTTTATCCTCTGGTTTCAAATTATTCAATTCTGCTTTTCCATTTTGACTAATCCTTCTATATGGCCCTTCCTAAACTCTTCAGAATCTAACAGAATGTGAAGGTTTCATTCAACTTTTAGTCCTGAATTCTTCTGCCCTTTCATCACACATGAGCCAAGCTTAGCCCTTTCTATATTATCTTTCAGTCTGTACTCCTTACCTCAGTTTACCCCCCATAAATTCAAAGCCCTTAGCTGTCTTTTAATAGCTTCAAAGAATGCTCATGACCTTCTTAACATCCCCTTTCCTTCTGAAAGATATCTCTTCCCCTTGCTTCTTGTCTGACTCTTTCACAGGGAAAAAAAATTCTGTTTTTTCCACTTAGCCTGGCTACCACAAATGTCCCCGTGTTCTCAAAAGGCTACAGAGATAAAGTACACAAAGCTCGAAGGTTCAACCTGCCTCTCTCTCATTGCCAAGAGTCAAGTCCAGATAAAGGCACCATTCCTAACAGTGTTTCCGGCTGCTCCAACTTAGTTACTCCTCCTTACTTAAGCTGGATTTAGATTGAATCAGCTTTTGTGCTTTTGCTTTTGTTATGGCCGTCACTGTCTTATAGCTGGGTTTATCACCTGTATTTTAAAGAGAAATCTTTTCTTTTTGAACCATTTAGAAACTCAATACCTTTGCCATTGTACTGGGAATCATTCACAAAAAGTCCTTACTTATATAGGCACAATGTTTTGGGAAAAATCACAGAGCACTCAATTGTACTTCAATTTAACTCAACAAATACTGGTACTGTTATCTTTCCAATAATGACCCACATCCATAAGCCAGAAAGTACCAGTATTTTCCAGGAGATACTTGAGGGAGCACTCAATGGCAAGAAAGAATCCATCCAGTAACATATCATCAATGTAATTAACATAGGTTTTCCAGATGGTGGAAGTTGGATCTGCTGAAAACAGTCCCAAGTTTTCCTACAAAAAAATTAAGAAAGGATGTAAACCATGTTTAACAACATGAAAGAACTGGTGTAGTCATTAATAGGAATGAAAATAACACAAGGAGGAAAAAAATCATTCTTGTGAATAATTTGCTACTACATGTGTATCAAATCCTTTCTGTCTAAATGGGTAAAACCAATGATTGAAATTAATGCAAAGGTAGTCTATGAAGGGAATATGGGGCTCCATAATGTCCTTGAAGAAGGATATTGGGGATGGGTCACCTTCTTAGGAGGAATGCTTAAAGACCCAATACGTGTGCTTCATCAATGCTGGCCGATGGACTGTGAGGAAGTTGCACCAGAGCCAGAGCAGAAGTAAGGATATGCAGAGGAAAGATTACTAAGGGTAGAGGGAACTATGATTTAGAGTTTCTAAGAAATTTGGGGTACATGGAAATAAAGCATTTCCTGGATAAACCTCAGAGGTGAGCTGGAGTGTTTGGTTGTTGGCATTTAATAGTAACTAAAATAGAAAACATAAAGCTCATACAAAAACAAATGTGTGCACATATGCACTCTCTCTTACCCCTTCTCTCCATACCCCCATCCTGCTCCCTCTTCTTTCCTTTTGCTTTATTTGATATAGTCCCTGATCTCGTGGAGCCAAGCATCACCAGGATTCAAGGACGAGGAACTTAAATACTAACTTATGGCAACTACAGGCATCCCATTTAATCATCATTATTTTCATTCCCGAGGCTTTTTAGAGCAACTTTCCTTTTATATGGTACCCTCAGGAAAAGCAGAAACTTGTAGAAGTAATTTTTCTACATAACTCATACTTATTCCTTTGGGAAATATCCTTAGGTTCCAAATAGTGCCCCTGGATTTAAACAATACCATGATCCGGCCTTAAACTGACAAAACTAAAAATTCTAAAATGCATTATCTATTCCTTGCTTCCTTATTTTATTAATGCCTTAAAGTCCATCATTACACAAAATACAGTGAACATATAGAGCTGCTCTCTGGTCTTACTAAGATGTGTATTTCTGTTTGCCTTTTTAATAAATAACTTTTGGGTTTTATGACTGCTTTGTATAGTTTTTCTATCCCCACCCTATTGCAAGCTATCAAAAGAGCTGTGTATACTTTCAGCTACTACTTCAAATCTGCTGTGTTTTAAGGTACAAATTTGTTGGAATTTTCTGTGCAGTAAGAATAAATATCTCAGATTTCTGATTCTAGCCAAGACAAAGTAATGAGTATTGGACTTATCTTTCTGCCACAAATAGCTTTAGAACTAGATAAAATAGATGAAGCAATTGTTTTGGGCAATTGGATAATAGACAGAACAGGGAATGGGATGTTATGGCTTAAAATATACAGGGTTCCTATTTGGAATGATAGCAATGTTTTGGTAATGGATGGTGATGATGGTAGCACAACATTGTGAAGGCAATTAACAGCACTGAAATATATATGTATGAAATACATATATCTGACTATGATTAAAAGGGGAAATAGTAACAGAGTAAAAATTTTTAAAAATCTGTGGAATTACACTACACAAACCCTAAATTAAACCATGGACTTTAGTTAATAGTACAATTATAAAAATGTGCTATCATCAATTTTAACAGATGTTCCACACCAATGCAAGGTGGTGGTGGTGGTATGGTATATAGTAATCCTGTATTTTATGCATGATTGTTCTGTAAATCCACAACTTCTCTAATAAAGAAAAAAATACATGAAGCAATTGTTTTGGACAATTAGATAACAAGCAGTACAGGGATGTGATCCTTGAGAGAAAGGAAACATTCAAGGCAAACTTCATGACCACATGACTTTCTACCTAGAGGCACTTTCCAAATCTTGGCATAGGGAAGTGGAGCTCAATCAGAACAACAGTCCTGTTGGACAGAGAAGACAGAAGTTGGAGTTTGAGAATACTGAGATGGCTAGGTCTTCTTGAGTCTTTGACTAAGCATTAAGCTGTACATGTGTAGGATAAGACTTTGCAAGACCTGGCAGAGAACAACTACTAAAGTGCTGTAAGCTCAATGGGGATTCCATAGGTTATATAGTGCTGGAAGATATTAGCTTCTGATCAGAAATAATGGAAAGACCTTACTGAACAACCCAGGAATTCAGTTGAGACCCCAGAAATGCCATGCTTTAGGATTAGAGCTGCTCTCTTTCAGTGTAAGAACTCTTTAGACAAAGCATAAAATAGAGAATCACAAGGATTAAACTGATCCACCAGTAAATTAAATGCCTGCCAAAACAAAACACTCTTTAATGGAAATAACATCCAGATTCTCAAGTAGCATTCAACATGTCTAGCACACAATAAAAACATTACTAGTCATGCAAAGAAGCAGGAAAATGTGACATTTAACCAAAAAAGAAAAGTCACTAAAAAACAGGCTCAGGAAATGGTATGGGTAGGTTCCTCATTTAGTAGCTGCCATACTAACCCTTCCTGGAATGCCTACCTTCTAGACTTATTTTATATGAGAGGAAAACAAACGTTTATTTCATTAAAAAGAGCAGGTTCAAAGAAAACAACATAGGTGTTGTAATTAGAAGACAAGGACTTCTAAATTTTAAGTTTACTGAAAAATGGGTACAAGAGGCATAAATCCCAAGCAAGATGAATACAAAGAAAACCCAATTAGGCACATTGTAGTCAAACAGAAAAAAATACAGAGATAAAAAGAATCTTTTAAAACAGCTAGAGAGAAACAATTCTTTATATATAGAGGAACAAAGATATAATTATAACTGACTTCTCATGGGACACATTGGAAGGTGGAAGACAATGGATTGACTTCTGAAAGAAGCAATTCTGTCTACATGGGACTGCCTATCAATGAAATTACTCTTCAAAAACAAAGGTGAGAGAGTTCTGGGAAAATGATGTCAGAGTAGGCAGGCAGGGCTCAAATATCTCACAAAAACAACAGAAAAAGGGCCAAAAGCTGTCTGAGGGGCTTGCTTTGGGGGTTAGCAGACTGGGACAGTGTTGTGCAACTCCCAGGAGGGCAAGGAACAGAGAGACAAAGAACTCGAAACAACAAACATGAGCTACCAAACTCCCATGGCAGCCAGGAAGGGCTCCCATCCCCTACCTTCAAGATATTAAGTCTGGATAAAACCCCTGGATCATTGTGGCAGACTAAGAGGGGAACAGATATCCTCCTCCCTGTCAGCTCTTACAAGGGAAGAGGGAGGGTGAGTTGGAGAGCTTCTCTTTAGTGAATTTGGCCAGCACAGCCTGCTATAAATCTAGGCTCTGGTCAGACCAGAAACACTGGAAAGCTGAGGTTAAAAGAAACACTACCATGGAAAGGTTAACCAATGAGTGCAACTGCAATTAGGAAACTGCAAAGAGAAAAACTGATTTTAGGCCTTTCTGTAGCCATCTGGGAGAAAATTTGTGCTCTATTAGTGAGTCCCTGGCCTGATTTTGATAACTTAAAGCTGGGCAATTTTAAAGACTTAGAGTAATTTGAACCAAAAATCAAATAAAAGTTGTGGAAAAAATACTAGTCAAGGGAGAAATTGGCCATCAGAGTAAATTCACCAACATATTCACATGCCTAGACATCAGGAAAAAAATTACAAGCCATCCTAGGAAACAGGAAGAGATGGCCCAGCCAAAGGAACAAACCAAATATCCTGATGAGATACAGGATTTAAGACAACTAATCAATGAAACTCACACAAATGTCTGAAATAAATTCAAGGAATTGAAAAAAACATGACTGAAGACATAAAGGATATTAAGAAGACATTGGGTGAGCATAAAGAACAATTTGAAAGCCTGCAAAGAAAAGTAACAGAGCTTATGGGAATGAAAGATACAATGGATGAGATTAAAAATACATTAGAGGCACATAATAGCAGATCTGAATTGCTTGAAGACAGATTAGTGATTTTGAGGAAAGAACATCCAAACTGTAAAAGACAGAACAGAAAGAGAAAAGAACAGAAAAAATGGAACAGGGTCTCAGGGAATTGAATGACTACCTGAAATACACATACATGTTGTTGGTGTCCCGGTAGGAGAAGAGAATGGAAAAGAGGCAGAAAGAATATTTGATGAAATAATGACTGAAAACTTCCAAACCCGTATGAAAGACATCAATATCCAAGAAGAACAATGTGCCCCAAACAGATTAATCTGAAAAGACCTACTCCGAGACACCGATTATTCAGAATGACAAATATCACATATAGAGGATTCGGAAAGCAGCAAGAGAAAAGCAAAGGATCACATACAAGGTTACCTCAATAAGATTAAGTGCTGACCTCTCAACAGAGACCATGAGGTGAGAAGAAAGTGGTATGATGTATTTAAGGTACTGAAAGAGAAAAACTGCCAGCCAAGAATTCTCTATCCAGCAAAACTGCCCTTTAAAAATGAGGGTGAGTTTAAAGTCTTCAAAGACAAACAAAAACTGAGAAAATATGTTACCAAAAGACCAGAATTACAAAAGACACTAAAGGTAGTGCTGCAGACTGAAAGGGAAAAAAAAGGGTGAGAGCCTGGGAGAAGAGTGTAGAAATTAAGATTATTAGGAAGGGTAAATTAAAGGGTAAAAAGACGGAAAATAGTAAGCTATGACAATGGAAAACCAAAGGACAAAGTAAGTAATGCCTTTACAGTAATAATATTGAATGTTAATGGCTTGAACTCCACTATCAAAGACAAAGAGTGATTGAATGGATATATATATATATATGTCATCTATATTCTATCTATAAGAGACTCACCTCAGATGTAAGGACACAAACAGGTTGAAAGTGAAAAGTTGGAAAAAGATATTCCATGCAAATAATAACCAAAAAAAAAAAAAAAAAAAAAAAGCTGTAGTAGTGATACTAATATCAGACAGAATAGATTTTAAATGTAAAACTGTTATAAGGGATGAAGAATGTCATTATATATTAATAAAAGGGGCAATTCACAAGAAGAAATGACTGTAATAAATATTTATGTACCTAACCTGGGTACCCCAAGATACAAGAGGTATACACTGACAAAATTGAAGGGAGAAATAGCTGTCTCTACAGTAATAGTTGAAGACATCAATATACCACTCTCAGTATTGGATAGAATATCTGGGCAGAGGCCAAATAAAGAAACATAGAGCTTGAATAATATGATAAATGAACTAGACCTAACACATATTTATAGAGCATTACATCCCAAAACGGTAGGATATACATTCTTGTCAAGCACTCATGGATCCTTCTCCAGGAGAGACCATATTTCGGGTCAAAAGACAGGTCTCAATAAATTTAAGAATATTTAAATTATACAAAAAACATTCTCTGGGAAGCGGATATGGCTCAAGCAATTGGGCTCCAGTCTGCCATATAGAAGGTCCAGGGTTCGATTCCCGGGTCCTCCTAGTGAAGGCAAACTGGCCCGCTTGCAGTGCTGGCCCATGCAGGAGTGCTGGCCTGTGCAGGAGTGCTGGCCTGGGTGGAGAGCTGGTGCAGCAGGGTGATGCAACAAAAAGAGACACAGAGGACAAACAATAAGAGATGCAGCAGACCAGGGAGCTGAGGTGGCACAAGAGATTGACTGCCTCTCTCCCACTCCGGAAGGTCCCAGGATCAGTTCCTGGTGCCACATGGGGAGAGGACAAGCAGACACAGAAGAATACACAGCGAATGGACAGAGAGAGCAGACAACGGGGGGGGGGGGGGGGAATAAATAAATCTTTAAAAACAGAAAACATTCTCTGATAATAATGGAATGAAGCTGGAAATCAAAAATGGATGGAAAAAGGGAAAATTCATAAATATACGGAAATTAAACAATACACTCAAGTAATCTGTGGGTCAAAGAAAAAATTGCAAGAGAATTCAGTAAATATCTTGAGATGAATGAAAATGAGAATACAATATATCAAAACCAATGGGACACCAAAAAGGCAGTGCTGAGAGGGAAATTTATAGCCCTCAATGCTTACATTAAAAAAGAAAAAAGAGCTAAAATTAAAGATCTAAGTGAATGAGAAAAAGAACAGCAAATTAATCCCAAACCAAGCCAAAGGAAAGAAATAGTAAAGACCAGAGCATAAATAAAGGAAATTGAGAAAAAATAAACAATAGAGAGAATCAACAAAACCAAAAGTTGGTTCTCTGAGATTAACAAAATTGACAAATCCTTAGCTAGACTGACAAAGAAAAAAAGAGAGAAGACACAGATAAATAAAATCAGTAATGAGAGGGGGGAAATTACCACTGACCCCACAGAAATAACAGAGATCAGAGGAAGATATTATGAATAACTGTACGCTAACAAACTAGACAATGTTGACAAGATAGACAAATTCCTAGAAACACACGTACACCCTACACTGGCACTAGAAGAAATAGAAGACCTCAACAAACCAATCACAAGTGAAGAGATTGAAACAGTCATCAAAAACCTCCAAAAGATTAAAAGCCCAGGACCAGATGGCTCCATAGGTGAATTTTACCAGTCATTCAAAGATGATCTAATACCAAGCTCTTCCAAAAATTTGAACAGGACAGAATGTGACCAAACGCAGTCTATGAAGCCAACATCACCCTAATACAAAAACCAGGTAAAGATACTATGAAAAAAGAAAATTACAGACCAATATCTCTAAAGAATATAGATGCAAAAATCCTCAACATAATTCTTGCAAACTGAATCCAAAAGCACACTTAAAGAATTATACACCACGATCAAGTTGGTTTTATTCCAGATATGCAAGCGTGGATCAACACAAGAAAGTCAATTAGTGTAATAAACCACATTAATAAATTGAAGATGAAAAATCACATAATCCTCTAATTGATGTAGAAAAGGCAGTTGACAAAATACAGCATAGTTTCTTGATAAAAAAACACTCCAAAAAATAGGAATAGAAGGAAGCTTTCTCAATATGGTAAAATGCATTTGTGAAAAACCTACAACTAGCATTGTACTCAATGGTGAAAGACCGAAATCTTTCCCACTGAGATCAAGAACAAGACAAGGATGCCCACTGTCACCACTGTTATTCAATATTGTGTTAGAAATGCTAGCTAGAGCAATTAGGCTAGATAAGGAAATTAAAGGCACCCAAATAAGAAAGGAAGAAATAAAACTTTCACTATTTGCTGATATGATTTCATATGTGGAAAATCCTGAAAAATCCACAACAAAGCCACTAGAACTAATAGATGAGTTCAGCAAGGTGGCAGGATACAAGATTAATACACAAAAATCAATAGCGTGTCTATACACTACTGATGAGCAATCTGAGGAGGAAATCAGAAAAAAAGTTCCCTTTATAATAGCAACTAAAACAATCAAATATTTAGGAATAAATTTAACCAAGGACATAAAGGGCCTGTAGTCAGAAAACTACAAAACATGGCTAAAAGAAACTGAAGAAGACTTAAGTAAATGGAAAGATAATCCATGTTCATGGATTGGAAGACTAAGTATTGTTAACATGTCAGTTTTACCCAAACTGACTTACAGATTCAATGCAATACCAATAAGAATCCCAACAGCCTTTTCTACAGAAATGGAAAAGCCAACTATCAAATTAATTTGGAAGGGAAAGGGGACCTGACTAGCCAACAATGTCTTAAAAAGAACAAAATTGGAGGACTCTAATTTATTAACTTTAAAGCATATTATTTAGCTACTGTGGTAAAAACAGCATGGTACTGGCATAAAGATGGACAGATTGACCAATGGAACTGAATCAAGAACTCAGAAATAGGTCCTTACATCTATAGTCAAGTGACTTGACAGGGCTATCAAGCCCTCTCAGCTGGGCCAGAACAGTCTGTTCCACAAATGATGCTGGGAGAACTGTTGGACATTCATATCCAAAATAAAGAAAGAGGACCCCTATCTCACACCCAATACAAAAATTAACTCAAAATGGATCAAGGACCTAAATATAAAAGCAACAGCCATAAAAATACTAGAAGAAAATGTGGGAAAACATCTTTATCAAGATCTTTATCAAGATCTTGTAGTAGTGGTGGTTTCTTAAACCTTACACCCAAAGCACAAGCAACAACAACAAAAAAATAGATAAATGCAATCTCTTCAAAATTAAACACTTTTGCACCTCAAATGACTTTGTCAAAAGGGTGAAAAGGCAGCCAACTCAATGGGAGAAAATATTTGGAAATCACATATGCAATAAGGGTTTAATATCCATGGTATCTAAAGAGATACTACAACTCAACAATAAAATACAAATGACCTGATTAAAAAATGGGCAAAAGATTTGAATAGACAATTGCCCAAAGAAGAAATATAAATGGTGAAAAAACACATGAAAAAAATGTTCAATATCACTAGCAATTAGGGAAATGCAAATCAAACCTACAATGAAATATGATTTCACACCTATTAGAATGGTCACTATTAAAAAGTTAGAAAACTACAAGTGTTGGAGAGGATGTAGAGAGATAGGAACACTTATTCACTGTTGGTGGGAATATAGAAGGTACAGCCACTGTGGAGGACTGTTTGGCAGTTCCTAAGGAAGTTGAATAGACTTCTCTTGTGACCCAGCAATACCACTACTAGGTATATACCCAGAAGAACTGAGAGCAGTGACAGGAACAGGTATCTGTACACCAATGTTCATAGCAGTACTCTTCACAATTGCTAAAAGATGGAAACAACCCAGGTGTCCATCAACTGAGGAATAAACAAATTGTCGTGTATACACACAATGGAATATTATGCAGCTGTAAGAAGAAATGAAGTCATGAAGTATATGACAACAGGGATGAACCTGGAGGACATTATGTTGAATGAAGCAAGCCAGACACAAAAGGACAAATAGTGTATGATTGTGCTATTATGAACTAAATATAAAAAGAAAACAAACAACAAATTGGTAGGACTAAATCCAACCATACCAATAATTACATTGAATGTAAATCGTCTAAACACTAAAAGTCATACTAAGTCTACACCATATTGTGTATTATTTAATAAATATATCTCACCTGCACCAACACGTTCTCACAAGAATGACGTTTTCCTGAATTTTCATTTCAAGCTCACGGACCCCTGAAATCTAAAATCTGTGGGCCTCTGGTTAAGAACCCCTGCTCTAGAGTATAGGTTACTAGGATATAAAATGTGGGTTGAGAATGGGAACTGATGCTTAATGTATGTAGACTTTTTAATAAGGTTTATTATAAAGTGTGGAAATGAATAGAGTTGATGGTAACACATTATAGTGAGTATAACTAATATTGCTGATTTATAAATGTGATTGTAGCTGAAAGGGGTCATCTGTGGATGTAAATATCAATTGAAAGCAAGCTAGAGAATAATCTAGGGAACGTATAACATAGTGATTTCAGTGGTGGATAAAGATTGTGGTTAATAGTATAAATAGAACTTTTTTTACAAAATGTTAAGAATATGGTGATACATGAGAAAATTACAACTACTGTGATTTATGGATGATAGTTAACAGTAATATTGTAATGTTTTTGCAGCAATGGCAAAGAAGATATTATGTCAATTCTAAGGGACAAAAATAAGGGAGTATAAGGAGTAAGGTATTTTTCCTTTTGTAATAAGGAAAATGTTCTATAATTGACTGAGGTGATGACAGCACAATTTGGTGATGAAAATGAAAGACACTGAGTGTACACTTTGAATGGATTGTACAAAGCATGGGACTGTATAACACAGGGTATTCAGTAGTGGAAGATGGGTTGTGGTTAACAAAACAAATGAGAATATTCTCTCATGAACTATAACAAATATATAATACTAATTCAGGATGTTAATTATTGTGTGGATTGGGGAAAAATACAACAAATGTAAGATATGGGCTATAGATAGTAGTAATATTTTGATAGTGCTCTTTCAGAGTTTATAACAAATGTTTCAGAACAATGCAAGTTGTTGGTGGTGGGGTGATGTATGGGAGCCCTGTAAGATGATATTCATGTTTGCTTTATAAGTTCACAACTTTTGCTATACACTTATTGTTTATGTTTGTTCATGTGTGAATGCCATTCTTCAATAAACTTTTTTTTTTTAAGATTTATTTATTTACTTTATCCATTTTAAACACCCCCTTCCCCATTTGCTGTTTTGTGTCCATTCGCTGGGCAATTCTTCGTGTCTGTGTCCTGCCATCTCTTCTCATCCTCCTCCTCCAGTCTTCACCAGGATTCGATCCTGCAACCTCCAATGTAGGAGAGAGGTATTCTTCCGCCTGCGCCACCTCAGCTCCTGGCTTCTGGAGCTTTCGGAGCATCTAGTCTTGTCTCTCCCGTTACGTCATCATCCTGCTGCATGGCTCCCGGGGCCCAATGGCTCAGCGGCACACAGAGCCTGGCAGCCCATGCGCCTTCTATATATATATTTTTTATTTTACCGGGAGGTCCCGGAGATCGAACCCAGGTCCCTCCATAAGGCAGACGGACGCCCAACCATTTGAGCCACATCCGCCCCCTTCAATAAACTTTTATTAAGAATAAAATAATTTTTTAAACCCTAGCAAAAGTGATTAAGAAAAAATGATAGAAACAAATTACAAATATCAGAAATGAAAGAGACATCATCACTACAGGTCCAATAAACAGAAAATAACAAGTAACAATATTGAATAACATTTTGCCAAAAATTTGATAACATAGAAAAAATGGACAAATTCCTTAAAAAAACACAACTTTTTCTAGAAATTGAAAAGCTGAATCTAGAGGTAACTTCAGGGAAGGACCCACTTCTCTCCCAGAAAAATAGCTAGAGGACAGGCAGGAAGAACCCAGAAAAAAGTTCTAGGGTTTAGGAAACCAGGGGAAGAATGGACACTAGCCAGAAAAGAAAGGGGCACAGGAAAAGAATCTTGATGGAAAGACTGTGAATAGAAGCTGCAGCTGCAGCTGCTGGTGTCCTTCCCCCAACCCTCAGAGCAGACTGCTTTAAATTTTCTGACCACTGGCCAGCAGCTACAGACAGAGGGCAGGGATCTACCTCCCCAGGAAACAGGAGAGAGAGGGACACAGTCTAAGGCGAATTTAGCTTTTAGACAACAAATTTGGTCTGCTGTGTCCCATGAGTCCTTTCAGGCTGGGTGGGGCCACACCATTGTTTGCCTTGGGAGCTGGCATGGACTACAGAGCTCTGACCCTCTCAATAACCCTCCCTACTGGATATTGAGGGACTGGTTGTTGAGGATGCAGAAGGGAGTGGGATTATTCCCTACTCAGAAAAAGGGAGGGGGCTGCTGACAAAGGTTGGAGAATAACCTCTGAGAAAGTTTGATTTGCCAGGTTCTGAATAGCTTAGAGACAGGATCTTTTGTAACATTTTTTGTAGTCAGGGTTGTAGGGAGTACACTCAGACCAAGGCTTGAACTAAGAGGGCTACCAAAGAGCACCATCTGTTGGCAAATGAAGGAAGTATATGTGAGGAAATTAAACAAGAAAAAGAGGCTTTTCTGGCCTTTACAGTCTCCCTCCCAAAGGCCCTTGGAAGCAGGTCTGCAACACGTTACTGGGTCCATGGCCCAAATTTCAGCAACCAACTGGGACAATCCTAAAGACCCAGAACAGGTTGAACCAAGAATCAAAGAATGGCAGTAACACACTACCTCCCTCCACTAAACCCCTACGCAAGAGAGTGAAATGGAGTATCAGAGTAAACTCATCATCATAATCAGATGCATAGACATCAGCAAAAAAATACAAGCTACACTAAGAAAATGGAAGAAATGGCCCAAGCAAAGGAATATGTCAAAGACTCAGATGAGACACAGGATTTGCGACAACTAATCAACGAGATTCATACAAATTTCCTAAATCAAATCACTAAGTTGAAAGACAATATGGCTAAAGAGATAAAGGATATCAAGAAGACACTGGGTGAGCACAAAGAAAGATATGAAAATCTGAATAGAAAAATAACAGAGCTCATGGGAATGAAAAACAAAATAGGTGAGATAAAAAACACATTAGAGGCATAGACTCTATGAATCTGACAGCCGACTCAAAATGATAGAAGAATAAGTGATGCAGAATACAGAACAGCTGAAATTGAAGAGAGAAAAGAACACAGAGAGAAAAGAATGGGAAAAATTGAGCAGGGGCTCAGGGAGTTGAATGATAACACAAAGTGCAATAACATATATGTCACGTAAGTTCTAGAAGGAGAAGAGAAGGGAAAGGGGGTAGAAAGGGTGTTTGAGGAAATAATGGCTGAAAATTTCCCAACTCTCATGAAAGAAATGAATTTACATGTCCAAGAAGCCAGCATATCCCAATCAGAATAAATCTAAATAGACCTACTGCATGACCATATTACTCAGAATGTCAAATGTCAAAGATAAGAAGAAAATTTTGTGAGCAATAAGGGAGAAGCAAACCATTGCATATAAGGAATGCCCAGTAAAACTTAGTGCAGATTTCTCATCAGAAATCATGGAGGTGAGAAGACCATGATATGATATAATTAGGATACTGAAAGAGAAAAATTGCCAGCCAAGAATTCTTTATCTGGAAAAATTGTTCTTCAAATATGAAGGTGATTTTAAAATATTCACAAATAAACAGAAACTAAGAGATTTCCTAAAAAAGAATCTACCTTTGCAGGAAGCATTAAAGGGGGCCTTACAGCCTGAAAGAAAAAGACAGGAGAGAGAGAGGTTTGAAGGAGAATATAGAAGGCAAGACTAGCAGAAAGGAAAATCAAAAGAATAAAAAAGACAGATGAAGATAAGATATGGCATACAAAAGTCAAAGAATAAAACGGTAGAAGTAAATAAAGCATGTACAGCAATATCATTGGATGTGAATGGATTAAATTTCCCAGTCAAAAGACGAAGGCTAGAGGAGTGGGTATAGCTCAGTGGTTGAGCACCTGCTTCCCATATACAAGGTCCTGGGTTCAATCCCTGGCACCTACTAAAAAAAAAACTTTTAAGGGGGACAGAGAAGGATACTAAATATTGATAAAGTGATAAATTCAACAAGACATAACAATTATAAATACATATGCACCTAATGGCAGAGCCCCAAAATATATGAAGCAAATATTGACAGATGTGAAGGGAGAATTAGACAGTTCTACAATAATAGTAGGAGTCTTCAATACATGACTTTCAAAAATGGATAGAACATCTACACAGAAAATCAAAGAGGAAATAGAAGACTTGTACAATACTACAAACCAACTAGACCTAGTCGACATCTATAGAACACTTCACCCAACAGCAACAGAATATATAATCTTCTCTAGTGGACATGGGTCATTCTCCAGGATAAACCATACATTTGTTCACAAAAGTCTTAACAAATTTAAAAATATTGAAATCCTACCATGTACCTTCTCTGACCTCAATGGAATAATGCTAGAAATCAATAACAGAGGGAGAGCTAAAAAATTTACAAATATATGGAAATTAAACAACACACAATTAAACAACCAATGTGTGAAAGAAGAAATCACAAGTGAAATTAGGAAATATCTTGAGGCAAATGAAAATGAAAAAAGAAAAAGATATAGGCTGATTGAATGGATAAAAAACATGAGACATCCGTATGCTGCCTACAAGAGACTCACCTTAGACCCAAGGATACAAATCAGTTGAAAGTGAAAGGGTGGAAAAAGATACTCCACGCAAACAGCAACCAAAAAAGAGCAGGGGTAGCTATACTAATATCAGACAAAACAGACTTTAAATGCAAAATTTTATAAGAGATACAGAAAGCCACCATATATTAATAAAAGGGAATATCTACCAGGAAGATATAACAGTCATAAATATCTATGCACCTAACCAGGGTGTCCCAAAATACACGAGACAAACTCTGGCAAAACTGAAGGGAGAAACAGACATCTCTACATTAAGAGTTGGAGACTTCAACACACCACTCACATCATTAGGTAGAACAACTAGACAGATGATGAACAAGGAAACAGAGAACTTGAACAATATGATAAACGAGATAGATGTAACAGACATACAGACAACACTGCATACCAAATCAGTATCTTCTCAAGTGCCCATGGATCTTTCTCCAGGATAGACCATATGTTGGGTCACAAGGCAGGTCTCAATAAATATAAAAAGATTGAAATTATACTAAGCACCTTCTCAGCTCATAATGGAATGAAACTGGAAATGAATAATAGATGGGAAGGGGAAAAATTCACAAATGTGTGAAGGCTGAACAACACACTCCTGAAAAAATCAGTGGGTCAAAGAAGAAATTTTAAGATAAATTAGTAAATATATTGAGATAAATGAAAACAAGAACAGAACTTATCAAAACTTAAGGGATATGGTGAAGGCAGTGCTGAGAGAGAAATTTATAGCCCTAAATGCCTATATTAAAAAAGAAGAAAGAGCTAAAATCAAAGATCTAAATGAACACCTGGATGAACTAGGAAAAGAACAGCAAACCAATTCCAAAGCAAGCAAATGGAAAGAAATATTAAAGATTAGAGCATAAATTAGTGAAATTGAGAACAACAACAACAAAAAAATACATAGAAAATCAACAAAACCAAAAGCTAGTTCTTTGAGAAGATCAATAAAGTTGACAAATCCTTAGCTAGACTAACAAAGAAAAAAGAAAGAAGATTCAAATAAGTAAAATCAGAAGTGAAAGGGGGGAAGTTATAACTGACCCACAGAAATAAAAAGGATCATATAAGGATATTATGAGAAACTGAATACCAACAAACTAGACAACCTAGATGAAGTGGACAAATTCCTAGAAACACACAAACAACCTACGTTGACCCTATAAGAAATAAAAGAACTCAACAAATCCATCACATTTAAAGAGATTGAAGCAGCCATAAAAAAATCTCCCAACAAAGAAAAGTCCAGGTTGAAGTAGGTAGGCAGAGCTCAACTTCCTCACACACACACACACACACACACACACACAATGGAGAAGGGGCAAAAACCTACCCAAGGGAGTTGCTTAGGGGATTTGCCAAACAGGAAAGTGCTGCACATCATCCAGGAGGGAGTGTGACAGAGAGACAAAGAGGCCAAAGGAAAACTGGAATACAGACAACTGCAAGGATACAGAATAAGAAGAACCAAGTGTCCAAAAGGAACCTTACCACAAAACAACAACAAAATAAAACTCTAGAGTAGAAAGAGAAGCTAACCAATCAAATAAGTCCACAATGTATCAAAACCTCTGGGATACAGCAAAAGCAGTTCTGAGAGGGAAATTTATAAGAATAAAAGCCTATATTAAAAAAAGAAGAAAGAGCTAAAATCAAAGCCCTAACTGCACACCTGGAGAAATTAGAAAAAGAACAAAGCAAGTAGAAAGAAGGAAATAACAAAGATTAGAGCAGAGCTAAATGAAATTGGAAAATAAGAAAGCACTAGAAAAAATAAAACCAAAAGCTAGTTCTTTGAGACGATTAATAAAATTGACAAACCCTTAGCTAGACTAACAAAGGAAAAAAGAAAGAAGATGCAAATACATAAAATAAGAAATGAGGAGGGGGATATCACCACAGATCCCACAGAAATAGAGTATCATAAGAGGATACTTTGAAAAATTGTATGCCAACAAAATGGATAACTTAGATGAAATGGACAAATTTCTAGAACACACAAGCAGTCTACATTTTTTTTTCACTTGCTGTATTTTTTGGGGAAAGAAATGCAAGATTTGGTGACCTGCTTTAATCTTTGATGTCCATCATTCATTCTCTCTAATTTTCTCATACTCCTTCACATCTTCTTCGTATTTTGTGTCTAATTAGAACCATGCATTACAAATATATATTTTTTGTATTTATTTATTTATTTATTTATTTATATTTTAAAAGATGCTGAGGTTAACACAGATGGCTGAGCCCCACCTTCAGAGAAACAGTCTACATTGATGAAAGAAGAAACAGATGACCTCAACAGACTGATGACAAGTAATGAGATTGAATTAGTCAACAAAAACTTCTCAACTAAGAAGAGCCCAGGACCAGATGGGTTCACAGGTGAATTCTACCAATCATTCAGGAAAGAACTAACACCAATCCTGCTTAAACTCTTCCAAAAAATAGAAGTGGGGGAACATTGCCTAACTCATTCTATGATGCCAACATCACCCTAATACCAAAGCCACATAAAGATGCCACAAGAAAGGAAAACTACAGACCAATCTCTCTAATGAACCTGGATGCTAAAATCCTCAACAAAATACTTGCTAATCATATTCAACAACACATGAAACAAATTATACACCATGACCAAGTGGGTTTCATCCTTGGTATGCAAGGATGGTTCAACATAAGAAAATCAATCAATGTAATACACATATTAACAAATCAAAAGAAAAAATCATGATCATCTGTATTGATTTGGAATGGCAAGGGGGCCTGAATAGCCAAAGACATATTGAAAAAGAAAAACAAAATTGGAGGAATCACACTACCTAACTTTATTTTTATTTTTATTTTATTTTATTTTATTTTTTAAAGATTTTTATTTATTTATTCATTTATCCCCCCCTTGCTGCTTGTGCTCGCTGGGTCAGCTAACCACGCCGTGCGGGCGGGCTTGCCCTCACCAGGAGGCCCCGGGAACCGAACCCGGGGCCTCCCATATGG
Source organism: Tolypeutes matacus (assembly GCA_026826555.1). Lineage (NCBI taxonomy): Eukaryota > Metazoa > Chordata > Mammalia > Cingulata > Chlamyphoridae > Tolypeutes > Tolypeutes matacus. The sequence continues at coordinate 8,352,749 of JAKSZT010054052.1, read as the reverse complement.
TAAACGGGAGCCCTACTGATTGAGCCACAGCCGCTTCCCAACTACCTAACTTTAAAACATACTACAAACCTACTGTGGTCAAAACTACACGGTATTGGAACAGAGATAGACATACTGACCAATGGAATAGAACTAAGAGTTCTGATATAGATCCTCACATATACCGTCAACTGATATTCAACAAGGCCACCAAGCCCACTCAACTGGGAGAGAATGGCTTCTTCAACAAATGGCACTTAGAAAACTGGATATACATATCCAAAAGAATGAGAAAGGATCACCACCTCATGCCCTATACAAAAATTAACTCAAGATGGATCAAAGATCTAAATATAAAAGCCAAAACCATAAAGCTCCTAGAAGATAATGTAGGGAAGCATCTATGAAATCTTGTAGTAGGAAATAGTTTCATAAACTTTACCACACCCAAAAGTGTGAGCAATGAAAGAAAGAATAGATGAATGAGACCTCCTCAAAATTAAAAACTTTTGTGCTTCAAAGGTGGTAGTAAAGACTGTGAGAAGGCAGCCTACTCAATGGTAGAAAATATTTGGTAACCATCTATGCAATAGGAGCCTAATATCCAGGATATATAAAGAAACCCTACATCTCAAAAATGAAAAGACAATCCATTTTAAAAATGGGCAAGAGATTTGAACAGAAATAAAAATGGCTAAAAAGCACATGAAAAGATACTCAACATCACTAACTGTTAGGGAAATGCAAATCAAAACTATAATGAGATATCATCTTACACCCATTAGAGTGTGGCTATTTGAAAAACAGAAGACTACAAGTGTTGGAGAGGATGTGGAGGAAAAGGAACACTTATCCACTGCTGGAGGGAATGTAGAATGGTGTAGCCATTGTGGAGGACCATTGGTTGTTTCCTCAGGAAGCTAACTATAGAACTGCCATATGATCCAGCAATTCCACTACTGGGTATATATCCAGAAGAATTGAAAGCAGGGACACAAACAGATATATGCACACCAATGTTCATAGCAGCATTATTCACTATTGCCAATAGTTGGAAACAAACCAAATGTCTATTAACAGATGAATAGATTAGCACATTAGTATATACATACAGTAGAATATTACTCAGCTGTAAGAAGGAATGCAGTATTAACACACGGGATAACATGGATGAAACTTAAAGACCTTATGATGAGTGAAGTAAGCCAGGTACTGAAGCACAAATGTTACATGATCTCACTGATATGACTTAAGCAAATTGAACAGACCCACAGAGCTAGAGTCTGGAAGATAGATTTACAGGAGACAAAAAGGAAGTAGAGGGTGGTGAGCTGATGATCATATGGGCAAAATCTAAGATAATGTGGAAGGGTGTGCTTGAGCAGTGAATGGGTGTGAGAGTGGTGCAGTGATGTGATTGGGTTCAGAAGTGCTGATCTGTGAGGGGGAGTAGGGTGGGGGGTTAGGTTGGACTATCCATGGAACTGGGGGGAGGGTTGGGGGAAGGTGCAGGTGAACTCTGGGCATTTGCAGGTCTGTGGTTAAAACTACAATGTTAGGAATGTTCTTTTGGCAAATATGGCAGGAGAGTGTTACTGGTGTAGGGTGTCGGGTGTATATGGGATAGGGTGCACCTGGGACATGCTTCTACAGAATATGGAAGTGTTCATCATGTCATAGTGTGCTATCTCAGTGGGTGGAGACCCATACAATAAACATGAAAATATTAACCTCATCCTAGGGAGTCCTGCTATGTTCTCAATTAGAAGAACAAGAGTCCCTCAAGAACATAGGCAGTGCCTAATAAAAGAAAACAGACCAATATGTCAAGCCCTCAATATTATTGCAAGTAACTATGAATCTTATTCTTCAAAAATTGAAATTTTGTGGTTACCATAGGTTCTGAAGGGAGGGAGGGAAGATTAGAATAGATGGAACATAGGGCATCTTTAGGGCACTAGAATTTTTCTTGCAATAATGGATACAGGCCATTTTAAATTTTGTAAAAACCTATAAAAGTGTAGGGTCCAAAATGGTTAGTAGTAATGCTTCAATAGTTGTACATCAGTTGTAACAAATATACTATCCACATGTAAAATGTTATTAATAGGGGAGAGTGGAAAAGGGGGAGGGAGCTGGGTAAATGAGAATCCCCTATATTTTCTATGTGAATTTTCTGTAACCTAAAGCTTCTTTGAAGATAAAATGAAAAAAAAAATAAGACACTGGGGGAATATATGGAAGAAAATGTCACTGTACATACAAGACAACAGATCTTACTGTGATGAAAGGCACAATGTCTAAAAATTTTTTATATTATTTCAAATTTTTAAAAATTTTGTATTTTATTTGTTATTTTCAAAACTATTATTATTATTTTGTTTTCTTATAAATTTTATTTGGTTATTTTGTTGGCTTTGTTTTTGGAGAGGTTTTGGATCACAGAAGGGTCACAACTGTGGCAGGCGAGGATCACTGGTGTGGGATGTCAATGATGGAGGGTTGTATGGGGAGGGATGCACCTGGGGCATGCCTCTAAGGCATATGATTATGTTTAAGTGTTCATGGGGTGTTGTCTTGGTATGTGGAGACCCATACAATAACCAAAAGAATATTGAATTCCCATCCTGAGGAGTGCTGATGCATTCTCTAATAGGACAGCAAGAATCCCCCAAGTATAAGGGCAGTATCTAGTGAAGGAAGACAGACCTTATGTCAGTCCCTTGATATTGATGATTGTACTTATGAACCTTTTCTTGTGAAATTGAAATTTAGCCTAATATTATATATTGCCTAAGAGTTACCATCTGAAAGCCTTCATGGTGCTCAAATGTTGCTTCTCTCTAAGCCAAAGTCAGCATATAAACATACTACCTTCCCCCGGCATGTGACATGTCTCCTGGGGATGAGCCTCCCTGGCAATGAGGAATTATTACCAAGTGCCAACTACCAATGCATCTGGAAAAAGACCCTGACAAAAAGAGAAAAATATTAAATACAAATGACTTTTTATGGCTAAGAGATTTCAAAGCAAGTCGGGAGGTCATTCCAGAGGTTACGCTTATGCACGTCTCAGCAGGATATCATTGACTGCCACAGTAAACAGTGCCTCAAAGAGTGGGGCTCCAGAAGGCTCCAGAGACATCCAGATATTATAAGCAGGGAAGACAAGCTCAGGAATTCGGCACCCTGTCAGTGAGCCTTACTTTTGAATTTATGCTCCCCAGTGTAACAGAGTTAGAGATATTTATAGTTTCCCTACACATGGCTCTTCTACCCTTTTTATTTGAACCTATAATTAGCACTATACCTGTTAAATATGGGTCCCAGAGACTTAATCTTTGGTCTTTTCATGTGCCAGTTGAGCCCTGAATCTCAGCAGAGTTGCAACACCTACTCTCCAGTTCACTAGACTCACCTGGGACAACTAACAAGGAGATGATGATGGACAATGCCCATCCAAGGAACAGAGAGTGTCTGCAACTGCAAGCAAGATAGTTCTATCCATCTGCCCCATGGGATCTAAGCCCTGTCTCAATTAGAAAAAGAGTGGGCAGGGGAAGCGGCTGTGGCTCAATCAGTAGGGCTCCTGTTTACCATATGGGAGGCCCCGGGTTCGGTTCCCAGGGCCTCCTGGTGAAGGCAGGCCCGCCCGCACGGCGTGGTTAGCTGACCCAGCGAGCACAAGCAGCAAGGGAGGGGATAAATGAATAAATAAATAAAATCTTTAAAAAAAAAAAAAAAAAGAAAAAGAAAAAGAGTGGGCATTGCCATCCTAAAATCCTCAAGATTGGGGAATGAACATTGGACTAAAGTAGACTTATTATAATTCTATTATAGACTTATTATTATTCTACCAATGGAAGAACTTTTATCATTGATATAAAGGCAGTGGCCACCAGAAGTTCTGAGGGGAGGAAGAGGGAAGAATAAGTGTAATATGGGGGCATTTTCGGGACATTAGAATTGTTCTGCATGAAAAATCCAGGAATAAATGGCTTCACAGGTGAATTCTACCAAGCATTTTGAGAAAAATTAATACCAATCCTGTTTAAATTCTTCCAAAAATTTGAAGAGGAGGGAATATTACACAACAAATTTTTATTAAGCCAACATTACCCTAACACCAAAGCCAAATAAAGATACTACAAGAAAAGAAAATTACAGAACACTCTCTCTAATGGACATAGATGCAAAAATTCTCAACAAAATACTTGCAAATAGAATCCAACAGCATACCAAAACAATTATACACCATGACCAAGTGGGATTTATTCCTTGTATACAACATACGAAATTCAATTAATGTAATACACTACATTAACACTTGAAGGGAAAAAACCACATGATCATCTTGATCAATGCAGAAAAGGCATTTGACAAAATCCAGCACCTTTTCTTGATAAAAACACTTCAAACGATAGGAATAGAAGGGAAAATCCTCATTATAATAAAGGGCATGTATGAAAAATCCACAGTCAACATTATACTCAATGGGAAAAGGTTGAAAGCTTTCCCTCTAAGATAGGGAATAAGACAAAGATGACCACTGTCATCTCTGTTATTCAATATTGTGCTAGAAGTTCTAGCCAGAGCAATCACACAAGAAAAAAAAAGGTAAAAGCCATCCTAACAGGAAAAGAGGAAGTAAAACTCTCACTATTTGCAGATGGCATGATCCTATATTTCAAAAATTCTGAAATGTCTACAACAAATCTACTTAGCTAATAAACGAGTTCAGCAAAGTGGCAGGATACAAGATCAACAAGCAAAAACCAGTAATGTTTCTGTACACTCATATTGAACAATCTGAGGAGGGAATCAACAAAAAATTCCTTTTACAATAGCAACAAAGACTCAAATATATAGGAATCAATTTAACCAAAGACATACAGGATCTATATTCAGAAAACTACAAAACAATTATAAGAAAATCAAAGAAGACCTAAACAAATGGAAAGACATTCCATGTTCATGGACTGGATGACAAATATCATGAAGATGTCAAGCCTACCCAAACTGGTTTATAGATTCAATGCAATACCAATCAAAATTCCAACAACCTACTTTACAGAAATAGAAAAGGCAATTACCAAATTTATTTTGAGGGAAAGTGCACCCAAATAGCCACAAGCATCTGAAAAAAGAACCATGTGGGAGGACTTTTACTGCCTGAACTTGAAACATATTACAAAGGTACAGTGGTCAAACCAGCATAAATATAGAAACATTGATCAGTGGAATAGAATTGAGAGTCCAGAAATAAACCCACTCCTCTATGGGCAACTGGTTTTAACAAACCTACCAAGTCCACATTACTGGAACAAAACAGTCTCTTCAATAGATGGTGCTGGGAGAACTGGTTATCCATAACCAAAGAATGAAATAGGACTCCTCAACTCACTCCCTATACAATAATCAACTCAAAATGGATCAAAGACCTAAATATAAAAGCCAAGACTATAAAACTACTGGAAGAAAATGTAGGGAAACATCTGCAAGATCTTATGGTAGGTCGTGGTTTCTTGGATCTTATATCCAAAGCATGAGCAACAAAAGTTAAAAATAGATAAATGGGACCTCCTCAAAATTAAATACTTTTGTACCTCAAAGGACACTGTCAAAAGAGTGAAAAGGCAGCTGACTCAATGGGAGAAAATATTTGGAAATCACATATCTGATAAGGGTTTAATATGCATGATATATAAAGAAATGTTACAACTCAAAAATAAAAATACAAATGACCTGATTAAAAAATGAGCAAAAGACTTGAAAGACATTTGCCCAAAGAAGAAATACAAATGGTGAAAAAACATATGAAAAAATATTCAACATCACTAGCGATTAGGGAAATGCAAAGCAAAGCTACAATGAGATATTATTTCACATCTATTAGAATGGCCACTATTAAAAAGTCAGAAAACTACAAGTGTTGGAGAGGATGTGGGGAGATAGGAACACTTATTCACTGTTGGTGGGAATACAGAACGGTACAGCCACTGTGGAGGACTGTTTGGCAGTTCCTAAGGAAGTTGAATATAGATTTGTCATATGACCCAGCAATACCACTATTTGGTTTATACCCAGAAGGACTGAGAGCAGTAATACAAACAGACAACTGCACACTGATATTCATAGCGGCATTATTCACAATTGCCAAAAGATGGAAACCGCCCAGGTGCCCATCAAATGATTAATGGATAAAGAAACTGTAGTGTATAGAAATGAAGTCATGAAGCATATGACAACATGGATGACCCTGGAGGACATTATGTTGAGTGAAGCAAGCCAGATACAAAAGGACTAATACTGTATGACTGTGCCATTATGAAGTAAATATATCAAGTAAACTCATGGAGTTGATAACTAGAATATAGGTCACCAGAAAATAGAATGAGGGTAGAGAATGGATAGCTGGGGTTTAGTCTGTGTAGAATTGATAAAATGGTTGTTTGTTAATCTTTGGAAATGAATAGAAAAGGTGAACGCACACCATAGTGTTTGAAACTAGCAGTGCTATTATATAGATATGACAGTGGTTGAAAGGGAAAATCTAAGGTCATGTATATTACTAGAAGGAAAGCTAAAAAAAATGTAACATGGTACTGTATAGCATAGTGAAACCTCATGTGAAATATGAATATGGGTAATTTTGCATATATAAGACTGTTTTTCTTTGAAAATGGACAAATGTATGTTAATGTTACAAGATGTTACTATCAGACAAAAATACAACTAAAGCAAACTATGGACAGTAGTATATAGAAATAATCTTCCAGTAAGGATAGAAAAGGAAATATACTAAGGGAAAGAAACTAGACACAAGGCACTACATATTGTTTGATTCCATCCATACAAAATATAATACAAATAAACTATAGAGACAGAAACAGAATAGCAGCTATGTATGGCAGGGCAAGCATAGAGAGATTGAGAAGTAATGAGTTCTTGTTTGTCTGTTTTTTGTTTATTATTTTTATTGAAATAATGAAAATGCTCTAATAATGATTGAATTGATGAATGCACAACTATGTGATTCTACCAAATACCACTGATTGTACACTTTAGATGGATTGTATACTTTATTAATATGTATCAATAAACTTGATTTTTTAAAAAAGTTTAATCTAAAATTTATGTGACTGTACATAAAACCTAGAAGAGCCAAAACAATATTGTAAAAGAGAAACTAAGTTGGACAAATTATTAGTACCTGATTTCAAGATTTATTAACAAAGCTATAATAATCAAGAGAACATGGTAATAGCAAGATAGATCAATAGATAATGGAACAAAATAAAAGTCTGTAAATAGACCCCCATTTACAAAGTTAATTGATTTTCAACAAAGGCACCAAAACAATTCAACAGGGAAAAGTCTTTTAAAAAAATGGCACTTTGAAAAACTGAATGTCCATATGTAAAACAATGAACTCAACCCCTTTATCACCTCCTAAACAAAAAATTATTCAAGACAGATTTGTAGACCTAAAAGAAAAAGCTAAAACTATAAAGCTTCTAAAAGAAAATAAAGTATCTTTGCAATCTTGGGGTAGGCAAAATTTCCATTAGGTAGGACATAAAAGTGCTAACCATAAGAGAAAAGAGATAAAGTTGCTTACATGAAAATTTAACACTGCTTCTCTTCAAAATATTTAAAAATTTAATAGACAAGTCACTGACTTGGAGAAAATATTCCCAATGCACATACCTGACAAAGGATCTGTATCCAGAAGACACAAAGAACTCCTAGAACTTAACACAGAGACAAACAACTAAATTTAAAAATTGGCAAAGGACTTGAATGGATACATGATAAAGGAAGACACACAATTGGTCAATAAGCACACAAAAAAGTTCTCAACAGAATAAGCTATCAGAAAAAATACAAATTAGAACCTCAATGTATACACACACACACACACACACACACATATTTGGATAGAAAATGACCAAAAGTAAATATTCCATTCATTCATTCAACACAGTCAACATGTATTTATTGTGTATCTACTATGTACCATTACTGTTACTAATGAGCAAAAAGGGTCACAACTATTAAAATTAATAAAATTAAAAAGACAGAGAAAACTAAAATATGGTAAAGCTGTAGAGCAACTGAGCTTTATTACATTGCTGCTGAAAGTGCAAAATCATACAACCACGTTGAAAAATGCTAGGCAATTATTTACAAAGTTAAATATTTTTGTAATTGTGATCCAGTAATTATCAGGAGATATGTAAACATATATCCATGGAAAGACTTGTGTAAAAGTGTGCATAGCAGCTTTGTTATTAGTAATAAAATACTAGAAACAACTTAAAAGACCATCAGTAGATGAAAGGGTAAGCCGTTATATTCATACAATGAAATATTATTCAGCAATAAAAAGAAATAAATGCCTAGTAGATGCAAAACAAGAATGAATCTCAAAGCTAGCATCCTAAGTAAGTAAACAAACAAACAAACAAATCAGTAAATATCTTGAAATGAATGAAAATGAGAACACAACATATCAAAACCTATGGGGTGCAATGAAGGCAGTGCTGAGAGGGAAATTTATAGCCCTCAATGCTTACATTAAAAAAGAAGAAAGAGCTTAAATCAGTGACCTAATTACACAGCTGGAGGAACTAGAAAAAGAACAGTAAACTATACCCAAAGCAAGCAGAAAGAATGAAATAACAAAGATCAGAGCAAAAGGAAATGAAATAGAGAATAAAAAACAATAGAGAGAAATAACAAAACCAAAAGTTGGTTCTTTGAGAAGATCAACAAAATTGGCAAACCGTTAGCTAGAATGATAAAGATAAAAGAGAGAAGATGCAAACAAATAAAATCAGAAATGAGAGAGGACATTACTACTGACCCCACAGACATAAAGGTGATCAAAAGAGGACACTATGAAAAACTGTATACCAACAAACTAGATAATGCATAGAAACACACAAACACCCTACACTGACCCTAGAAGAAATAGAAAACATCAACAAACCAATCACAAAGAAAGAGATTGAAAAAGTCATCAAAAACCTCCCCAAAATGAAAAGCACTGGACCAGGTGGCTCCACAGGTGAATTCTACCAATCATTCAAGGATTTAATACTAATCTTACTCAAACTCTTCCAAAAATTGAACAAAAGGAAATGCTACTGTAGCACTTTGGCAGTTTTATATAGTTATGAATTCCAAAAATAGATATTGGATTATGCTTGTAAACTGGTCTGTTAATCTGGGCATAATTAAGTTATTTAAAAAAAAATTTTTTTTTAAAGATATTTAGATTACATAAATGTTACACAAAAATTGTAGAGATTCCCATATGCCCCACCTTCCACTCCTCCCACAACCTCCCACATAAACATCCTTCATTAGTGTGGCATATCACCTGCAATAGATATACACATCTTGGGGCTTTGCCACTAAGCATGGACCATAGTTCACACTGTAGACCACACTCTCTCCCACACAGTTCTGCATGTTAAATGATGATATAAATTGGCCTATATCTGTCATTGCAATGTCACTCAGGATAATTCCCAAGTCCCAAAAAAGCCCCTGTATTACAACTGCTTTTCCATCTCCCTGCCCCCAAAGCGTCCGGTGGCCACTGGCTCCACATTAATGTTGTAATTACTTCCATTGTGTGAATCACAATATGTCTATAACAGAATACCAGTAAGTCCACTCTAGTCCATAGCTCTTCCCCCAATCCTGAGGATTCTGAGATGGTGATGTCCACTCCACCTCCAAGTGAGAGGGGGCTTATATCCCATGGATAAGATGGATGGGATTACCCTGCCTGCAGCTACAGACTTTCTCTATTCCCTGGGAAGGCCGTTGTCCATCATCATCTTCTCACCAGGTGTCCAGAGTGAGTCCATTGAGCTGTAGAGTAGGAGTTGCAGCTCCACCGAGATTCCAGGCCCAGCTGGCACATGGACAGTCCAAAGACTCTTGTCTCTGGAAGTACACCTTCAAACTCAGGCACCACATATAGGTTTGAATAGAAGGGACAGATGGGACATGTGCAGGGAAGACATATTTGGGTCCAACTCTGTCACTCTCAGGAGCAAGGATTCCAAAGTAGGACCCACTGATAAGGCAAGAAACTCTGGGGCTATCAGCCCTGATACAGGACCTGGGAGTCTCCAGAGCCCTCAGGAGCCCCTCTGTTTGGGGTGATATCCACATTGGAAGTCTATGAGATCCTCTTGAGATGTGCATAAGTGTTACCTCTGAGATGACCTCCCGAATCACTTTGAAATCTCTTAGCCATATGAACTCATTTGTCTTTACCTTTTCCCCCTCTTATATGAGGTCTTTTTCCAGTCGTATTGCCAGTTGGCACTTGTTAGTAATCCCTCACTGCCAGGGAGGCTCAACCCCATGAGTCATGTCCCATGCTGGAAGGAAGGTAATGCATTCATATGCTGAGTTTGGCTTAGAGAGAGGCCACATTTGAGCAACAAGGAGGCTCTCAGGAGGCAACCCTTAGGCACCCCATAACAATAGGCTAAGTTTCAGTTTCAAGAGCAAAGACTCGTAAGGCTAGTCATCAATAACAAAAGCCCACCAGTGGATCATCCTCCTTTGGCAGACACTGCCCCTGCACTTGGGGGACTGTTGCTACTCCCTTGGAGAATATGGCAGAGCTCTCTAGGATGGGAATTCAGTATTCTCTCATTTATTGAGTGGTTCTCCACCCACTGCGATCATGCCCTGTGAGCATTTGAACAATTTTATATACCTTTTATGTATGTTCACCTTATGAACTTACTCCCATGCACCCCAATCCCTGACACCCCCCACCAATGATTCTCTCCTGCCCCAGTTGAAACCATTCTGTGATCCAAAGCTTCTTTAAAGATGAAGCCAATTCAATAGCCAAATACAATTAATAGGAAAATGAAATAATAATGATGTTTAAATATAAGAGATAAAATACTTGAAAATTTAAAAAAACTAAAGATAAAATAAAATTAAAGGGTTGGGTTATTCAAGAAATGGAACTTTTTTTTTTAATTTTAAAAAAAGAAAAAAAAATTAAAAAAAAATTTTTTTTTTTTTACATTTTGCCTTTTATCACTGCAAAATCTGGTGTCCAGTCTGTACCGTGGCACCTTCCCCCCTCACTCCCCAGTGTCTCACTATTTTTTATTTCATTTTCAAAGAAGTTTTAGGTCACAGCAAAGTCACACACAGAATACAAGACACTCTCATATACCCAACCTCCTCCCCCTTTCCTCACCCCATATTAAAACCTTTCTGTATGTGGATGGTAGCATTGCTATAACTGATATATAGATAGTGAAACAGAGCTACTAAACATTGTCAGTGGTTTACAGTATGGTTTACATTTTAGATCATACACTTTTATAAATTTTGATCATATTTACCATGTCCTGTGTCCATCACTGTAAGGTAATGAAAAACATTTCCACTGACCACTAAATACCCCCTGTTTGATCTATTCTGTTCCTACCTCCCCACCTCCCCGGGGCCCATGACGACCTCCTGGCTTGACACATTGGATGACAAAATTCATAGTTACATGCAACAAGAGGTCATGACACACTGGTTTGTCCTCCACTATTAGGAACTGCCCTTGCTCTTAAGAGATGCCCACCTGTCTATTTCTGAGCAAATCAGTCCTCCCAAAGATGGGAGCCCATCTCCTTCCCTCTCATTGTGTGGGTCTCCACCCACTGATACAACACATTATGACAGGATGAACATTCACACAATCCCTAGAAGCTTGCTCCAGATGCGCCCTGACCCTAAAGCAGTGACACTTCCTTGTCATATTGCCATAAAAGCATTCCCACCTGTGTACTTTCAATCTCATACCCACAAATCCCAAGTCTTCCATCTCTTCCCCTAGTATCATGGGTATTCTAACCCACCCTTCCCAATCTACCCTCCTGTCCTATTCCTTCAATACACAACTACACTCTATCACTTAACCATAGGTTATGTCCATATAGGTGATGGCCCACAACTTTCTCTTCTCTTTCTCTTTCTTGTACATCTACCTTTCAGACAATAGTTCTCAGAGACGTCTCAATTTCCTTAATTCATATCAGTAAGGTCATGTACTGTTCATCCTTCAATGCCTGGCTTGCTTCACTCAGCATAAGGTCTTCCAGATTCATCCATGCTATCCCGTAGTGTTAGCACTTTATTCCTTATTACAGCTAAGTAATATTCCATTGCATGTATGTAACACATTTTGTTTATCCATTTATCTGTTGATGAGCACCTGGGTTGATTCCAACTTTTGGCAATAGTGAACAATGCTGCTATGAATATTGGTGTGCATATATCTGTTTGCATCTTTGCTTTCAGTACTTCTGGGTATATACCCAGGAGTGGAATTGTTGGATCATATGGAAGATCTATAGTTAGTTTTTTGAGGAACCGCCAAACTGTCCTTCACAGTGGTTGGACCATTCCACAATCCCACCAGCACTGGATGAGGGTTCCCATTCCACCACATCCTCTCCAACACTTATAGTCTGATGTTTTTTTAATAGCTGCCATTCTAATGGGTGTAAGATGGTATCTCAATGTAGTTTTGATTTGCATTTCTCTAATAGCTAGAGATGTCGAGCATTTTTTCATGTGCTTTTTAGCCATTTGTATTTCTTCCTTAGAGAAGTGTCTTTTCAGGTCACTTGCCCATTTTTTAAATGGGTTGTTTGTCTTTTTATTTTCGAGGTGTAGGATTTCTTTATATATGCAGGATATTAGGCAATATCAGATATATGGTTGCCAAATATTTTCTCCCATTGGGTAGGCTGCCTTTTTATTTTCTTGATAACGTCCTTTGAGGTGCAAAAGTTTTTAATTTTGAGGTGATCCCATTTGTCTATCTTTTCTTTTGCTGCTCATGCTTTGGGTGTGAAATTCATGAAACCATTTCCTATTACAAGGTCCTGTAGATGCTTCCCTACATTATCTTCCAAGGTCTTTATGGTCTTGGCTCTTATATTTAGATCTTTAATCCATCTTGAGTTGATTTTCATATAAGGTGTGAGATGGTGTTCCTCTCTCATTCTTTTGGATATGGATATCCAGTTCTCCATGCACCATTTGTTGAAGAGGCCATTTTCTCCCAACTGAGTGGGCTTGGTGGCCTTGTCAAATATCAGATGACTGTATATGCGAGGATTTATATCAGAACTCTTAATTCAGTTCCATTGGTCAATGTGTCTATTCTTGTGCCAATACCATGCGGTTTTCACCACTGTAGCTTTGTAGTATGTTTTAAAGTCAGGTAGTGCGATATCTCCAACTTCATTTTTCTTTTTCAATATGTCTTTGGCAATTCGGGGCCTCTTACCCTTCCAAGTAAATTTTGTAGTTAGTTTTTCCAATTCCTTAAAAAATACAGTGTTGATTTTTATTGGGATTGCATTAAATCTGTAGATTAGTTTGGCTGGGATAGACATCTTGATGATGTTTAGTCTTCCTATCCATGAATAGGGAATATTCTTCCATTTATTTAAGTCTTCTTTGATTTCCTTTAACAGTGTTGTATAGTTTTCTGTATATAAGTCCTTTACATCTTTAGTTAAATTTATTCCTATGTATTTGATTCTTTTGGTTACTATTGTAAATGGTATTTTTTTCTTGATTTCCTCCTCAAATTGTTTGTTACTGGTGTACAGAAATGCTACTATTTTTGAGCATTGATCTTATAGCCTGCGACATTACTGAACTCCTTTATAAGGTTTGGAAGCATTGTTGTAGATTTCTCAGGGCTTTCTATGTATAGGATCATGTAATCTGCAAATAATGAAATTTTTACTTCTTTTTTTTCCAATGTGGATGCCTTTTATATCTTTTTCTTGCCTCAGTGCTTGAGCAAGTACTTCTAATACAATGTTAAATAGGAGTGGTGATAGTGGGCATCCTTGTCTTATTCCTGATCTCAGAGGGAAGGCTTTTAGGATTTCACCATTGAAGATGATGTTAGCTTTGGGTTTTTCATATATACCCTTTATCATGTTCAGAAAGTTTCCTTCTATTCCTATCTTTTGCAGTGTTTATATGGGGAAAGGGTGCTGTATTTTGTTGAATGCTTTTTCTGCATCTATAGAGATGATCACGTGATTTTTTTCTTTCAATCTGTTTATGTGGTGTATTACATTGATTGATTTTCTTATGTTGAACCATCCTTGCATACCCGGGATGAAACCCACTTGGTCATGGTGTATAATTCTTTTGATATGTTGTTGAATGTGATTAGCAAGTATTTTGTTGAAGATTTTAGCATCTAGTTTCATTAGAAGAATTGGACTGTAATTTTCCTTTCTTGTGATATCTTTGTTTGGCTTTGGTATTAGGGTAATGTTGGCATCATACAATGAGTTAGGCAATGTTCCTTCTACTTCTATCTTTTGGAAGAGCTTAAGCAGAATTGGTGTTAGCTTTTTCTGGAATGTTTGGTAGAATTCACCAGTGAAGCTGTCTGGTCCTGGACTCTTCTTAGTTGGGAGGTTTTTGATGACTGAGTCTATCTCTTTACTTGTAATTGGACTGTTGAGTTCATCAATTTCTTCTTTCATCAATTCAGGCTGCTTGTGAATTTCTAGGAATTTGTCCATTTTCCTCTAAATTATCATTCTTGTTGGCATATAATTTTTCAAAGTATCCTCTGATGATACTCTATTTCTGTGGGGTCAATAGTGATATCCCCTTCTTCATCCTTATTTTGTGTATTTGCATCTGCTCTCTCTTTTTCTTTATTAGTATGGCTAAGGTTTTGTCAATTTTACTGATCTTCTCGAAGAACCAGCTTTTGGTTTTGTTTATTTTTTCTAGTGCTTTCTTATTTTCTATTTCATTTAGTTCTGCTCTAATCTTTGCTATTTCTTTCTTTCTACTTCCTTTGGGGTTAGTTTGTTGTTGTTTTTCCAATTCTTCCAGGTGTGCAGCTAGGTCTTCAATTTTAGCTCTTTCTTCTTTTTTAATATATGCATTTATGGCTATGAGTTTCCCTCTCAGGACAGCTTTGGCTGCATCCCATAGGCTTTGATATGTTTTTTTTTTTTTTTTTTTTTTTTTTTTTTTTTATTTTTAATTAAAGTAAGAGTAGTTACTGATTTCTTTTGAAATTTCCTCCTTGACCCACTGTTTGTCTAAGAGTGTGTTGTTTAGCTTCCATATCTCTGTGCCGAATCTGCTTCTCTGGACCTTAGTGATTTCCAATTTCATTCCATTATGGTCAGAGAAATTACTTTGTATAATCTCAATCTTTCTGAATTCATTGAGAGTTTTTCTGTGGCCTAGCATGTCGTCTATCTTGGAGTATGATCCACGTGCACTCGAGAAGAATGTATATCCCGCTGTATTTGGGTGTAGTGTTCTGTATATGTCTATTAGGTCCAGGTCCTCTAATGTATTATTCAGAGCCTTTATTTCTTTATTAATTCTCTGTCTAGATGTTCTTTCTAATGGTGATAAGGGTGTATTATTAAAGTCCCCCACTATAATTGTAGAGGCATTTATTTCTCCACTTAGTTTTTCCAGTGTTTGTGCCATGTATTTTGAGGCACCCTGATTAGGTACATGAATGTTTATGATTGTTCTCTCTCCTTGAAAGATTACCCCTTTTACTCATATATAGTGTCCATTTTTGTCTCTTACAATAGTTTTGCATTTAAAGTTTATTTTGTCCAATATTAGGATAGCTACTCCTGCCCTTTTTTGGTTATTGTTTGCTTGTAAAACTGTTTTCCAGCCATTCACTTTCAGCCTCCTCAAATTCCTGGGTCTAAGGTGGACAATATATAGATGGGTCATATTTCCTTACCCATTCTGCCAATCTGTTTCTCTTGACTGGTGAGTTAAATTCATTAACATTCAGTGGTATTATTCTCAATGAATTTCTTACATCAGCCATATTTTCTTTAGGTTTATGTATGCCATATGTTGTTTTATTTCTCTTTTTGTCTTTTCAGTTGGTCTTACACTCTCCTCCAACTCTCTCTCTCTTGTTTTTTCCTTTCAACCTGTAGAACTTCCTTTAGTATTTCTTGAAGTGCAGGTTTCTTATTGGCATATTCTCTTAATTTCTGTTTTTCTGTGAATATTTTGAACTCTCCATCATTTTTGAATGCCAGCTTTGCTAGATAGAAAATTCATGGCTGGAGTTTTTTTCTTTGAGTATCTTGACTATGTCTTCCTGCCTCCATGGTTTCAGATGAGAAATCAGCACTTAATCTTATTATGCTTCCCTTGTATGTGATGATTCTCTTTTCTCTTGCTGCCTTGAGTATTTTCTCTTTGTCTTGAGCATTGGACATTTTGATAATTATATGTCTTGGAGTAGGCCTTTCGGGATTTATACTGTTTGGGGTGCGCTGTGCTTCCTGGACATGTACATCCATCTCCCTCAATAGGGTTGGGAAGTTTTCATCCATTATTTCCTTCAACACTCCTTCTGTTCCCTTTCCCTTCTCTTCTCCTTCTGGGATACCTATAATGCGTATGTTTGTGCATTTTGCGTTGTCGGTTAAATCCCTAAGTCCCTGCTGAATTTTTTCTATCTTTTTAACTATTTGTTCTACTATCCGTTTGATTTCAGATGTACTGTCTTCCACATCACTAATTCTTTCTTCTGCCTGTTCAAATCTGTTGTTATGTGACTCCACCATCTTTTTTATTTCTTGGATTGTGCCATTCGTCACCATCATATCCGTTATCTTTTTATGTATGTTTAAAATTTCTTCAGTATGTTCTCCCAGTGTCTTCTTAATATCCTTAATCTCTTCCTTCACTTCATTAAGTTTGTCCATGATATTTGTTTGGACAGCTTTGATTAGTTGTTTGATGTTCTGCATCTCTTCCTGGTTTTTAGTTTGTTCATTGGAATGGTCCATGTATTCCTGTTTCTCAGTATGGTTTGTAATTTTCTGTTGCCCTCTGGTCATCATTTTATCTTGATGGATTTATTCGGTTGATTAGTTTCTCTCTCTGCTTTAGAGTTTTATTTAGCTGGTGGTTCTGTGTGCGTGTTAAGTTTTCTCTTTGACACTTTGCTCTTTTTGTTGTATTTCCTTGCTTTTTTCTATGTTCCGATTTTATATTAAGCTGTCCACCTCACTGTCCAGCTCCCTCCAGAACAATGTCCCCAAGGTTCTCACTCTGCAGGCTCCCAGAACAGAGCACCTGGGCAGGATCCTGTCCCCAGTCAGCCGTCCTCCACAAGAGAAATGGTGAGTGCCCACCTAAACCAACGCCATCTTCTGCCTCCTCTATCGAATCATGATTAAGTTATGATTAGAGTGTTGACTGGGCCACATCAATAGGGTGTTGAGCCCCACCCCTTGGTGGGTGTGGTCTCAAAGATAAAAGACATGGCAAAGGACAGTGTTGGAGCAGTTTTGAGTTGAAGTTGTGATGCGGAGTCTTGAGCTGGAGCCCCAGGAAGTAGTGTACAGAGGAGCTTGGTCGTGAGGAAAGAGAGAAGGCCCTGGGAAGAGAAGCAAGCCTGAGCTCAGAGAGAGGCAAGCCCCAGGAAGAGAGGAACCCAAGAAGCCTGAACCCTGGCAAACATCAGCAGCTGTCATGCTCCAACACGTGGCAATAGACTTTGGTGAAGGAAGAAACTTATGCTTTACGGCCTGTTAACTGTAAGCCTCTACCCCAATTAAATACCCTTTATAAAGACCAACAGATTTCTGGTATTTTGCATAGCACTCCTTTGGCTGACTAATACAGCTACCAAACTCATTCTATGAAGTCAACATCACCCTAATACCACAGCCAGATGAAGGTATTATGAAGGAAAAAAACTACAGACCCATTTCCCTAATGAAACAGAAGTAAAAGTCCTCAACAAAATACTTGCTAATCAAATACAACAACACAATAATAGAATTATTCGTCATGATCAAATGGGATTTATCCCAGGCATGCAACAGTGGTTCAACAGAAGAAAATCAATCAGTGTAATACATCAAATTAATATATTGAAAAAGAAAAATCACATGATCATCTCGAGTGTTGCAGAAAAGGCATTTGATAAAATAAAGCAACATTTCTTGATAAAACCACTCTGAAAGATAGGAATTGAAGGAAACTTTCTCAACATAGTAAAGAACATATATGAAAAACCCACAGCTAACATTGTACTCAATGGTGAAAGACTGAAAGCTTTCCCACTGAGATCAGGAACAAGACAAGGATGCCCACTGTCACCACTGTTGATCAATATAGTGCTAGAGGTTTTAGCTAGAGCAATTAGGCAACAAAAAGAAATAAAAATTCATCCAAATTGAAAAGAAGTAAAACTTTCACTATTCACAGGTGATATGATCCAATACCTAGAAAGTCCTGAAAAAATCCACAACAAAGCTATTAAAGTTAATAAACAGTCCAGCAGAATGGTGGATTAATATGCAAAAAAGATTAATATGCAAAAATCAGTAGTGTTTCTATATACTAGTAATGAGCAATCTGTAGAGGAAGTCAGGAAAATTTCCATTTACAATGATGACTAAAAGAATCAAGTATTTAGGAATAAATTTAACCAAGGACATAAAGGTCCTGTATTCAGAAAACTACAATGCATTGCTAAAAGAAATCAAAGATCTAAATAAATGGAAGGAGGGAGTGGAGGTGGCTCAGGTGGTTGGACGTCTCCTTCCCACATGGGAGGCCCTGGGTTCAGTTCCCAGGGCCTCCTTAAAAAAAGAGAAGACCAGCACACAACAGACACAGCGAATGCAAAACAACGAGGGGTTAGGGGGAAATAAATTTTTTAAAAAATAATTCTTAAAAAAAAATTGCAGTGGATCTTGAACTTAAATAAATGGAGGGACATTCCATGTTTATGGATCAGAAGACTAAATATTGTTAAGATTTCAATTCTATTTTTTTTCTTTTTAAATTAATTAACTAATTATTTAGAAGATACTTAGATTACATAAATGTTACACAAAAGATATAGGGATTCCCATATGCCCCACTCCCCACACCTCCCACACTCTTCCACATGAACATCCTTCATTAGGGTGGCACATTTAATGCAATTGATAAATGCATCCTGGGGCTTTGCCATTAAGCATGGACTATAGTTCACATTGTAGTCTTCACTCTTTCCCACACAGTTCTGCATATTGTGTGATGATATAAAAAAAATGGCCTCTACCTGTCATTGCGACATCACTCAAGATGATTCCCAAGTCCTGAAAAAGCCCCTGTACTACAACTGTTTTCCCCTCTCCCTGCCCCCAGAGCCTCCAGGGGCCACTGGCTCCACATCAATATTGTAATTTCTTCCATTGCAGAATCACAATATGTCTATAGTAGAATACCAGTAAATCAACTCTAGTCCATAGTTCTTTCCACATCCCAAGGATTCTGGGATGGTGACATCCACTCCACCTCCAATTGAGAGAGGGCTTATATCCCATGGGGAAGATGGATGGGACTATCCTGCCTGCAGCTGCAGACTACCCAGATTGCTTTACAGATTGAATGCAACCTTGATAAAAATTCCAACAGCCTTTTTTTTTAAGAAATGGAAAAGTCAATAATCAAATTTATTTGGAAAGGTAATGGGTCTCAAATAGCCAGAAACATTTTAAAAAGGAAGAACGAAGTTGGAGGACTCTCACTTCCTGACTTTAAATCATATTATGTAGCTACAGTGGTAAAACCAGCATGGTACTGGTTAAAGAAAGACATACAGACCAATGGAATTGAACTTATTGTTCAGAAACAGACTCACATCTATGGTCAAGTGATTTTTTGACAAGGCTTTCGAACCTACCCAGCTGGGACAGAACTGTCTATTCAACAAATGGTGCTGGAACAACTGGACAGCCATATTCAAAAGAAAGAAAGAGGACCACTATCTCACACCTTATACAAAAATCAACTCAAAATGGTCAAATATAAAAGATAGAACCATAAAACTCCTAGAAGAAAATGTAGGGAAATATCTTCAAGATCTGGTGATAGGTTGTGGTTTCTTAAAACTTATACCCGAAGCCTGAGCAATGAAAGAAAAAATGGATATATGGGACGTTCTCAAAATTAAAAACTTTTGTGCTTCAAAGGACTTTGTCAAGGAGATGAAATGGCAGCCTTCTCAATGGGAGAAAATATTTGGAAACCACATATCTGAGAAGGTCTGATTTTCGTGCTATATAAAGAGGTCATACAACTCAATGATTAAAAGGTTAAAAATCCAATTAAAAATGGGCAAAAGACTTAAATAGATATTTTTTCCAAAAAGGAAATACAAATAGCCAAAAAGCAATTTTAAAAAATGTTCAATATCACTAGCTATTAGGGATATGCAGATCAAACGTATGAGATAACATTTCACACATTATAAAATGGCCATTATTTAAAAAACAGAAAACTACAAGTGCTAGAGAGGATGTAGAGAAATAGAAACACTCATTCATTGTTTGTGGGAATGTAGAATGGTACAGCCTCTGTGGTAGACAATTTGGCATTTCCTCAGGAAGCTAAATATAGAACTGCCATATGATTGGGCAATCCCTCTACTAGGAATATATCCAGAAGAACTGAAAAGAGACATGAACAGATATTTGCACACCGATGTTCATAGTTACATTATTCACAATTGCCAAGAGATGGAAACAACCCAAGTGTCCCATCAACTGAAGAATGGATTAACAAAATGTGGTATAAACATATGATGGAATACTATGCTGTTGTAAGAAAAAATTAAATTGGGACACTTATGACAACACGGATGAAACTTGAGGACATAATGCTGAGTGAAATAAGCCAGACACAAAAGAACAAATATTGTATGGTCTCACTAATATGAACTAAATATGAAGAATAAACATATGGAGTTAAATTCTAGAATATAGGTTCCTAGGAGATAGGAAGAGGGATGAGAAGCACTGGCATTTAATGTATGCAGAATTTCTAATTAGCTTGATTGTAAAAGTGTGGTAATGGAGAGAGTAGATGGTAACACATTATAGTGAGTACAACATATAAATATGATTGTGACTGAAAGGGTAAGATAGGGACATAAATGTCAATTGAAAGAAAGCTAGAGAATAATCTAGGGGCTGCATAACATAGTGAACTTGGTGATGGATGAGGATTGTGGTTAATAATACAAATACAACAATGATCTATGAACTAGAATAAATGTACATCACTATTACAAGGTGGTAAGAATATGGTGATACATGCAAAAATACAATTAATGTAACTTATGGACTATGTTAACAGCAATGTTGTAATATTCTTGCATCAATGTCAAAGAAGGTACTATATCATTGCTAACTGTCAGTAATAGGAGGGTATGGGACTTTTTCTATTGGACTAATGAAAACATTCTAAAATTTACTGAGGCAATGACAGCACATCTCTGTGATGGAAGTGGGAGCCACTGAGTGTACATTTTGGATGGCTTATACAAAGCACAGGACTGTATAATACAGTGAATCATGTGGTGGATGATGGACTGTGATTAACAGTACAAAATATGACAGTGTTCTCTCATAAACTATGACAAATGTACAATACTAATACAAGGTGTTAATAATAGGGGGGTTTATGGAAAAAATACACAAAATGTAAGCTATGGACCATAGTTAGCAGTAATATTTTGATGATATTCTTTCATAATCTGTAAGAAATATTTCACAACAATGCAAGATGTTGGTGGAGGGGTGATACATGGGAATTCTGCATGTTATGCATGATTGTTTTGTAAGCTCACAACTTCTGTAATAAAAAAAGTTAGATGCATACTTCATAATTCTATTTATATGAAACTCTACAAAAGGTACATCTCTTCTATAGTGACAAAAAGCCAATCAGTGACTCCCCAGGACTGGGCATAGGAGGTGGTGGCATGACTGGAAAGGGGCACAGAGGACCTTTCTAGGGTGGTGGCAATGTTCTATATCTTAATCATGGGTTGTGGGAGGTACATGAGTACATATATTTACCAGACTCTCTGAATTATATACACATTTAATGTCTATACATTGTACTATATGTAAATTATACTCTCGTTTTAATAAATGAATAAGTAGCTCTATCTAAATATCCAACATTGGGCTGTTAGTCAAACCTTGGTGTATTGATATAATTAAACATTATGCATCATATTGTAGAAAGATAGTTAATGACATAGAAAGTTAGTGCATATATACTGTTGGTATTTTTTTATCAAGTTTTGGAACTATAATGTGCTGTGATTACATTTTTGTAAACTTTACATACACATCTGTATGTGTATATATATTTGTATGTACACACACAAAGTTGGATAGAAAAAGGAAAAATTCCATTCATTCATTCAACACATTCAACATGTATTTATCTAGTATGTATCATCATTGTTATTAATGAGCAAAAAGGACAAATATCTCTTCCATTCATTGAGCTTCTGTTCAATGGTTTTCATTAAAAATATTTAAATTATCAAAATATGAATATTATTCAAGGTCTAATTACTAAATTTTAAGTGTCTGACTTAAGGGATTCTCCTAACTAAAATGGAGGTCATTTAGTGTATTGGATGAATGTTCTGCCTTGAATTAGCTGGGGGGTTTTAGGCAATTAATTTAATCCGTCTCTGCCTTGGTTTCCTCAGCAACAAAACAAGAATGAGAGCACTTGTGATTTTATAAGAATTAAATGTCCTAACAACTGTACAGTGCTTAGAACAGTGCTAGGCACACGGTAGATACTAAATAAATATATTACTATTATTGTGTTATAATAAGAGTTATTAAAATGCTTGAATAGAGCAACTTTTGTGATAAGTATTTTGACTTGAGGCCATTTTGTTTATTTCCACGTTGACCACTGAACAACTAAAATGTTAAACCATGTATTTTTTCCAGGTTTCTGTGCTTGCTCAATGATAAGACAATTAACTATCTGAATTTCGTCTCATTCTGACTTTCAAGAGAATAGTTTTGAGCATTTGTCATTATACAGATATAGATAGATGGTAGATATATAGATGACAGATAAATTATATACATAGATAATGATGATGATAATGATAGACACATGATAGATAGAAAAGTAGGTAGGTAGGTAGACGGATGATGGTTACATAGGTAGGTAGGTAGGTAGGTAGATAGATAGATAGATAGATAGATAGATAGATAGATAGATGTTAGATAAATTTTTTTTTTTAATCTTAAGTAGTTTCTTATCTTGGCCTGTTGATTTTTTTTTTTTTTTTAAAGATTTTATTTATTTATTCATTTATCCCCCCCTTGCTGCTTGTGCTCGTTGGGTCAGCTAACCACGCCGTGCGGGCGGGCTTGCCTTCACCAGGAGGCCCTGGGAACCGAACCCGGGGCCTCCCATATGGTAAACGGGAGCCCTACTGATTGAGCCACAGCCGCTTCCCTGGCCTGTTGATTTTCTTCTATTTAAAGACAGGGGTTATATCTTGCACTTTCTTGATATTCAATATAGTACCTAGGAAAGTTTTGGAAACACAGCTGATGGTGGATGGTTGGTTGGGTTATAGGATATAGGGATGGACTGATGAAAGATGAATGAAAGATTGGTGAAAAAATGGATTTCTGGGCTCCAAGCCAGGCCTACTGAATTACAGGATATGGGTTCAGAAGGGGTTAAAAATAAATCAAGTTGAAGAACTCCTTATTTCTCAGAGCCCTGTTTTCAGCAATTGTCCACATCACTTAACTTCTGGTCATCATTAGTGCTTAAGGCTCAACAATTTTCTTGTGCTTCAAACCATAGATAACAACTGTGATTCATTACTGACTTCACACATGAAATTAACCTGTCAGACAATGCCCTATGGATCCATTTATAGTCTTTTTTCTTTTGTTCACCATGAAGCATTAGGCTTTGATGGTGGGGCATGAAGTTGCCCTGACCATAATGTAGGAAGGAGTCTTATTGCATGAAATACAGCACTCTGCATTTTTCTCTTCTCTATCCCCAATGTAGTTAGGGAAATGATGGTGATCTCTCATCTCTCCAGGCTCTATAGAGCTAGATTATGAGGAGGATGCTGGAGGACCATACAAGGTTGAAGGAAAGGGAGAATGGGGGAGATGGGTATTACAGTGGATAAGTTAAAAATTCTCTTCTTGGCATCGCCTAGGGGTTTGGTGTGGGATTTAAATCATGTGACAACTAAGTGGTGTCACCATTAAAAGAGTTTTAATTTTGACACTGATGCCAGAATGTGACTTCTCACTGGCTCCATCTGTTAGCTTTATTTCTTTTGCTATCAGTATAAACTTCTCTCCCTGCCTGCAGAAGGCACAGTATCATTTGTACTCATTTCCAAATGACTTCTTGAACCCAAGCTCACTTCTTGATGCTTTCCCTATTCTCATAGTATATGTGTCTGAGAAGAGGTTATTACCTGAACAAGGGCATGAATCTTAAGGCCGGATTCTTGGATGAGATTGTAATATTTTTCCTTTCGATCATGCTGATCATCCAGAGAGAGAAGGCATTCCTTTTTCCCATCTTTTCTTTTAAACAGTGGAGATACCCACGTTTTCATGATGTTTTGAATCTCTTCCACATTGTCTTTAGTTTTCTGAATTCTTTGTTCAAGATCATGAATACTGTTGGTGACTTTAACGACATAATCCCAAATGCCTGCTTATCAAAAGAAATATAGTTAATTTAAATAGGTTACAGCTAAAGGTCTAATTGCTGTGAAAGATAAAGACTCAATACTAGTGGACTTTATAAGACTTCTTCTGCGTAGGTTACTTCACTATCATCAGGGCCTTTTCCTTCCTACTTGTATCAAGAAGCCAGCCTTTACCATGATCTTGATTATGGAGGAGAGACAAAGAGGTTTACCTACCCAGCACACAAGAGTTGATACAGGAGCTGGGACATACAGTTTTACATCCTGATACCAGTGCAATTTGATGGCTATATTTGGATTATCAGTCTTTAATTTTTTTTTTTTTTTTTTTTAGCACTTTCACTGTGTTAAGTGTTGAAAATGTCATTCCCTCTTACATACGGAATAAAGTTCTAACTCCTTTAATATGGAATTCAAAGACTTCCATAAGTTGACAGTGACCTTGTTTTCAAACTTTAACTCTTTTGAGGACCCTAATTCAAATTAATCTCCCTCCCCTGTGATTCATCACACTTTATTTTAAGCTTTAATTTTAGCCTGTCTTGCATGATTTAGGTTTTGTATATGTCTGTTGTCCCAATGAAATGTGAACTCTTTGAGGGAAGGGACCATGTTCCATATACCTCATATTCTCCCCCCAGTGCCTGACATGATGTCCTGTATGTCTTAATCAATCAATGAAGTTTCATTGAACCGAATTGGGAGATACAAGAGAAGTAAATGCATGGCCCTGCCTCCCCTTAAGATGCTTACAATCTACTTAAGAAAATTAAGCAACAATGATAATATAATAAAAGCTTTCGTTCTGAGTGCCCAATATATGCTGGAGACTGTGAGATATCTTATGCAATCTCTGAGCCTCACAAAGTATGCAGCAAACTTTTCCAAATCTAGAAATCATAGCCAAAGAGTAAGAGGACAAGAAATACCAACTCACTCTACCTTTTCTACTTTGGATTTATGTCTGAGGAGAGGATAGACTTGTGTTTCAATCTGAAAACCAGATTACCAGGGAATAATTTGAGTTTCTGTCAACTTTATTAGACCACTGACTCTGAACATCTCTCCTAGTCTCCAGGCAGGGCCCAGTTACCTTCTGTTTTCCAGTTCAGAGTCTCTTCTGCAGCTCTCAGGTGGAGATCAATATTGTGCAGCTCATCCTCCATTAATGGAAATTCCACCTCTAGCAGAGTTTTCATAACCTTGTTGTACCAACTTGCCATCAACTCCAAATTAGCCACAAGCTGCTGGTAGAATTCCCTGGAGGAGAACATGGCTGCTGCTGTCTCAGGAAGGTGCTTCATCTTCCTGGGTTTAAGATAACTCATTTCTTTCAGCACTGAAATCAGCTGGGGGAAAGAATCAATGCAAGTGGCTGTAGCTCAGTGACAGTGAATATCTGCAATATCAGTCAATGCCTGGAAAGCCCCAGCGGACCCAAAGACTTTCTGTGTCTCTTCTTAACTTGTGCTCCTACAGTTCCTTAAATCTAGTCTCAGGGAAGGTAAATCCAGAGTATTAGGCTGAGGGAAGATGACTCAGAAAGCAGCAATGTTTACCAAATCTGTGCAAGAGAGGAAAACCAGAGAATGGAGATAGCAGTGAGAGCAGGGGAAGGCTCTGCCTTCTATGCTTTTGGCATGTGGCTGATGAAACAATAGGCTCACAATAACCAAGCCAGTTACTATGCAGGGAGTCGTATGAAAAGGCCTTGGAACACCACATACATGAGGGGCCTCAAATTAGACTTCTAGTATCTCCAAATGAAGTCCTGCTCATTGCTATAGAGAGACAAGGACAGGATTGAGGGATTACCCTCTAACAAATTTAATAGTTAAATATAATCATTTGAAATACCCCGCAATTTTTGTAATCCTGTGCTGGACTTTCACTCAGGGAATGGAAGTCACCCAGGCCTCTCTGAACTTCTCTGGGGCCCTGAGTTTAGTGCAGAACCAAGCAGATACAGCCCAATGAAACAACAGAGAAGTTTCCAGCATGGTTTTAAGGCACCGTCTTCATCCTTTGCTCATTTATTTCTGTGCTTATAGCTAAGCTAAAAGGACTGATATGTGTGGGCATAAGGGAAAAGACACATACAAAGCCATGGATTCCTCCTCCCACTACCCCCACTCTTGGCTCCATATAGTGACACTGAGCTCTTAGCTCTCCTTCCAAGAGCTGGCCAGTTCTTCACTGCAGACCTATCAACACTCCTCAGGGTTAAGGCAAGCACTAACCACTGGGGGTGGTGGTGGACTCAGTCCCCTAGTTCACTTAGCAATAAGCTCAAGATTGATATTAAAGATTCAAACACAAAAAGTAAAATTAAAAAATCAAAAGAAAATATGTATGAATGGAATATTATTTGGCCATAAAAAGGAATGAAGTTCTGATACTTGCTAGAACATGATGAATCTTTAAAAAAAATTTTTTAATATATTTATTTATTTTTAAAGATACTTAGATTACATAAATGTTACACAAAAAATATAGGGATTCCCATATGCCCCACTCCCCACATCTCCCACACCCTCCCACATAAACATCCTTCATTAGTGTGGCACATTCGTTGCAATTGATACTTTGCCACTGAACATGGACCATAGTTCACATTGTAGTCTACACTCTCTCCCACACAGTTCTGCAAGAACATCATGAATCTTGGGAACATTATGTTGAGTGAAATAAGCCAGACACAAAGGACAAATATTGTATGATTCCATTCATGAAAAAATTTAGGTACATAAAAATCATAATGATTTTTTTTAAATGAAAAGGCACAGTTAAACTGGTGAAAATATTTACAACAAATTTCTTAATATGTGAAAAATATTTCACAAATTCATGAGAAAATGGGGCACCTCTAATAGAAAGTGAACAAAGGACATGATCAAGCAATTCATAGGAAAAGAAGTAAAAACAGTCAACAAACACATGAAAAAGAGCTCAATTTTAACAGTAATCAAATATATGCAAATTAAAGCAACGTTGAGATATTATTTTTTTAGTTCATCAGGCAGGAAATGATTTGAAGAAATGAACAACATTGTATCTTGCTGGCAGCAAAATAACTGGGTTCTGTTTTTCTGAAGAACCAAGTTGATAATACACATGAAAAGTCTCAAAATGTGAATACTTTTTAACCCAGAAATTCTTTTTCTAGGCATTTATCCTAAAGAAACAATCAAAGATGTTTACTGTAACATTATTTATACCATATTTTATCCAATTTAGGATGGCATCAATTGTAAGATTCACTATTATTTTAGGTCAAACTAAGGAAGAAAGAAAAAAAATGTAACTTATTAAACTATATGACAAATCCCAATTTCAGAGACGTTAAAATGTAATAATAAAAAGTGCATCTTAGAATCAATGAAATACTGAAGAAACTGGAAAATAATTTAAATGCCCAATAATAGGTCAATTATTAAATAGTGTAAATAAAAACTTTAAATAAATCTAAATAAGATACATTTTAATCTATGCAATTCTTATCCTGTCCCCAGAGAGGCAATCTGGCAGTCCTGTCTCTCTAGACCAACATTCATATATTCTTAATAACATAGCTATTACCATATTGTTTAGAGTTGGAAGTCAAGGCAAGGGTGTTTATAGCTCTTGTTTGACTTGGTATGTTTATAGTTGGCCACGCTACATTACATGTGAGTTGAACTCACTTTATACTTTACATTTTTAGCCCCTCCCATTTTCTTTCTTTCTCTTGCTCCTTTCCTCTCTCTCTCCTTTCTCTTCTATCATGTACAAACTGTAAAGCACCTACTAGGTGCTACACACTGAGACAGAGTCCTTGCCCTTGAGGTGTATAGTGGAGGAGTGACCCACCTTCAATAGGTCTTAACCCAAGGACTCAATTACTCCAATTATAACATTTAGACTGTGGCCTACCGGGTAATACAGATATTCATCTCTTTAGGCATTTAATATGCAATATGGCTTACAGTGAGTACTGTTAAAATTATCCCAAGGACTTACATGAGTTAAATGACAGACTCATGTCTTGCCAAAATGAAGAAATGTATCCTCCAACTTCCTTTGTTGCCTTTAATTCCAGGAGGGAACTGATGCTCTACCTAAATAACAATTTTCTATTTTCTCAAAAGACACCAATGTGCTGTCAACTTGGTTTGCAGCTCTGTCAAAAGTGCATTTCTGGAGAACATGCCATCAAGGCAGAAGTAGGTGACTGTTTTTAGCTCAATGTAGCCAAATACATTTACCTTTTTTTTTTTTAAGCTCAGTGATGAACTACCTGATATGGGCTAACTTACAGTCATCATTTTCTCCAACATTAAGCTCTCTATGGCTAGTATAGACCACATTGATCTTCCACCCTTTTCATCATCTGGAATAAGATTCTTCAGCCTCAGCACTATTGACATTTGGGGCCAGATAATCTGTTGTGGGGGTCTGACCTATGCACTGTAGGAAGTTTAGCAGCACCCATGGTCTCTACCCACTACATGCCAGTAGTGCCCCATTTTCCCCTATTGTGATAACCAAAAATATTTCCAGGAGGGTAAAATTGTGCCTAGTTGAGAACCACTGTTCTAGAATCTTCTTTCCAAAGCTACTCTTTTGGAATTTATCATATGCTATCTAATAAAGAGAGATTTTTGCAACCTTAAGTTCTAGTTCTCTGACTAGATTATGTGTTCCATGAGGGCAGGGACCAGGTCTCACATTTCCTTGGTCTCCAGCATCTAGTCCACAGACTTTACATGGACTATGCTTGATACTAAGTGACCAGTGATTTTTGTAATATTTCTTGCTATGCAAAATCAAAGTATATATACTAGACAACCCTGGAGAAGAATGTGAGAATGCATTACACCTCAGAATTCATCCCAAAGAAGAAATCCAGGGTGCAAATTCTTTTGAGCATCTTTTGCATATTCTTAAACAAACAAGCAAACTTCTTGCCTTTGAAATCAGCAGAGTTAAATGAAACTCTTCAGGAACCCCAAAGAAGGTTACTGCTGCTTAACTTACTTGTGGGTTAAAGTTGACGGTGATTTGCTTTGTCTCTGGGTCACGCTTCAGAAGCGGCTGGGAAAGGTTGTACTGTGACTTCTCTGATACTGTCTGACACCAGTCCTCATAAAGTCTTGTCTCATACCTGCAAGGATTGGAGACAAGCACCAACTCATAAGCACCCTCCTAACTCCCTAACACTTGGTTATGATCTAAAACACCAGCGGAAAATTCAAATAGTAAAATAATTGAATATATTCTCTAATCAAAGTTGTTGACCCAGCTAGGTATGGCAGCTCCTGTAGGTAATCACTCATTTCTAAAGGTGGCATAGCTTAACTCAGAGGAGAGTAGCCAGAGAGACTTCATAGGATTGTTTTGGGGATGGAGAGAAGTTTCAATTAGCCTCAGGAAAAGCTGGAAGAGATTGCTGGGTAACATTTACTTTCACACTAATCTTTACCTGCTAAAGGACATAAGCCCATTCAGTCATTAAACATTTACTGAGCTCCTGTTCTAGGTTGGGCTTGGGGGATAAAATGGTAGATGAGACTAATGGTGGAGACCACAGATAAACATATAATTGTTATACCAAGAAGCAATGTACAAGAGAAATGAACACTTTAGGTATCTAATGGCAAGAGGTAGGGTGATAGGAGAATGCCAGAGAAAGTTTCATGGAAGAAATAAAGAAGTGATATTTGACAGAGTTGCAGAGGATGAGCAGAGGTTGGGCAGCGAAAGAGTAGTGGGCATTTCTGGCCAAAGCAGAGCATGGCTAACAGGGTGGAGGTGAAAAACAGCACAACGTGTGTGCAGAGAACAGCAAGGAGATATGCTCACCTGAGGATGGGAATGGTGTGGGACACGGCTGGAGAGGGAAGCAAAGGCAGGGCTTTGTGTGTCAAAGCACTGAAGCACTGATGGCTTCCCCAGCTGGGGAGCTGGGTGACACTGGATTTTGTGACAGTGTCTAGCACTGAAGGGCACAAATCTGGAAGCAGAGAGGCCTGCTAGGAAGCAGCTATAGCAGTTAAAGCCAGAGAAGTCTTGGTTGTTTGAGAAGGCACTAGTGGAGACAGAGCAGAGTGGATAGATTTGAAGCTATTTGGGAAGTAATAGAAGTAGAACTTGGGTGACTTGGCAGATGGGGTGCCATCAAATGGTTTGTCTAAAGCAATGCTAAACACCATTACCATCATCAACACCATCAACACCACCATCATCACTATCATTATCATCATCATCTATACAATCTTATTTTCCCAAATTAAGAATAAGAGGACAAGGCAAAGGGGGAGACAAGACAATGACTGGGCTGTTCCTAAATCCAGCAACCACAAAAGACTTATTGCAGTTTTAAGTAGGAACAATTATGAACTTGATTAAAATTTTCATTTTATGCCTTCTCCATAAAAGGACAAAAAAGTATTTCTAAAAAGTATTTTCTCTTTGTGAAGCAAAAATTACTGCTTTCCACTTTGTGAGCAGCTCCTGCAATTTTCAGGGACACAGATCTTAGAGTGCCATGAGGAGTGCCCCACTTTTTCTAACTCTGCCAAGTTCATGCTCCCAACAAAACTACATTGGAAAAAGGTTTATTTCCAAAACAGAGCTGCATTCCCCAGAGACCGTGAGTTTCCAACCCAGAAATACTGTACTTACAAATATCGTGGTTATAACATAAAGCACAGAGTGACATTTCAGAGTCACTGAGGAATCTGTGCAAATTTGGAACTGTGAAAGGCATCCTGGGGGCTATGTGTTTTATAGAACAACATAATCCCAGAAGCTGCTTACTTTTCCAGCAATGAGAGCATCTCTTCATATTTTTGTATCATTTGCTTGCCTTCAGCTGACTCCATGCAACTACTGATATAGAAGAGAGAAAAATGACATAGAATTAGAAGTCAGAATAATGGTCTGAGTAACAAACTGCAGCCAATAAAGAAGAGATCCAATAGCTTCTAGGGCTGGTTTCCAAATGCTCATAAATGAGCCTGCATTCTTCTTCCCACACATCATCCAAAGGCCACTAGAGGGCACCTGCGGGTCCCAAAATACAGGCAGCCCCGCAGATGATGGGGATGCCATACTTTCCCCAGTAAAAGTCTCCCTCACCCTCTCTCCACCTCATGCAACTCATGACTTGACCTGCCCCCTCATCCTATCCGAGTCAGTCATGCACAAAGTAAATGAGGTCCCTCAAAACTGAATAAAATGGAAATTAAGATATTAAACATTTTAGGGCTGTACTTTTCTATATTTAAGAAAACATGGCCAAGAAAAAAAGAAAGGAAAAAAAAGATTCCCTTTCTTTGAACATCCATCTAGGATATTTAATTAGAAACCCCACTGCCACTCATTGAAATGTTTCTATAAGTTACCCTCTTACTCCTCACCTCCCACATGTGCACACACGTGCACCCAGACACGAACCCATGTACATACACACTCACAAATGCCTGTGTGCACACACACATGCATGAAGGCTTCCATAGGAATGCTAAAGACCATAGGGCAGTGTGAGCAAGCTTGGTGGAGGCGCTGTTACAACTGCTTTCCCTGTTTTTTTTTTGTTTTTTAATTTTTTATTTATTTTTATTGTGGGTAAAAATAAAAATTCTCACAATACATACAAACATTTGCAAAATGATATATAAATATATATGCATATATGTGAATTTGAAAAATGTTATTTATATATATATATATATATACATGTATTTTAAGAGGTGCTTAGATTACCCAAAATATTACATGGAACCCACTGGGATTCCCATGTTGCCCACCTCCCACACCTCCCACCTTCCCTGGTTTTGACACTCACTGCAGCACTAAATGAGAGTCCAGCTCCTGGGAAAATCAGTGAGGTGTTTTTAATTTTCAGAAACCTTCACACTGTGTGGAGGGTCTCTTTTTGTTTATCCTGCTAGAAAAATGAGGCAGCTTACTGGCAAAGATTCGTTAAAATCTGTTTGCTCTTTAAACCAACACAAGGTTTCTTCACAAGATCCCTTGAGCTGTCAGTATAAGCCCTTAGGCCTGGAGAGAAAGCACTAGATTTGCTGGTGTGTTTTCTAGTTGCTTAGTTCCGTTTATTGGTGAATGAGCAGATGTATCTGCGAGGCAGCAAACATGAGGGTGGGCTCATACCAAGCTCTCCTCTCAAAAGCAGTGAGATTTCCATAAGTCTCTTAACCCTGCACATCAGTTTAATATCTATAAAAGAATGAGGATAGCCAAGAACCAGGCTGCTCACACTGGGACATGTGTGCAGCTGCAGAGAGATGTTTGAGAAGCCGTAGGAGTAAGTACATTGGAACTCCCTATAGCTTCCATTTTATGTCATGGTGAGGATTCCAGAACATTTTTATAATCAGTAAATATATATTATAAAGCATAACACAAATTTGAATTCAATTTTTAAGACAAATCAACTTGTGGGCTATGAAAGGCTACTGTAGTGGATGTGCCCGTGTGCAATCTAGATCCCGTCTTGGATCATGCATTCATTACTCCACTGTCAAGAGTGTTTGCTGCTGAAGCATAGTTGTGTCCCTCCTTTGGAATGGCTCTTAGCCAAAGAAGAACTGCCACCCCCAATGTCACGCTGCCTCCCCAGAAAAGCCCATATCCAAAGACTAGCCCATGTTGGGGTGCAAACGCCAGGCCCTTTTCTCTCAATTCATAGCAGCTCTGAAAGGCCAGCATTCCCCGTAGGATCGACTGAGGTCTCAGTTGCAACTAACCACAGCTCAACTTCTCCTACTGCCCAGTTCTGCTTCCCTTACTCCCTCCTGGGTGCTATTCCCAAAAGCATCCCGATAAACTTCCTGTAGACAAATCTCAGAGTCTGCTTCCAGAGACTGGACCTAGGGACAGTGCCATAGCCCACATTCCTAAAAGCAGCCCTATCGCCCTTCCCACCCCATCCACACAGCTACCACTTTCTGCCTTGGGGGACATGCTTGGGAAGCACAGACATGTTTGGGAGCCCTGGGAAGAATTCTGGGCTAGGAGCCCAGAGACCCAGCAACTGTTCCAGTTCTTTCCTTGGTGGTCTCTAGGACCTTAGGCAAGTCTCCTCACTTCTCTGGGCCTCACTTTCTTCATCTATAAAATAAAGGGCTCAACTAGAGGAGATGTTGCAAACGGGAAATCCACCAGTCCACCAGGTAGATTTGACCCATAGGCATGTTTTGCTTGATCTGTTCAGTTTCAGGCAGAAAAAAAAAAAAAAGAATCCTTGCCAATTTTTAAATTGGGCATTTCATGTTAAAAATTCCAATTTTCAGCTTGTCTCAAACAGTCAATAGATTGCTCCTACTGAATCTTCTTTTCTGCTTGACAACACTGGAAAAAAGTGAGTACAGCCCCCTTTAGATACCTTGCCTGCTACCTTACATCATCTTCCTCACTGGATCATGGCATTGACGTGTCTTCTGAAGGCATTTAGTCTTGCCAACTGGGCCAGAGAGCTCTTAGGACCTTCCCAGCTCTAAAAGCCCTGTGATTCCCATGATCAGACTCCAGTTCCTTTGTATCTGTAGTATTTGCCAAAGCCATGTGCTTTCAACAAAATCGCCTTTTAAGAAAGAGGAGTGAGAAAAAAGATTGCCCTTCCATAGGCAGCATCCTAAATATATTACACATAACTCTTCTCACTCCCTTCTTACAGCTGATTTGCTTCTAACTCTTACAGCTTCCAGACTCAGCTGTAAGGTAGGGCAATGGTTTCTAAATCTGGTTAACAGCACAGAATCACAAGGGGCGCTTACTGAAGAAGCTAATTCATAGGCCCCACCCCCGGTGATTGAGATTCAGTGAGTGAGTAGTGGGGTCCAGGAATCCACATCTTCAACGAACACCCCAGCTTATTCTAATGTATAAGGTCTTCACCCCACACTTTAGGAAACACTGGTTGTAATCATTTTCCAAAGGCCTCAGTAGCAAAAGGGCATTAATAAGTCAGAGGGAGAAGTGTGAAACAACTCCACAGAGCTTCCAAACACCGGCTCATTTTCTTCCAGAAATGAATCTCATAGACCATAAGGAGTTAGCCTGTCATCCATGGGTGATTGCCCCATTTAACACCAAGTGATCCATTCATTGGTCCTAATATATCAGCATTGCTACTGCTTGGCCAATAGGTATCTGGTTGATTGCTGGAAATGGAAAGAAATTCAGATGATTTTTATGCCTGATGTAAGTGAGTTGCATTTTACAAAACTCAAAATTTGAAGCAGGTACAGCAGCTCAAACCAAACCAGCCTTACAGGAGTAAGATACTCACGGATGTGTGATGTTCCTGAAGTTGTTGAAAGGACCCTGAATGCGCTGCCTCAGCTCCTGTACCCAGCGGAGACCCCCGGCCACAGCAGGCATGTTTTTGTGCACGTGGGAGAACCCTAGGGACACATACAGGCATATTCCAATAAGGCTCTAAATCCTAATGGTCCCACTCCACCCTACAAACTCTTCCCACCAGTTACTCCACTTTTTGACTCATCTACCTCCATGCAGTAAAATCACACTGGGGTCAAGAGTCCTGGGAGCTCATCATATTCTGCTAAAGAGTAAGTATGATTATCCTAGGGAATACTAAATACTAGTATTCTAAACTAGGTCAGCAGGCATGGGTTCCCAGCCCAGCTCTGCCACTTACTAGCTCTATGACTTCATGTCAGTGACTTTCAACCTGGCTGCACACCAGCATCACCTGAGGGTGCTTAATACTGATGCCTGGGTCTTACTGGAGCAATTCTGATTTAATTGGTCTGGATGGTGCCTGGTCATCAGCATTTATTTAAAGCCCTAGATGTTGCTAAATGTATAGTCAGGGATGCAAAACACTTCCCCCAGCTGAAAGCCAACAAGGAAACAGGGACCTTAGTCCCACAATCACAAGGAACTGAATTCTGCCCACAAGAATTTGCTTGGAAACAGATTTTTTCCCCCAGAGTCTCCAGATGAAAACACACTGACTGATACCTTGATGTTAGCCTTATGGTGTCCTGAGCAGAGAACCCAGCCACACCGTGCTGGACTGATCTAAGGAACTGTGGGCTAAGAAGTGGGTGTGGTTTTAGGCCAATAAATTTGTGATAATTTGTTACACAGCAACAGAAAACTAGCCTCTGAAAGCATTTGCATTTTTTAACTCTGTATTTAACTGTAAGAAGTCATGATGATGATCCCCGTAAAGCTGGGGCTAACAGATTTTTGCGGTCTGATTTCCTAAGTGGAGGCAATTCTTAATCACATGTTATGAACCCTCTTTATAAATATAGTGGCCAGTTACTCCACTATTTAAAGACCTTTGATAATTCCACATTGCCAGAATAATGAATTCTGAATTCCTTAGTATGGCACTCTGAGCACATCACCATCTGACCCCAATCTTCATGCTAACCTGAGCTCCCTCTACACACCTTGTATGGATATAGGCAGTTCTGGCTGGTCATCATCCACATCCTCTTGAGTCTCTGCTTTAGAGGCCTTTCCCTCTTCCTTCTGGCTGCCAATTCTCCCACCTTTTAGAACCTAACTGCAGGTCACTTTCTCCACAAACCCTTCCTGGAATTTCCCAGCCACAATTCATCTTGTTTTGTTACAGCTCTTTATAATTCTAGTCAAACACTTCTCACATTCTGCTATGTGTTATTCTTAACTGTGCTCATATCTAGCTACCTGACGTGTTCCTTGAAGGACGACCTTTTGGCATTATTCCCTTTATCCCTGATGTTCCCCTGCAAATGGTGTCTACAAATGTGCTTAACATATAGCACGCACACAAAAAATGTCTGTAAAACAGAATTGAACTGGTGTTTGAGTTTCAAACAAATAAGACAGGGCACATAGGAATTGTGATAAAAATGGCAACTGCACATCTCAACATGGGACTGTCCTTTGTCAGGATCCTGCTATTTCTCCCACCACATGCATGGTTGCTATGGCACTGGAAGGGATGAGAAACTTTTCTCAGGTGTCTACTGTGGCAATGAGGAATGTTGAAGATGCATCAGTGTGACAATAATGATCTTAAAATACAACTCACACATATTTCAAGGTCTCCTTTTACCAGAGGTGGTCAAGATCTTACTGCTTTGGGTCAGCCTGGCAATCTCAGCCACAGATACTGGAAAATCCACAGCTCAGTGAACTCTATAATCACCTCAGATGGCCTGAAATTTCAAGCAAGAAGGCTGTGCTTGCTTTTCTTGGGAATGTCATGGATGCATACGTGGACATTTAACAAATGCAAAAGGAGTGAGCAGCACTCTTTCTAGTAACAGAACTTCCCCCTATGAATTCCTGGCAACAAGGCCTACCAAGTTCTGCTTCCTCTTGGACATGCTGAGTGTAGATGATCCTTACAGCATCCAGGTCTTTGTTGAACATTCTGATGAGGACCAGGTATTTATCAGATGCATCCTGTGCTACTAGTGGTCTTTCCAAGAGATTCCCTGAGATGTCTAGCAGCTGCAGAGAAGGCAGAGAAAGAAGAGAAACACTGTCATAGATTAAACCTTTCCAAGGTTACATAAAACTTGCTTCCTAATCAAGGTCTACTGAAATGATTCAATTTACCAATTGTAACAAATGTACCTCATTAATGTAAGATGTTAATAATTGGGGAAAATGTATGTGTGTATGTGTGTCGGGGGGGTTATATGGGAATCCCTTATACTTTTTTTTTTTTAAGATTTATTTTATTTATTTA
Organism: Tolypeutes matacus; assembly: GCA_026826555.1. Classification (NCBI taxonomy): domain Eukaryota; kingdom Metazoa; phylum Chordata; class Mammalia; order Cingulata; family Chlamyphoridae; genus Tolypeutes; species Tolypeutes matacus. The sequence goes on along the minus strand of JAKSZT010054052.1, from coordinate 8,315,421 downwards.
TCCCCCTACCCCCCATTGTTTGGGGTTGCTGTCGGCTCTCTGTGTCTATTCACTGTGTGCTCTCTGTGTCTGCTTGTCTTCTTTTTAGGAGGCACCAGGAACTGAACCTGGGACCCCCTGTGTGGTAGGCAGGTGAGAGGTGCTCAATTGCTTGAGCCACCTCACCTCCCTGCTTTGTTGTGTCTCTCATTGTCTTTCCTCTTTGTGTCTCCTTGTTGCTTCATCTTGTTGCGTCAGCTTGCCGCACATGGTGCCAGCTTGCTGTCTTGTTCATCTTCTTCAGAAGGCACCGGGAATCGAACCCAGGACCTTCCATGTTGTAGGCAGGAGCTCAGTTGCTTGAGCCACATCCGCTTCCCTCCCCTATACTTTTGATGTGACTTTTCTGTAATCTAAAATGAATTAAAAAAAAAAAAAAAAAAAACTTGCTTCCTGGTTTTCCGTTCACATACCTACCAATGTAAGAGAGGTCAAAATCACTATTGTGGAACTGGATCAATAATTAGTAATATATAAATATTCAATATTTCCTCCTCTTCTCTGCTTATAAAAGGGAAGGATTCCTGTCTGCTGGGTCAGCTACCAGGCACTCTTTTTTTCATAAAAATATGGATAAAGGGTAAAGCAAAGAGAAAACTAAGGCAATCAGAGAAGTTAAGTTGATCTATATCACAAAGAGTTAAAATAGAGAAGGAGTGTGATGATGGAGAAGAATAAAAGAAGCTAAGTAGGCTGGGTGTTGGGGGAGAATTGGAGGACTAAAATTTATGGGTGAGAACAAGAAAAAAGTTTCAGAGAGCAGTTGCCCAAAGAATAGCAGTGATGGTCAGGATGCTTTTGAAGATGTTTTTCTGGTCATGAAAACTGCCATAACCTGTTGGTATTTCCCAGAGCAGCCAACTCAAGATGTGAAATGTTTTAATGCTTTTAATTACTTTTTGGTTGTTAGATTGCATTTCTTTTATTGTGATACTACACTGAGATGGGGCCATGTAGGACTCCAGTTATATTTAGAACATATCAATTCACTACTTCTAAATTTGCCTTGTATTTTAACCTCCCACCTCCACCTCATGCTTTAGTCAGGACTGGGAATCTACAGCTGGTGGGCAGCCAAACCGGGCCAAACCTGGCCTATGGACTTTGGGCATGGTTTTTTTTTTTTTTTTTTTTTTTTTTTATTATGGGTAAAAATCAAAATTCTCACAATACATACAAACATTTGCAAAATGATATATAAATATATATGCATATATGTGTATTTGCTTATAAAAATGTTATTTTTATATATATATATATACACATATATTTTAAGAGGTGCTTAGATTACCTAAAATATTACACGGAACCCACTGGGATTCTCATGTTGCCCACTTCCCACACCTCCCACCACATCCAACACATACATCTCCCACAGTGTGGCCCACCAACCTCAATGAACTTACACATCCTGGAGCCTTGCCACCAACCATAGACCACAGTTCACACTGTAGACCACACTCTCTCTCACTCAGTTCTGAGTGGTGTGTGCTGATTTAAAATGGCCTACATCCATTGCCACAACAGTACTCAGGACAACCTCCAACTTTTACATTTTAAAATGGTTAAAAAAAAACCACAAAGAAGAACACATGACAGAGAGTATACATGGCCCACAAAGACTGAAAGAGTTATTATTTGGCCCTTTACAGAAAAAGTTTGTTGACCTTTGTTTTAAGTGAATGGTTACGTTATGCCCACTATCAAAATTACATTCACATAGTCAAAAATTGGAAGCTGGGTTAACCCCATTTGCCTCTCTGTTGTTCAGCTTTGTATCTACTCATCATCTGATCAGTGCAAGGTAGGATGAGAGCACAGGTCTTCTTTTTCTAGTTATTCTTTCAGAATCCTATAATCAATTACCAGGTAGGATGATTAGCTTGAATCAACCTACTAGCAGGGGCTATGCAGCCATTAATTTGCTGAGTCATGGTTTCAGGACGGTGACCACAGTAGATTTTCCCAAAGGGTACCCAGAAGAAACTCTTTTGAAATGTATCTTTACTTTGTCATGCTTTCAAAAAGCATGAGTAATCAGTCTGAGAAGCCCAGTTCTGCACACCACCCTGCCCTTGGACACTCACAATATCTTCTCTACCAGACTAATATGAATAATTAATATTTTCAAGAACAAAACAGTTGGAAGAATACCCTGCCCCTTTGCTGACAAGAATGGGTGATCATTGGGCACAGGGGTGGCTCCTTCCCTACTTGTACAAACCTTAAAGGCATGTTCCAAACTGGATGTGTCGTCAAAGGCTTGAATGAAGATAGTCCCCAGTCTTCGGTCAAGATCTTCTACTCTCTGGTTAAATTCAGAAACATCATTTTCAAATTCCTAGAGAGATACCACATATAAAAAAGAATGAAATGATTTTCTGGAAGCCAATCCCACTTTGCTCTTTACTATTAACCTTTGTACTTAAATCGATTGTACCAAGGATTTATTTTAATTTTCTAAAATTCAACTTGGTGTGACTTAAGTTTTTAATCCATGTAGATAGTTACTTATTTTTGCAGCATTTATTTTTCTGGGCACTCTGGGCAAAATGGTAAAGTGAATCAAAAGTGAAGTTGGTATCTTTCACCTCCCTTTCCCTGCCCCTTTCTTTCCCTTCCAGAAGCCCCTTCTTCCTCACTGCAGTGCCAGCTCATGTCACTTCAAAAGTCACCTCAGCAGCAACATCCCCAGTGATTGGGCTATTCCAGTATTTCCACCTTCTTTCTTCCCTCCTCCAACTCAAAAATCCAATTTTTTTCAGGGCAACTGAACTAATCTAGCCCTCAGGAGGAAAATAATCTAATTAAACTAATATATACTCTATTTCTTCTAATAATACCTTAATTGGATAAGACAGCAACTAAGCCATTGTTCCTAAGGCTGCCAAATTTAACAAATAAAATTAAATTTAAATTTCAGATAAACAATGAACAATTTTTAGTAAGTATATCCCAACTATTGTAATTTTCCTGGCAGCCCCAAGTATGTCCCCTTTCTTGGAATGTAGTAATATTCCAAGATTCATTGTTAACTCAACTCTCAAATCTGTGGAATTATTATTTGTTACTATTGTCTTATAACAGTTTATGATGCATATTCTTATCACAAAATAAAGAAAAGCAGTAAACCTGATGTAGTTAGTTCTACTTCCTAACTCAACATTAACATTATGGTCTGTTTCCTTCTAGTTCCCTTCCTCCTTTGTATAGGATTTTGTTTTGCTTTGTTTTATTATATGGTAGCAAACACATGGCATGTATCTTCCTTTGTGTCCACTTTCTTTTTTTCCCCACTCCTCACCAATGGAATTTTTAGGAAGTGGTATCTCTCTGGGTTTGGCCAACTAAGATGCCCCAAGATATCTGAGGGTGCTCAAAGCAAATTCCTCCCCTAATTTCTTTCTCCTTTCCCCCCCATATACTCTTAAAATTCTTTCTCCAGTAAGTTTGCCACTCCTTTCTCAGTTTTGTTTTTATACTAGCCTTATTTTCTTCTTTCTCCTGTGAGCTTATACTTACTGGTTGACCTTGTCTCAAGTCTCAGCTTTCCCAGGCTATGATGAGGCTTGGGCTTTTGTGTCCCAGTCCCAGAAAATGCATCTCTAGCTGCAGTAGATCAAATTATATATCCCAGTTCAGGCATGACCTTATTCTAACCCACACATTCACAATGTGTGAATCCATTGTGAATAGGATCTCTCAAAGATGTTATTTTTAACTAAGGTATGGACCAACTCAATGAGGGTCGACCTTAATCCAGATTGCTGGAGCCCTTTATAAGCAGAAAAAATTCAGACATAGTAAGATAAACCCATGGGGAGAAGCCAGAAGCTGGTAGTCAAAGAGAAAGGCGAGGATATTGCCATGCGACGTGAAGCTGAGACACAAGCCAAGGAACCCCAAGGATTGCTGACAGCAAGCCCCAGAATGTTACAGACTTTGGGGACAAAAAATCATCTTGCTGATCCTCGGTTTTGGATTTTTCATAGCCTGAAAACTGTGAGCCAATAAATCCCCATTGTTTAAGCCAACCCATTGTTTAGTATTTGTGATAGCAGCTCAGGAAAACTAAGACACCAGCCCTTCCCTAATCCTGAGTACTTCCTTGGGAACCAGGGTCAGATCAGTAGAACTAGTTGACAGCTTCACTTCCCCAAGCCACTGATAAAATTCTGTCTAGGTGTCCCAGGCCTTCCCATAGTAGTCTCTGCTCCCAGCTTAAAAGGTGTGAAGCCACAGGGCAGCTAGAGCCACCACCATCATACCACAGCCAGCTCAGCATCTCTGAAGCCTTAGTTACCAGCCCAGAGCAGTTAACAGAGGAAACAGCCCTCCCTGATCTTTCTCCTGACACAAAGATTAGTTAAGAGTAAGAATCTTTGGATAAAATCACAGGACCATAGAGCCAAAGGAAACGGTCTAGGAAAATGCAAATAAATTCCGAGACCCTTAGGCTACTGGCATCTGACAAGGGAGAAGTCTTGCTATATAGTCCTTACAGGACCTACCATGCTTTGGGGGTCCAAGCAGTCATAGGAAGACTCTGAGAAGACCCTGTACACATCCTGAAACTCCTCATACATTTGCTGGACCTGCTGACTCAGGGCATTCCCCCTGATGCCACTAAACTCAAGCTTTGCCAGTTTGTGGAAATCCAAGGTCGTCTTTAGAAGATCCTGTGGGGACAATTTACAAAAGAGTTAAAAAAAAAACATAAAATGACATTCAAATTAGTATGGGGAGAGTAAGGATGGTATGGGGGTGGTAGTTGCTTAGAAAAATGTGAAGCCTGATTAGTTTTGTAACCTTATTATTAGATTTGGTTGGTATAAATAACTCTTGGTTAAACTGGATAACAAAGCAAAGGGAGAGTGCAAATGAATAAAATCACAAACAAAAATTATTAAGTTTATGTTTCAGCCTCCATGCTCTCTAATAAATAATAAAACATAATAAAAATGAAATTATTTCCCTGATTGGTAGCTTTCCTACCAATTTTGAATATCAATTCAAACAAACCAGGTGGCTCTGTTTCTAGAATGACAGCTCTCTTAGAGGATATTAACAGGAAAGTGGATCTTCCAAATAGTCCTAAGGACAAGCCGAGAGGATGACACCAACATTCTTGTAACTACTTCTGCCAAGAAAAACAATCTCCTGCAGCATACCCTTCCCAAGCATATACACCATCAGTTGGGTGACAGTGGACAATTACTTAACATCTTTGGGTTTGGTTTCTTCATCTGTAAGAGAATAATAATAATATTTACCTCACAGAGTTGTTGTGAGTTAAATAAGTTAATGCAGGCATAGGATTTAGGCCAGTGCCTGGCACACAGTAATTATGCAGTAAATGCTTATTACTGTCACTGCTGTTGATATAGTAGTGTCCCAGCTGTGCTCGGAAGTAAAGGAGAGGTGGACAACACAGCCCAAAATCTTCCAGGAGGATCCCTTCTTGAACCTGTGGATGCCTGCTTCACCTCTAGAAGGAAAGGTCAGAAGCTTCCTGTATACATCTAACATGAAAGATTGAATTTATCTCTCATGACTACCTGTTTAACATCACAAAATCTCCAAATCAAGATGTGATTCCCCTTACATCTTCTATGCTATGTACCTGCCCCTTCTAAAGGAAAGTGGAAGGTACAGGCTACCTTTGTGCCATTTTGTCAAACATTTGGTTTGCACCTAGGGTGGGGGTCTTCCACCCTGAGTGCAGGTTCAAAGGGCAAGAGCAAGACTGTAAACACACAGTAGGTCCTGGGTACCACACCTGGAAATTCCCTTCAGGGTATTGGGCTCCCTGGCACCTTTCTCTTGCTGAAGCACCAAGACCAGCAGCAATGGCAGAGGCACTGAGAAATAGTGAGAAATAGCTGGCTTTTCCCGCTCTGCCAGGATACCCATGCAGCCTTGGGCAGCCATCTAACAACCTCATTTTCGCTCAGCTGTGTTCAGCCTTGGCTCTCGGCTAATAGTTGAAGCAGGAGCGAAGACATGAGGACAGGCAGTGACACTAGTCAAAGAAAGGAAGACACACCAAAACTGGGGGGTCTTGTTACTGATAGTTGGAAATGGGGCAGTCAGTACTTTTTTAATGTTCAACTTTATATTCTGGGGAGAATATGGAAATGAATTTTACTTCAATAAAATGGACTTAGATATAATTTGAATCTCTCACAAGGTACTTGGTTATAATCAGTTTTATAGGAGAAACATATTTGTGCTATGTAACATAACCTTGGTGTACAGTCTTCATAATTCTGTGGATGTCAGTTTCAATTTTAGGAAGTACTCTCTAACCATTTTTAAAGGCAGATGCATTTTGATAGGTTTGATGACATCAGAAAAGTAGATGATAAATTTTTTTAAGCTATTTTATTTATCAAGAATACTTTGAAGCACCATCTTGTGTGGTCACAGGGAGGTGATTCATCTCTAAGCTAATAGGTAAATCATATTTGAGAAACTTTTGATTATTCTGTTTTAGGAGAAACTATGGTCACCCATAACAATGGATATTTACATCATTTCATGTAGCTTAGCAAACATGGTGAACAACATATTTATTGGGGATCAATTCAATGTCTTGGGCCTTTCCTTACTGCCCTATCAAAAGAGCTTCCTTAACCTACCTTTCCTGGGACTCTAGCTCCTTGCTTGGCTTTAGTTTTCTTCAGAGTTCTTATTATACTTGGCATTATAACATATTATTTGTTTATTTTCTGTCCTTCTTTCTAAGTGTATTGTAAACACCCCAAAGGTACCACTGTATCCCCAGTACCTGGAAAGGTTTCTGACACTGAATAAACATTTGTTGAATGAATATGTCCTCTTTAACCTCTAACTTTGCTATGGCAGCTCCAGGAGGTGACAGGGTGATAGAGAATGTAGGAACCATGATCTCCAAAGAACAATCGGTAAAATCAAGGAAAATTAGATATCAGAAGGGAATTACAAAGCATGGAGGAACAGTACCTCTAAATGTTTGAAGGCCTTTGTAAAGTGCAAGGCAGAACCTTGTATGGTTCTACTCTGAGGACAGAACTAAGGTAAACAAGTGAAGCAGATCTGGCCTCAAGATATAGGTTAAACATTATGAAATTGCTGCTAATTGACTGTTCTGACCTAAAAACTGGCAATTTTATGAGGCTCAACTTAATAAAAACAGAACTATCTAATGCCTGGAAATGTCCAACCATAGTATAAGCTAAGAGAGGTAATGAGCTCTCCATCACCATCTGGAGTTTAGTAGAAGTTTGACATCAGAGGAATTGTAGAAAAGGTTTCTGAAACAGGTGAGAAATTGTCTCACAATGTAGAAACAGATTTATCATATTGACCATGATTATATATTTCATTCATAAAATATTTACATGTAAGCCCTTTCCACTGTTTATTTCAAAGTCCTCACAAAACAGATAAAAGGTAAGTTAAACCAACAAGAGGTTTAAATGGTATTTTTTAATATCTATTTTTTTGTTGACTGAAGGAGTAAACACATGAAATTCATTATGCTGGATATAGGCTAAAAATATCAATTTCAAGGACACATCTCAGGATTTAGGGCCAAAGAAACCCAGGTTCACACAACTCTGGTTCTGCCATTTATTAGCTACATGGACTAAAACAATTCACTTGGATTTTTTTAAGTCTCAGTTTACTAACCTGTAAATGGGGACAATAAAACTTAACTTGATGTGGGGTTACAAAATTAGTTATGATCACACTAATGTCATTAGATCAGGTTGGTGGCTAGGAGATGCATAACAGCTTGTAAAGGGGCCATTAAGGTGTTCCTACAGAAGCTGGTATCAGCTTGTAAGAGCTCTGGGGTTTGGAGCAGCTTACGGGACAGAAAGCGCAACATTCAACGATGGTGGAGGGAAAGGAGCAGTTTGTGCTATGGTCTGTGAGGTGAAGAATTAAAATCAGGAATAACGACAAGCCTGACAAACAGCAACCCCATCTCAAAGTAGAGGTCACACTGCCCATCTTAAAAGAAATGTCTTTGGAATTCATTAAGAGACAGCACAAAGAATACATTCAAAGATGAAAATCTCTAAAGGTCATTGGAGAAAAAGACTGTTTTCTTTACCTTTCCATGGCTGTCGACTTTGTACAGCTAATGATCTTATACGTGACCACATACATGTTCAAGCAGGGCTAAAGGGAAGCTGGCCCAATTAGGCCTGGAATGAAAGGAGGCAGCCCAGTGGCAGGAGAATGTGGAAAGAGCAAATAGAAATGCAGTGTATATTAGGTCAGCTTATTACCTATCTCCCTGCTAATCGCTTCACATAAAACCTCAGCGGGAAATCATTTTGTCTCCAAGTGAATCACAGCTTTACAGCAGTTTTATAATGAAAGAAATGAGGGCTCTCTCCAAGTGCCTTGCTGCATTGTTTGGAGGGAAGAGGCTGCAGGCAGAAACATAAATAGGGGATCTGCAGAATCTACAATATTATGGCACAAAAAAAATGAACTCTGTGTGTGTGTGTCCTGGAGCATCAAACAGGAAGGCAGAGTGAGGGAAGGAATCAGGAGGCAACTGAACGACCATTTTCCTCTTTGATTTTTGACTATTCATTAACATTGCAAAGATTTTATATACTTTCGGGATTTCCTTAATAAGTTATAGAGTAAAATAAGGCCCTTTTGTGGAACGGGAATTAGTTTACCCAAATAAATTTATAGATAAAAATTTATTTTTATCTAGAAATCTTATGGTAAAAATAGAATGTACAAGGGCAGAATAAAACCATAAAACCATTTGGGCCCCTTAAAATGGTAGGAAGGAAGGAAAGAAGGAAGGAAGGAAGGGAAGGAAGGAGGGAGGGAGGGAGGGAACCAGACTTTAGAATTCCCAGGAAGATATTGAAGTTTGGTGGAAAGACAATACTTGGAACCATATGTCTCTGGATAAGAATCCCAGTTAAACCTCTATGAGCTGGGTGACTACAGGCAAGTTAATTTATGTATCAGACTTAATTGTGCTCATTTGTTAAAATAAGGGGATTGATACATAGCTCTTTATGATTATAAGGATGCAGGCCCCAGCATGAAAACAGGTCCTTAAAAAATGTTAGTTCTTTATCCCTCCCCTCCCCTCCACTTCCCTTGCCTTTCCTTGCGTTAGCTCTCTACGAGATTAGCTGTGTCATGGTTGTGAGAAGATTGAGGTTTCCTGAGAATGCAATTAATCCATGTACTATAAATCTGCTGAAAACTGCTCAGCAATATATTGCCTCCTTCCCAGCATCGTCCCTTCATCTAGCAGGCATGGAGAGGGACAGAGTCAATCTGTACAACAAAACTCTCTTGTGCAAAAGAGTGAAAGAGCCAAAAAACAAACAAACAAATAAACAAAAAAACCACACAATCAGAGCGGGGAGAATCCAGAAGGATAACTGTGGAGGTTAAAAGCTGGGTCTTCACAAGGTGTCACTTGATATGAGCAAGCAGGAGGTAGATGTGTTGATACCATTTTATTAATTGGGCTTTGTGTATTTCTTAATTGCAGCTACTAACATCTCGATGGCCATATATTGTATTAGAACAGCAAGATGACTAAGGCCAAGTTCATGCTAATTCCTGCTGCAGAGAAGCAGATTAATCCTATTTCAAACAGCATCGATCACAGAGATACACAGAATGTTAACTAAAGGGCTCCATGAAATACACCAGAAGAACAATCGATGGTTCTGAGCCCCACCACCCAGAGCTGCAAAGGGGAAAAGATGGGGCAGGAGGAAGACAGCAAAGGACAAGGGGGATGAGAGTGGGCAAACGTTTGGGAGATAAATAAATAAAAAGAGACGGGGAAGGGAGCAAAAGAGAGGAGGGGGAGACAAGTAGAAAGAGGAGGAAGAGAGAGCAGTTAGTGAAAGGAAAGGAGGGGGATAAGCAGTAAAGAAAAGAAATGGGAGAGCTGGACACAAGAGAAAAGGCATAAATCAGAGCGGAAGATAGAAAAACTTAAACAGGGGAAGAAACAGAAAGAGGGTGGTGGCATTCAAGGCACCCTCTAGTTAATCTGGAGCAACTCCTTTTTTTATGCATCTGTGCCCTTGATTCAGAAAGAAAAAGCAGCCTGAGAGAAAACTATTGGGAGGGTAAGGACTCTGGGAAGATGGGGGGCCATGCCGACAATATTTACTGAATATCCCCAGTAGATTAGGTGCCCTATTGTTAGAAGAGGTGTCCATATGCAAAGTCGCATCACTAGCAAGTGTGCGTAGGGTCTGAGGACCCAGCCCCAGCCCCAGCCCCAGCAGTCATTTCTGGGCTGGGCTTCTACCCCCACACCCAACCCAAAGGTGTCTGCAGGCCTGCAGCTCCCGCAAATATAACAGCAAAGTGGTAGCTATTCTGCCACAGTCAGCCCGGGCCAGGGGAACCTTGCAGCCCCATCATTAGTCACCTCCAGCTAAATAATAGCAAAGGAGTTGATACAGGAGATGAAAGGACTAAAGACTAGAGGGGGAGGGGAGAAGAGGCAGTACATCAAGAGCTGTACGCTCCTATGGGGAAAGGAGGCATTATAAAGCTAGGTATCAATTACTTATCTTCTCCATGATCCTGATCAAGGATTTAAAATATGCCTTTCATAAGATTTAGCTTCTGGCTTTCTCTCTTGAGCATTTTGTCTGTCTCTGTGCTTCCCCATATTTTTTCCCTGGCCAATTCCTGTGCCAGAGTCCAAATTCATTTCCTTTTCTGCTAGGCTCCCTCCTCTCTCAGAGCCCAGCTGGGTTAAGGGACCCTCTTCCATGCTCCCAATAATACAACAATGTCACCTTTATCATGACATTTAGTACACCCCACTAAAGTTGCCTATTTTTGTGCCTTTCCACTCCTGACTTTTTTCCACTACTGTGTTCTCCTTTCCCTGTGCTCCTCTTACAGACAAAACCCTATTTTAGTTATCTCTGTGTTACCAGTAGCTAGCTTAGTACCTAGCCCATGGCTATGCCAGATCAATACTTTCTAAACTGAAATGAACACAGTCTCATGCTCTCCCATCCTTGCAATCCCATGGTTTGTTCCCATGTCACAGCCTCCTCCCAACACATCTCCCTTCATTCTAAATCTCTGTTGATAACAGCTAGAAATGTGACTCTAATTCCTCTTGGCCCCCCTTGCATTTGTCCTAATCATGAACTTGACCCTGGTTTTCTCAAATAAGTTTTAGGTTAAGTATCTATTTCATTGTATTATGCCCACTATCCTCCTCCCAAAGTCCAATCAGCGAATATAGAGCTGTGAGATGTTAAAAGAACTGTTGGCCATATTAAATGCTGGCTGGAAGGATAGAAGCAATCAAAAGAAAAAGCTTCATGTCTCCTTTCCCTGATATTTAAATTAAAATTACCATTAATTTTTAAATAATTTGGAAAAACAACACAACTTTGAACAACAGTCTTTTTTTTTTTTTATAGGAATTCACTACTTTTGTGGTTTTCAGAGTCACCTTGATGGTGGGAGCCTAGAGTAGAAGTTGAAAGCAGCCAGCTTTGTGGGAAGGGTCAGCTGCATCCAGAGCAGCTCACTTTCATTTTGCACTTTTGTGCAAATGGTCTTTCTAGTAGGGTTTATTTGGAACAAAGTTCTAAGACAATGGACAGTCTGAAAGCCATGGAATTAGTTAATGTATGGGCCTTTGTAATGGGTTGAATTATGTCCCCCCTCAAAAGACATGTTGAAGTCCTAACCCCTAGTACCTCAAAATGTGACATTATTTTAAAATAGGGTCATTGCAGATCTATTAGTTAAGATGAGGTCATAGGTGGGCCCTTCATCCAGTATGACTGGTATCCTTATTAGAAGGGAAGAGAAACACAGAGATAGAGACACACAAGGGAGAAGGCCACAGGAAGACAGAGGCAGAGACTGGAATTAATGCAGTCACAAGCCATGAATGCCAAGGATTGCCAACTGCCACCAGAAGCTAGCAAGAGGCAAGTAAGAATTCTTCTCTAGAGCCTTTGGAAGGGAGCAGGACACTGCCAATACCTTAAGTTTGTACTTCTAGTCTCCAGAACTGTGAGAGAATAAATTTCCGTTGTTTTAAGCCACCAAGTCTGTCATAATTTGTAATAATAACCTTGGGTAAGGCTATAATATAGCCTTCTTCCTAAATAGGTCTATAATTAGAATTTCCTAAACTATTGATAGAACATGATGACCCATCAAAATGACAACTATTTACCAAACTCTTATATGGGTTCTTCAAATCGATAGAGGGTTGACCACCATGTTGTTTTGGCCATTTCCTTATGCTATTTTTTGGGTCCTTGGATTCCTGTTTAAGGAATCCAAGATGAATGAATACTCTCACCTCCACCATGTGCAGTCTTCTCAGGAAGTCATCCAATCGCATGAAGACCAAAGAAGACTGGAAATCCCACTCCTTAACTTCCTGGTTCTCTTTAAAGTAAGTATGGAGATTCTCTCTTCTGTCTTGAAACAACTGCTTAAAGAAGCTCAGGGTGTCCACGACCACCTGCAGTTTCCTCTGACTTTCTTCTACTTCGCTTCTGAGGAGATCTTCTGGGCTGAGATAATTAGAGGCCTGGAATGCAAACAGATTAGTGTCACTGAGCCTGGCTGTGAGTGCAGGGCATTCCAAAAATTGCTGATGCCAACTTTGAACTGAATAATTGCCAAGCTAATATTTCCAGAAGTATATTATAGGTATCATTTGGTTCCATCTTTAGTTCCAGAGGTGTACTGGGATCTGCATTTAAGCCAAATAATTTTTGCAACCTCCATCTATAGTGATTGGCTTAGGATGGGTAAGTGACCAATCACTGACAATTTCATGAGACACAATGAGACTTTTGGTGGGACAGCTGGGGCTGGGGCAGGTGTTCTTTCCCAGGTGTTCTTTTGTGGCTTTTGATACTAAGATAATTCATGTGCAAGGGTTCTTTGCACCATAATTGTTTCCCTGTATCCAATAGACTTGCACCTGAAAAGCTGGGAAGCTGGAGCTATTGGACAACCCTCTTAACCACCACAGAGAGAGACAGAGATAATTGGGTCTTGGTGATATCATCGAAGGGCCTATAGTAAACTAGCCTTGTTTTGGACTTTTGAGCCAGTAAATTATCTTATCTTATTATCATCTTATCTAAATTATATTTTTATTGATGCTAGTTTTGGTTGGGATTTCTTATACTTTCAACCATGAGAGTCTTGACTGATAAACAGGCAATGATGGAATAGCCTTAGTCTAGGAGGAAAATGATCTGGGATTGAGTCCTGGTTTGGGTGTCCATGGGCAACTCTGTTAACCTCTCTGAGCCCTAGCCTACATCATTAAATGAGAATAATAGGGCTCTCCCTGACCACTTAACAGGGTTCATCTGAAAACCAACTGAGAACATGTATGTAACAGCATTTTGCAGCAATGTGCTCCATAAATGTTATTATTAGCCAACCTTTAAACTTGATCATTGTTTTCTCAAGACAATACAGCTCTTCGAGGTAAAAGAAGCCAACTTGTGGGGGCAGATCACCTGAACCCTCTCACAGCTTCCAGTTCTGTACATGGATATACTCCTAGAGGTTCACACTGCCCTGGTTGATGCTATTAAGAAAGAGGAGCATAAACTGTGTCATCTGAGAAGCTGTTTCTCAATAACTAATGGGTACTAAGATCTTACCATGTACAGGGCACTATGTAAGCCCTTGATATGCATTACCTCATTGAGCCTCACAATTGCCCAGCAACCCTATGACATAGGTCTCTGTACACAGGAGGAAACTGAGACACTGAGAAGGTAAGTAAGTTGCCCAGGCACACTCAGCCAAAAAGCACACAGTTGTCTCACTCCAAAGTCAGCATTCTTAATTGCTGAGCTAGGCTGCACACAGATTAAGAAGGTTGAAATCCACTACACCCCCTACCCCTTCTTTATTCTTCCCTGGTCTTAGGGAGAGAGAAAAGGAAAAATGGATTGCACAGGTATTTCAGTACCACTAAAAACATCTCTGTGAATTACTGGCTTGTGATAGTAAAATAATTCACGTGTGAGGACCCTTTGAGCCATAACTATTTCCCTGAAATGTTATTTCCTTTGATGTGAGTCAGTGCCAAGCCAACTCCAAGGGAGGGGTTACTGAGAATCCTGGGGCAGCCAACCTGCTGGATGAGAAGGTTGCAGGTCTCCTGGAGCAGCACAGTGAGCCTCCCTGGACAGCGGTAGGACTTGCACGTGGCCCAAATCAGACAGACCACGTGGAGCAGAGGCTGCAGCTGTGGCTTCACTTCCGGAAACTCCACATTCTCCAGGGTTTCCAGATGGCAATGGAGTGGCATCAGGTGAGCGTGGATGTCCTGAGCCTCCGTCAGAGCTGGAAGGGATCGGAGATAGTCACCCTCTCCTGCTTGAGGCTCATACTCACCCTGGAGCACCCAGTGCCTAAGAAAAGAAGGATCTACAAAGCAGAAGACTGAAATTTCTTCCTAAACTGGGAAAGCACAGAGAAGTCTGGTTTTAGAAAACCTTCTGACTCCTATGAGGGAAGAGTGAAATCTAGAGAGCCCTGAATAACTGGTCAATGGTCTGATGAGTTATCTCTTACAGAGTCCCTGTATCTGGACCTCATCCTGGCTCTCCAGGCCCAGCCTGGTGCTGTATGCGTAGTATATAATAAATGCTTGCAGATTACTTTGCTACTGATATCTTCAAGGCAATACAAAATAGATGGCAGAGGACAAGTTTTAGAATCAGAAAGGCCTGCCTTCAAACGCTGGCCCAGACACCAACCAATTGATGACCTTGGGCATGTTTAACCTCTCTGAGCCTTAAAAATAGGCTGGACAACAACTAATTTAAAGAGTTCTTAGGAAGGCTGGAGGTATCACAAATGGAATCTTCATAAACAACTAGCTACAGTGTCTGGCACAAAGCAGGAATCTGATAAATGGTAGTGACTTGGATGAGTATTAACAAAGAACCTCATTGGCATCTTACAGAGATTAGAGAAATAGCAGAGACTGACAATAGCAAGATTTTGCTGGGTTTCAAAGCCAGAAAAACCTCCTGCCATCTCTTTTGCACACAGCCAAGGAAAGAAAGAGTCTTTAACCAGTTATCTTGAAGTATCTGAGAAGGGAAAGTAGGAAAACTAGCAGCACTGGGTACTAATATCTGCAGGGCAAATTAGAAGGAAGGCAAAAGCCCACTGAACAAACTGAACTAGAAAGGGAGTGTTTAAAAAACTAGTTCTTTCCTGGGAAGAGAAAGGTATCATGTAAGAACAGATGGCCTTAGGCCCTGGCTACACTGTATGGATGAGGCCCTGCATTCATCCTAAAGAAACTCATACACTACATTATTTAGTAAACAGTTTCAACACGCCAGGAATTGTTCTACACACTTGACATATATCATCTTATGTAAAGCCCTCTGAAGTAGCTTTACTACTCCCATTTTTAAAGGGATAAAAGCACATTCTGACCTACAATCCTGAAGAATTAGGAGAAAGTTTGGTGGGAGAGAAGCAAAGTGCATTGATAAGGGGAGAGTGAGTCCTGAAAACATTTACCTAATTTTAATTATAGACTTTGCTGGCTTTGCAATTTTGTCAAAATTGTCAATGTTGTCTAGTGCTCAGATGGCCAGGAAATTGCAGTCCCATCTGACAACAGGAATAGAGAAAAGCAGAATGGAGCTAGATAATGGAATAGAGACTTTTCAAGGAACCAGCGGGGGAGGACCTGAACCCCAGAGGCGAGATATAACAATATATATTTGTACAGTACGATACAATCAATAAAGTAAGTACTTCCACCTATATTAATTCACAATGGCCACGTGATGTAGGCAGGGTGTGTGTGCATCATAACCACAGGATACACTAAAGTTCAGAGAGGTTTGCCTTTGCCCAAGGTTAAATAGCGGTAGAGCTGGAAATGTACAAGGTAGCTGCTATTCTGCTTCTAGATTTGGTATTCCTGCCACTATGCTGTATTGTGTCAGGTTGGAAGATTATTAAGGACTTGAAGCTGCTGAAATCAGAAAAAGAAGTCAATTCATCACTAAATAAGAAATCTGAGTCCCACATATTTGTGAAAACACTTGCTAGGGCTCACCTGCTACAACATCTCTGAACATGGCTTTGAAAGCAGGGAAGTAGCTGCTTTGAAGTTTGTCCAGGAGCCCAGCCATGCCTCTCACCTTGATCGTTCTCAGTTGACTATAAATGTATTCCAGATCCTCATACCTATAATATTACGGCAAAAGGGTGAATCCAGGTGGACATCAGGAAAGGCAAGTCCCACTGCGTCGACCCACACTCCCATAGACAGACTTGCCTCAGGGTGCTTCCACCAAGGCCGTGCTCCAGCCAAAGAGCTGGGACATCTGTTCCCAGAACAGTGAGGGCAAAAGCCTGAGTCTGGAACACAGGTTCAAAGGGGCAGCTCCAGGAGGTAACAGTGGGGAACACTGTTGTGACCATCTGGTAGCTCAAAAGCCTGGCAGCTGGAGGTCATTAGCTCTTGCAGAAAGGTTTGGGGCAGGGTGAGAGAGGGGTTGTCTGAGCAAAGCTGCAGGAGAAGTGCCCTGCGGTAGGTCAGCAGAATGATCAGAAACCAGGCCAGAGGATGTTGGCATAAACAGGGCGGGGCCCTAGAGGCATGCCTGGTCATGTGATGCTGATGCTCTCCATTCATTTTTGGTATTAGTTCTGACCTCTGCAGGAACATCTGCCTCAAACATCTGTCTGTCTCCTTTTGAGCAAAGGATTAATCGGTGCAATGATAAATAGGAACAAGAAAACAGGGAGGAAGAGGTAGAATAAGCAGGAGCAAAAATTAGGTCTTTCTGGATAACCCCAGGGCTAGGGCACAGTGGATGGATGGTCTCTCCAGTCCTGCCAGTGATGGGCTGGGACTTAGGAGAGGCCACTCTGCTGCCAACTTCCCCAACCCCCTCTCTTTCTCCAGATCCTTACAGAAGGTGTGGGCATTTAGCCTGGACTGTTTGAGCAGGTGGGAGTAGACAATTAGAAGAAAAATATTAGTTTTGATTAATTTTATATGTAGCCTAACGAACTTTTGAGGTAATGTCAGAAGACATAGTGACTGGAACCCCAGAAAGGAAGGATGACTATTGAACCGTGGGGAAAGCAGGCATCTCCGAGTCCACAGAATAATTTTATTGATCCAAATAACAGTGAGATGTATGCCATTGCTGTAGTGGTGATGAGAAACATATGGAGGGAGGACCCAGACTCGATGGTTTAGGTCAATAAACCATATCAGATCTGGCCTATCACCTGTCAGATCTGGCCTAATCACTTATCAGACATCTGTTCCCCAGGGGTTGAGCATGTGCCTTCCTGCCTACCTGTTCTTCCAGAATGCCAGTTCCACCTCAGGGGTAGGATTCTCCCCTTGCAAGAGTGGCTGGGAAGACTCTCTTTTGAGCACCACCTGGACTTGGTGGCTCCATTTGATCACTGCAGACTCAATGGAATAGATGACTGACTTATCTATACAATCCAAGCTGTAAGAGACAAAACAAATCTCCTGGAACATGTGGAAATAACCTAATTCTGGGTGTCCCCAAAAACAGAATGCCACATTTTAAAAAATATAAAATCGGTGGGAAATTCCATCTAGTCCAGGTGTTCTTAACTTTTATTGCTTAAAAGTTAATGAAAAGTGCAGATTCTTTCCTCAGAACAAATGCTGATGCCTGTGTACATACACAATTATACACACACATACAGGTTCAGGGGTTCACCAATATTCTGAGGATGAGTTTAAGAACTTCAAATCACAGCAAGTCTTCCTCTCACTGCAGAAGTACTTGGGGTAGAAAATATTCAGATTACCACCCAAGCCTTGCCTGAATCCCGCCAATGACAGCAAGCTCCTTACTTGGCAAAACAACACATTCCACAGTGGGAAAAAGTTTGTCTCTATATTGAACTGCTTTCCCTCCCTGTGATTTCTTCATTTTTGGTATTAGTTCTGACCTCTGCAGCAAGAGATTACTTCCTCCTCCACAAGGCAAACCATCAGATATCTTAACATCATCCACATGTTTTACTTTGTCATCACATTTCCAGTGAAGAATGTAATGTCCTGGCACTATCCCCCATACACCCCTCTCCATTCTTTTTTTTTTTTTTTTTTTTAACCTAGCTATGTTTTGGAAGGGCTTTAAAATCATACATTTTGGTTGCCTTTTCACAAAGTCTTAACCAAAAACTGTGCATGCTGGGCTCCTGGGGTACAACTGACAAAGAAAGAGAGCATATCATTCAAATTTTCATGCCAGAAACCCATCTTCACTAAATTTAATTAAATTCATATTTGCTGAGCAATGACACTGCACAAGTGATTATGGAAGGTATTAAAGGGAGGAGATGCTCACCTCCCCCAAATATGATCCAACCTTTTGGGAAATTATCAAGTGTGAACAAAGGGAGACAAACTCAGCAATGATTATATACATATACTGAATGTCATTAAGTTGAAATACAAAAAAGGCAGGAAAATGGCAATTTGAATTTGTTTATTTTGAAAGTTGGATATTTTTTATTAAACCACAGTAAGTTTTCCAGCTTACTGGGAAATTACTTCAAATTATATATGTAGCAAATTACATCCGATACAAAAAACTCATTATAAAGTACACTGCCATCCTATGCATTATTTATTCTTCAGATCAAATCATGAACCCTGAATACACAATGGTGACAGTAATACACTGTGAAACTCCTGACAATATGGCCAACTGAGCTCATGTAGAAGGGTTACCTTTTGCCACACGCACAAAATATAACATTTAAATACATCGACTGGCTTGGAAGAAAAAATCCCTAGGGGATAGAAACAAAGATGATTCAAAGCCAGAAAGGTCAGCAGATGCTAATAGTATGGTGGATCTAACTCCTAATAGGACAGGAGGCTGGGGTTTTAATGCCCACCCAGGGGTAGGAGGCATGAACCCCAGTGCCCAAAAAACCAGATTTGCTTTTATTTGGGAAAAATCCCCAGGGACTTCAAAAAGTCTCCAGCTGCTAGGGGAGGTGGGCCTGGGACTTGTAACAAGAACCACCAGAGTTAGTTCTGTGATATTATGTGCGGGGTAAATGCTGGGGAGAGATGCAGCTGTCTCCCAGACTGGGCCTGGGTTTTTGCCAGTGATGAGATACTGGGCTGATAAGCCAAACACTGAAATCAGTGTGGCTGCTCTCTGCCCTGAAACGAATCTGAATGGGGAAGAGGCCATGTAGCTATGATAGCCTTAAAAAGACTTCAGGCAGACGGATTGGGCTAAGGGCAGTAATCAGCACACAGCAAACAGTCCGAGGATGTTGGCAAACAGAGCAGATCGTGAGCTTGTGTTGGGGACAAGGTGATGTGTAGAGTTAGGAATAGAGATGTTGTAGAGTAAACATTCAGCTAAGTCAGCATCTCCCATATCTCAGAGGCTCACATGGCCAGGCTGGTGGTACTTACACTGCCTCACTTCCAGAGTTCCCAAACTCCATTTTTTCTGAGCCTACTGGAAGAGGCAGAAAGGTTTTCCCCTTCACTTGCTCAAGGATAACCAAGAGGTTACACTGGAGGCTGTAGGCGTGCCGCCTGATGTCTTGACATACCACGTGGGGCCACTCTGGGTGGTTCTTCTCATTGGCCAAGATGGGTATAACAACCTGTAAGAGGGGCACAGGGCAGAAAATGCAGGCATTCAACTTTCTGACACCATAAGAAAGACCATTCTGAGAAAGGCCCTTAAAGCTATACACAACCTTTTGCAGGTCCCAAAGGCCAGAGGCAAGAAATAGGGTAAATGCAGATAAGGATGACCATCTGTCTACAGGTGTGAGAGAGGCACTCTAAAAAGGTAAACAAAGTTGAGACTCTTGAATCTGTCAGTGTGGTTAACATTAATTGCTTTTGGCCACCTACCATTCTTCTTTTGGATCCATAGGTGGATCTGGACTTACGCCTAAGCCAATCACAACAGTCTGTTTTCCTGTCCACAGTGACTGATGCAGGGGTGGACTGGTAACCAAGTATGGGCCAATGACAGCCAAGTAGAAGTCTGTTATTTGATCTTTTAAAGGAAGGGAAGTCTCTTTTCTACTGGACTTATACTTCAAAGGAAGAAAGTCTGGAGGTACTGGTGGGCCTCCTGCAACCTCTATGGGGCCTTAGAATAAAGTCAATTTGGAGAAAAGAGAGTTTACAGATGGAGAAACAACAAATCCTGGTGATATCATTTGAGCCTCTGAGTCAAGCTGCTGTTGAATTTTTTTGAGATAGGTTGAGTTTTATATCACTACCAAGTTAGAAAGTTGTAATTAATACAACTCGCTAGGAACCCCTGCCTGCCAAAAGCTCACACCCAATGCAATAGGAATAATAGAAAGACAGAGATTATCAGGTAATGTGGTGAGGAAGCCACCAGCTAAATAATGAAAAGGAAATATGGGCATGGTTGGGTTCTGCATATGGCCAATAAGTTCTTGTGGCTGTGAAATAGAATACCGGGGTCCAGCATATTCAATCCCAGAGGATAACCCTTGCCTGGTTGCTGTGGAAATATTCATTGAGCTAAGCACAACAGGGCAACAGAGAGCTCCCAGAGAGATGTCACAAATTGACCTCTATTCACATCCATGTTAAGAAAGGATCTTTGGGACCCGAGGCAGGAGGCCTAACGGGATAGAAGAGGAACCGGCATTTTCTTAGGATCTCCAAGGCAGGGAGTATTTCTTATTTGATCTCTATATACCCACAGTTCTCACCAAGGTCTGGCACAGAAAAAGTGCTGAATAGAGTTTCATAGAATAATTGAATGTATGCTATCTGAAGAGAAAGTGGTGGGTAGGTTTGGGTCAGATTCTGGAGGGTTTTGAGTAACATAAAATAATGAATGTGGACATTCTATGAAATGAAAAGCCATTAATTCATTTATTCAGTGGGTATTTATTGAGCATCAACTAAGTGCCAGTACTGTCCTAGGACCTGAGAGGATGTATCAGTGAACAAAACAGACAAAAATTCATGCCCTCATGAAATTAATATTCTAGGAGAGATACACTCAATAAGCAAGTTCTGTGGTAAAAAAAATAAAGCAGAGTGAGAGGAATCAGGAATGTGGAGTGGAAGAGCTGCAAGTTTAAATGGAATGGCCAGTGTAGGCCTCATTGAGAAGGTAACACTTGAACAAAAACTTGGGCAGATAGGGAGGGTGCTGTGCAGATACATGAGGGAAGAATATTGCAAGAAAGAATAGTCAGTGCAAAGGCCCTGAGGTAGGAGCATGGCTGGTATGATCAAGGGGCAGTAAGGAAACAAGTGAAACTAGAACAGAATGAGCAAGGATGAGAAGCACAGGGGTGAGAAAAAGGAGCCAGACACAAGCAGCCTTGCCTGTAGGATTTTGGTTTTTATTCTGTGTTAAGAATAGATTTTAGGGGGCAAAAGTAGAAAAAGGGAGATGTTAGGAAGCTATTGCTATAATCCAGAAGAGAAATGGCACAGAGAGCAGTGATGGAGGTTGAGGGTAATGGTCTGATTCTATATAAATATTGAAGGTGCAGAAAATATGGTTTCTTAATGGATTGGTTGTGGGGTTGTGAAAGATAAAAAGAAGAGACAGGACGACTCCAAGGTTTTGGGTTGAGCAACAGGAAGAATGGAGTTGCCACCGCCTAAGATGGGGAAAACATAAGGGTAGAGTAAGTTCTTGAGGGAAGACCAGGAGCTTGTTTCTGGACATGTTAAAATTTGATGTATCTATTGGACTTCCAAATGGAGACACTGAGTAGGCAGATGGATAGGGAATTCAGGGAAGAAAAGGCTAGAGATATAAATTTACAAGGTGACAGATATACTTTGTAAAACCATGAAATTGGGTGAAAGACCCATGGAATTGAGTATAAAGAGAGTAGAGGAGAAGCCCAAGAATGAGGTCTCCAGCCCTCAAATATTAAGAGGTTGGGAAGAAGAAGAGGAGCCATGAGTGAAAACTGAGAAGCAATGGTCATCGAGACAGAAGGAAACAAGAGCATGTGGTATCCTGGAAGCCAAGGGAAGAAATTGTTTCCAGGAAAGTGTGATCATCAGCATGGTGACCTGCTGCTAACAGGTCAAGCAGGGGGAAGACTGATAATTAGCCATTCTATTTAGTCATGTGGAGGCCAATGGGGACATTGGCAGGTTCTATCACTCCTCTTCTGTGTAGTGTAGAGGCAAAAGCCTGATGAGTGAGTATAAGAGAAAATAGGAGTAGAATGGGAGATATCAAGAATAGACCCATTTTAAAAAATGTTGCTATAAAAGAGATCATGGAAACGGGGTGATAGCTGGTAGGGGAAATGAGGCAGAGAGAGGGGTGTTGTTAATTTAGTGGAAAGGGAAAAGTTAAGACTGTAGGAGAGAGGAAAGAGAATTGCTGGGGCAACCTCCTCAAGAAGGTGAGAATGGATGGGACCTAGAGCAAAAGAGGCAGTTTTAGTCTTAGGGTTGGCATGAGAGCACAGACAGTCCGTCTGTAGCAATGGATGGGAAGGCAGAATATATGAGTATAAATATTAGCAAATATTTGGGTAGATTTGGGAGTGTGTAGAAATTTTATTCTTTTGTTTCCATTTTTTTCCGTAGGTACCACGTAAGAACATTACTGAATGAGCTAGGGAGAGGAGGCTTTGGATGTTGGAAGACAAAAAAAAAAAAAAAAAAAAAAAATGTGTGTGAGAAAGAGATCTAGAAGAAAGTAAATGGAATAGAAAACAGGATGTCTGCTAGGCAGCATAAAGGACCTATTAGAGGTTCAAGGTCATGAATTTAAAGTGAAACCAGGTTTTTGTCTAGCCTCATTCAATTTCAAACTCTGAAAGCAGAGAGTAGGTAGAGAATTGGATTTCTCCAAGATTGTGATTTTGCCAAACAAGTACAATAAAGCCAGGGAGAAGCAAGTGAGGCCAGAGAATGATTATAATGATGGGTCATGACTAGGTAAGGTGGGTAAGAGAACATGAGACTGGGCAAGGAGCTGTGGAAAGGTGGCAGGATCAATGGATTGGAGGTTCCAGTGGGGTCAAGAAACTGTCATAGTCTGGATATTAAAGGGAGTAAAAGGAATAGTTGTCAGAGAATGAGGTGCATGAAACTGGGCCATGAGGATGGTGATTATTGGTATTGCAAGGTCTGGGAATGGCCACGGGAGGGGACAGTTAAGATAGTGAGGAGGATAGGGTCATTGGAGGAAAGTTTCAAGGAACCCAGAGGCCAGATTATTGGAAAGATATTTATGTGTCTATTGAAATAGCCAAGTGTTAAGACAGGAGTAACGTTGGAAAGTCACAGTGAACCAGAACCTAAAATTATACAGAAATGAGGACAGTGGGTGACTTCGTCTGATGACATGAAATTCAAACTTCAGGTCTTTCAACATGGTCTGGAAGCTGCAAGGAGGTACAAGGAGGCTAACTCTCGCGTCTCCAGGGTCTGTGAGAATATTGCAGGGGAAGCTGAGTACTCAGGGGAGAGCCAGGTTAGAACGTGACAAGATTGGTCAGAGAAGAGGCTGAGGAAAGATTTTATGGGGGTATAGAGTGACAAGACTTCCTGTCCTTTATGGAATACCTACAATGTAACACACTATGTTCTAGACATTCTAATACATTGTTTCTAAATTTCATAACAACACTGCAAGGTATTTTGGACTTGACAGAGGTGAGCTAACTTGCTTACACCACACAGATGAATTTGGCAGAACCAGATTTTGAACCTAGGTCTGTCCTACCTCAATCCCATGCTCACTCTCCAAAAATTAAAAATTCAAACAAGCATCCAGGTTTTCGGAACTCTAGAAAAAGAACCCATCAGCAGTGAATAAAGTGATTAGTAGGAGGAAGAAACAGAACAGGTGAAGTGGTTACTAAATTCTGTCAATTCTTCCTTTGAAATATGTTTTGTATGCATTTGTTATTTTTTGCCTTATACTAGTGCAATGGAACAGCAACTAAAAATAATGTTTGAATTTATAGCTTTCTCCCCTCTTCAGTGCATTCTCCTGCCCCATGCCCCCACAAGCATGCACTCACACAAAACATACTCACATATACACACAGACACAACAGGACATCTCTTAGCCAGGTGGATTCTTTAGGCCTTTGTGATGCAGAGTGGGGAGGGGGAAGGAAAAGGGAAGCAAGTCACCAGAGAGGCTAAATAGATGTTTAGGACAGCTGGGGGGGGGGGGCAGCAGGAGACTGCGAGGTGAGCAAGGTTTGAAGTGACACCAGATCAGCTTCAGAATGTGTAAATGAAGTAGATGAGAGAAGAGGGATAGACTATGGATTGCTTTTACAAGTTTTGACAAACACAAGTAAAGGACTTGAAGTATTTTAGTATAGATTATTTTATTTAGGTTTTAAATAAATACATTTACATGGTATAACACTTAAAAAGTACAAACGTTTTTATAGTGGCAAGTAAATCTTCAACCCAACCCTGTACCTCAGCCATGCAGTTTCTGGCCTGAGGATGACCCTGTTAATTAATGTTTTTCTTCCTTTTTTCCTCTTCTTCCTCCCTTCCTTCCTCCTTCCCTTTCTTTCTTTTTAACATAAATGTGAGCACCCTATGTATAATTTCGTACCTTTAAAAAATGTCTTAAAAATTGTTCCATGTTACCAGTTTTTAACAGCTGCATACTATTTCATTATACAGATGGACTATAATTCATTCACCCAGTACCCTGCTGATGAACATTTAGTTTGTTTCCGATGTCTTTCAATGTGGCAGCAATGACAATTTTTGAACATTTGAAGATCTGAATTATTTTAAAATTACTTTTGCTTGCTGGGCTACATTTCCTTAACCATGACACAAGTCTGAGCAGGGCCCTCTGCCCCCCACATCTATTAGGTTTAGTCCTATCACTGAACCTTTGCTTAAGCTGCTTCCCAAACCTCAAAAGTTACCTTACTTGCTCTCTGCTTACCCTAATCCCTTGTTCAGAAGCCAAGTCAACACTTAAGCCTAAGCAAGTTTCCAAGACCACAAGCACATCTCTCTTCTCTGAAATCTATGGCATTTTCTGTCATCTTTGGTGCCTTCGTGTAAGCTTGGTTATGTCCAGGACTGATGTTCAGGCAGTAAGGCCAGGCTGATTGGTAACATATTGAAATACTTCCAGTCCTTGATAACTGATGCTTCCATGGGCCCCCTGCAAGTTCTCTGTTGTCCCAGTCCCTTCCTGGAATAACCCTTCCCTCCACAGCCTCAAGTTAAAGCAAGGAAAGGGTTAACCCTCGACCTGGCAGGGAGTCTCCAGGACCTGGCTCCAACAGTAGGGTCAATTTTAGGTAAACTCTATTGACACCCCCTTCCCCAGTCATACTGGTCTTAAATGTTTTGTATATTTGATTAACTACACATATCTTGGCTCCTCAAAGCAAGCATTTCATGGGTGGGATCCTGTCTTGTATTTCATTGGTACCCCATAGCACCTATCACATGAAACATCATATAGCTAGTACTCTACATACTTTTTTCACAACCTGCAGGATCTAGGACATCAGGCCTCTGGAACACACATGCCTGGCTTGCAGGGAAGTTTACTCCTATTCCAGAAATGTCTAAGTGTCCCAAGACTTTCTCTTGAGCATTGCCCTGAAACCTCCTGCACTCTCAAATCTTTCACAACCGTGCTTCCACAACCGTGCCTTGGAAGCACTCCATAATCCACATCTTCACCTTCCTCCCTGAGCTCCAGGCAGATCCCTCCAAATGCCTGTTGGACATTTCTAATCGGATGCCCCAACTTCTTGTCTTAGCACAAGGCTGACTTTTGGTAAATGGCTGTGTGATGAATGATGAGAAAATCAAAACCACCCTACCTTTCCCCTTTTAACTCCTCTCCAGAAGTAAAAACTGTTTATAGCCTTTCACCTCCTTCCACCTCACTGACTCATTCGAAATGCCCTTCTTCACCACTCCCTGTCTCCTCCAGTCCTCCCCAATTTAGAGGAGGGATTAAGCGATACTGACATAAAAGGTGGTCGGGACCCAGTCTTGTCTCCCCTTGACTCTGGCTTGACCCCAGACGAGGACTGATCCATGTCTCAGCCCCTTCAGACTCGCCTGACTTCCACTCAGATTTCCCCCAGCTCCCATATTACAGTTCATTCATCCCGTCCATATCTCAGATGTCATCTCCTGACCTTCGGGGCTACCCAGCTCCGCTCCTCCACTCCACTCGGGCCCGGCCCCTACAGCCCGCCCCCCACTCGGCGCCATTTTTCTCCAGACCCCTCGAACTCTGTCCCAGTCATGGCTGCCCCCACGTTTCCGCCCCTCTACCTCTGGTCCCGCCTCCTTAGACCTCCCTTCCAGATTCGCCCCTCGCCCGCCCCTCGCGACTCCTCCTCCCCTCCGTAACCCCTGCTTCAGCCAGCGCCAGGTCACCCACCCACCCTCACCTCAGAGAACAGCGCGGCCAGGTGCTCCAGAGGCGCCGCGGGCAGATCTCCACAGAGCACTGCGCCGCGGAGGCTGCTGGGCCCCGGCGGCTCGGGCCTGGTGCGCAGGAAGAAGAGCCCCTTAGCGCGGGCCGGGCCGGACTCGGGTCCCGCGTCCAGCCCCGGGCGCACCGCCAGGCCCCCGGGCCCGGGCCGCACTACCAGCAGTGGCCGCGGCGCCTGCGCAGCACTGCGGCCCAGGAAGGCCTGAAGCAGCTGCTCCGCCTCGGCCGTCCCCGCGCAGCGCTCCCAGGCGCCGGCAACCGGCCGCAGGCTCTGGGCCACGTAGGCCCCCAGGAGTCGCAGTCGTGGGTCGGCGTCGGCCTCCTCATCCGCGTTCTCCGCCGCCAGCGCGGCCTGCTCCTCAGCTCTCGGCATCTCGCGCGGCCTCCAGCGGCCTCGGTTTCCCTAGCGACGGGGACGCGGCCAGGACTCCCTCCCCTGGTCCCCTCCTATTGGGCGTATGACTCCTGGTCCCGCCCCTTCCAGTCTAAAAAGGTAGGAGAGGGACAGCTGGAAGGGGTGGGGTCGCGTGGCTGTTTCCAGGAAACCAGAAGAGGCTCCTAATTTAGTGGCCAGTCTGTGGATTCGAGGTGAGCTAGGGTGAATGTCGAGGCCAGAGTTGTATTGATTGGGTGTGTGGAGGGCAGGTCAAAGGATATAAACGCTGTTAGGGATCTTTCTGGCAAAGGCCAGATTAAATTAGAGGTCTCCAGACGCGGAAAATATTATGTTCTCCCACCTCTCCCCCAAACATGTAATTCAAAATGAAGACTACGCCGAGGTGTAAAATAGATGTAAGGAAATTTAATGAAGTTTTGATCTCTTTCCTAAGAGGACAGCTTGAATACTTTAGAACAGTGCTGTCCAATAGAACTTTCTGCTAGGAATGAAATGTTCTATATCTGCAGTAGACACAGGTGGCTCTTGAGTACTGGAAATGTGGCTAGTGCAACTGAAGAAAGGGAATTTTCAGTTTTACTTACTTTTAATTCATTTTAAGTTAAATAGTCACATGTGGCTAATCGCTCGTGTTGGACAGCTCAGCTTCAGAATTTTAATATTCATTTTATATATATACCTAAAAGATATACCAGTGCCCTGCTTTGACCATCCTGTAAGCATGTGCTTAATGTGACAAATGAGTAATCAAGTTCTCAGATCCCTTTGATTTCCTTGAGTATGACCCCCAATCAACTCTTCTTAAAAGTAGAAAAGCATTTTTTAAGAATGCAAGATATCCAGAGCCTCTCCATCCTGCCTTATGTGTGGATCTTGTCTTCAAACAGGGATAAAGTGGAGCTCCTTTCCTGGCCTCAGAAATTAGTATTTGTCACCATCTGAGTCCTTCTCTATGATCAGGATATAAATAGCTCAGATCTTTACATGCATGTGAGGCGAGAATGCATGAGTGCCAAGAACAGGGAGAACCCAGGCAGTGGTGAGGCCTAAGCATCTGAAATGTGCTCCTCTCTTCCCCCAAACACATTGATTTTAGTCATCTCCCAGGGACGGCAGAATTTCTGGATATAGAGAATGTTTATAATGGGCTTCAAAGAAATAATAACAGAATAAGCACTTATCAAAGACAGCTTAGCTAACAAGAGCCTCTCAGGAAAACTCCAGTGGCTGGAAGGTAAAATGATTGATTTCATAATAACAGGGGCACAGAAATTGCTATGATATGAAAAAATGTTCACATTAGAAAATGTATCTTTATGTTTCTAGAGGGTGTTTTATTAATGCTGGATTAAACAATAGGCAGACTATGAGTAAAGGAGCACTACAGGTACACTAAAACAATTTGATAATTTGATAATTGATTATTTGATAAGTGATATTTCCAAAAAAAAAGCATCAGGAAAAATAGAAATGTTGGCACTTCGTACACATATCTTACAGTTTTGTACAGTGTTAATTTAGCATTATGCATAGGGAGACATCATTATCATTTTAATGCTTAGGGCTCCCAAATATGTTCATCATAATCATGTTTTGTATGCAGGGTGAGTTCAGGCCAATTATCCTCCTGTAAACCCTTCAAATAAAACTTCAGCCAACTTCATCCCTTTCATCCTCTTCCTCCTCTAGCCTCACCATAAATGAAAATAGAAAGAAAGGAGCCTGGAAGATGACTTGAGGATGTCTGTCTGAGAGTGAA
Source organism: Tolypeutes matacus (assembly GCA_026826555.1). Lineage (NCBI taxonomy): Eukaryota > Metazoa > Chordata > Mammalia > Cingulata > Chlamyphoridae > Tolypeutes > Tolypeutes matacus. The sequence continues at coordinate 8,286,704 of JAKSZT010054052.1, read as the reverse complement.
GTTTCCTGAACACTGGCAATCCCAACTTTTTGGTTTTTTCCTTCAGCAACACATCTTAATCTCTATTTTAGAAGATTTAAAGCCCATATGGGGCTTTTTGAAAACAATTGTGATGTTTTCTTTATATTATATAATTATGGTAAGAAAAATAAAATAAAAAGTATATTAGTTATCGATTGCTGTGTAACAAATTACCTCCAAGTTTAGCAGCTTAAAACAGAAATAAAAATTTATTATCCCACATAGTTAGAAGAATCTCCCTCCAGCCATCTTGGATGTCACTAAATGAAAACATTAGATGTAAATGGGCAGATGTATTGGATGCCTGTCTAGAAAGAGAGTCCAGGACATCTGAGGCTCCATCCAGGAGACATGCATAACTATATTAATTGTTGCATTGTCCATAATAGCAAAATAACAGGAAACAAACCAAATGTGCATCAGTAGTAAAATGAATAAATTATGGTATGCATTATCCATAGGGTAAGATATTATATATATAGCAGTGAAAATGAATGAACTATAGCTGCATGCATCAACATGGATACTGAGCAAGAAAAGGTAAGTTCTGCAGGAGAATACGTTCATTATTATATTTACATGAAGTCTAAAATGAAATACATTCATTATTTACATGAAGTCTAAAATGAAACAAAACAAACTTTGTTAGAGGAACATACATATGTAATTTGCAATAAAACATAAAAAAATAAAGTGTGCCACTTGTACTCTGAATGTGGTGGGGCAATTCCTTCCAGTTACTGAGAATAAATGTATTATTATTCATTTAAGTACTCATGACTCATTGTAAGATTCTGAACTGAATATCTTAAAAATTAAATTTTATAATTAAGTCTATTACTGGTGACTTCTTTGTCATCAAATCCATTAGGTGCTGTTCAGGCTTTGTGGAAGCATTCTGTTCTCTTGACTTCCATGGCAAACCCTGTCCTAGTTTCCCCCCTACCTTGGGTAGCCACTCCCTCTCATTCTCTTTGGCTATTCTCTCTTTGCTTATCCCTTCAATATTGGGGTTGTTTAGGCAACTAAGACCTCCTGGAATTCTCACTGTAAAATCTCTCCTTGTATGAGTTTGTTCACCCAGGCCACAATTCCTCCTTTTATGCTAATGGCTTCCAAATCTGTATCTCTGGCCCAGAACTGAGTACATTTAATATTTTGGGATAAAACCTGTTTTCCCCTCAAATCTCCATAGAAATTGTTCCATTGCCTTTTGGCATTCAGTTGAAGAGAAGTCTGAAGCCAGCTTGATTTTTGTTCCTTTGTAGATAACATTTCAGAAACTATAGGAATGTTTAAGGGATTTTTTTCCCTCCCTTTTTATTTTTGTGATTCAAAAAAAAAAGATTTTAGGATCTAGCAATATGGTTGCATTGAACTGATTTTTTTTTTCCTGAAATTGTGAAAGCCTATTCAGTTCTTATAATAAGGTGTTTCTTCACAGTTGGAAAGACTGTTCTATGGAATCTGTGATTATTGCTTATTTATCCAGTTGTGTTTTGTTATCTCATTGTCTGGTGATGTGAACTGATAGTGTATGCTAACAATTGCATGTAGGGGATACATTCTGAGATACTAATCGACGTTTTTCATTCCCATGTGTTTTTTTGATGTTGTCCTGTGGTTCTCCATCCAGTGAGTCAGTGATATTTAATGACCCAGGGAAGTGTGGATACAGCCTAAAACAGTCCATTGAATTTCTGAATAGATTTTAAACACATAGCAGAGACAATAGCCCTGAAAACCATGCTATTTCTTTTCTTTATTGTAAGAGCCAAGCACTTAAGAGAGAAAAAGACTTATATTGTATTACTTGTTTGTTTTAATTTCAATGGATTGGCTTTGAATACAGAGGGCACAGTCTAGAGGTCTGTGAAGTTAGATTGTATAAGCTAAACCATAGAGATATAAAAATGCATGGCAATATCATGAGCAGATTTCCTTACAGAGGGGAGATAAGAACTCTTTCTGGAATAGGGAATGGATTTGGGCTGGGAAAGCAAAGTAGGGGAGTAGATGACAACTTGGATATGGCTGTAGAATTCTTGACCCTTTCAGGTGGAGGCCAGGGGAGGGCATGAAATGATAGCTTTTACAGAGAAACTTGGGTGTCTGAGAGCATAGGAAATCTGAGCCTTGCCTCCCGGGGAAGACTGGGTAAACTGCAAGCAGATGAAGAAGCCCCAACTAGTGCTGGAGTAGCAGTAGGTGAGGGCAGTATTCAGGAGATAGACCTGAATGCAACCTTTCAGATGTTCCCATGTCTTTGCATGGTTCAGGGAGAGGAGCTGGCAGTATCTAAGATCTTTGCAGCATAGGTAGAAGGAGGAGAATGAATAGAAATGCTTAAAGGGCCAGAGAACTCTAAGTAGGTTGGCGTAAAGCTAAGGAAGACATAGAATAGGTAGTGCTAGCATCTAGAAGTCATGGTGGATGACAATGCATGGTTACAAGGACCGTACAAGGTGGTTTATATTTCAGCAAGGACAAAGGACAGATGTGGACCAGCTACTCCTCCCTGCTGGCCAGGTCTATAAGCTCCCCAGTCACTTACATCCCTCCAGAGAAGGGAGTAAAAGGAAAGAATCCTGAATAGACCATAGAGCCATCAGAAGTGATTGCATTATCTTAAATTATCTTGAATTGGTTGATCACTCTGGGTTTGGTCCAAGCCCCTCTATGTATATATGTATATATATGTATATGTAATATAAAAATTAGAATTTTCCTGAATGGGGGAGAGGCTAGGACGTGAAGGTCTAGAATGCTGTAGCTTCATGTTCAAGGTCATTAACAATGTCAGCTTGAAGCCCTGGAGTTTATGAACCAGCAGAGTTCTTGGAAAAGTGTGAGAAACTACAGCCTCTATGTGCCACAACCTCTCTCTGGAGAGGTTTTCAATGCCACGTGTCTACCAAACCACAAAGTGAGAGTTCTTGACAGGATCCGTGAAGGTACACTCCTAGCCACTATGTTCTCCCATGGATGAAGTTGCCACATAAAATGCAGGATGCCCATTACATTTGAATTTCAGAGAAACGATGTATACATTTTTAGCATAAGTGAAGCAGGCTAGTAAAATAGAGAATCATTAGATGGATCTGGAACCTGGCAAGAAGTCCATGTGGACTTTGATACCCCCAAGATGGCTGCTGGAAGACTCTCACAGACTCTCCCATTTGGACAAGATTTCCTCCAGAAGCCAGGAGAAGCCCCGGATAGTCTCCAGGGACCTTATCATTGGCCCTCCTGGGGGATTGATGGGTGGGGTAATCAATCAAAACAGCAAACAACTGGGACTCCTCCCATGCCATTAGCAAAGGGGTGAAATAATTAATGGTTTAAAAAGCAAACTCAAAGGCCGAATCTCTCTCTCTCTCTCTCTCTTGCCTTCTGCGCCCTGCTCTTGCCATGTTCCCCTGCATGGATCAACACGCAAGTAAAACCTGGGGATTTATAATCTATAATGGGAAATTGTAGTCTGTAAATCAGCCCTCTTTATCACTCTTCAGCCCCTTCCACTCTACCTGGACCCATGATATGTTATTTTCTCCTATTTCTCTTCCCTCCCTACCTTAATTAATTACTGGCCTAATCAATGTGGTGTACTCTTGAAGTTAATTTCCTGCAGTTTAGCCAAGGACCCAGACAAAATCCGGTTACATAAGTATGTCCCAAATATTGCATGTAATATTATATTGCATATAATAAAAATGCATGGTGATATGGGACATACTTATACTAAAAAATTGTTTGTTTTTCTGAAATTCAAATTATCTGGGCTGTTGTTATTTACAAAATCTGGCAACCCTACTTTGTGAATAATAGCATTCTTTTCACCTTCCTCTTCCAAATCTTATGTGAATTCCTCTCAGTGGCAAACACTTGTAAAGGACCATTCTGCAGAGATCCTAGAAACGGTAGTTCCCAGCCTTAGAAGGGAGCAATGGTCGTGCCAGATTGATGACAGAATCGAAGATCATGAGGCAACTTTAGTTTAGATATGGAAAAACAAAAACATATATAGCTATGTTTTTTCAAATCTGAGTTTTGTGACCATGTAAAATATACCCTCACCACAAACAAATTCTACTGTCTACTGTCTCTAATATATACTACCCAAAATCCAGTCTACTTCCAATCCCTTTGTTTTATGGGACTGTTTCTGATCATTGAAAATGTGAGGATAGAAAGTATAGAGTAAGATTAAACTGAAATATAGGGGGAGATGAAATGCTATTTTGGTTGCTTTACACACTCAGCACCCATGTTAAAATTAGAGATGGGGAAACCATGGACTGTGGACAAATCTGACCCATTTCTTGTTTTTGTAAATAAAGTTTTATGGGAACACAGTCTTGCCTATTCATTTATGTATTGTCTATGGTTGCTTTTTCATTACAAGGATAAGGTTGAATAGTTATAACAGAGAACTATGTGGTCCACAAAAACCTAAAATATTTTACTATCTGGCTTTTTACAGAAAAAATTTGCCAACACCTAGTTTAGATTAGCAAATACTCAAATTTTGGTTGTTGAAGATTCAAGATGAGGAATGTATGGGCTGTCGTCCTATTTTTTAAAAAAAAAAACAGGATCAGTTTTCGTGACATAAAACTTAGAATGTGTTTTCGTGGTTTCCATATGCTTTAGAATAAAAGGTCATTCTTCACAGATTCTGGAATTAGGTAACCCATCAGTCATAATTGTCAAAGTTGAGAACACTTTTCTCTTCTTGTGGGTTTTCTTAGTTACTCTAGTGAGAAGTTGGGAGGGATTGCATTGTGTCCCTAGCTAGATATCATTTTAAACAACTAATCCATAATATAATTCCTTATTAATGGTTATAGACTAATTGCCTTCTCTTCTCCCTCATGCCCCAAAATGATCTCATCAGCTGCCAAAGCAGTGGTCCCTCATTTCTGAGAGCAGCAATGCTTCCATTAGTCATTAATTCTGCAGGCCTTGGGGATGAAGTAACAAATAGGATAGAGTCTTGTCATCAGAGAAGGCACAATGCAGTGAAAATCCAAAGTTGTATATTAATAACAATAAAATGTGAAAAGGACAGTCATTCAGACTGTCTACAGCCTATGGGGTCTAGTCAATTTACGTACTTCTCTTGCATTGTAATTCACAAGTCAGCAGAAAAGTTGTCAAGTGGATGTCTCTTTCGTTGCTGGTTTTGTTTGTGTATTTACCACAGTATCCATATAGCCTTCTTCTAGTTTACCAGTTTTCACTGGGAAATTACCTCCTCCTCCCAAACCATCTTCTATCCCACTCCTGGTCCAGCTAGTTCCCAGCTCTGGGGCTGAAACCTGTGACTGGGCCTAAGCTAGCAGATGCATTCCATCTTCCGGCCACAGTGATCGTTGTGACAATAGGAACATGATTCCTTTCAGGACACCCCAAACTTTTGTTTGGCTGTTGGGGCAAATGAGGACTTTCAGTTTTCTATTGAATTTGAACCTCGAAGGGTATAGGGCAGAGCTCATGCGGACATCTTGACACCATAAGGGAAAAAGTTGCCTGAAAATGGAGCCAAGATAATGGAAGTGTATCTGAGAGGTGGATAAGAGAAAGAAGCACCTGATGACACTGTTTGAGCTCTAGATCAAGTCTCCACAGTGGTCTTTGTATTAATATATAGTGCATATATACATATAAAATATATCATACATTTATATAAATATATGTGATATAATGAGTCATAGTATATTCATAAATGGTATATCATACACATTTTATATGTGTATCTATGTGTATATCTATACAGGTAATTAACTTACACAAAAACAAAAGTTACAGTGCATTCCTAAAACTTTATATTTCTAAATATGCACATACTTAAGTAATATATACAAGTAGATTGAAAGGACAAAGATCAGTTTGACAATAGAGGTTCCCTCTTGGGAGGGAGTTAGAACTGTAAAAGTAACGTTTATAGAGGATGATCTGTTCATGTGTTTCTTTCTTCATTTCTTTTTTTTTTTTTAAGATTTATTTTATTTATTCCCACCCTACCCCCCCGCCCCATTGTTTGTGCTTTCTTTGTGCTCTCTGTTTCCATTTTGCTGTGTGCTTTTCTCTGTCTGCTCATCTTCTCTTCAGGATGCACCAGGAACCGAACCCAGGACCTCCCATGTGGGAGAGAGGTGCTCAATTGCTTGGGCCACCTCAGCTCCCTGTTTTGATGTGTCTGTCATTGTCTTTCCTCTTTGTGTCTCCTTGTTGCATCATCTTGTTGCATCAGCTTGTTGCCCATCACGCCAGCTCGCTGTCTTGCTCATCTTCTCCAGGAGGCACTGGGAACCGAACCCAGGACCTCCCATGTGGTAGGTGGGAGCTCTGTCACTTGAGCCACATCTGCGTCCCTTCATTTCTTTTTAGCCATATTAATGCATTACTATTTTTCTTATGTAATTATTACTAATCCAAGAAATCTTTTAAAAGAAAAACAAGCAAATGAATCAGAAGTTACTTGTTTTTGTTGTTTTATTTTTCCCTCCTCCCATCCACAGTACTCAATGTATAATGTACAAGGTCACTGTGTGGTGTGTTCTTACCTCAGTGTTCTAAAATAAGGGGATAAAAAGAAAATGTTAGGTTTCTTTGAGGTCTGTCTATCCTGAAATTCTTTTCTGTATATATATTTTTGCTAGTTTCAACAATATGACATGGATCAAAATAAAACATAAAGCATGGGCTTTTATTATTTTTCATCTCAATAATGCCAATCGCAGGATATTTTTCAAGCTATTTAACGCAATGACCCAGAAAGTGCTTAGCTAGTCTCTTAAATATTAAAGCACTTTAAAAAATAGTTTTTTAATAAGTCTCTTGATAAAAAGTAATGGAAGCATTAAATAAAAATTAAAAATAAAAAAAAAAGAGTCACGGCTGATGCATATTGGCAGGTAAAGAAAAGTTTCTTCAAGAAAGAGGAGGAGAGATGTTGGTGAGGGGGAAGGAATCCATCAAGGAAAATGTTGAGAAAGAACACTTGAAAGGGAAACTTCCTGGGACAATTTCTGTTGGAGATGTGAAGGGTTAACCTTCAATCACTTTGTTTAACAGGTAATAACTCTGGATCACAGACTTAGCTGTTGATTTTCACCCTGCTTTGGAATTAAGGCAATAAACCAGAAATTAGTATGGGAACATTTTCTCGTGTTTGTTCACCACTGAATGTTTAATTCCCAGAGGGTGAAAGAAATACTTAATGAAATGTGCTACACAATAACCATCCTCACTTGTTTTTCACATATATTTGTGCTGCAGAAATATGCTATGAAGAGTCCATGAACCTCTTTTTAAAACATGAATTCCATGCACTACCTAATTATAATAATCTATAGAGTATAATTGTGCATTTTCCACCCAGGATATGGGTGGGCAGAAGAAGGAACACTGCAGAAAGCATACCTTTTTGCCTCTTTCTTTTTGTAATTTCAGGAATTCTTGGGGCTTGGGGTTAACTTTAGTTCTTAGATGTGGTCCCCCAGATTTTGAAGAAAGCCGCACCTCTTAAGCATCTAGGGAGCCTCTTCTTCTGGTGATAGTGGGATTATACATTTATGAAATATGTATTTGGTCGTGAATGCGTGAGTGAATGAATTAATACATGCGTTAACAAGAATCTGGGCAGTTACACTCACCCCTGAGCTGGTCATGTGGGTGGGAGTAGGATGAGGGTAGGGTGAGAAAGAAATGTGTGAAAAATTAAGTCTGTTCTTCCAGGTATCTGGAATTGGAAAAAAGAGAGAGAGAGAGAAAAGATATACAATTCCCTAATGTCTAATTGTCATTTTTTTCTTGTATTCAAAGATAACTTTCCTGATTTTTCTTGTTAGCTTCTGGCAAAGAGGAAGATCCTAGTACCTTTCCTCTTTTTTCACCATGACCCCCTTCCTATAAGGAGACTCAGAGCCATAGGGATGAAATTGCTTCCAGGACATAGTAGACCATACAGAGAGGTGCTTTTCAAGGGACTAGAGAGGAGTGTGGGCTCTGTATTCCAGTGGTTCTCAACCGTGGCTACACAGTAAAATCATCTGGGGATATTTAAAGAGCAGCAATAGGCCAGGCCCCAGTCCAGAGCAACTGAGCAGTGCCTGTGAATGGGACCCCAGCCTTGGCATGTGTGAAAAGATCTTCAGATTAGTCTATTGTGTTTCCAGGGTAGAGAACCACTGTTCTATTGGGAAACCTTACCTTCTACAAGGCCAATGTCATGGGATTGCGTATTCTAATCTCCAGAGAGCTAACGTTTTCTTTTTAATTCTCCTGTCTACATCTCTGTCTCTCATTCTTTATCTCTCTGACTTGATCTATATCTGTTTCTTTGACTCCTCTTCTTCTCTCTCTGTTATCCTCTTTCTTCATCCTTCAGGCATTCTTGTTTTTTCAAGTCTGGAGAGGTAAGACTGAGCCTGAGAGAAGACTGAGTCTAAGACAAGACTGAACCATCACTGTCTCTTGCTCCTCTGGGCTCCCTTGGGATACTGAGGCAGTGATTGTAGTCAAATGGCTGGAGTCAGCTCTGGAGTGGACACTGATCCCAGCCCTAAAAAGCCCTGAAGTAGAATGATGAAGCTGTAATGCTCTAGGGTTAGGCCAGTGTTTTAAAAGGGTGGTCCTGGACAGGCAGCATCAGCTACACGTGGGGACTTGTTACAAATGTAAATTCTCAGCCCTTAACCCAGATCTACTAAAACTGGAACTCTGGAACTCGGTTTCAACAAATGTGTTTTCACAAGACTTCCAGGTAATTCTGATGCTTGGTAATGTTGGAGCACCACTGCTCTAGACTCTGTGGAGAAATGCTCTGGTTTACTCTTCACAGGCTTCTTACCTTGGATAAAGGAAGTCCTTTAAACATCTGAGCTCACAGTGAGTTTGGAACCTATATTTATCCAAGTAAATAAAACTATGTGCTGTAACAAGCTATTGCTCCAGTGTGAGTCCAATAGCTTTCCTGTGTGGCCATTCTCCAAATGATGACTGAGGGATCCAGCCTTCTTCCAAGTGTGCCTCTACTCTCTGGGAGTCCTTAGCTTTTAGCTGCTCTTATGGAGGAGAAGGAGACCATAGGAAAGTGCAAGGAAAATTTCAGCGGCAAGGCCTGGAATTGGGGTATAGCTCTACCAACCATATCCCATTGGCATATTCCACATGGCCATAATCTGTCTGTAAGGAGGGCTGGGAAATATAGACCACCTATGTGCCTAGGAAGAGGAAACAAGACTGGAGAGCCTCTAGCCAGTCTCTGCCAGGCAGTAACAGAATGTTCTTTTGCTTAACTTGTTCTCTGTGCATATGTCTTCTTGAGAAGACCATGATAAGTCATGGCTTTTTGATGACAGGATTAGTATATTTGAGGGATCTGGTGCCTTCTCCATTTATCACTATCAATCTATACTTATCCATGAGTGCCTTTGTGTTGACAAGTTCTATATCAGCACAGTGAGCCAGGAAATACGTTCTGCAATGGGGAATGGCTCTTATGCTTAAGTTTGTTTATATGCTCCACTGTGTGAGATTTGGGAGTTTTAGATCATTTGTCCCATACATGGTAGGCTATCTTTGCTTAGCCACCCCAGATTCTGTTCACCTTTACTTTGTTCTTCCTGCCTTATTTCAATGGCAGTAGGATTAGAAAACCTTGAATGCAGTTGTTCATGTGATCCTTACCATACATTCCCATGCTGACTTCATTGTGTATCAGATAAGCCATAATACGGAATATTGCAGATTTGGGGATTTTGGGGGAAATGGGCAGATAAGCAAAAATACCAACCCCATGTGATCAATGTGGTTTGGCTGAAAGATACTAGTGGGGCTCCCTGTAACTTTTTTCCCTTATCAGGTATTGTGGATGGAGGGTAGATAATTCCTTAGTCATGATTGTGGTTTCTGGAGACTTAGGTTCATTTGAAGAGGAGTGGTGGAGTACATCAGTGAAAAAGAAGCAGGGTCACTTACTAGATGGAGAATTAACTTCTCCTTGACCTGAGATGGAGAGAAATCAAATGAAAATACTGCAAAATCGTGGGTCCAAGAAAATCTCACTAAATAAGGCCTGCAACTAGAATTGCTGGGCTAGGAAGAAAGGGATATCTTAATTGTTTCTCTGACAGAGAGGATGATGGGCCAGGAGGACCAAACCTATGGGTTACCTATGGGTTAACCTATGGACTACTTACCTATGGGTAACCTATAAAGATCCACCCCTTTCCCAGAGGGAAAGCCACGATCCAGAAAATCAAAAGAAACTTCCCTCTGAAAGCTACAGATAGGAAGATAATTTGGAGAATTGTTCCTCTTCTATTCCCCTCCACCACCTGTGATGACATGGCAAGGCAGTGGCAAACATTTGTAGTGCTTTAAGAAGGGAGATTAGGCATATCAGTAGAGGGAACTACAGGTAATACTTAACTCATTTGCAGGGTTCGCAGAGTTGTGAGTAGGAATATTGAAGGCCTATGCAATGACAGAGCATGCCTGGGACGTGGTTGGGGTCATCACTTGAAGGAAAAGTTGTTGGCAGACGAGACATACCAAAGGCAGTGTTGTGTGTGGGTGGAGGGGCAGGCAGAGCTTGGATTTCCCCAGGGTGAAGTTTACCTACTCAGAAAAGTTGATGAGGTCAGTGGGTTTCATCTGAACCATCTCTTAGTCAGCAACACTTAAAACAACAGTGGGGAGATTTTTTCCAGTAAAATAAACAGAAAAGAAAACAAAACAAGAATGTCTCATTGCCTGTATTTTGAAAAATGAACAGACATATTTCTATAGAGTTTCTCTACAGATAGAATTTATTGAGTGCTTACTATGTGCTAGACACTGTCCTCAGCATTATATAAAACAATTTCATCTTTAGCAGCCCTATGAGAGGGGTATTACTCGTATACCCAATTTATAAATTGTCAAAGGTTATAGAATTTCATAACTAGGAGAAAAGAAAAAGGCAGAATGATGTGCTTCTCAAACTTTAATGTGCGTAGAATCATCTAGGGATCTTGTTAAAATGCAAATTTCAGGGCTCAACCCCAGAAATTCTGATTCAGTAAATGTGGGGTAGAGGCTGAGAATTTGCTTTGCAGTAAGCTCCCAGGTGCTATTGATGTTGCTACTTTCTGGACCAGCACTGGATTAGATGACAGTTTTTAGTTTTCTCCAAGTCTAAAATGAAGACCTATATAAGGAACAAAACTCCTTATGTAGCAGAGTGCTGGGATGAAGCAGCGTGAGTAGCTCTTATAAATGGTCTAAGAAGGAATCATTAAGGTACATACAATTGGGACAGAGATCACTAGTCCTAGTAGTCTAGTTTTCTACACATCTCCACAGCTTGGATTTGGGATTGAGATTGAGACTGGAGGTAAAACATCTCATCTTCCTCTGGTCCTATAATACCCATTTGAGCACACTCAGTAAAATTATGAACTGTTGAGAACTTCCTGTGCAAATGCATTCTTTGGGGCTTGATGATTTGGGGAATCACAAAAAAATTAAGTCAAACAAAAGAGGCAGTTTTCTGAGAACCTTGTTCTTTCTCCTGTTCAATACCTTTGCTTCCTCCATGCCCATCTTGGTGACACAAGGATAAATATGCTGGCAACTGGGAAGATGCTATTCCATAAGTAGTGGTTCCTGCCAAGGGTTTTCTCCTTCATCTCACTCATTCTCCCCTCCTACTCTATTCTTCTACCTTAGCCAGTACCACCTGAGTTCACCGACTTCCTGAAAAGTCTTGACAAAGTCACAGAAGTGGAGACTAAAGAAGCTGAGAAGGATTTTAGAGATGGTTAGTTCTAACCCATTCTTTTAATTTTAAATGAGAAAATGGAGACCTGAAGAGGAGAAATAACATTTCCCAGGGCATACAGCAAAGTACTGGCAGAGCCAGAACAATGAACAAGGTCTCCCAGTCCAATGCTCTTTAACAGCATCCTAGCCTCATGGGATGGGAAGGTTGAAATGGACAGGTCCCAGGTAGACCCAAAAGCTCCTTCAGCTACTGAGAAACTCATATATCCTTGAGTATTATTTTGTCAAAATTCAGTGATTAAATACAGGAAGGATCTTAGAGTCTGTCTAATTCCCCGACTTTTACAGAGGAGTAGACCAAGGGCCAAGATGCCATTGGCCAGGACATCCATGACTTGAAGGTTACTGATTTCCTCTTCTGGGACATTCAAGGCACTCATCTCCCAACCTATATTTCCCAACTCTTTCTGATTTTCCCACTCCTGGCATATTTTCTGCCAAACCGATGGTACACTCTGCCTTCTTCTTAGAACCTTGAAGGAAAATCTTTCTCATTCTTCCCTAAAGGTATATGCTTCCTTTATATGCTCAGCCAGAGAAGAGAATAAAGAAAATCAGCATCCAAGTGACACTGGAAGTGAAGAGTTGTGTGAGACTCCTGGAATCTCAGGGCTTCTACCATGAGTTTTCTTTGACCTTGGTTTGTTAGTGATGGTATATTAAAACCTTGTCTATTCAGATCTTACCAATTTGAAATTACTGACAATTGTGACAGGGACTAAATAGACGTTTAACTTTGAGAATCAAAGAGAAGTTGAATAAATAGTTAGAGTTAATGAGCTTTAATGGGGGCATGTTTAGTCTGTTTAAGAGAAGAATATTTTAAAATATTTTAGAAGGACATTTAAAGCATGCTCAGAATTCTCTGACCTATACCTCATTACCATTTTTATGTTAATGATGTATTACTTTTACCTGTTCAGTAAGGAAGGTCCCCTGAGAGTTTCTATTGGGAACATGTTGTTAGTCTAATTTAGTTATTATATGTATGTGTGTGATGGTTAGGCTAATGTGTCAACTCGGCCAGGTAATTGTTGTGTCCAGGTGTTTGGTCCAGTAAGCACTGGGCTAATTGTAATACAAGAGCATTTATGGACTTCGATCACCAGTGAGTTTACTGCATGGATGGCTGATTACATCTGCATCAATCAGGGAAATTGCATCATCAATGGGTGATGCTTTTATCCAATCAGTTGAATGCCTTAAAAGGGGAAGTGATTTCAACATTCAGAGAGAATTTCCCAACTCTTTGTTGGATAGCCAGCTTCTCCCAGAAACTCAAGGACCTTTCATTGGACTTTCATCGGAGCCCCTGGTTTGCAGCCTGCCTGCGGAACCTGGACTTGTGCATCCCCATGGTCGTGTGACTCTTATAAAATCTCATATTATTGACAGATATCTCCTGTTGATTCTGTTTGCTGAGAGAACCCTGACTAATACAGCTTGGTACCGAGAGTGGGGTGGTTCTTGAGGAATAGAGTCTTAAACATGGGATGTCTGGGGTGGTTCTGGGAGTTTTGTAATTGGCTCTGTACTCTAATTGGATTCGGGTACTAATGACTCCATTTCCAACAATGAAGAGGTTGCTAACAGTCCATGGCCTGAGCTGGCAATAGAGATATGCAAAATAGCATCACTGGATTCCCCTACTTCCATGCTTATAAGAAGCAAGGATCTGGGTGAGAGTGTTTTCAACACCTTAACAGAATTTTGTGGAGTCAAAAAGTATAATGATTTTGGCTGGCTCCTCCTAGATACTCTGGATACAGTTACAAAAGAAAGAGATGAGCTAAAGTCTTCAAATTTGAAACTTAAATGCATGAATGATATGAAAGTTTCTACGTGTGCCTTGAAAGAAAATCTTGTCTCCTGTAGCCACAGACTTGAGATATCTGAGAATCAAACCCAGACTATTATTGTACGAGTAGCAGAATTACAGAGGAAACTAAAATCTCAACCTCGCAGGGTTTCTGCAATTAAAGTGAAGGCATTGATTGGAAGGAAAGGAGTGGAACCCCGAGGATTGGGACGGAGACATATGGGATGATGATAATATTTGTGGGGACATTGGAACCCTAAATTCTGCTGAGACTTTATCAGATAAACCTGCGATGGCCTGCCCTGTGGAGACCACACCTTGTCAACCTTGTATCATCCAGCCTCCAGCCTGCCCCAGGGAGTCCAGACCTCCTTCCAGCCCTGAGGTGGGTACCAGCCAAACGGAAGTCTGCACTGCCCAGCCTCTGGCCTGCCCCAGAGAGTCTGGACCTCCTCCCAGCCACGAGGCAGGTACCAGACAAACTCCAGCATGCACTGCCCAACTTCCAGTCTGCCCTGAGGAATCTGTCTTCCAACCCCTGCCTGAAGAGATTAATCCTGGCTCACCAGAAGAAAATGCAAAGGAATGCCCTGAGGTCAGTAGCCTGCAAGACATCTCTAATTCTTCTCCTTACCCACACCCCCCACCCCTCTTGTCTTCGAGACCCATTACTAGACTAAAATCACATCGAGCCCCCAAAGGAGAAATACAGAGTGTGACCCATGAGGAAGTACGCTATACTCTGAAAGAACTGCATGAGTTTTCCAACTTATATAGACAGAAATCAGGGGAATATGTCTGGGAATGGATACTAAGGGTATAGGATAATGGTGGAATGAATATGAAGTTGGATGAGGCTGATTTATTGATATGGGCCCACTAAGCAGGAATTCTGGATTCAACACTGTAGCTTGAGGGGTTAGAAAGGGCTCTAACAGTTTGTTTGGGTGGCTGACTGAAGCATGGACCAAATGATGGCCTAGCATGTCTGATGTTGAGATGCCCGATTTGCCCTGGTATACAGTAGACGAGGGGATTGTATAAGCACTGTGAGTAAATTGCACTACTTTAAAAAAAAATTCTCCAATTCAGTATTTTGTTTTCCTTTGATTTCCCTTCCAGTAATGAATATAGATTACTGAAGTTTTCCCATCCTTGTAGTGTGTGTGTGTGTTTATATGTGTGACTTTGTTATGAGTCATCATGGGTTAGAGACACTATGACTTAAGAGTAATTGCAAAAACAAACAAACAAACAAACAAAAAAAAACCACAACTGTGGTGGTTGTAGTAAACATATACACTTTGGAATATGTTATTATGTCTAAATCTAGAGAACAGCTTTGTAACTTTGTCTTAGGTAATAAATGCTGTTGGCAGGAGAGAATGGATTATTGAATATAAATCCAATGCATCCAATGAGAAAGGGCTTTAATTATAAGAGACTTAGGGAGTAGGTAAGAGAGTATGACTGACCACTGATGGAAGTGCTGAAGTTGCCTGAAGACCATGTCCTGTTTGGCAACCTGAGCTGACCAGTATCTATGCTACTGCAAAAATTCAGAAACACAGAACAACAGATGACCTTTGCAGGAAAATGAATGTGTGCCAATGAAAACAATATAAATGTTGAGTCCAGAGAAAGAGGGTGTTGAGCAAGACTCCAAATCTAAATCAGTTTTCATGGTGGAAATTGATTCTCTGGTTTAATGGCCTGGATATGTAACCACCTGTTTTCTAAGCACCCATGGTAACTATAAGAACTAACTCTAAAACCAAACTAATGCCCACAAAGAATGGTGCCAGAGTATGTGAATATATGTACAAAATAATAACTTCTAATTCCGCTTTGAATTGGTATACCTTTTCCATTGGTGCTTGTCCTAAGCTATCTTCCTACATTCCTTTTGTTCCCCAGTATAAAAAGAATTATTGAGATTTAATTGACATATCATATAATTCACCCATTGTATGTAGTTAGATGATTTTTAGAAAATTTTGTACTGTTGTGCAACTGTCACATCGATCCAGTTTAAAAACACTCCCATCACCCCTAAAAGTTCCCTCCTACCCATTTGCAGTCAATTCCTGCTTCCCCAAATCTCACTGACTTCATTCTCTTTTGATTTTTAATTGCCTTTGGTTTTGACACAGTGTTTGTAAAAATAAGCACATGGCTATTTTAAGAGACAGGTTATGTTGAAACAGCTTTATTTTTTTAATCCATAAATATCTGTTACTGACAAAAGTGGAAAAATCCTTAAGACTAAATCTTACTAAAGTGATAACTGTTTACAGTACATATAGAATGTGCTTTGACGGGTAAGTAGAACAATGAGATCTGTACAGAAGAAGCAGTTGCAAGAGCACTGCTCATCATGAAGCTTACTTGTGAGTAATGGAGAAACTGTGCAAAGGTACAGATAGAAAGGTACTTTTTATCAGTACTACCATATAATAAACATGGGATCCATAAATTGGGCTAATGCGTAAAAATGTTCATTAATCCCCCTTAGGAAAACTAAAAATATTACAGTAAGAATTGCTTTTTATTAGAGAATTTCAAGAATTCTTTACTACAAAATGTCTAGTTGAGTTATAGAACTAGAGGAATATTTGCCACTATGAAGCAAATGAATGAGTCCTCTAATGGAGTGGCTTTCAAGGGTCACTGCAGGAATGGACAGCAAAGTAGAGCAGGGATCTTTTCCTTCAGGAGAAAGGAGATTAAGGAAACACATAACATCATGTCTCTGACTGATGGAGAGTTGATGTCTTTGCTGATATACATGAAGGGTTTCATGACACTGACTTGGACTCTCAATTCTTGCTTTCCGAGCCTTCACCGGGAGGATGGTAGAGTATCATGAGGAGAGGCTAGAAAGGTCCTAGGATGGGGTGATGGCTCACCCTCTAGCAGCTCGGGTGGTGACGACCCCTCCTCCTCAAATTGGAACAGAGCCGTGGTGTCCATGCTTGATCTTCAGGACACGTGTTCCGGAGTGGGATAAAATAACATCCATAGAGCCATTGCCACATGTGCTCCTCTGGGACTAAGAATGCATTTCCAAGCTGCACCCTCAAATACAGAAATTCATGCCCTCACAGGCAAAGCTCCGGACCTTTTTTCCTCCAGCCTGTTCCCTCTCTGAAATGGAAACCATCTCCCTCCAGCTATAAGGACAACATCAAAAATGAAAAATCCAAACGTACTAATCCTTAGTGACACAGACACTCAAGATAATTTAGGTGTGTCTATTAGGTGAGGGCTTCCAATGATACGCAGTTGGTGCCCTGTTGGTTAGGTCCTTAAACCTTCAGGTGTGACATCATCCCTGGGTGACAAAGACCGTCAGGCCCAGCTCAGGCTCTGGTGGGGAGTCTGATAGCAGTCTAGGCCATCTGAGGACCTCTCACTGGGACAGGTGAAGTGGGATAGGTGCAGCTCAGTTTGGAGGGCTGGGGTATAAATAGGATGCTAACGGGGACAAGAGCCCTAGAATATAAGAGCTGGATGGAACTTCAGAGCTCATGTGGTCAAAGCCCCTCGTTTTACAGATGGGGAAACTGAGGCACTGAATGGGAACATGACCCACCCTAGGTCACACAACAAGATGGAGACGAAGCCAGGACTGGAAGCTGTGTCTCCAGAGTCCCAACCCTGTGCTTTCTTCTCCTAGAGTGTGCTGCCTTCCCAAATCAAATATTGAGCCCAGGAAGACATATCTTTTGTACTGAATCTGTCATTAAAATGCTGCATTTATAAAAAATAACATTTGAACCCTGAAAAATATTTCATTAAAACACAATGAGCTTCCTTGAAAATACTCCAGAGCAAAGTTTCCCAGGTTTGGAGAGGATGGCAGGGGAGTGAATGCAGGTGTGAGGTGACACATCAACGCTCCCCATGCGATTTTGAGGGTCCAGATGATTGACAGCCCTTCCACATCATCTTAGGATAAGCCCCCCAGTGACCTGTGGAAGGAATTTGAAGGTGGAGGGTGGGTAGGGAGGCTGGTGGCAAACATGATATCTCTGAAGAAAACGGATGGTGTTTGATGGCAAGGATATCAGTAGCTTCCCCATGCTTGGAGAGCTGTGACACAAAGAAGCAGGAAAAGCATAAGTGAGGTGGAGCAGTGGCTGTGAGCCCCCTGGGATATGAGTCTGGCCAGAGCAGGAGACTCTGGAACGTGGCAGGCTGGGTCAGGAGCTTCCCAGAACTTCTTGGCTCCAAGAGCCAAAGCTGATATTCTGGCAGTGACACTTCTGATAAAGACAGCTCCTCTCTCTTCCCTCCTAAAGATATAAGGGGGGAAGCCCATAGCTACGTGCCTGGGGGTATCACTGGGTAGGGGCAGGAAGTGAAGGATAAGGGAATGAAGCCAACAA
The DNA here is from genome assembly GCA_026826555.1 of Tolypeutes matacus. NCBI lineage: Eukaryota > Metazoa > Chordata > Mammalia > Cingulata > Chlamyphoridae > Tolypeutes > Tolypeutes matacus. The sequence goes on along the minus strand of JAKSZT010054052.1, from coordinate 8,268,638 downwards.
AACACAAATGTCTGATTCCTCAGTTGTCCTCATGGAGAACTCTGACTTGCAGACCAGGAGACTATAGCAGAACCAGGGACAGAAAGGAAGGCTGGAGGAAGGCCAAAGGAGGCAGAGAGGTTTCTGGGAGAGGAGGCAGTTAGGAAGAGGGCAGATGGCAAAAGAGGAAGTGAACTGACATAGAAGGCTAAGGTTGGGACAGGAACTTGGGAATGAAAGAATGGAAAGAGGGCAGGAGAAATTTGAATTGGGACAAGAGTTGGAACTTTTTCTAGGGGGCAGACCCATCACCCATGACACTGGGGAGCCCTGAGGGCAGGAGCCTAATTAGGGGGTTAAGGAATTGTTAGCAAAGCCTTTGTGACTCATGAACACATGGAGCCAAGAACAAACTTGAGGAAGCAAGACAAGAAAGGCAGAAGGGCCTGAGGGTTGTGGAGATCAAAGGCCAAGGAAATCGGGAAGAACTTTCAGGGCCAGAGAAGGATAGAAAGGGAGAACCTGTGTAGACCCAAGTCCATTCCCACCAGAGCAATGGAGACCTGCACAGAGAACAAAGAAGCAGGAGGAGAATCCGAGCTTTGGGCTCCTTTTACTAGGGTGGGGATAGGTCTTTCACTGTGGGGAAGGGGGTCCCATGTGTGGTAGTATCCACCACCCTGTTTGGGCTGGAAGTCGTGACACCTGAGACCCAACCCCAGCACATCCTCTTTTGTGCTAAGTGAACCTATCTGGTAATGTGGCTTTGCTTGTTCCATAAACTCAGGACGATTGAATAAATGCGATCCCTGTGTCCCAGTTAAGAGATTGTTTTCTGGATTTTGAAATGAGGGACTGAATTGGAACAAATTTGTAGACCTTTCTCTCACTCTTTTTTCTTCTCTCTCTCCCTCCTTTTTCTCTCCCTCCTCCCTCCCTTCCTTCCACCCTCCCTTCTTTTTTCCTTCTTTCCTCTCTCCTTACCACTCTCCCATTCTTCCTTCTCCTCCCTCCCTCCCTCCTTCCTTCCTTCCTTCCTTCCTTCCAGACCCAAGGATGAAGCAGATGAAGTAATTTAAAAGTGGGGGTTAAAGTAGAATTCTCTGATCTGACTGACACCAGAGGTTTTAAACCAGATAATGGTAAGGCTGGGATTAGAAATGTTTTAGAATCAACCTATCAGACAACCCCTGAGACACACACCTTGTCAGGGCTGAGGGAAGGGCCTGGGCCGTGGTGTCACCCACTGACACCGGGTGGTAGGAGATCACATTTCTAGTTTGGTTGAGTATGTTTGTGTTGATACCTGCAGGAGGGGATTCTTATACCTATTCTTCCCCTCCCCCTCCCAGCAGCAGCCTTCCAGAGCACTGGCCTAGGGGCTTGATTAGAGAGCTCTGGGCAGGAAGGTACCCAGCTGTGAGAAACACCCCTTTGTTTCTGGGAATGGCCACCTGTTCTAATTAGATTGATTTTTCTCCAGCCCAAACCTCGCCTTCTGGAACAAACTCCCATAAACCTGTGGGGTCCTGCCCTTCAGAAGGTTTATTGTGTTTGTGGGTTGCTGGCGGAAGCAGAGAGTGGTTCTTCTGAGTCAGCAACACCTCCCCAGCTGGGAGCCTGATGACTGTATTTATAACCTGCAACCATTTATCCCCTCATGATTTATGTGGTGGTTTTCTGCTCACCATGGAGGTGAATCTTAGCAGGGAGGAGATAAGAGCTTTGAAATTCTTGAGATAAAGGAATTGATTTCTCTGTGGTTTATGGACTTGGTTAGATTGAAAACTCCCAGAGCTGCCACTGAGGAACTCTTCCACCACCCTTATTCCTGAAAGGGCCGTTCACACAGATCTGGGGGAATCTAAAAAAAAATCCCAGTTTAAGGACATCATTTTTGGAGTCTGACTATGGTGACAGTCACACACCTTCTAAATATCATATCTTTACTCAATGGTCTGGAGCTGATTGCCTCCAGCCCCAGCCCAGTCTCCCCTCAAGCTGCAGCAGGAAGGTACCCTGGCCCTGAGATGGGGGATCCCCTTCTGTCCCCTCCAGCCTCTGCTTGGGGGCGTAGATGCTGTTCTGCTCCCAGACAGCTCTCCAGGAGGCCTGCCAACTCACCTAGGTTGCAGGCAGAGATGAGGGTCTGATGGGCTGGCGGTGGCGCTACCCACAGGTGAGAACGTGGCTGTGTCTGATGCCCAAGAGCCCCTGCAGGTGAGGGACGGATGTGGATGTGGTAGAGAGCTGCCAGGTGGGCCCCCAGACCAATGGCCTCAGGTATCCTTATTTGCTTTTGCAAATGGATCTTTGTCAATTTGATCCAGAGGAAGCCCTGGTCTGAAGAAGCAGCCTAGAGAGAAATGGAGCTGCAGGAGGATGGGGAAATGGGGGGAGGGGAAACAGGTCAGAGAGAGAGAGTTCTAAATGGAGAAGGCAGAAGTAATCCGGCAGGGGGATAGTGACAGAATGAAAGTAGTGGGCAGGGTGCAGGACCACCGCCACCGGGCCCCTTGTTTGGGAGCTGGGCAGCCGGTCTCTAGAAACCTCTACCTCCATCATGCCTGGCATGGGTGGTGGGAGGCAGGCAGGTACCCTGGGTGACGGGAATGGAATGCCCCTGAGACCCAGGTCATCACAGTGACTCTCCTCATCCTGGGCTCTCTGGCCTCAGGCAGAGCAGGGGCGGACAAGGCAGGTCTGACTGGTGGGTCAGGGTTCAGACCCAGAGGCCTGGAGAAAAGTGTGGATATAGTCAGGTTGCTGGGAGGGGCACCCCCGAAGCCCCTGCACCCCATCCAGACTCTCCTCTGGAAGGGCTGGAGCTAAAAGTCCCCAGAAAACTCAGGGAGAAAAACATCTAGGCCTGGGGGAAGGGCCGGTTGGGACCAGCAAGTTGCCCAGAAATAAGGAGGCAGCTGAAGGAGGGACCCCTTCCTAGCTCCACCCTCCCCAGGACTTGGGGAAGGGGAAGGGGCCAGGCTGGGGCCTGCGGGGGTCAGCGAGGGAAAGGACATTCAGTGGGGCCCAGAGAGTTCCAGCAGGCAGAAGAGAATCGCAATTGTGCTTATGGACACGGCAGCGCCCTGGCTCTGAGAGAGCGCACAGGCAGTTTTTTTTGTTTTGTTTTGTTTTTTTGTTTTTTTAGGCACTAGAAGATTTCTGTGATGTGGTTAGGTAAATGAATGAGACCCAGTAGCCTATTCGGTCAGCCCACTGACTGCCCCCACCGGCCTGTTCGAAACCAGGCAGCTTCGGGCCTGGGTCAGGCGAGGGTCTCTTGGCTGACGGAACCTGCAGCTGAGTCCCCAGGAAGGGGCGAGGGGGCAAGGGGGCAAGGGGGAGGGAAATGAAAGGGAGTTGGCAAAGGTGGGGGGCAGGCGACACGGGGGCGAGCCCCTCTCCTCACTCCCCCTTGACCGTTCTGGAAGAGAGAGAGAGAGAGAGATGTGCTATCTCCTAGGACCATCTGGGCAGTGCTCCCTCCCGGGGTATGGCTTTCTGGGCAAAGGCAGCCCACCCCCTACCTTCCGGCGGAGGGGACAAGGGAAGGGAGAAGTGTAAAGGCTAGAAGCTCTGCTCCAGGCCCCTCCTGTACCCCTGCCCGGCCGGCCCACCGGCCCCGCCCGGTCACACCGTCACTTCGGTCTTGCTGGCCGAGTAGCAAGTGTGGTGGCCAGGAATGTAATGCAGCTGCTCCACGGTGTTGTGCCGGCGGGAGGCGAAGGCCTGGCGCTTGGCGGCCGTCTGGCTCTGGCCCAGGGTGGCGTAGGAGTTATTGGAGGCACTGGGATGGGAGTGCATCTTGGTCATGCGGTAGCGGTCCAGCACGGGCGTGGACACAAAGACGTCCGTGTGCGAGATGGCCCGCGACAGCGCCTGCTCGGGGAAGGCCGTCCGCTCCGGGGACAGCAGCGGGTCCTGGGAGTGCAGGCGCTCGGTGGAGAGCAGCTGCTCGTCCGACAGGATGCGGTCGTAGGGCAAGCCGAACTCGTCCCGCAGGCCCCGCTCCGGGGACAGGACCCTGTCCTGGGACATCGCCCGGATGGGCCGGCGTGGTCGTTCCCGCGGCAGCGGCTTCTGCTGGGACATCTGGATGACGTTGAGGGGGAGGGTACCGCGGGCGGCCAGGTCCGGCAGGTGCCGCCTCCTCATGTAATAGTCATCCGCCTCCTTGTCCGCTGCAGGGGGAGAGAGAGAAGGCAGCTGGGGGACACCCGCAGCCAGGGCTGAGGTTGCCCCCTGCACCCCACCTGCTCTAAATGATTCTTACAATCACAGACCTTCAGAGTCTTCAGAGATCATATAGTCAAGCCCCTTTATTTTATGGACATCAAGGCTCAAAGAGGTGAAGGCAGTCCTTCTGCAGCTGTAACATACACAGGAATCCCTGGGGTCTTGTTAAATACAGACTGGGATTCAGTTGGGGTTGAGGGGTGAGGGGAGTGAGGCTGAGAGTCTGCATTTCTAAAGAGCTCCCAGGTCATGCTGATGCCACTGGGGGTGCACAACATTTGAGGAGCAAAGGGTCCCCAGTGAGTTGGTGGCAGAATTGATGGCAAACCCAAACCCTCCCCCCACCCCACCCCCAACTTGGGCTACAGTGCTGCTTCTACCACACCACAGTGCTGGTACAGAATGGCTCCCTAGCAGCTGCCAGCAGCTTCCAAATGAAGACCAGTGCCTCTCCCATAGAAGCCCAGTCGCAGAACCAGCCTACTGCTGGAATAAAGTCAGATGCTCCCAGCAGGAGGCACTTGTGAAACTGCTTAGCTGGTAACTTAGGAACCTAGTAACACCTTCTCTGGAATAACAGCCAATGCAAGAGAAGCCAACACATGGGCACTGCTCCCACACACAAGCCCAGAACAGCCTTCACGCACTCTGCCTGAGCCCACATGAGCAAGCAGGAGCCATCCTTTGTGGGCGCCTCATTCAGATGCTCACCCTCCTGCCCGTCCAGTAGGTTCTCCGAAGATCACACTGCCCACTGCACCCTTGAAATTACCCAGGATACACACACACAGGTCTGCATTGCCCCAAATTTCAGGAATGAGATTTCCTACAGACAACGTTTTGAATTTCCTTGGCATGGAAATACTGCTCCACAGTTTGCACAGCACAGAGGGGTCATGGATGGGGAAAGCCTGCTTCCTGTGCTATACTTCATGCTCCTGGAGCACGTATCAGCTTCCTGGGGTTATCAGGAATCTCCACCTCTAGCCATAGAAACTCGGCATCTTGCCATGGAGGTGGCTGATGTGAACTCATGGGCTGAACTTTCCTCAGGGTAGTTTATCTTGCAGCTCCCAGCAAATGCTCAGCCCTGGGACTCCTTATTCAGTTGGGCGGTCATCAAAAGAGTCTCATGGGGAAATGGAAATCAGAGGGTCTAAGGGTCAATAAGCCAAGAGGGAAGAGCTTTCCCTCCAAGCATCTTCTGACCTTCTAGTATCTTAAACTCATCAATGCCCAGAGCCTTTCCAAACCCCAGCGGCAAATCTGGGACCACTGGCTGAAAAGGCCCCAACTGATGATGATGGGGTGTGTGCATTGGAGGTGGGGAGTCTTAGATCCTCAAGACAGTGTTGGTGGGGTTAGGGAGGGAGCCGTCTAATGGGTCCTTGCACTGAGTGCACTGCCAGATCCCTGAAAGCTAGCCTTCTTTCAAGATAGAGAGCGAGAAAGGCCCATGGTTTGAAGAAAGCGGGTGGGGAGTGGGACAGCTTTCTCTGGAAGTTAGACTGGTGTGTGCGCCAGTGAAGTGCTGCCTGAGATGGGAATGCGGATCTGAGGATTTCATGGCCTTTATTCTCTCTTTGGAAAGAATGGACTCATATTAAAAAATAAAAATAAAAACACAAACAAGGGGCCTGTTGTTTCTCTTCTTCTATCAAACATTTCCCTCTTTGTTCTTGGGCTTCTCCTCCCTCTGGCATAGGGCAAGAGAGTGAGACCCAGGAGGATATCCAGGAGGCTCCCAAGGCAGACCCCCACCCCGGGGAAACACCACTTACTTAGCCTCTTCAGCGATGAATACTTGCTGGGGTTGGTCTTCACTGCAGATTCGTAGGATGGGGGCAGGTGAGCCAAGTTCTGGAAGGAGCGGGAGAAGGAGAGGTCGTAGGGCTCAGTGGCTGATGTCAGGATGTTGTTCATCCGGGGCTTCTCTGCAAGAGATGTAGGGGTGTGATTGTGTTAGGGAGGACACAGGTTGGAACAAGCGGAGGGAAGATTCCAGCTCCCACCTCTGCTCTGCCTCACCCCTGACTCAACTCTCCATTCTGCTTTCCCACCCGCTGTGCTACGACACAGGTGGTGCTGGAGACTCAGTTTCCCTCATGCTCAGTTCCAGTTGTCAGGGAGCCTGGGGATAGGTGCTGTTGTCACTGGCCTTGATAACAGTTTACCATTCCTTAAAGGTCAGACTTGACTCTGAGACAAAGTCATCAGTAGGTTGCCTGATGAAAATTTAAGCCCAATGGTGCTGAAGGGGGATCTTATAATCATCAATTTTGCGTCAAAGCTCTGTCCCTTCCCTAATAGCTTCAGGCAAACCTAGCTCTCAGACTCAGAAAAATCCACATGTGAAGGAGCTGGAGTAAGTTGTCCAGTCCACACACCCATAGGAAAACTGGGTATAGAACTGAGCTCCACCCAGCACTCAGTCTATGATGTCATTTAGCCTCTGTTTGGTCCCTCCCACCCTGAATGCCTCCAGTGCCTGCACCTGACAAACCACTGTGGGCTGTACAGCCATTTTCTCTTACTTTAATTCCTTTCCCCTAAAACCACCTTAACCATCTCTGAGCTGCTGGAGGAAGGAATGGGGACATAAATGCTTGGCACAGTCATCCCCCCTTTTCTCCTCCTTCCTCTGATATAGAGCCTTGAGATTCCAAAATCTGAAGAGAAAGAAGGATGTCAGACCTGGGAAAAAGAATGGAGGTTATGAATGATGGAAGGGGTGAAAGGGGAATGAAGTGAATGATTAATAGGGGCATAATGCAGGGTGAACTGGGCTGGGCTCTGGAAGCCAGTTTATGAATCACACCGGGAGGGGGAGGTGATGCAGGTCTGGGTAAGGGAGTGGCAGTGAAGATGGGGGCACAGGAAGAAATGGAGAAGCAAGGAAGGATCAAGCTTGCCTTGATGACTGGCTGAATTGAGGTGGCACAATAAAAAGCAACTGGGGGTTGCTGGGGAAAACAGTGGTACCATTCCCAGAAGTGAGGTAGTTGGGTGGCTATAGTCTGGCTTCATCATCTTTCCATTATCTTTGGTTGGGAACAGCTCAGGGTCAAATAAGTACCACAAAGAGGCAGAGTAACTTTAGACAAATGTGCCAGAGGCCATAACTCCCCATGCTCCTTGGCAATCAGAATGCTAACCCATGGCCAGCAGGAGTGCTATGAAACATGGGGCAGAGGGAAGCCCTCCTAGGCATGGTCCAAGGGCAGCCCCAAGCAGAGAGTACGCCTGGCTTCTGCATCCCCTCTTGCCTGCACTGCCACTCCCAGCCCTGGGGTTTGAGCCAGGGGAGCCCAGCCAATGATCTGGTGTTCACGCCAGCTCTGTACATATGTGTGGGGGTGTGGGGACGCTCTACATCCCTGAGAGATCAGAACATGCTGTACAGAGAGAAGCCTCCCTGGCATGGATTGGGACAGATGCCAGGAAGTGGAGTGGGCAGAAACCCAGGAGCACTGCTCCCCAGGGCTGAGTAATAGCCGCTAATCCCTTAGCTCTTGTTCTTCACTTTTGGCCATGCTGGGGGAGTAAGAATCCCCCTCGACCTGTTGGCATCATATGCCCACCAAGGGCTTTATTCAGTAGCTCATCCATTTCTGGATACTCTTACCTTCCACGGTTCTCAAAGACATGCTGTTGAGCCAAGGCCAGCTCTTCCTTGCCTTCTGCTTCTACCATGACTGCTTCTGCCTCCTTGCTCATCCTTTACCTCCTATTGTACTGTCCTCCTTTACTCTTCCCCTATCTAAATTCTCCCTTTGTTCAAGGCTCTTAAATATGACAATGTCACATTTTCTTCCAGCTAACAACCATCTCTGCTCTTTGAACGCCTATTGCTCTTCTAGTCAGCACCACCCAGTCTAGTATCTAAGTGATCTGTAATAACTTGATTTAGGTTGGCTTTTTGACCTCCAAAGATTATAATCTCATTTCACTAGAGATCTTGCTTTCCAGTTTTTCTGATACCTTCATAGTGCTTGACCCAAAATATGGATCCAATTAATACAATTTGGTTAATCACTCAGGCAGGGCTCTGTCTCCTCTCTTAATAGTTGCTCTGTCAGCTCCTGAGGAAAGTGTAACTCTGCAAAGAATAATTCTGGTCCCACTAGCTGCGAGCTGCTCAGCTCCTTGCGCAGGGGCTGGCACGTAGAAGGCACTCAACAGATGTTAAACGGAACTGCCCAGGTGGAAGAGAGAAGACAGGAAGAAAAGGGGGGAAGAATGGCTCCTCCTTGTATTCAGGAAGCTGTACTTGTCTTGGCTTCTTCTGGGGGAAATCAACTCAGTAATTGTCCTTTCATAATATTACTGAGCAAGTGGGAGCTCTCCTCACTTGCCTTTTCTGGCTCCCCTTCCTGCTGCTGCTGTATCACCATGGGCATACCCCCAGCTGCCTGCCTCTCTGCCTTCTGCTTTTCCCTTTCAGCATTCTTGCACAGATTGTCCTCATCCCCAGAGCTTCTTTTACTGCCTCCAAAGCTGAAGCTTATATCTTCAGCTCTAACCTTACTTCAGACTTCCTTTCTGCACTTCTAACTGCCTGTCAAATGATTTTTCTTCTATATACTGTGGTCATATCAAACTCTAGATGTCCAGACCCAATTCCCCATCTACAGCTCCATCCCTTGTACTCACTGGCTGTTTTTCTGATTCCTTGGATTGTGCTAATAAAAACCTCCATTCTTCTAATCAACCTTGGCTCAAGACATTTTAGCCATAATTGGTTCTCAACAGGCATATTCAGTTAGTAACTCAACAGGTATATTTAGTAAGTTTTCCTAATTCTTCCTTCTAAATGCTTCATTTCTGAACCCTCTTTTCTCCTCCCACTGTCAACACCACCACTGGGGTGTCAACCTTTTTAAAATGAACTCTCCAATTTCTCCCAGTTGTAAATTTTTCCAGACCTCACAACCTGAAAAATTTTATTAAACTGTTACTTTAGTAAGATTTCCTCCAGTGGCATAACATTGGAAGGGCACATTGAAAATATTGCACCCCCTCTCCTAATTACGGTGTCCCTCCATCTCAATGCTAAGGCACTGACAGAACATATTCAACATGATGGTGATAGGTCTCTCTACCCATGGGTGTAGAATTTATCTTTGTTTTGGGTAAAATTTCACAATGCTTTCACTCTTTCACAGCACAGGGAGGGGTGTGACTGGTATTTCATCATTTACATGGCAATCTCACGCTCTATCAAGTTTTGGACAGGTACCAAAAAAAAATATTTTTTTCTCTGAGCTTCCAAATGATAAACTGTGGTCTGGTGGAGATGTTATAACCTAAGAGAGAAAGATGGTTCTGTCGCCTTTTGCCCCTATGCTAACACTCCACTGCTCTATAGCTTTCAGTGAGTTTTCCCTGAAAGGAGGCTAAAACCCAAACCCCACGGTTGGTTTGGAGCGTTATTAAACCTTGGTTAGTTTGGGGAAGATAGAGTTTACCAATTCTCCTATTATTCCTAAATGATACTACATTTAGCACTGGACAAAGGAGAGTTCCACACTCCTTGCCATGGACACATGGAACTTATTGCTGCAAGAAGTGATCTAGAAAGGGTCTAGCCACTTCCCTTTCATGGGAGATGATCACTCTGATCAGAGACAGAATCACCAAGGGGACAATGGTCTGAAAATGAGAGTGGAACATTGTGGCGCCAGGGAGTGGGGTGAGGTGGAGAGGGGGGTTGCACATGGATCCAAACAGTCCCCTTAGCTTCAGCGATTCAGTGACCATGTGTTTGATGCCCTGCTGATCACCAGTGGTTAGAATGGAGCCACCTGGAATGAGGATGGAACGTGGAGTGCTCCAAATCATCTCTCACCATGTGTAGGGGTCTGGGTAGCACTGCTTAAAATCGGATGGTTATACTGATGATCACCTGGAAGTCATAGAAAAGACATTTTTAAAGAAGAGTGGAGGCATTCCACTGTCTGTCTAACACAACAGCACTTCTCTTGACCACTAATGTGCTTCTCTGAGTCAAATGAAGCACTTTTTTAAAAGTCCAGACCCTTTGACACCCCAGAAAAGTGAATGGCAGGGGACAATGTGTTAGACTCAAAGAACCTTTCTGCTTCTACCTTTCTTCTCCTGCATCAGGGCTTCCTCTGTCACCATGGTGACTCACCCACATTTTTGAATCCATATAACCAGCCATAGAGGCTTTGTGGGGCATAGGGAAGAAGGATGGAGATGGACAGGCATTTGGCAAGTATGTGTACATGGGCTGGAGAACTAGGTTGGGGGAGTAGATTCTCAGAAGTGAATTTTTCTCTTTTTTTCCCCTCCCTTGGTTAGGGTGTGGTTAGCCAGGAAGAGGACATCCTGACTTAAGGTGCTTACAGCTTATAGGACTTTGGTTTATTCCTAGGGCTTGATACGCAGGTGTCTGGGTACATCCTGAGACATGGGAGGCTGATGTGAAATATCCACTGCCATGGATCAGGGGTACTGAGTTCTAGGCTCGGTGCTGTCTCTAAATGACAAAGCCTGACACTTAAAGAGCATTTCCTTTTATTAAAGGGCCCACAAACAGTTATAGTTGCCAAAACCCAGCATTAAAGATATTTACAAGGGTTTCTAAAATTTTGGGATATGATAGAATGAAGATTTGGCTTAATCCTAAAGTACAATTAAACATTGTATTACTGTTTCAATTAAGTTTGTATTCTTACTTTTCACTGATGCACACATCTAATTTAAACTAAAACAAGGGAAAGAAGTGGCAAGAGGTCTTTCCTTTAGTCTATCTAAACTGTAGGTTACAGCTCCATCATCCTACCTAGGCTAGAATATCTGCTTTCATTTCCTTACTGCCTTGTTATTGAAACCAACTTCCCCACCCTTGGTACTGTACTCTCTGGTTACCCATTGTCTTTTCCTCCTCTATTCTCAAAATACCCGTGTCCCATAAGGCTCATGTATCTTCATGAAGCGTTCATCTGTACTACCTTCTTGCCAAAATTGGTTCCCAAATCTATACCTCTTTCTAGCCTGAGGTTCATCTGATCTGTAGGATTAGATTTTTTTCAGCTGCCTGTGGATATCTGTCCTTCCCAAACCATTAAGTCTCCAAATGGGCTCTTCATTTTATATTCCAGTATTCAGGCTTCTGTCAATGGTACAAATATTCCATATGTTTGGAACATCAAATTTCAGTCATCTCTACCATTTCCCTCCCTTCATCCTCCATATCCAACCAGTCCCAAAGTCCTGCTGATTCTTTGAAATGTCTCCCAAATGCTTATCTTCCTCTCTGTTCCTATAGCCATCTCCATCTCCTAAATCCACAATATTCTTTTTGCCCACATTTCTTTAAGAACCCCTTAGCTCTACCATCTCTAGCCATTCCACAGACAGTTCATCCTGTGTACTCCCACTGAAAAAAATTTCCAAACCAGTGGAATCATAACATTATTCCCTTGGTTAAGACCAGGCTCTCAAATAGTCAAGCACCTTATCCAATAGGGGTATTAGGTTAGGCGGTAGACCAGAAGTTCCCACGTGGAGATACTTTGCTTTCCCAAGGCAGACCGTTAAGCTATATCCAAGGAAGAAACTATTTGCCAAAGGCTGAATCAATATACATTTTTCCTGCTTGTCCTCCAGAGTACAGGCAAAAACCAGTTTCATTGTTTCTTTTATAAATTTACTTTTATTTTTAAAAGCAATATGGCGACATTACCAAGGCAAATCCAAGAAATAGGAGAACCCAAGTTAAATGATGGAGAGTGGGAGTTAGAAACATTTCTTCCATCTCAGAGTCTAGGTACCACCCAAAAAACAGGGAAAATTCAGATTCAGTCAATTTCTGGTATCCAATTGTGCTCTAGGCCCTGTGCCATATATATAAAGCTAATCCTCATAATGATCTTCATTTGAAAGGGGAATGGAGTAGAATGAGTATGTATTATTGGCCTACCATCTTCCATTCATTGTATAAAATTCTAAATACCTTACTTGAGATATATTGTAATTGTTTTATAGATGAGGTCACAAATAGGATAGATGTCTTGAATTTGTATATTTTGTATACAAATGCAGTGCTTTTGTTTTTGTTTGAATTTCACTTAAAAATGTTTTGCTGACATGATTTTTCCTGTATGGGGTAAAAGGAGTACATTTCAAATTAACTATAAAGATAAAAATTAAAACTGCCCTGAAATAACCACTATGACATTTTGTTATATTTCCTTTTGTTCCCTTCCCCCATTGACTATGTGTGCGTGTTTCCATACACACATGCACACACACACACAGACACACACATGTTTAAATAGTATTGCAATAAATAATCTTGTGTATGGTGCCATTTTGCAAAGTGATAATCAGAGAAATAGAGAGGAACATGGTGATTTGATCCTCAAACTTGTGAAAAATGGCAAATGTATAGGGTTAGTCATTCCAGCATTTTTATTTTAGCAAAAGAAAGGAAATACCCCAAATGTCCATATGTATATGTATGCATACACACTCAGATAAATATGTATAGTTTCCCCCTATGTAAGCATGCTGTACATAGTATTTTTAATGTTTTTATACTTAATGAACAACATATCTTGAACATTTTTCATGTTGCAAGATATTCTTTGAAATACTTTATATGGTTTCACAATAGTCCTTTGTATAATTTAAGCATAATATATTTAAATATAATATATATAAGCATTCCCCTAATATTGGGCATTTTATTGTTAAAAAGTTTAATAATGTCACACCAAACAAGCTTGAACATAAATCTCATTTCCATAGACTGATAAAATAACTAAAGGCAGCATTTCTAGATTGAGAATATACATTACCAGTTGCTTATCAATGTGATGAATTAGATTGGAAGATATTTTCATATTGAATCATTCATGTATTTCTGGAAAATACTCTTTCTGATTCTGTTGTCTTATACTTTTATTACAGCACTAGATCCTTTTTTCTTATATTTCATTTAATTTTTATATATTCATAAATAAAGTTTATAATTGTCTTTTTGTGTGTGTTAACACTGTCAAGTTTTGTATCAAGATAATGATTTTGTAAAGTCAAATGAGACGTGTTCTATCTTCCCGTGTGCCCTGAAACTATTAATGTAGTATATAAAATATCTGTTCTTTGGAAGTTAGAAGGGATGCGACCATGAAAACGCCTGGTGTCTTTTTGGGGGTCCTGTTTGCCTTCTGCTGGGGGGCTTGGCTTGTGCTATTTCATTGACTGCACAACAACTCCCCAAGTTATATATTGTTTTCATCAATAATTTAGAGATGAGGAAATGTAGGCTTAGGGAGGTCAAATAATTTGCCAAAGGTTACATAGCTAGGAGAAGGTGGCATGCAAAAGCCACACAGGCTTTCTCATACTTTGACATTTTCCTTGCATATTGATTCATTTGAGTTTTCTAATTCTAAATTCAAGTTGTAATTTCTATTTTTCTTTTTTAAAAATCCACTGGAAATGTTCAACTTTATTAGATTAAAACTATATATCATATTCCCTCAAAAGGAAAAACAGCTTCTCCATTCTCATTCTGAATTGTGTGTGTGTTAATGTTTTCTGGATTAGAGATTTATTCATATTATTATTCTTTTTCAAAGAAACATCTCTTATACATATCAGCTCTGCTATTTTTTTGTCTTTAAATTCATTATTTGATACTTTAGGATTTATTAATTTCTGCTTCCTGAATTCCTTTGTTTTGTTTTGTAATTTCTTGGCTCGAATCTTTAGTCCATTATTGTCACACCTTTCTGTTATTGATATAAGATTTTTAGGCTATGAATTTGTCTCTGGCATTATCCCATGAGTGTCAGCATGCAATGTTCTCATTGCTACGTCCTCAATGATCTGTAATTGCAGCCTTGATTTCCTCTTTGACCCATAAGAGATTTAGTAGTATTGTTAAATCTCTAAGTGTTTGGGTTTGTTGGTTTGAATTTCTGCCATTCATTTTCTGTTTTATTGTACTGTGGTCAAAGAACAGGGCCTGTATATTTTCTGCTTTTTAGAATTTATTGAGATTTCCTTTGTGGGCCAATGCATGACCAATTTTTGTAAATGTTTCATGAGTATTTGGAAAAATGGTATATTCTCTTTTTTGTAGAGTACAAAGTTGACATATACCTATTAAATCAGACATGTCAAATACATTATTCAGTTCCTCTCTATCCTGTTTCATTTTTTTGCCTACTTAATCTGTCAAAGATTGAGGGAGATGTGTTAAGGTCTCTCACTACTGTTCTGTTCCCATGGATTTCTCTTTGTATTTGTTACAGAATTGGTTTTATATACTTCATACCTACATTATTCAGCACAAAAAGGCTCTTGATGGTTATGTCTTCTTTGTGGTTTTTATCCATCAAAATTACATAACCCTCTCTGTCCTATGTAATGCCCCCCCCCTTTTTTTCTTGCCGTTAAGTCCTCGTCATCTGATATTTATATTACCAACCTACCTTTTCTTTTTGTTTGCATTTGCCTGATAAACTTTGCCTATCCTTTTGGATCTAACCTTTCTGTGTCATGTTGTTTTAAGCTTGTCTCTTGATGACAGCATTCATTTTTTAAAAAAATCTACCTTACAAGTTTTGGTACTCTCAGGGTTGTCTTGCTAGCTAAATGTGATTCCTCCTGCTCAGAAACCTTCCTCCCTTCTGTGGGAGTACCCTTCCTTACCTGGTACAGTTGTACAATGTCACCCTAATTCCCTTCATGCAGCCCAAGGTCTAGGTCATGGCTGATTTAACCAAGTGTGAATAGCTGACGTAAACTGAGCTAGTGGGAGTGCCTTCCCCAGAAATTAGGGATACTTTTCAGAAAGAGATTTGGTCTCTGTGTGGCTAGCCCCATAACCCATGGCCTGGGTAGCAGTTATGTGGATTTGGAAGAGAGAAAGTCTGACTTTAGAGAGTGTGGCACATTGTATTTTCTAAAAACAGCCACAATTATGGTTCTCTTACTATGATATTGTATCTCCCATCTCCTCGAAGCTGGAGGGCCTCTGTGGCTGCCTTAATGAATATAACAGCAGAAGTAACGATGCGGGATTTCTAAGGCTAGGTCACAGAAGGGCTATTGGCTTCCACCTGGCTCACTCTCTCATCACACTCATCCTCAGAAGCCATCACATTATAAGGAGGTTCAGCCACATGAAAGGCTACTTATTAGTGTTCTGACTGACAGCCCCAACTGAGATCTCAGTCAACAGCCACCATGAACTGCCAGAGAGGTAAGTGGGCAAGACTTTGCTGATCCCAGCCCCTAGCCTGCTAGCTGCTCCAGCTGAAACCAGTGGGACAGAGACCAGCTCTCCCCGCTGAGCCCTGCCTCAATTGCAGATTTCTGAGCAGAATAAATGTTGTCTTTACTGTACAATTTTTAGAAATTAAACTTTTTCTGGAGGTCACTGTAGATTCCCAGGTAGTCGTAGGAAGTAATAAAGACATCCAATGAGCCCTTGATCCAATGGCAACATCTTGCAAAATAGTACACTATCACAACCAGGATATTAGCATTGATACAATTGATACAGAACATTTCCATCAGCCCGATGATCCATCATGTTGTCCTTTTATACCCACATCCATGTCCTTTTCGCACCCACCCCCTCCTTACCCCCCGGCATCCACAAATCTTCTTCATTTCTATAACTTCTGTCATTTCAAGGATGTTATATAAATGGAATCATTCTGTGTGTAAACTTTGTGGTTGGCTTTTTTCATTAACCATGCATTTCTGGAGGTTCATCTGGGTTGTTGAGTATATCAATGGTTTGTTCTTTTTAATTGCCGAATAGTATTCCATAGTGTGTATATACCACCATGGAGTTTGGTTAATCATTCACCCTTTGAAGGACATCTGGGTTGTGTCTAGTTTTGGGACATTACAAACAGAACTGCATGTTTCTGTGTCAACATAAGTTGCCATTTATCTGGAATAAATGCCAAGAAGAGCAATTGCTGAATTGTATGATAGTTGCATGTTCAATTTTTTAAGAAACTACCAAACTTTTTTTTCAAAGAGACTGTACCATTTTACATTCCCTCCAGCAATGTATGAGTGATTCTGTTTCTCCTCATCCTCACCAGCATTTGGTATTATTACTATTTTTATTTTAGCCATTCCTGATATGTGTTTAGTGATATATTATTATGATTCTAATTAGAATTTCCCTAATGGATAATGATGTTGAACATTTTTTATGTGTTTATTTTAGAGTGACAATTCTTCGGTGAAATTTCTTTTCATTTCTTTTGCCCTTTTTAGATTGTTTGCTTTTTCACTGATGTGTTTTGATAGTTCTTTATATATCCTGGATGCTAGCCCTTTGTCAGATATACAGTTTGCAAATATTTTCTCCAAGTTTGTAATATGTCTTGTGATCCTCTTAACAGACTCTTTGGCAGATCAAAAGTTTTTAATTTCAATGAAACCCAAATTATCAACTTTTTTTGTGTGGTTTGTCCTTTTGATATTAAATGTAAAAATTCTTTGCTTGGTCCTATGTTTTTTTCTAAAAGTTTTCTAATGTTACATTTTACATTTATATCTGTGATCCATTTTGAGTTAATTTTGTACAAGACATGAAGTTTAAATCAAGTACATTTTTTTCTGCCATTTTTTGCTCTAGCCCTATTGTTGAAAATATTTCCTTCCTCCATTGAATTGCTTTTGCACCTCTGTCAGAAATCAGTTGGGCATATTTATGTGGATCTATTTCTGAGTGTTTTATTCTGTTCCATTGAACTGTGTCTGTCCTTCTGCCAATACCACATAATCAGTCTTGAAATCAAGTGACCAATTCCTTCCACTTTATTGTTTTTCAAAATTGTTTTAGCTATTCTGTTTCCTTTGCTTTTCCTCATAAATTTTAAAATAATATTGTCTATATCTATAAAAATCTACTGGGATTTTGCTAGGAATTGCATTAAACCTGTTTGTTATTTTGGGGAGAATTGACATCTTTTCCGTATTGAGCTTTCCAATCCATGGGCATGGTATATCTCTTTATTTATACTGTACCATTTTAATTACTTTGCTAATTTTACTATATTTTAAAAGTTATTTTCTTAGTGGTTGGTCTTGGGATTACAACTAGTATCTTAACTTTTCACAATCTATTTCAGAAGTATAGTATACTTCAGAAAGTAAAGTAGAGAAACTTGCTCTAATAAAGCTCCAATCCACCATCTTGCTTTGGCTATCGTTGTCATATATATTACATTTATATATATTATATACCCAACAATACACTATTTTTTTAAAGATTTATTTATTTCTCCCCCCACCCCCTTATTGTTTTGTACTCACTGTCTGCTCTCTGTGTGTTCTTTCTGTGTCTGCTTGTCTTCTCTTTAGGCGGCACTAGGAACCAATCCAGGGACCTTCTGGAGTGGAGAGAGGCTGCTCAATCTCTTGCACCATCTCAGCTCCCTGATTTGCTGTGTCTATCATTGTCTTTCTTCTGTGTCTCTTTTTGATGCATCATCTTGCTGCACCAGCTCTCTGCGCAGGCCAGTACTCCTGCATGGGCCAGCACTCTGTGCAGGCCAGCTTTCCACTCGGGCCAGCTCATCATGCAGGCCAGCTTGCTTTTCACCAGGAGGCCCTGGGAATCAAACCCTGGACCTCCTATATGGTATCTGGGAGCCCAATCACTTGAGCCACATCCGCTTCCCCCAACAATATACTATTAAAATTAATTGCTTTATACAATCTTATATCTTTTTAAAAAGTTAAAAGAAGACATGAGAAAAATATATTTATAGAGTTGTTTACATTGACCCACATATTGATCATCTGGTGTTTTCATTTATTCCTGTGTATTTGAGTTACTGTCTGCTGTCCATTTACTTTCAACCTGTGAGCTTTCTCTAGTATTTCCTATAAGGCAGCTCTGCTAGCAAAGAATTCTCTTGGTATTTGTTTAACTGAGAATGTCTTTCTTTTGTCTTCATTTTTGAAGAGTAATCTTGCTGAATACAGAATTCTTGAGTCACAGTTTTTTTCTTTCAGCACTGAATAAAATGTAGCATCTCACTGCTTCTGGTCTCAATTGTTACAGATGAAAAGTTATCCATTAATCGTTGGCTGTTTGAATTGACTGTCCCCTGTATGTGATAAGTCACTTTTCTCTTTCAGCTTTTAGGATTTTCTCTTTGTTTTTCACTTTCAACAGTGCAGGTATAGATATAATTGCAATTATTCGAATTGGGTTGTTTTTGAGATTCCTAGATCTGTACATAAATGTTTGTTTAATCAACTATGGGGAGTTTTCATCTATTATTTCTTCAAATATTTTTATGCCCATTTTTTTTCTCTCTTCCCCTTCTTGGACTCCCATTACACTTATGCAGATACATTTGGTATTGTCCTATATGTCTCTGAGGCTATGTTAAATTTTCTTCAATCTTTTTTCACTGTGTTCTTCAGAATGGATAATTTTTATTACTCTAGTTCAAGTTCACTAATTCTTTCTGTAGTCATCTAGAATCTGCTTTTGAAAACCTTTCATGAATTTTTATTTCAGTTATTATATTCCTTAACCCTAAAATTTCCACTTAGTTCTTTTTTATAATCTTATTTCCATACTGACAATTTATATTTGTTCATTAATTGTTGTCATACTTTCCTTTAATTCTTTAAGTGTGGTTTCCTTTAGTTCTTGGAACATGTTTGTAATAGCTGCTTTGATCCTAAATCCTAGGGATCCTCAGGGACAGTTTCTATTGACTTCTTTTCCCCTTCTATATAGGTCACA
Organism: Tolypeutes matacus; assembly: GCA_026826555.1. NCBI lineage: Eukaryota > Metazoa > Chordata > Mammalia > Cingulata > Chlamyphoridae > Tolypeutes > Tolypeutes matacus. The sequence continues at coordinate 8,249,647 of JAKSZT010054052.1, read as the reverse complement.
CTTGCCTATCTCTTTGCATATCTTGTAATTTTTTTAGAAAGCTGGACATCTTAGATTATATTTTGTAGCAACTCTTGATTCTTATGTTTTTTTCTCCCTGAAGGTTGTTCTTTGTTTGATTTTTTTTCTCTTTTATTTGGTAACTTCCTGGGGTTAAATTTTAAAATCTGTCTTCCCTGTGGTACCAACCATTGTCCCTGCTCAGTCTTTTTCATATATTTTTGTTTTCATTTTTAAGCCTGACTTCCTAGGTGTCTCCCTTGTGTCTGTGTAGGTTAGTGGTCACCCAATGGCTGGACAGAGGTCAAATACCTCAAGACAGTAAGTCTTTCATCCTCTGCTGACAGATATATGTGTGTGGTAGGGGAATACATTCAAAGTTCAGGCTATTTTCAGGTCTTCCCTAGCTTTTACTTTCCAGAGGGCCCTTTTGCATCTCCTATAAACATGCGAACAGCCACATGGTTGATCAGCAATGTGTGAGCAATTTGGGCCTTCTCAGAGACTTCAGTGCACATGTATGTAGTTCCAACTACAACTGCAACCTCACACAGCAGCTGACCCCCCTGTGCACCCAGCTGAGATAGTCACTTTCACTGATAACACTGCTGGATATAGCATTCTTGGATGACCTTTTTTTTTTTCCCTTTCAGCATTTTGAATAAGTCATTCCACTGCCTCTGGCCTCCATTGTTTCAGATAAGAAGTCATCCATTAATAGTATAGATGCTTCCGTGTATGTGATGAGAAAACAAGGGCGTCACCCACCATTGCAGATTGAGTGAGCCCATTTAGATCATGGCAGCACAGCTGTCAGTACTCACAGCTGAGTGCTGAGCCAAGACTGGGGATGGGAGAAGCCATAGCCAAGAATGTCATAAACTCTCACTGTTCTTATCACAAGTTCAGCAGTTTTCCAAGCATAAATGCTTTTCAGATTGTTGTATGCCTTTGGTCAATTTCCAGAGCACTGAAATGGTTGTTATTATCCATTTTATTTCCAGATTTATAGTTGCTTTATGGGGAGAGGATTTGCTAATCTTCTCACTGGGTCACAGCCAGATTTACTTGGGTTCTTGAGATGCCCTTCCCAATCACACTTCAGTTCCTGATTCTCTGCCAGGCTGAGGCATTTCCCTAGTAGCCTGGAGACCTCAGTGTTTAGCAAAAGAGAAGGTGGAGGGAGATCAGAGGAAAGGGGATCTCTGGCTGGGTCCTTAGTGCCTGGGTAGCATAAAGGTGTTTCCAAATCTTTTGGTATTAGCAAAATCCCAAATAAATTTAATGCTGAACATTTTGGATTCAGGGAGAATGAAATTCCTACACAGATATCTGACTTATTCAGATATTTTAAGAATTAGAATACTGGCTGAGAAGAGTCACTCAATATTGAAGACATTTTCTGAGAGAATGTCATATGCTCCAAAGTTGCTTTACCTTGTGATAAAGGAATTACTTGTTGCCCAAAACTGGCACATTTTAATATACATATTCCACACGGGGTTCTTTGTCAGCCTTGCCATAAGTGTAGGCTCACTGACTCCTCATACCTCTTCTAGGAAGAAGTCATCAAGGAGCAGTTATGACTAGGACAGACTTCCCAGGAGCCCTGGGAGCTCCCTGGAGGTGGCTCAAGGGCTCTTACTGAAGGGGTAGATTAAGAGAAAGGCAGACTCTAGGGGATGGTGTCTCAGTACTGCCCTCTCCACCCCCACCTCCAACCAGAACAGTTCAGTTTCCATCTGTATTCTGCACTGGGCTTCTACTTAATATTTCATTTGAAGAAACAGGTCTACTGCTAATGAGTTAAAAGTCTACTGATCAAGTCCAGACAAGAAAGAGGCTTGCCAAAGATCACAAAGTGGCAGACATAAGACTAAGTCATAAGTTTCATTTCTCAGAACTGCATTTTTATTCTTTCATCATGTGAAATTGCCTAAAAGCTTGAATACTATTCAACATAATAGTGTGTATTTTGTAGTGACTGGGCACCTCTTTGCCAGCTGTCAGTGTATATTTGGGATCCATGGGATATTTACTCTAGGCTCTGGGGTGATTGTGGTTCTGGGTCAAATGAGCTTTGAGAACACTACATACTTTATCCTTCCTCTGATACTCACCATGTGAGTTAAAGATGCTGAGAAGTCCAAAATAAATAACCTATTTTATTAGTTATTTGACCTCAGGGCACTTTTTTCAACTAATGCTTTTTATCAATCAGTCATGGTCCAGGCAGGAAAAAGATGGTCCAGGCAGGAAAAAGATATATGAACTGGATAACTTGGGGGGGGGGGGCTTTAATACAGGGACCATTTTCAAAGGTGTGAGTGGGATGTAGGGATATCTCAAGGGGGACAATGCAGTACCCTGCATTAATAAGAGCAGGGAGCCTCATCAAACCAGTCCTGAGTGGTAAAGGAAGTGAGTAGCACCCGGCAGGCAAAGGGAGAGAACTGTGCAGAGAGGGCCGCCTAATCTTTGGTTAAGGGACACAGCCAACCCCCATGAATGTGTAGGGAAGTAACATGGGAAATAAGTATCTCAACGTCACTCTCCTCCATCCCTCTGATCTTGTTTCGGATTCTCGATTTACCAACCCCAATCGACAGCCCGATAGCAAGGCAGTGCAATAGAGCAGCAGTCCCTAAAGGCCAGCACCTGGGAACACTGAGGAGGGTGGAGAGTAGATATGGAGGGTCAAATGGAAAACAGCCCAGCACATGCTTATTAACACAGTCTAATATATTCTGAATGCATCCCACTGGGGACTTGGGCTGATGGGATTTTGGGGTGTGAAGGAAGCTAGGTGTTGATGTGGAAAGGAGAAAACCAGAATTCACGATGTACAAAGACTAGGAAGGGCCAAAAACACCCATGATTTTGCCAAGGGTTCCTTTCTGTGGTGATGTTTATATGTTCTGTTAAACTTGGCATTCTGTCTCTCTCTGGACTTATCAACAGATCCCATCTCTACTCCCTCAATTACCAGTTTCTCTCCCCACCCTCCTCTCCCTTTAGTGAGTCCTGGGCTTTGGCACACTGCCCAGTCAGGGCCCATCAGCCTTCCTGATGGATTGAGCTGGATAACATAACAATTAATTAGCGCTCAGGACTCATGGATCAATATGACGACAAGATTATAAAGTGACAAAACAATCTCCATCCAAGCTCCAAGTCTCCTTCAAGGAAGCAGAGAAGCAAGGTGGGGCACCCTCCCTATGAGAGCGTGTAGACCACCAGTGGGTAACTCAAGTCTTAGAGTAAGAACTCTCTGCCTTGCCCCTGCAGCTGAAGCTGATGGAGCTGACTGCGAGTTTCCTTGCTGTGGCTATCAGTATGTGGTTTTAACTGCTAAGTGGCCAGTTTTCTCTGGGGGGCAAATAAACTGTGTATATGTGTGTTCACGTCTCTGTGTTTGAAGTGGGGAGGGAGTGAAAGAGAAAACACTGATTTCGCATTGGACATTCTTAGCCATAGTTGAGTGACATGTGTAGCAAAAGCGATTTCTGTTTAAAGAGTTGCAGGAAGGTTTGGGGTATAAACAATACCTAAAGACACAAAAAATGACTGGGTTGGTGGGGTCCTGAGAGTACAGAACAAAGAGCTAATATGGATATCAATTATTAATCCACAAATTGGGGCCTCGTCACCACACTCCTGAATTTCTATAATAATCCGCCTGTCCCCAGTCCACCCTGCTCACCCCAATAGAATAGTTTTTTCTCAAATGCTAATTTCATCCTGGCTTTTAGCTTGCAAATATTACAAACTACCAATAGGTTAAAGTTTAGATATCCAAGGCCAAAGATTTTCAAATGCTAGTGTATATAAATATCACCTGGGAACTTGTTAAAAGATTTCTGATCTTCTCCCTCCCCCCTCCCCCCCCCCCCCCGCCCTCCGCCTGAATTCTGATGTGGAAGATCTGAAATAGGCCCTATGAATCAGTATTTTTAGAAGCTTCTTAGGTAATCCTGCTGCAGCTGGTATCTGGAACATACTTTGAGAAATGCTGCTGATATAACTGCATATTCAGAGCTGCCCATAGCCCAGGTCTTTTTCATCTCACCCAACATACAAACATAACCCTGTAACTCCTATGGGCTGGTTTTCCCTCTGTCCTCCCCTTCTCTTTCATTGGCTCAGGAATGTCCTCCACATACATGCTTCTCACTTTGCCCAAACCCTTCCAACCCTTGAAGAGAATGCTCTAGTTTCAGCTCTATAAAGAAATTCTCAGGCCCTCCAATGCACAGTGATGTGCACTGGTCCATTGATTACCACCACTATTTGCTTTTGGTGCTTATTCTTATATCATTTTACTTTATTTTGTGTCTCATTCATTCAGTCTTTCAAAAATGATTATAAATATTTCTGCATGTAAGGCACTTCTCCCCAACTATCAATATACTGAACATTCTTGGGGGTTGAGATCCATCACATTCCTTTGTGTTCTCAGCACAATAGTCCCTAGACACCTAGGAGCCACTTGTACCATTTCTGGGTGATGAATGAATGAATCAGTGAATCAACCCTTGAGGCAGAGGAAAATGAGCAAGAGGCGATGTAATAAGATTTGATCGCCTCTTCCATTTTCCCTCCTCTTGTTCTCCATCCTCTTCTTAAGGCTCAAAGTGGCAGCTTTCCTGGGCTTGTAGCCAGGATTGTGGGTTGTAATATTTTACATGTGTCTGGGCATGAGTATGTGTGTAGGGGTAAGGCAGCCCTCCTTCTCCACTCAAAATCCAACCCACTCGAGCAGCAATAGTCCTCTGAGTGCAGGGACAGTGTCTGTCAAAAGAGGATGACCCACTGATGTGTTCTTTTTATTGATGAGTGAGTCTCTGCTCTTGTAACTGAGACTTAGCCTGCAGTTGTGGGGTGCCTAAGGGTTGCCACCTGGGAGCCTCCTTGTTGCTCAAATGTGGCCTCTCTCTAAGCCAAACTCAGCATATGATTGCATTACCTTCCCCCCAACGTGGGACATGACTCCCGGGGATGAGCCTCCCTGGCAACAAGGGATTAATACCAAGTGCCAACTGGCAACACAACTGGAAAAAGACCTTGAATTAAAGGGGGAAAAGGTAAAGACAAATGAGTTCAAGTGGCTAAGAGACTTCAAAGAGAGTCAGGAGGTCATCCCAGAGGTAACTCTTACGCACACCTCAGTAGGAGCTCATAGAATATCTAAGTGCCTATCACCCCACACAGAGGGGCTCCTGAGAGCTCTGGAGACACCCAGGTCCTATATAAGTGGGGATAGACCCAGAGACTGATGCCTTATCAGTGGGCTCTATTTTGGAATCTGTGCTCCTGAGAGTGACAGAATTGGACTCAAATGGGTCCTCCCTGCACATGGTTCATCAGTCCCTTCTACCCAAACCTATATGTGATGCAGAAGTTTTTAGGTATACTTCCAGAGACTGGAGCCTCTGGCCTACCTATGTGCCAGGTGTGCATGGAATCTCGGTGGAGCTGTAACTCCTACCCTACAGCTCAATGGACTCATCCAAGTCACCTGGTGAGGAGACAATGATGGGCAGTGGCCATCCCAGGGAATGGAGAGGGCCTGCATCTGCAGGCAGGATCATCCCACCCACCATATCCATGGGATATAAGCCCTCTCTCACTTGGAGGTGGAGGGGACATCACCATCCCAGTCCCCTCAGGATTGGGGGAAGAACTATGGACTAGAGTGGACTTGATGGTATTCTGTTGTTCACATATGGTGATTCTAGCAATGGAAGAAATTATAACAATGAGGTGGAGCCAGTGGCCACTAGACACTTTTGGGGCAGGGAGGGGATGAGCAGTTGAAATATAGGGGCTTCTTTGGGATTTGGAGGTTGTCCTGAGTACCTTTGTGGCAACGGATGTAGGCCATTTTAAGTTCAGCAGACACCACTCGGAACTGTGTGGGAGAGAGTGTTGTCTACGGTGTGAACTGTGGTCTATGGTTGGTGGCAAGGCCCCAGGATGTGTAAGTCCATTGAGGGTGGTGGGCCACACTTGTGGAAGATGTTTGTGTGGGATGTGGTGGGAGGTGTGGAAGGTGGGCAACATGGGAATCCCAGTGGGTTCCGTGTAATATTTTGGGAATCTAAGCACCTCTTAAAATTTTGTAAGCAAATGCACATATATGCATATATATTTATATATCATTTTGCAAATGTTGGTATGTATTGTGAAAATTTTGATTTTTACCCACAATAAAAAAAAAAAAAAAGAGTATATTGAGAAATTTCCACATAGTTGTGAATTTCTCCTTTCTTCCTCTGTTATTTTTAGATTCATTCAATTGTGGTTGGAGAATATATGTGATTTCAATATTTTTCAAAAAAAAAAAAAAAAATCCAACCCACTCTTCGCCCTTCTTCTTGAGGATTAGTGGCCATTCGGATTCATTTCAAAACAATCCTCTTCATCTCTGTGGCATAAAAATGTCAATTTAGGGAGGCTGGTTCTGTGGGTCATGCTGTCTAAAGTACTATTCCTCCAAGGATGATAGATGATAAATTGGTTGCTATCGACATCCTGAGGGCATTGTGAAGACATTGATCTCGTGCTCTTGTCCACTGTCCCTCTCTCCTTTTTCCTTGCCTTCCCCTCTACCCCCGAGGGTCCAACTGTGCCCCAACAAGTACAGCTTTGTGCCAGCTCTTTCTTAGCAGGTCTGCTGAGCTTCCCCAGGTTCTGGCATTTTTGTTTTCAATTCTGCCTGAAAAAAAAAGGCATCACATGGGCTGTCATTCACCCATGGGAAAATAATGTGTCTTCTGCCTGACTTGCTTAAAAAGACAAACTTTAGGTCTCCCCCGGGAGAGCAGCTGGCCAGCTGCCATGATCCACTTCTTCAGGACAGCTTCGGCTCATCTGGGACTGGAGACCCTGGGCTGTGTTTTTTCTGCTAGCAATTGTTATAATCACCAGGAAAGGAGTATTTGCCATCCCTTTCTTGATCCTGGGGTATTAATCTGTCTCCTGGCAATAAGGGCGTCACAAGCATATCCCTCAGAATTGTTTCAATCATGCCCATGAAAGATGATTTTGGAAAACCCAGGAATTATTGGTTGTGGGATAGGGTGAGTCCCAGGTGTGTGATGATGGGACCTGGGAGAGGATAGGATAGCTCGGCTCAGACACTAGGCCAAGCTGGCAGTGCAGGTGTGCTCCCTAAGGGGGTATAAGGCCAATAATGTTCCCCCAAGTGGGACTGTTGTGGGATTCTATGGAAAATTCCTGACTTTCCTCACCCTCACCTATGGATGCCCCATCCTATAATCTCCTGCACTCTGATCTAGGCACCCAACATTTTACTGGGTGACAGACAGTGGCTCAATATTGCAAAAGACGACTCAAGTTGAAACAGCTGGAACAGAGGGACAATGGATATTTGTAGGGTATGAAGTCTTTTGGGAACCCCCACAATATCCCAAGTACAATGCAGGTCACCAGAGGACCCAAATCCACCCTATGGATGGATTTGAGTGTGTCTATTAGACTATCATATCTCACTTTCAGAAGTGAAATTTTCTGGGTCTCGGTCCATTTCTAACCTTCACATCCCAATACCAATCGGAGGAGATTCTATGCCTGATGCTTGGCCCAAGAAACCATGAGCACTGCTATCCCAGTGCAAATGGAATTTTATTGTGTTTGGACAAAGATGTATTGTAGGAAATATTTTTTCCCCTGCCAGCTACCATTTGTTGTGTGATACACTGGGCTAAATAATTTACAAATGTCATGCCATTGAAACCTCACAACAACTTCATGAGGTCATTCACATTTCATAGATGACACTGAGTTGCCCAAGGTCACATGGAAAATAAGTCGCTGAATCCGGATCCAAACTCAGATCTGAAGACTCCAAACACAGTGTTCTTAAATGCTACACTCTACTGCCATTTGTTAGAATGTGCAAATATAGAGTCATCTGTAGAATGAACTAGGAGCTGGACTGAGTTTCTAGAGGAATCCAGGTTTTCTTGATTTGCAAACTGGTGGTAAATGGCCGGTACATGGAGAAAACTTCATATGATGGCTAATCTACAGGACCTGTGCTTACCCCCACCCCAAATATCTCTATGTAGGTTGTCCTTGACTCAACCTATAGCAATGCAGCTCTTCCTTGTCCTTGCATCTCCCCATTGACAGCAATCTCATAGCTTCCCATCACAGCCCTTGTATTCCTTCACCTAAAGGTAGCTTGGCAGAAGTACAACCTTACTGCTAGGGTAGATGCCTAGACATACAAAACCATATCAGAGTGCAGGCAGTGAATGCTCTTTTCTTTCTGGGAGTGGTCACACAGAGCACTGCTTCCAGGAGAAGAATCATGGCCCTCTGGAAAACTCTGAAAGTCCCCTCCCATACCTGCTTTCCTGACCCATGGCCTTCTTAGAATATTCCCTGCATATGGCCCCTTACTGGCCTTTCCACTGACTTCCTTTGTCTCTGTTTATTTATCCCATTGCCACCTGCTCAACCCTCATCCTTCCTTCAAGGCCAGCTAAAACATTACCTCTTCTGTTGCAGCTTTTTCCAGTCTCTCTAGCCAGAGAACACTCTTGTGCTCTGTAATCTCTTGGAGGTACTTAACACTTTCTATGTTGTTATAATCACATATGTGCATGCCTTGTCTCTTCTAACACACTGTAAGTTTCTCGATGATGGTGGGTGATAGAGGATTCACCTTTATATTTCCCATGGGGTCTAATACAGTGCTTTCCTTCAATTGGCGTTTATTGAATGAAAGAATTTATGAATGAATGAGTCCATTCTGCTTGGGGAGATGCGAAAGTGGATTTGACACAATCCTACTTGTACATAATAGGCACTCAATAAATATTTTTGAATGGAAGAATAAATACATGTATATGTAATTGCAGAGGGTACACAAACTATTTTGAAGATTTTGGTAAAGAATAATCAGGGAAGGCATCATAATGAAGATAATTTGTGAATGAGGCTGTAAATGAGGCTCAATTTTGGACTGGAGACAGAAGCAGAGGAGGATATTCCTTTCATGTCAGAGAAGACCGGGACTTAAGAGTTAGGATGGAGTTTGCAGGACAGATGGTTGGGATTAGATAGAGGGTGTGACCGGGGGATGGTGGCAATAATGGTGACTAAAGTGAGGCTAGATTATGGTAGTTTTTTTTTTGTTTTGTTTTTTGTTTTTACCAGGAGGTCCCGGGGATCAAACCCAGATCCCTCCATATGGAAGATGGGTGTCCAACCATTTGAGCCACATCCGCCCCCTATGGTAGTTTTTAATGGAAGGCTGAAGACTCTGACTTTACCCTGAAAGGCTTAGCTCCAAACAGGAGGCTGACATGTCAAAGACATTGTTCCCCAAGGATTAATCAGTGGGAAGGAGTAGAATGAGGAAAGGACATCAGCTGGGATGCTACTATAGCAATGCAAGCAGGAAGTAAGGGGAGCCAAATCAATCCTGAGATTTCTAACAGGCTGAGGTCTCCATAATTTATGGTCTGTGCATTTAATGAGCTAAGGGCCAGCTAGAAGATGTAAATAGAGCTGGTAATAAATATTGGATTAAGTCTCTTTGTCGGGGGACTCACTGCCTGTTGGTTGACAGATGCAGCATCTGTCAGGCAGAACGGGCCGGCTCTGTGGCTAGCAGGCAAAGTCGAGCAGTGATGCCACCCCAAAGTCAATGCTTGCACCCACATGGCCTCTGTTTGCAAGAAGGTCTTTATTTGTGACTGTAATGAAACATGGGGGAGGAGAGGGAAGAAGTAGCATCCTGTGCCCCACCCCTTCCAGAAAGAGCACCTTCACTTGCTCGAACTCACCCATTCTAACATATCTGTATGTCCAGTGGAGAAGGAGGCAGAGCTCCCATCGTTAATACTCAGGGGAGGCCCTAGAGATCATTCTGTGCTAAGAGGTGGGAAATGTGTGATAGGGAAGCCTGCAGGGGCTGGAACAACATGGAAAAGGGAAATCCCTGATAGAAGGAGGAAGGGTATAGGTTCCTGGCCTTGGGAGGCAGATTTGTGTCCATTGCAGAATGTGAACTCCAAGACCATATCTGTAGCTAACATGCTCTGAGAACTGTGTGTGCCTAAACTGAAATAGTCACTGAGGAGAAAACCTGGCATCATAGGAAAATTTAGTAATAAAAGAATTTTAGGGAAAGATATTTATTCTCTGTCTTTTTCTCAACATACTTAGCTTTCTCCCCTTTTGGTTGGACTCTGGGAGAGACAGGGAAGGAAAAGAAAATAGCGTCTATGTTTACTGGGGACCATGGCTTGAGTTCATGGATCTCTATCCTTACTGCTTTATCAGACACTGATCATCTATGAGACACTGATCATCTATGAGACACTGATCATCTATGCCGCAGCAGGGAGGCAGGAAACAGCACAGGTGATTTGATTACTGCCTCCTATGGAAGATTCTGGTTTCCTGTCCTAACCCTATACCCAGTTCCAATCTATCAGAAGGCACTGGCTAAGTTACAGCACATCCCTCCAACCCGTCCTGCTCTTGCTTCGATTTTCTCTCCACCTTATTAAATTTCCTCTTCTATGTCTCTATATCTTTTATCATCTGACTTCTTACTGAATTTCTCCTTATTTCCACTAATTGCTCACATTCTCATATTTTCTCTGCTTGGATTTTATCTGGCATTGTTTTTGAATCTGAGTGTCCAGCTACTGATTAGTTTCAATGTTACAAATTTGAAAGACTCATTGAACTTTAGTGGTTGTCTAGGCTTTTTATACACACTATTTGATCTTTACAGCAACCCTAAGAGGTAGGAGCTAGTATTATCTCCATTTTATAGATGTGAAAACTGAGGTCCCTAATGGTGAAGGAAATTGTCCAGTGGACAATGATTGATAATCTGATGAACCCAGGCAACCTGACAGCAGAATCACCATCTTCATCCTCCCTAACTGTGTCTTAGCTGTTTCAGCTGCACAGTTGATCTGTCTTGGGCACACTCTACTCAAGTCAGTTGCTAAGACAACTGAAAATACTTTATTGGTCCCCTGGGAATCCTATCCATATGAATATTGAAATAAAATACCAAACATCAGCTGATGTCCCCAGTGGGTAAGGAAGGACAATTAATAAATTTGCCATTTGCTGTACAAGTCCACTGTCGAGAAAGTTAGCTTGTTAAATTGAGAAACTTCTGCCATCATTATAGAGTTGGGTGCTCTCGGTATGACACATATCCTTACTTTGCTTGTGAAAAATCCAAGCCTCCTGTGCTCATGACCGTGGAAAGCCTTCTGCAAAGGAGAACATCTTAAATAAATGGCTAGCTTTGAGAAAGGCCATGTCAATGATGTTGCTAGAACTTTATAAGATGACATTCTGAGACATTCTTTGAACTGTGATAAAGCGCGGGCAAAACCGAAGGAAGTATTCCACTGCTCTCTCATTTGTTGGGCTCCGGGGAGCCGCTGAGAGTATTTCCGGCTCCATTCTGAAAACAACTCCAGTTGTTACTGGTTTTAATTTTAAAACACTATATAATTAACACATGTAACTGTTGAAAACTTAGAAAATAAAAATAAACCAAAAGAAAAAAAAGAGATGTGAATCTGCATTTTTTCCATGAAAAATGGGATCAAGCTGAACAAACTGTTTTGTAATGTGCTATTTCAATACAAAATACTGTGACAATTTTTCAGTCAATAATTAACACTTAGATTATTATTGTAAAACAGTAGCATTCAGTTACATAGATGCTAAATACATTCAGTTAGATAGATACAACATAATCTTGTTTTGTTTTGTTTTGTTTTTAACTAGGTCCTGATTGCTCGATATTTAGGTTGTTTCCATTTCTTTGCTATTTATAAACTATGCTTTACGCCTCCTTGCAGGCAGATCTTTGGGTATGTCCTTAATTTTTATCCCTGGGAAAAATGTCTGGAATCAGAATTTCTGGGTTAGTGGTAATACAATTTTTAAGGTTTTGGTTTAATTTCTTGTCAGAAGTGTTGTGCCAATTGATCCTTATTCCAATTCTGAATGAGCGTGCAGGTCCCATTTCCCTCCAGCCTGAATAACCCTGGGTATTATCTTTTTCTTTTCACTTGGGTCGTGGAGGGCAGACCTTGCCAACTTAAAAGGTGGGCATAAACATCCATTTTTTTTTTTATTTTATTTCATTGATCCTAATAAGATTAATCATTTTTTCATGTTGGACATTTCCTTTTGCCATTTGTTCTCCCTATTGGGACGATTATCTTATTGCTATCATTTTTTAAAAAAGAGTTTTATATATAATGGACCTCTGTCCATATCTATCATATATCACACATTTTCCCCATTTTTTGTGTTTTCCTCAATATAATTTTTGACTCATGAATATTTTAAATTCAAATATAGTCAAATTTATCAATATTTTCCTCTACGTTTCATCTTTGGCAATTTATTAATTTATAATTTAAAAGGCAACTTTTGAGCACATAATCTGGGTCTAGTGTTGGATTTTGCTCAGAAGGACCATTCCTGTTCCCAGATGGTGCAAACATTCTTTTTCTTATTCTTTTTATGGTTTCTCATCTGACATTTAAATCTTCAAGATACAAGGAATTTATGTTGTTGTATGCAAGAAGATCCAAATTAAATTTCATTTCAAATGGCTAAACATTGATCCCAATGTTGTCTTTCCTCACTTTCATGCAAATGCATCGTAATCCTATACCAGATAATTACCAAAGGTTGGCAGCTAAGTGCACACGTTATTTAAGTTATACATATTATGGGAGGGTCACCCAATGGAGACTCCAGGAAGGTAAATGTCTATGAACTTTATATCTAGGAATAATTTGTGAATTTTAAGATTATTTTGAGGGTAGAGGAATAACTAGGGGAAATCAAGATATCAGGAGCCTACATCACAAAACATTAAGCAGTAGATGAACAGAGAAGAAAAGGGAGAGCTGAGCTAGATCTGGTGATGTCGGCCCCCTGCAGGTTGTTGTCATCAGTCAATGTTGTTGCCTGGAAGCAATTCCTTGGAACTTAGACTCCAGCTGGGGTGTTTCTGAAAGCTCGTTCTGCCATCTCCTGGGGCCCCCATGCTGCATAGATATGGACAGGCAAATTCTTTTTCATCAAGTAAAGTAAATGCTTATTTCCACCAAATGCCTATGTCTCAGTGCTTTCTCTGAAGAACTCATTCCATTTCACTCTCAACTCTGTGCTGCAATCCCATCTCTTTTGGTACCGCTCTCACACTCTTTTAATCATTACATGTTTACATTACCTTTAAATATTTAAATGTCCAGCCGAGCAAATTTCCATCAGAATTCTTCACATGTGTGTGAATGTATACAGTAGGCAGTTCATTTATGCTTCCACGTGTATTTTACCCTTATTTTGTCAAATTAACAAATTTAGATTTTTTTATGGATTGATTTGGGGATAACTATAATTTCCCCACCCAGGGATATGGTATATATCCCCTATTTATTTAAAATTTTTATTACGTACCTCAGTAAATGTTTGTTGTCTTCTTTATAAAGATCCTACCTATTTTTCATAATAAAATGTATTTCTCATTGTTTCATATTCTTTCTTGCTATGATGGCCACGAGTGCCTAGTCTGGTAAATACTATCAAGGAATCAAAAACAACTTAGGGAGGCTATGAGTTGTCAACAAAACGAAATTTAGAATGATTCCCTGGGATTTTATAATATTTAAAGTTTATTTTAAAGTTTTACATCTTTTTGAAAATAACAACAACAACAAACAAATACAAAGTTACAAATGAACCTTGCAGGAAGGCCCACCAGACAGTGTGGTCCGATTCAGGGGTGTAAAGTAACCCATGGATGCCCAAATTCTGAATGACACTAGGAGCCTCACATCCATCCCTCTAAATCAAGGTAACTGCCCTCATGTTTTTACCTTGGCCTGCTTTCTTCTTAGAGCCCAGGAATAGTTTCTCATTATACAGTGGACATTTACAAACACACCAGAATGGAGCATTCAGGGAAGGTGTTTGCTTCCAGGGCTGCCTCCAGACCACCCTCTGGTCCACACTAACTTCTTGAGCTTTGTAAGCATCATAGGTGAAATCCTACCTGCCTGGACCCAGTGGGAAGTTAATCCCATCTTCTAAAAGGGCAGCCCTTTACTACCCTGATTTGTTTCCTGGATAGTTTACTCAAAGAATAAGCCAGCTTCTTACTTGATTAGCCACAGGTTTGGGTTTTCCCAGGTGAGTGTTAGTCTTGGCTAGTCTGTAAAGACCTATGGAATATGGCTTACTGTATTGAAAGGAAATCCATAAAGAAAAGTAAGTGATTACCTATGGCTCTGATGGGGGTTTCCTTGACCTTTGGCTCATAGACAGGAATCAGCTAAGGGCTAAGCTGTAGGAGTTCCACAAAGATTCATGGTTTGGGTGGAAATATGGAAACCTCCCTGTAATGTTATTTTAGAAGTTGGTAAAAAAAATTTCCAGCTGGGTCAATTGTTACTGATCTGGGGCTACTTTTGAATAATACACATGCCATTAATCTTTACCCAGATAGAGATGGGAAAGATAATCAATCTTTTTATATTGAAATAATATTGTTTATTTTAATAGATGATTAAATTAGGAATAATGCAATGATAAAACTAGTCCTTCTGGGTAATTACTGACAGATTGAATGACATAGAGCCAGAGTTGGCAAATTACAACCTGCAGTACAAATCCAGCCTGCTGCCTGTTTCAGTAAATAAAGTTTTATTGGAACACAGCTACATTCATTTGTACAAACTATGATTCTCTCACACTATAATGGTAGGGTTGAGTAGTTCTGACAGAGACCAGATGGCCTGCAAAGCCTCAAATATTTCTTATCTGGTCCTTTACAAAAAACATTTGCCCACCCTGAACATAGATCGCATTCTAGAAATCTGAAGTTATGATTTTTATCTGGCTTACACACACACAACAATCCCATACAAATTCCCTCATTCATTTTGTAAATTGTTTATCCTGAAGTTACCACGATGTGGCTGTGCTCAAACTAGACAGTCTGTTGAAACTGTTACTTTGGCTGAGGTAGGCATGGGGTCAAATCTGCTCTAAAATGACTTTGTCCCTGCTGTGTGGGGTATATGTGTGAAGCTATTGTCCCCCACCTGTGCATGCGTGGGGCAGACACAAAACGACGGTGTCTGTGGGGAGAGCTTGAGGGCATATCCTTGACTCAGGTCTGTGGTCAAACCAGGCCACCGATTTAGCCAGGTTCCTCGGTCCTCACAAGCGGATGTCAAACTGTTCTCAAGTTCATTGTCTCACAATGAACAGAGTAGCTGTACTGCCAAGAGTACGTCTCCAGTTCGCTACCACACAATATTGGTCAAGGGTTTGGTTGGAAGAAACAATACCTAGGAAGAACTGTATGAAGGAAGTATAGGTCATTTACTCATCCTGCTATTTGAAACCATTTCTGGACCAAGATAAATTAGCAGAGAGCAGGATACTCAGGCCACATGGCAATGGCCCTGCCATTTGCTTTATTGACAATCACTCATTCTATTGAAGGTTGTTCTATAAAACTACCCCATGAAACTTGCCATATAGTAAAACCTTGTTCTTATATCACAGTATCCTCTTTGAGAGAACCCCTGGGAGGAAGAAGCCTGGTCCACACACCTCTCTTATACTGTTTTCTTCTTTTGGGCCTTATGCAACTTTTTACTTCTTTTCGGGTCTTATGCAACTGAAATTTCCATTTCACTAACTGGCTGATAAAATAGCCAGATACAAACATGCAGGAAAGTTGGTTTTGGGGCCACGCACTTTAGCACGATTCCTGCCTTTACTTGGTCCCCACCCCGCTCCACCCATGTTTTACTTTCCATTTTCTCCTCCTTTAAAGTTCTTTTTTTTTTTTTTTTACTTTGTTTGGTTCTTTTAATTCCTTTCTGAAACAAGGAGAAAGATATATGAACAACAGCAAAAATCAAATAAAAACAAAGCCAAACAAGAAGAAAAAGTCCCAGTGGTCTTCTATTTGTTAGACACGAGAGAATCCTGCCTCTGTCATGCAGTTTTGGGAGATGTAGGCATTACTTCTTAAGACGGTGAATCTAAAAAGGTTATAGGCAAATCATCTCTAACCTCCTTTCTTTTAATATGGAGGATGTTTTATTGTTTTTATTTTTTTTTATTTATTTTTATTTTTTAAAGATTTTATTTATTTATTCATTTATCCCCCCCCTTACTGCTTGTGCTCGCTGGGTCAGCCAACCACGCCGTGCGGGCGGGCCTGCCTTCACCAGGAGGCCTCGGGAACCGAACCCGGGGCCTCCCATATGGTAAACGGGAGCCCTACTGATTGAGCCACAGCCGCTTCCCTGTTTTATTGTTTTTAAACTTCAGGCGACAGAAGTAATTGATGTTGAAAAACATTCAGAAATTACAGGAAAATAGAAAATGAAAAAAATAAAATGAAAACCGCCTCTTATACCACTACCCAGAGAATCTTAAAACATGTTACTCATTTGTTATCCATGAGCTCAGCCAGCCTCCTACAGAACATTTTCTTTAATAATTCTGGCCCATATTAATCAATAGATGAAAAACCAACCAACTCGTCTTTCTAAAATACTTATTTTCTACCTTACTTTGCCACAAGTTGCTATCTTATGATTTTAATTGTTGCCATTTCATAACTGAAAAGGTAGAGTCCATCCCTTTCTCCATAGTTTTGGGACACTGTTATCAGATGGCAGAAGTGTGACCTTGTCATATGGTTCAAGCTGAGAGGTATGTGTATTTTTTTCCCCAAAGAATTAAGATTGAAGCTTTTTATTCCTTTCTACCCAGTCAGCAACAGCACAAAGAATAAAGCAGATAAACATGAGTACATTCTACACAAGCATCAAAGCAGACCTTTTTGTGTGTAGAAACACAAAAATTTAGACTATCATAATTACTTACAGTTGGCCTGACTCTTAGTAAGTGGCCAAATCGCCCTACCACCCCTAGCTACTTCTTTGGCTTCCCACTCAAACTTTGGGCAAATGCTCCTTTCTCTTGTCTCAGGCATATCTATCTCTCTGGCTCACAAGAGAGACATCTGCCTGCTTCTGCAATGATATTTCAGCATTTTTATTCAGCTACATTTTTCATAGTTTTGTCAGATTCCCTTTGCAGACTCTAATCCTCCTACAGACAACAGGAGGCATAAATTGCTAGAAATGAAAATAGTGACACTGCAGCCTTATGCAGCAGCAGCAAATCTGGTCAGAGCAAACAGGATGCTTTTCTGCCTTTTCTTTCTATTGAGAAGGAGTCCTCTCCAACTTCTCTGCTCAGCTCTAAACGTGCCTATACACAGAGCCCTCGCTCTTTAACTAACAAGCTTACTTAGCTGTTCCTAGAAAACATACCATCGGATTTTTTTAGAAGCTCAGAGACTCACTGCATCAATATCTGGGATGAAACCAGTGAAAACATCTGCCCAGAAACCATGTTTAAACTTTAAAACATTCTCTTCAAGCAAGGGATACAAATTGTTTTGGGAAATGGCCCTGAAAACAGTATATCTGAATCAGTCTGTGATCTTAAGATGTCTGGGAACTTGATTACACAAAGCAGTTTCTGGAAGCCTACATGTAAAGTATTGCATGCGAGTCGGTATAAAGAAGTTCTTGCTGAAAATATTTAATTAGCAAGGGGAGCAAGACCACAGTTTGAATAATATGAAATATGTCATCTTCTAATGAGACAGACCCTGACTGTGATTTGGTAATTGTTTTTAACACTCAGTGTAAAAATTATATATAGATCCCTGAGTAGGGTGTCCCTTTTCATTCCCCCTCTTCTGTCCCTCCAAAGAGAGAACACGTTAGGGGAGAAGAGCTAAAGTATAGTTAATTTCTTTATAACTACTCTCTGCAAGGCAGCCACTGTAAGAAAGAGTCTCTAACATTTTATAGCCAGAACTATAAAATGAACTGCAGATATTTTTGAAGTGAGGTTGATCTGAAGCCTCAAGACTTAAGAGGGCTTTCATGAAGCTAAGAATTAGGATAAATTGACATTAGTTAAGGGTTTGTGAAAAAATATACCAAATAAATACTCCTTTTAATAAAACTCTTTAAGTGCAAGATAAATAATGCCTAATTATCATCAGAAACTTGCTTTAAAGAATAATATAATCCACAGGTTACTATTGTTTGAGATCAGCTGTTCTCATAAAGAATCAAACTATTGTTAATAAACAAAGATGGGGGGAAATTCAGGATTATAGATATCTTCAACATGAGCAGAAAAGTCTGCTGAAACAGACCAAAACTTTAAATCCAAGGCATCGGGTCCCATGATGACACCGTACCCCAACCTGTCAAACAATTGAGGTGTGTCCCAGAAAGACATTATCAGAGGGTCACAGGAAATGCAATGGTGAACCAGACATGGCTTCTGTACTCAGAGAGTTCAGAATTTATGGGAAGCAATGGGCAATAAGAAGTTAACAGACAAATATAAATATTTGCTAGTGAGAAAGGCTAAGAAGATAACAGACAAAAGGGATCAAGGGAGATGTCTCTGAGGAGATGACATTTTTGCGCAGGTGTTTTTTGTTTTGTTTTGTTTTGTTTAGGTACCGGGGCTGGGGATTGAACCTGGGACCTCCACTGTGGGAAACTGGCACTTAACCACTGAGCCACATCGGCTCCCCTAAGTTGGTTTTCATTTGTTTTACTTGGTTTTTTTTTGTTTTTGTTTTTGTTTGTTTGTTTGTTTGTTTGTTTTTTGTTGTTGCTGTTGTTGTTTTCTTAGAAGGCACCAGGGCTGAACCTGGGACCTCCCATGTGGGAAACCAGTGCTCAACCATTTGAGCCATACTTGCTTGCTGCAGAGATTTTTAAGATAAGAAGGGGTCAGCCATGAAAATGGAGTGAGGTGTGGAGTAGAGGGGAATTTGTGTGTGTATATGTGTGCATGTGTGTGTGCACAAAGGCTATGGGGTAGGAAAAAGCTAAGCTAAACATATGCATAGTTGAGAAACCAAAAGGACCCGTGTGACTAGAGGCATAGTGACTGAGGGCAAGGAGCAAAGAGACTTGAGATAAGGTTGAAGAAGAATCACCCAGGATCCTGCACCAGTAAGGAGGCTGCTGCACTAGTCTAGGTGAGAAACAACAGTGATTTGCAGTTGAGAGATAGTGGGGAGGTAGAGAAGCAGAGAGACCCAAGACATTTAGGAGGCAGAACCATCAGATTTGGCTACTGCGTTATGGTCGGAGGATGAAGAGATTAAAGAAGTGAGTGACACTCTTCAGATTCAAGCAACTCAATCTTTGTTGAGATGGGGAAGAATATTGGATGCACAGCTTTTGCAGGAAAGCTAAGGATTCCATTTTGAACTCATTAAGTGTGATGTGCCTGTATTACATCTAAATGGTGATGGCAGGTAGGCAGTTGAGTTTACGAGTATGGAGTTCAGAGAAAAGGTTTGCGCTGGAGATGTCGCTTTGAGAGTCATCAGTACGTAGACTGTATTTTAAACTACAAGACTAGGCGAGTTCTCCTAGAAAAGGAGAAGTGTAGACACAGAGAAGAGAGAGAAGGCTCAGGAGATACCCGAGGAACTCCTTTAACCTAATATCTGAAACCCTGGGCCATAGAATGAGAGAGGGGGCCCAGTTAGAAGGAAAAACAGGACAGTATGATTGTCATGGAAACCAAGAGAGCAAGAGCATTTTTAAGAAGAGAGGTGAATATTTCAGATAGGTTAAGCAAGGTGAAGAAGGGAAGGTGTTTACTGAATTTGGCAACATACATGACAAGATGACCTTGGCTGGTGCAAGTTTGGTGGCATGGAGGAAGCAGAGTCCAGGTTGGTGGTAGATTGAGAAACAAATGGGAGGTGAGGGTGGGGAGGACAGGTGTAGATGGACCTTCTGAGAGAAATCATGGGGGTGAGAGCTAGAAGAGGATGTGAAGTCAAGGGAGAGGGTTTGCTCTCACTTTTTTGTCCCCCAATAGCATGGGAAACATGTTTGCATGCTATAGGCAGTGATTCTGTGGAGAAGAGGAGGCAAATGATGAGAAGAGAGAGGGACAACTCAAGGGGTGAGAAGAGAAAGAAGCCAGGCCCTGAAATAACATGTGGAGAGGCTAGGCTTGGACAAGGGGACACACTTCTTCTGTTAAAGAGGAGGGAAGAGTGTGGGTTCAGATGCAGGTGGTTTAATAGATTTGGCAGTGGGGAGATAAGGAGCATCCTTCAAGTAGCTTCAATGTTTTCTGATGCATGAGGCAAATTCATCAGCTTAGGGTTGAAAAGAGAAGGGAGGGTAGGAGCTTTAGAGGAGTGAGAAGGTATAAAACAATCATCTTAAAAGACTGTTTTTCCATCTTGACTGCATAGTAGAATCACCTGAAAAATTAAAAAAAAAAAAAATTCTGATACTTGGTGCTTACCCTTTCCCCACATACTGATTCTGATTTATTAATAATATGCCTGGAGTGGGTCCTGGGCATCTACATTTTAAAAAACTCCACCAGTGATTCTAATGTGCCACATGGGTTGAAAATGACTGTCTTAGAGTAGGAAAGCAGCCTTATTAGAGAAAAGTAATAGGATTCCTAGGAGTGTTGAAACCCATTTTGAAATTTGTAATCATAAATTTCAAGTGAAATGTGTTCATACAGATCATACGTGTGTCTGTTTCCTGACCCTGAAGATTCAGCAAATCTCTGCCTTTTCTTTTTAAATTTACTTATTTCTATTGAAGGGTACTTATTTCTCATCAATGACTTCTATCAATAATCAGAACAGCTGATGTAACTGTGTGCCAATCACTGTTCTAAGCATCTTACATGCATTAATTCCCTCAGTCCTCACAATAGCCAACACCTCCACTTCATAAAGAAGAAATGAGGGGAGCGGATGTGGCTCAAGCGGTTGAGCACCTGCTTCCCACATGGGAGGTCCCGGGTTCGGATCCTGGTGCCTCCTAAAAACAAACAAACCACAAGCAAAACAAATGAAAAAAGCTACTCAGGGGAGCCAATGTGGCTCAATGGCTGAGCACTGGCTTCCCACATACAAGGTCCCTGGTTCAATCCCTGATCCCAGTACCTCAAAAAAAAAAAAAAAAAAAAGAGACACAAAAATAATATTAGGCAGTGCCAGTATTCACACAGTTACTACACAGTTACTATGTGGTAGTGAGATCTTAACTAGGGCACCACACAAGCTTTCTGGGCACAGAGTCTGAAATAGGAACCTCCAGCACTGAGGAAGCAGAAAGAACGGACTGAAATTTATTTGTGGGGGGCCCTTCCCACAGCTGGAAGAAATACTTTGATAAACGCTCTGTCAAGGAGGAGACTCAGCAGGGCACATGTGAGTCAGTCAACGGAGGGTGGACCCAGTTCAGGCTGGAGACATGGGTGAGTGAGGAATGCAAGCCTGAGAGCTGAAATCCTGGACACACACTCTCGAGGACAGGGGAGCAAAGAAGAACCAGTGTGAGTCTGGGGATCTTTGGAAAACATACATTTGAGGAGGACTTTGAAGGGTCTGCTCTGTATGAAGCAAACCTTATCTTCCATCTGTGGAATTGTCTGTGAATCTTAATTACTCACTAATGCCGCTGGTGTTAGTGGATTCTTTGGGGGGAGGTAACCAGGTGCTGAGGTCTGTTGAAACCTGTCTATAGACAGGGCCGGGGTATGTTGCCAGGTCTGGGGTATGTTGCTGGGGCGCAGGCAATGTTTCCAGAGGTCTTCTGGATATTTACACCATAATCACCTATAAGTTCATTCAACTCAGAATTACCTCCCTAATCCCCCAACTCATTTTCTCTTGCTGGCTTCTAGACTCCGGCCAGTGGTACCGGATCCTCTCAGTCTCAAAGACTTGTGATCTCAGCACCATCTTCGAGCACACTGCTTGTACCAGAGACAAGCTTTGCTGTTGAATTTGTGCTGGCTGTGGATGTAGAATTTGTGTTAGCTTTTGGCAAGTGCTAGAACACTAAGAGTTTCTTAAAATCAACATGTCTGAAGGTTTGGGGTGAGCATCATACTGAGGCATCCCGGGAGAAAATTTCTGTTGGGTGGGAATATTCATAGCTGGCTCTTTTGCAAAACCCCTTAACTTGCAAGGGTGGGAAGGCACCAGTAGCCCCATTTTGATGGGTTTGGTGACAGTGTGCTGGAGCTGCTTCCCCCAGCTCCCCTCAGCAGATGATCAACTATTCAGGAATTTTGCGAGTTGGTTGCAAGTTGGAATTTTTGGAATATTGCGACTGGTTGCTAGTCGGTTGTTAAGCCAAGATGGGCATATTTACACCACAGAAGGGCATATTTGCACTATGGAAATCGGCAAATGCTATAAATCAAGTTTCCCTCTAAATGTGCCCTGCCAGTCGGTTTACCAGCACACCACTAATTTAGTCCCTTGTTATAAGGTGCCAGCACGTTCATTTCTAAGCTAATCTTTATTTGCCTCCTGTGAATGAGCTCAGAGAGGCTGAAGGTGGTTTAGTGTGTTGCCAAAGGCCACTTAACTGGTGAGAACTGGTTAAGACAGAAAGTCTGAAGACAGTGTGGAATTGGACTCTGAGGTATTATTGCAAGCAGCCATTTTGACACCTGCCACCAACACCCACCTAGGGCAGGTACCTCCTGAGCTGTCTCCCAGAGAAGCTCACAATACAGGTGGTTGGTTCCCTTCAGAGGGAGGCACTGCAATGCTTGAGGAAATGCTTGATGTGTTCAGCTTATAAAAAACCTCCTAATTACCAGAGTGCAACCCTGGAGGGAATGATCCAGACTGAGAAGCATTTTCATGCTAATGCCTGGGATGATGTCATAATGTTTAAAAAGCTTTGTTTGGAGAGAATCCCTGGCAATCCACTGTGCTCTCTCCGTCAGAATTTTGTTTTGGATGAAGATGAGAAGGAAAGAGAACCTACTAGAGAAGGGCTCTGGGCAAGAGAAGTTTTAAAGCATGCAGCCAGAGCAGAAGACACTGTAGCATGAAGAATTTGCCAACAACAACATAAAAGGGCTTCCTCTCTCCTCCCGGCCTCCTCATTTAGGGAAATGTAGTGGATGCTGCCTGTGCCTCTACCAGGTCTCCCTGCCTGGACCAGTGACTCCCCTGTCACCTAGCCCTGGGAATATTGTTCTGGTCTGAATTGGAGCCAGCTTGCCGGGGAAGGAAGGTGGGGAGCAGCCGCCTGCCAATTCCTGGCTGACAAGCGATACAAAAAGGCTGTCAGTCCCTTAGCTTCAAGGTGTGATCAAGGGCTTCCCGGTGTGTGTGTGTGGGGGGGGGTGGTTAGGCAGAAGCTAGTCTAGCTTCTAGCTGTGATCACAACCTCACTTAGCTTCCTTCCCCTGTCTCAGCCTCCTTCCTTCACCTACCTTTCCTTGAGCACCCTCCTTCAATAAAAACA
This sequence comes from Tolypeutes matacus, assembly GCA_026826555.1. Taxonomy (NCBI): domain Eukaryota; kingdom Metazoa; phylum Chordata; class Mammalia; order Cingulata; family Chlamyphoridae; genus Tolypeutes; species Tolypeutes matacus. Next base: position 8,226,218 of record JAKSZT010054052.1, on the reverse strand, counting down.
CCCCGAGAGAATTCCACCTCAGGCTCAGCTCCTAAGGAACCCGACCTAAGACAGGAAATTCTCTTCTGGGGAGCTGAGAAGTAGACAAACCATTAGTGGTTAGCTGGAACATCTTCTGAGGGTTCTCCTTGTGATGCCCCCCATCCCCATGACATGCCGAGAGAAGGATTTAGGGGAATTCTGGGTCCTGGTGAGACTTCACCTGCCCTGACAGTGAATCATCACGCACCGAGGTTTCTAAAGGAGCTTTGCTGAGCTTCAAGTGCTTGTCTTTGTGGCTCCCTGGGCTCCCGGTAAGTCCACCCCTCCTGGCCTCCATAGCTCTACCTTGAAAGCACAGTTACGACTTGGATGCATGCTGTTCGTTTGTTTACTTATTGGGGGGGGGGGTTAGATCCCTGGAATTGAGGCAAGGAAGGAAACAACCCAATCTAAGGGTATGTAACTGAGGCTGCTGCTGTGTGCAAAAGGGGCTTGTTTTCGCAGGGACCTCCCCAGAAACGTGTGGATGCTCCCTGGCGTTGTCTGCCTGAAGGGAAAGGAGGTGGAAGCCCTTCTCTGCTGGCTCCCGCCCCTCACTGGTGGAGAGTTACCCCTGGGGTGTTAACTGCCTGGCATTTCTGGGCAGCCAATGCCTCAGTGGAGATCCTGGAGTATGTAGCACAAAGGCATGCCTAGAATGGAATGCTGTCATGGGGGCGGGGGGTGGATAGTCTGAGCTCGCCTAGAACAGTTGACTGCAGCTCAGGCTGAAATCAGAGACAGGCTGAGGGCATGAGGTACCGGGTGTTAGAGTTTTCTGTTAAAATCACCCACCCTGTCATTTCAAAGTGGATAAAAATTCAGCCACAAGAAGGAGGACATCATTAGAACCCGTTACCCACTCTCTCTTAAATGAGCATCTGGACTAATGCTTTCATGTCTTGTAACTGTACTGTCCCAGGTGACAGCAGCCCACATCCATCACAGCACCTGAAATAGAATCAGTTCACAGTGTCTATGTACCGGATAAGGAGGGAAACAAAACATAGCAAAGTAGGGAACTTTAAGTCAGTAGTGATGGCTGACACTCAGCATACATAGGTCAGTTCAGTTACTTTAAAGAGATGGAATGAATGGACAGGACAGCAAAACGAGGTGGTTCCCTGCCTGAAACTGCGATCCCAGAGGAGGCAAGGCGGGGCTGCCCAGGAGGAAGAGGTCATGGTGCTGTTCAGCCACAAAGCACAGAAATGGGGGCCCACATTGGCTGTGCCCATCCAGGCACTGTCCAGAGGAGAGGGTGTGGAAACAGGTACATTAGGCTGTCAGAGCCTGTCAAGTCCTATAACCCAGTTCTGCTCTCTTGCTCTGGAAGCAGCCTTTGGAGGGGTTTGGCTGCTTCTGCAGTTTGCCTGAGGGATGAAATGTACCAGAGAGTCCAGTGATTTCTGGCCTGCCTGTCAGTTATGTTTCTCATCACAAATAAATAAATTGGCTCTTGGTTTATATACTTGGGTCTTGTGTGAGTTTGGTTAGTGTGAGTCTGCCTTCCTGGGATCGGCACCAGGCACTAACAGGATAAATTTCTAGATGGGGAAGATGGACACCTGACCTGAGAATGGAGTGAATTCACCAAAGTAAATGCCGCCCCAGGAGCATTCTTGACGTCAGCTAGCCAGTGTCCTTGTGGGCTCCTCTCCTGTAAACTTCCGTATTTATTTAGTGAAAAGGCAGGAGAAAAGCAGGATCAGGGAGAGTCAATAATGAGAGCTCAGACATATCATCTCCAGAGAGGATGGAGATAAGTCAGCTTACAGAATCTATTACCCAGAGATGTGGTAGAGGTGGGAAATGAACAGATTTCGGAAGCAATTGCTCATTCGAATGTTATATCTTTCTATATGAACAGGGAATTCATAGAAGAAATACTGTAGGAGTGTTTGGCACTTAATGGGTGATTACTGCATATTTGTTGGAGAATGAAATATACTTGGTCAATGAACATATCCGACCTCAGTGATCAAATAAATGTCTATTAAAACAACCGCTCTCAGACTGACAAAGTTAAAAATGTGTAAGGTAAGCCAAGAAAACAATGCACATCTATTGTGAAAGGGAAATAGACACTTTGATACAATTACTACAAAATTCCTGGATATAAACTCAATAATACACATCTAAAACCTTAAAAATTTGTAGTTCACTTTGCCCAGCCATTTCGTTAATAGGAATGGATCCTACAGAAATAATCAAACACGTTCATAAAGAGGTTTACTGCAAATTTGTTGATGATAGCAAAAAATTGAAAACAACCTCAGTGTCCAACAATAGCAGATTAATGGAATGAAATATAGAACTCCAAACGATGGACTACCACTCAGCCTTTACAAATGATAATGTAGATAATTAACATTTATGAATATTAAGTGGAAAAAGCAGTTTGGAAGCTGTTTATTAGAATACGATTCTTTCTTTTAATTATATCAATTAATTACTTGTATTTAAAGTAAACAATCTAGAAAGACATATAATAAATGGTTGTTCTGAGTGGTGGGATTATTGGCATTTTTTAATTTGCCTTTTTGGCTAGTTCATATTTTCTAATTTGTCTACAATCTATTGATATTGTTGCAACAATAAAAGTGACTTATAATTAAGAAAAAAATTAAAGTGCCTTCAATGTTGCAAATTTCCAAATGGACTTGTTCTGACTTATGAGGTATAAATTTAACAGTTTAGAAATTATACATGTACGGTTAAAAATGTGTAGGAATCACTCCAGGAAGTAGAAGAATGAGTGGTTACTAGCTGTGAGGGGAACAGGTGCTGAACTTGTCTAGATAGCTAAGGCAACAAAGAACCACAGGAGGATAAAACTGTTTTCATTTGCCTGAAAGGTAAGGCATTCCACCAGACACCAAGATGAAATAGGATGGATTATGTATTAAGGCCAGTAGATAATGCTGTTATATTTGTCTTCATTATATAGGCCATCAAAACCTCATTCAAGAAGGTGATTTTTGAAGAGATCTTTCTTTAATAACAAAGGGTGTAACATTAAATTATACTTAGAAATCAATGGGCATTCCAGTTTCAAGGGAGGGACTTTGGGGATCAAACTCATTTATAGATGAAGAAACTAAGGGTCAGAGTGGTCAAGTAATTTGCTCAGTGGGTAGGAGAAGTGGGACTAGAATCCCTGTCTCTTTGATGCTGATCCAGTGCTCTTTCTACTGTCCCCAACCTGCAGTTTACATGCCTCTGGCCTGTTGTCTGCACATCCAGAACAGGCCTGACTGCTGCCAGCTGTGTGTAGGTGGCATCTGAGTATGTCTGAGCCACCCTCCAAATTAACATCTTCTCTAAGGTAGGAGTTTTGCCTACCCCTACACAAAAGGCATGCAGAGTGGATTTATTGATTTGCAATCAATGAGGAGGTCGTGCACAAGATGCAAGTGTTATGATATGATTGGTTTTGTTTTGTGTTTTTTGTGGGTTTTTTTTTGCTTTTTATAACCTGATTTTATCTAGCTTTGAAATTGTAGGTAACGTTAAGGGTTGGTAATAACAAGCACAATCTTAATTGAATATTTATTGAGCACTTACTAAGTGTCAGGCATGCTTCTAAGTACTGCTCACACATCATATGGTTTCACTGTCACAACCCTTTGAGGTAGGTACTCTTTCCTGCCCCATTTAACAGCCTTGGACACTGAGTTGCAGTGCAGGAAATCAACTTGTGAGGGGACAAATGTAGAAGATGACAGAACTGGGGTGTGAAGCCAGGCAATTCTGGTTGAGAATACAGACTCTTAGCTATCAACAACACTGATTCCCCTGCAGTAACTATAATGATCATGCCAACCACGTGGTGAGACATGGTCATGGTCCGCTGAGCTCCGCTGGTTTAAACATACAACTTGGTAGATAGCACTGCTTCATGTGACTCAGAGACTGATGTCAGTTATTTCCCCAGATCCAAGACAGCTGGTAAGTAGTGAAACTTGGATCAAAACCCATGGATCTTAAATATCTGGGTTGTTTCGACTATGTCAAATACAGGAATAAAGGAATAAAGAGACGCCTTCCTTGGCACATTCCCAACCTTTGCATAGGAACCAGACAGGGCAAGGGTTTTACTCACCTCTTGGAAGGATTCCAGGATTTGTGGTTTAAGTACTACCTAGATGGTCACGGGGTGTGGGGAGAGTTTTCCTCACTGTGGGACAACCCTATCACTTTGGTGACTGTTTCTGCCTTTTGAAGCTTTAGAAAATCCTTATCCAACCCACGAAGGTCTTCAACTAAAGCCAGGATAGTGGCTAATGCCATTCTTCCCCCACCCAGGACTCACAGACCATTTACACTCAGTTGATAGGTAGACAGGTGAAGAAACTGTTTCTCTGTGGTACCCTAGTGTGGGAAGATGAAGCACTGTTGGAATACAGACTCTTTGGAGGGGTTGAGTGTCATGGAAGCCTTCCTGGAGGAAATGACATCTAATCTGTAATATGAAGAAAGAATCAGAGGAATGAACTTGGGGGAAGGGGCAGTGAGTGACATGGCTGAGGGACAGGGCTTCCAGGCTGGGACCCCCAAGAAGCAGGAAAGATGCCAAATTACCGATGTCCCTTGAGTGTCCAACTCAGTGCATAGCTGCAGGCAGGCAAGTGTGTGCTTCCTCCCCTCCCCTTCCTCCTTTGTGTGCCTTTTGCTTCTTTCGTGTTTTCTTTCTCTCCCATCTCTCACCTCAAGTTTAATGCCTCCTTCATGTACACCTGCTTTGACATCTTCTCTTTGCCAAGATGAAAGTGGTCAATAAGACCACAAATGTTTCTCCTCCCAGGGCCATATGGTCAAAGCATCTCTAGTATCATAGAATCTTAAGAAACTGAGCACTGTCTCCTCAGTCTTCCTTCTGCCATTAGCCACCTTTAGCTTTCTCTGTCCAACTCATTCCAGAGCACCGAACCATCCCTCTGAGGAAAGTCTAGCTTTCTGTTTCTCCTTGTTGTAGGTAATCATTCACTTACTCTGGTCTCTCTCAGAGGCAGCTCAGATGACCTAAAGGGAGGGAGATTCCTTAGAGGCAGAGGCTAAATGCTCAGCAGTATGAGGCAGCTTCTAAAGGGTGAGAATGAAGATAAATCTAGCTACCCAAGAAATAGCTCTCCACCGTCAGTGGAAGGGTGCTTGTTCCTGGTTGCACCATGAAGAAGTGAGCGTGGTAAGCTCAGAGACTCCTCAGGCTTGCTGAAGCTCGGTTTTTAAAATCTGACTCACATAGCTGTGGTTAGCCTCTGACGAGATAATGGATGTTGAAGGTGCTTTGTAAAGCCCTATGCAGGTATGTAGGGCTCCTTGTGATGCTGTAGTTAATTATAAGTGTGTGCTTCTTGAGTGAATTGCCTCAGACCAGGTCCCCCCAACCTAGGGTCTCTGATGGGTATGGAGATAAAGTCTAAGTAGGGGGCTCTCTTAAAAGTGGCTAGGCAACTTCTTATGCATGTTCCCAGGGTCTGTGGGAACCACCAGGTGGAGAATTGGACCTTCTAACCCTCCTTTGATCTGAACCATCTGAGAGACTAAGATTGTGTAGGCATGGAGTCTGAATTCCCTCTGCCTGCAGATCCTTTGAGAGTCAATCAAAGCTTCATGCAGTCCAAACCTTCTTAGGAGGATTGTAAGATTGTGTTATTATCCCACTCAGGTATAAAACCTTGTTCCCCAATCCTCAGTATTTCCATAAATGAAAACAAATGATTTGGACTTTTTAAATGTAATCCTCAGACAAATGACTGCTTTGTTGAAACTTAATATGATCATCTGGGGAGGAGAAGACAGACGGTCCTTGAAAGGCATTTGAGAAACACTATAGTTCCTTCCCCTCCTTCCCTCCTCCCCCTCCCTTTTTCCCTCCCTTCCTCCTAGCTTCCTTCCACTTGAATGTGTGTGAAAAGAGGGGAGGGTAGAGTAGGGAAAAGAGGAAGTATGGAGCAGTCATGTGATTTTGCTGGACATGCTCAGAGTTAGGGAGGACAGGGGATAGGTGAGTTCAGGGGCTTCCCTTTTCCATCTAGTTGCTCAGGTGAAAAATCTAGAGTCATCTTTGATTATTCCCTTCCCTTCACCCTTCACAGTCAATTTATAAAATGAAGTGTTGGCTTTAACTGTAAAACATGGCCCATGTTTTTTGGTGGTGGTGGGGTGGTGGTGGTGAAAATCCTCATACGGCTTCTCCTTGTGCTCAGATTAAAACCTATGATCTTTACCATGGCTTGCAACATCCAATTTCTTTTGGCCTGTCTTCCTCTCTGAACCCACCTCCTTCCTTTGTTTTTCATACACGTTTCCAGCCAAAGCCCTCTTTGTGTTCTTTAAGCACAACAAGCTCATTCCCACTTCAACATATTTGCCCATGGTGTTTTCCTGCTGCTTCAAATACTTTTCTCCCAGGTAATCTCAGGACTGATTCTTCCCTGGAGGGCTTCTTAACCCCTATATCTAAAGCATGTGCCATCCCATCCTTTTTTATCCTATTGCCTTAATGGCCCTTATCATTCTCTGCATTTGTCTTATTTATTTGTGTGCCTGAATGTTGGCTCTCTTCCCAGTGGAAGATAAGTGCTTTGAGGGAAGGGGCCATATCTGTCTTATACACTGCTTGTATCCCTAGTTCCTAAAATAATTCCTGGCACATATTTGCTGGATGAATAAAAAGGAAGCCATGAAAGCCTACAGCCTAGGAGGGAAGAGAGAGAAACTGGCCCTCTGGACCTGTGTCTTCCATCTTGTATGTAGCACCCACCTGTGGAAATAATGCTCAAGGAGCAGTGGCAGAGCCCAGATTACGAAGCCCAAAGGGGCTGGATCAACAACTGGTGGATCCAAGGACTTGGCTACAGGTTCCTGGATCTTGAAGATCTTCAGGTCTAAATCTCTCTATTTCTTATCAGGCACTTGCTCAAAGTCACACAGCCAGTATATCTCAGAGCAAGAACTAGAATCAGACTCAACTTCCAGTCCAATGTTTTCACACTGTACCTAACTGCCTCCAAAGCCTTGTGGCAGAGAAGAATGAAGATGCTTTAGTTGAAGGCTCAGAACAGAACCCCGGTGTGTCCAAAAGTAGCTGCCTGAATGGTGGAAGTACAGGCAACTGGCTAGTGGTTGGGAGAGACCTAGCTCTGGAACCCCTGATCTTCTCCACATTTCTCCCATTTGTGTGGGGTGACATGTATATCAAGGCTTGCAAGTCACAGATTAAGTGGAATTTGAACAGATGTTTCAAGGGAAAACACACAAAGAATGAGGACCTTATGAGATCTCAGGGGTTGTTGAAGATCACAAATTAAGGAATCTGATTGCTTTAAAAGAGAGATGTGTTTTTAAGTTAGTAGTGAGAGACACTTTAATACCCTAATGCTGATGTTGTAGGATGTTGGGGGAACAGCAGGCAGATTTTCACTGGCTGAAAATGCTCCTTTCGAGTGATAAAGTTGGAGAGGTGGGCAGGCCTCTTCTTTAGTAATAGAGAGAGCTCATCTTTTAGAGACTCAGGGAAAGAGAGAAGTAGAGACTGCTTCTGTGTAAGAGGCAAATGGAAAAGTAAAAGAATGGGTAGATTTCAAGCAGGTGGGAAACAAGACATCCCTTAACATAAGAGGCAGCTCAGACTGAAATATAACCAGGTGGTTCAAGAAGGATGGAGAGATATTCCTGGAGGCTTGGTGGAGAAGGAACCCCTGAGTGGAAGGCAGGAGCCAAGAAAGCCTAGGCTCACCGTGGGTGGCAAGTCTCATGTGCTACTTCAACCACTGAGCTACATAGCCTCACCATGCCTAGGCTCTGAGGTCTTCTCTTCACTGGCAAGCAGTCTTGACAGTGGCCCCAGTACTTTTCCTCTCCCCTCTCTGCATGTCCATCCTTGAGTCAACATGGTGTTAGCTCCTGTATCCTCCATTCCCAACAGCCAATAGGACGCTGTCCTAGGTGCTGAACCTCATTCTGTAAAATGAACTGTGTGTGGGCATAGAAGGAAGGATTCAAGTTTTAAGCTATTTTATAAACAGTTCATAGCAACTCATGGTGCCATGCTTTGTGTGCCACAGAGCCACTGCTTTGTAAAATAGTAGCCCATCAGGAAACTCCTGGATGAGCCTCCCACTCCTACTTAGAGTTCCTCTGGGGCTGAAAATGTTCCCAGGAAACAAATTGAGTGCAACTGCTAGGCCTTGGGTCCATATAGGGCTTAACTTTGTGAAGGCCAATCCTACCTAAGTTCTCATATGATTGAATATAACTGATGGGTTTTGAGGAATTTGGGCAAATAGGGAAGATGCTTCTATTTTCCAAAGGAGAAAAGGGACCATAACCAAAGGAGTTGTCTCATGCTAAATCACTTGTGTGTGACATCCTGATATCTTGATCCCAACTGAGGACTCTTTCTGCTATTCTATGTCATCTCCCCAAAGGAGACGACAAGAATCAAGGAAGGGGAGGAAGGAGAGAGCAAGAGGAAGGGAAGAGAGACAGAAACAGATGAAAAGAGATGTTTGGAGGCCATAGAGCAAAAGGCCAAGAAGTGTAGATGTGTTAGGGTGAGGGAACAGGATGGCTTTTCCATCCATCACATTCAGAGGCTGGGTTTTTATCAGCTTCATGAACATCAGTGTCTCACTCAAGGACATAATCCCTTTGGGAAGCTTTGTTCCCTGTTTCAGTGGAAATCTACATTAGGAATGGTCAATTTTCATCACATAATTACAGATTAGGAAGCAAATTCTCTCCCTGGTCCCACCATTGCCCAAACTCCATGAATGACCCTTGCCCTCTCCTCTCTCATCACATTGTCTCCTTGATCCTTACAACCTTTTAAATAACCAGCCCTTGGTCATGAGGATGTCAAGAGGGCCACCCATACTTCCCAAAGTCCATTTACAATCCATCCTCTTCCAGGAAGCTTTCTCAGACACTTGTGCCTGGAATAAACCTCTCCTCTGAGTTCTTTTGTCCCTAGATTGCATTGTTATAACAACACTTATCAAAGTCTGTCTTGTGTTATTATAGGATGTACCTGGTTTTTCTTCTCCATTTGATTTTGCATCATCTTTGGAAGGCGGAGTCTTTATCCAGTTGTTTTAGGATCTTTTGCCTCCACAGCACTGAGAACAGTGGTTCACAAAGAAGGTGCTCGATATTGTTCAGGTGAATAGCAGTTTTCAGTTGCAAGCATTTTGGGGATGTATTTTAATTTTATAGAGGTAACAAAGCCATAAAAGAAACTAGTTCTCCTGCCGGATTCAGGTCCAGTCCTTGCTTATTTCACTCCATTTCCATGCACTCTGTGCAGCCCTGTGAACTTGGGAGTCACTGCCCTGGGCCTGCATGATGGAGAGTTTGTTCCCAGGGCAGTGTTCCCAATGTATTCTAGACTGTGTCTGAGATGGCCAGCCTGGGAAGACCTGGGTACCTTTCAGGGGAGAACTGAGGGGAATCCTGGGATCTTCATATACTAAACATGGATATGGATTCCATGAAAGTATCTCTTACTCCATGTTCATCTCTATAGGCCACTAGATAAGGAGTTTTCCATTTCAAGAACCATCCATGGACCCAGAGCTGTCCAAGAGAGATGCTCCCAGCAAGAACTTCTCTGAAGGACTGTAATGTGTAAGCACAGGACCCTGTGAGATAAGCCTCAGTTCCATCTCCTATTTAGAGGGGAAATAACAATCCTAAACTTCTTTCTAGGGGGAAAAGAGAGAGACAAAGTGCCTTGGACTTTCTGAAAGTATTAGAACTTTTCTCCTGACAACACAAAAGGACAAGGTCTGGCTAGATATTTCCAGTCCCTGGACATGGGAGACTTGCTAAAACATGCCAGTCCCAGATTTGGAAGTCCAGCCTCCAGAATCCTGTATGGACACTGGCCAGCTAGGACAAGGTAAGTGTTAGACACAGACTGACTGAACACCTTCATGAAACCCCGGATGCTCCAGAGGTGCTGGAGTCACCTTTCCTCTGTAGGTCTCCTGGTCCGTGGTTGGAGCTGGTGGCATCACATCTCTGGGACTAGCAGCTCCTTTCCAATCCTCATGTCTCTAAGGTCCTTAGAATTTGTCTCTGTTCCATGGGGAATGTGAAGGAGTGTGTCCCTCCATTTCTCCCATCACTGAGTTACTTGTGGCATCCCTGCTGATTTTTATTCTGATGTTACAACTGAGTAGAAGATGCTAGGTCCCTGGCATGAGTTATACCCACTGATTCTCTTTCCTCTCTCTTTTCTCGCAGCACTCCCTTCCTTTTCTACCTGGACTGATCCATGTAATTTGAGAGTCAGTGTCCTCCTTCATCCCTTCAAATCTCTGACTTAGGCCAAATATACTGGCTGCACTCCTTAATCAGAGGACCATGTTGAAATGTTGAGATGAGTTTCTCCTAAATAGGCTAAGTTCTTTGGACTTCTATGATCAGGGCAGAGCAGACATGATAGAAGGGATGGGCAGCCTCCTCTTCATGATGAAAGAGCAGCTCTCAAGGTGAACACTTGCAGACTGGTTTAAAAATTCTACCAAATTCTCAGGGCCATGGAGCTTCCACGGATACCAAGAGACTTAGCCTGCTAATAGCTGCCTCATTTCTAGTGTGCAATTTGAGTTTTTCTCCATAACACTCTGGACAGGAATGATTTGTCTGTAAAGTCTGTCAAGTCCGCCTTCCATCTTCCCCCTCACCTTACCTTAGGGGAGAGGACCAAGGGGCTCATGGATCTTTCAAGGTCATTTAGAAGTCATTTTATCTACCCCATTGCCTTTTGGAAATAACTCATGCATCCATCCCAGACAAATGAAGCATCTCCCCTAAGTTTAAAAATCGCCAGAAGGCGTTGTGCTCTTTTGGTTCTGTTTTTATTACATTGTGAACATTGGTACAAGGTTAAATACACACAAAGACAGACGTCAGAAGGCTACAGAGAATACACATGAATGTACTTGTACATAGAGAAGGAGTACAGAGGGACCGACAGAGCATACAAATAGACATACAGTACGGATGACAGCCAGGGGAGTGCTGGCTACATCTGGTGTACATTCCTACACAAAACACAGAGCATAGGATACAGAAAGCAGATGTCAGTGGGTAAACAGCATCCATAAAATCCAGCCATTTGTGTTACATTTGACAACTACAATATACAAAGCCTTATTACATCTCCAAGGGACAAAAGGGTCTAGGGAACCTGAAAGAACTTTTTGACTGTCTCAGAAGCTGGGCTTTTGGGGTAGGAAAGAAGCAGGCAGCAACCACAGAGATAACGAGGGGGAAGAAGAGTGGCTGTCAGGCTGAGAAGTGCCAACAATGGGGAAAGTCAGTGCAGACCATGGGGGCCCATTCTTCAAGAACCTCAGTGTTATCAAGAAGATAAAAGACCCTTCTCAGTGCCTGTGCCAGGCCACAGCCTTTCTGCTTCACTTCCACTCTACTCTATAGCTCATTGCACAGAATACTTTTTTCCAGGGCTTGTAACTGACCAAACAGAAGCCTGCTTTTTTTTTTTTTTGGTTAAAGTTACATTTGGTGGCTAAGTTGCCAGTGCCAGGCACTAGGCAAAGAATATCCCCCCTGTGTGCACTTGGCCTTTGAGGTCTAGCCCTGACTCTGCTTGCGATCAAGTCACTTAACCCCTCTGGGTCTCAGTTTCTCCATCTGTAATAGGAGAGCACTGGCTAGATGCATTAGATCCCTTCCAGCTCTTATAGATGGAAACAAAGGTGACTTTTAATAGCAATTTTTTTCTGAAGGAGAAAGAAAAACAAGGGAAATGATTGATCAAACGTAATCCAGCTTCCCAACCACCCCTCTGCCCGTACCTCATAGTCACCCCAAAAGTCAGACCCTGAAACCTTGAGACCTGGCTCTTTGCCCAGACCCATTAAAAAAAAGGCTGTCTTCTCTTCAGAGCAGATTTCTGAGGACTGGGAATAAACTAGTGCAAGCATCCCTTGAAGGCAGAGATGGCATTTTATTTGTTTTTAAACCCCAAGACCCCAGCCCAGCACCCGGGAAATAGGAGATGGTTTCAGCCTTAACATTCTGCAACTTGATATGTCAGAGTGGTTGGACTGAATTTCTGCAGACTTTAAGTTTCAAACATGTCAGTCCTTTCCCTTTGTCCCAGGAAGCCAGTAGAAAGACCAGATTTATCTGATACTAAGAAACAAAAAATGGAAAAAGGAAAAAAACAGTGATTTGATATCAAAGAATTGCCCATTTGCTGGCAAAGCGTTAGCCAGGGAACACAACCACTTCCCCTCCATCTCTTTATCTGCCTTTCCCTCCTCCCTCCCTTATCCTTTCCATTTCTTTAGGAGAGGGAGCAAGATCTCTTTTGTTTTCAGCCCTCCTCAGCAGGGAAGGCACGATCAGACCCATGGAGGTGTGTGATGGAGATTATTTTTTTCTGAGTAATTATAGGTGGCAATTGTCGCCTCTCTCTCTGTCTTCTCCATTGCTCAGTGCTCAATAAGTCTCACCTGGTGACCGTCCAAATTCCCTTTGCTCCATATGTTCCCTCTTCTCTGGCCTTCGCCACCCTCTGAGGGTGACTGCCTGCGCAGAAGCCCCATTCCTGGAGTTGGGGTTAAATCACTCCTTGGTCTTCTCTTTTAGTGCTAAACAAGCCTCGTTGATTCCTCCAATTGGTTCTGAGCCTGTTAATTTTCTTTGCCGTCTTGAAAATAGCATCTGTTGATTTGGCCCTATAGCAGCACTTTGGTCTATATTCCTTTCTATCCAATGGAAGCAGCAGAGATTGGTAGTTAAGTAGTTGATCTCTGAAGACAGACAAAGGTTTGAATTTTGGCTCACCACTTACAAGTTGTCTTATCATGGTGAGTTACTTAACTTGCCTGAGCTTCAGTTTCACCTGTGCAATGGGGATAACATTAATACCTACACCTAGGTACTTGTGAGGACTGAATGAGGCAATATATACAAAGAGCTTATCACCATGCTTAGCACAAAGTATGCCTTAAATTAATGGTAACTTAACCAACCAGACAAAAAAACGTCTTTCTGCCTTGCCTCTCAGTCTCCACATAGAATGAAGTATATAATCCATAGTCTAGTGACATTCAATAGAACTTTAAGAGATGATATATATTCCAATATGGTAGCCACTAGCTACATATAACTATTGAGTACTTGAACTGGTGCAACTGAAGAACTGGATTTTGAATTTTACGTGGTTTGAATTAATTTAAATACAATATAGCTAGTGGCTACCATACTGGATCGTGCAGACTGCTTTCCCTACGGATATATACTTGCTGTAATGAGGAAAGGGCTGGCCTTTTGAACAAAATAGGGAAAACGTGGTATGAAATGTGTTCTGGGTTGAGGTTCCCCATCTGATACTGCCATGGAACCTCGGGCAAATCAGTTCCCATCTGTGCCTCAGTTTCTCACCTGTGAAATGGGGTAGTTGATGAATGTTCCAAGATCCCTTCCATCCAGGGCCACTGCATTTGAGCACATAGGCTACAGAGATGACAAGGTGAAGGGTGCCCCCTGGAGTTGTGCAACCCAGTAGTCTTGCTTCCATCTCTAAACATGCTGGGGTTTGACAAGGCTGCTTTTCCAAGCTGCCTCTTCTGATACCTACAAGTCAGGAGTGGCTTCCAAACCACTTCAGAATGCAATTTGCGAGGGTCTAGGAACAGTGGGCAGGAAGGGAGAGTACATGCATATGACATTAGGGCAGATTCATTATTTAATGGGGAATAACGTAAGGCATTGTCCCTTACTGAAGCACCTTAGCTCTGCTGTGTGTATACAGTGTCTTAGTAACCATTAACATCTTAGCATAAATTGATCCACTCTTAAGTGCTAGTTAGTTGAGAGCTGTTTTGCTAAGGCAGAGAAATATTTGGAGTTGGTTACTGCCTAGAGAAGGAAGACCTAGGTAGGATGTGGTGGGGTTTACGTTTGTTTGTGTATTGGTCGGAGGGCATGCAGAAATGCTTCAGAGGGGATCAAATAACCTGAAAGAGGAGACAGTGATGCTCCATAGCCCACTTCTGCCCCATTCTGCCCAGTGCCAGCCCTGCACGAGGATGGACGGAGGTGTTCTTGGACAGCAGTCTGCTCCCATCATCTCTCCTCAATGTCCGTCAGTGCCTCTCCCAATTCAGAGAAGCATTGCATTCCAAGCCCTGTAAACTTCCTGCTCCAGGATAGACTCTGGGGCTCAGCATCCCTCATCCTTCTTTCCAGAAGAGAAGCTTCAGCTGGCTGGATGTTAATTACGTATCCTTAGGAAGCCAATCCATGCCTCATTGCTAAGGGGTGCAGCCGCAGCTGCTGCCAGCTGAATCCCTGGCAGCCCATAGGATGCATGAGTGACAGCAGGCCAGTTCGACTGCAAGCAACATCCACCCCTCCACCCCTCCCTCCATCACAATAATCCTAATGATAATAATTTTTTAATGATAATAAAGTAGCAAAAATGAACATTCATTGAGTGATGACTGTTTGCTAGGCATCGTGCTAAGCATTCTGTGTCCATTCCCTCACCGACTCCTCAAGCCCATCCTTTATAAATGAAGTGATTCAGGCTCAGAAGGGTAAAGGGGTTCCCACGGGGCCACCCATGTTGTTATGTGGTCAAGCTGGAGCTCTAGTCTGTCTGGCCCCATGACCCAGGCTCTTCCCTTCCTCCTCCCTTCTTTCCTTCTCTTTTTCTTTCCCTCCCTTCATTGCTCCTTCCCTTCCTTCCCCATTGAAGGAGGCTCATAGAAGTCAGACTCAACCCTCCACCACTTACAGTGTAGTGGGAGAGACAGACACACACTCCTGGTCACAGTGAGTGTGAGGAAAGGTGGGCTGTGGGTGTGTCATGGATGATTGGGAGCAGAGGGTAAGGGAGGCCTGGCTCAGGGAAGGTGAAGGAGGCATCACCAGGGAAGGTTCTAGAGGACTTAGACCTTGAACTGAGCCTTGATCAGGAAGACAATGCTTCCCTGTTTAGCCCAAAAGCTCTGGCTTTCCCAGAATATCTCGCCTATGGATCTTATTTGGATAGGAGAGGAGCAGGAAGAGGACAGGGCCTGGAACTAGCTAAGACTCCCTCCCTTGCCCCACTCCCCTCTTCTCTTCCTTCCACAAACACTATTTATTAAGCTCTTGGGAGCTGAGGGATGAATATATAAAGAAAGTAAAATTGAATCCCTCTCCTGAGAGCTCACAATCCAGGCTGGGATCGGAAATACCCAACGACTTGGCTTTAAGTCAGTGAGAGATGGACTTTAACCAAGTGTTATGTGGGCTAAGGGACAGGGTGGGGGGTGGCGTCAGAGCCTGGTATTGAAGAATGGACAAGGGAGGAAGAGAGGATGAGAGAGCGGTGTGGGGAGAGCCTGAGAGGCAGAAGGAAATGCAAATGAAGAGGCCTGGGAAGGACTTACAGGGAGTGAGAAGTTTGGTGGGCTGGAGAGCTCAAGGTAGCTGGCAAAGAGTCTGGTGACAGTTTGTGACCAGCATTGGGACAAATCCACTGATAGGTATGACTGATTTTCCTGGTGTTTTAGCAAAAATCGCTGCTGTATTCAAGGCCTCCAGCCTCCCTGACTGATGCAGATTAATCCGCTGACCTCAACTCTTGCTTGGATGGCTCCAGTGGCCTCCTCTGGTTTCCACCTGGGCCCTGCCACAGTCCCCCTTTCTCCTCACAGCAGCCAGAGTGATTGCTTTATTCTATAAGTCATATCACTTTCCTTCTCTCCCACCCAACTTTAATAGAAGTCAGGACACTTGAAAATGAAAGTTAAGACAGTAAACTCTGAAAGTGAGCAAGGCCAGTCTATGGCCGCAGCTGCCTTGTTCTTGATCATTTCCTTTGCCCTTCTCTTTTCCTCTCCCCAAGCTCAAGGCCTCAGTGCTTCTTCTATCAGAGCTAAATCTTGAGGAAAGAATCTAAAAGGAGTCTGGGGTCTGGTCTAGGGCAGGGGTTCTGGGTATCCTCCCTGCTAGTGTCAGTGGCACAGTATCCGTGGTTATGGGAGGCTGCATGCAAACTGAATCTGGCTCATGTATGCATTTGCTTAGTCTTCACTGTTTGAAAAGTTAAGTTACATGCAAAATCTGGATTCTTAGCTTCTCGAAGAAAAGTCAGAAGATAAAGCCACATAGCATCTGCATTCCCAAATGGAAACAATTGGATGCCGTTCAGTATTTGGTTGGCTTCTTTAAAGGGGGCTATGCTCTCTAGTTTTCCACAGTCCCCACCACTCCTTATTATTTCCCACCTTTCATACTATAGACATTTGGGTTTGAAACTCTTGGGCTACGCAATTCTAAAATCTCTTTCATGTCATCTTGCTATTTTATGCTATAGTGACTCTACATCCATATGGTAACTTTTGGAGAGCTTGCTTTTAAGTCTCACTCATGGTGGGATGAAAGCCATTAAAGGAGTTGCAGATGGCAGAAGGCTGGTTGGGAGTAAAAGCATAAGAGAAGGGGCACCTTCCCTTGGCCATCCTTGCTTGGCCCCTAGGGAGGTCCAGGTTTCCAGGACATTATAGCTGGAGAATTTAAAATCCTTTTGCAAGTAGACTGTGAGCACCAGAGCAGCAGGCATCGACTGTCTTGCTTCTTACTCTAACTCCAGCTCATTTCTGGCACATAGCAGGCCACCAATAAATAGTTGTAGAATGAGTAAAGGAATGAAAGAATGAGTTGTGAGTTGTCAGCTGCAGCTTCAGGCTTCATTCTGGCTGAGAGGTGGGGTATAGACCAGGCAAGAAAGGGGTGCCTGGAGAGAAGTCTCTTTGGGAATCCTCTGGATGCAGACAGCCTTAATTATTGACACTTCTTTCCCCAGCTTCTAACTGTGTGATTTAAAAGTCTGGCCTGCAGCCAAGATGGCACAATTGTTACACATTTCATAGATAAATCAACCTCCTGCTGGTTCAAAGCTAAGGGGACCGAGACAATATGAGTCAAAAACAGATGAGACAATATGCCCACTTAGCCTTCAGAGGGATGTTTCTGGGACTGTGTCTGGGTCAGGAAGAGTGTGGAGATGCCTCCAGAGCACTTGCAGTCTGGCGAACTTCAAAGTCACATGGCCATGCCAGGGCATAACTAGGGGATGGAGAACAGGCAGCTGCCCTGGGAGGACTCTAGACATAGGACTCCTCTCTGCTGAATTCTGCCAGCCAACATTAGAACGAGCCAGAAGAAGTGCATGTGTGCTTAAGACACACACCCAGGATGGCTGTAACCCCACATGCACGGTTTTCCAATCTTGTCCCTCTCCCCCTCCCCCTGCCTTTCTTTGGTAACTTGTCTGAGAGTCCCCAGTGCTCTTGGCCTCTGAGGAACTTGCTTCCATCTGGCCTCTGGACCGGAGAACACAGCCCTCAGGATGGAGTTCCGCCTGTGAGCCCCAGGAGTGGTGAGAAGGAAGAGAGGAAGAAGAGGTAGGGTTATGTGCCTGATAGAGCAAGGTCACAATAAGCCCAAGGCCACATCACTAATAAGTGATGGAGCCTGGCTTTGAACATGAGTCCCTCTGACTCCGTTTGATTAATACACCCAGAAGACTTGACCTTGGACAAAGTGATTTCAACACGGATGTTTTTTTTCCTAGATGGAGTTCTGAGACGCCTATGGGTAACCAACTCATCTCACTCAGTCCAGGCCTTTCCCAATTTTAGCCCTGAAAATCCCCTGCCCTGGGGAACCCTTCGGTCCTGGGCAAATTCAGAAAGGTTGGTCACCCTAACCAGAAGGTGGGTACAACTCAACTCCATGATCCTTCATCTGGCTCTATACAGGATGCTTTAAAGAATATTAATAACTGAGTCCCAGCTCAGACATTTTAATTTAATTGGCTTAGGCTGTAACCTGGGAATCGAGGGTCTTAAAAAAGCCTCCCAGGGGATTCTAATGCCCAGGCAAGGTTGGGAACCACGGGTTTGGCCTGAGGTACCTAGCCTGCTGCTGTGGCCAGGCTAAACCTGCACCAGCTCAGCTTGCTCATGTTCCTCCAGTGATTCTAATTTCCTACCAAAAATAATCATAAACTCCTTGGGCTGGCATCCAAGAGCTTCCTCCAATGGCTCCAATCTAACTTTCAAGCTCAATCTTTCATCAGTTCTTTTATGTTTTCACTTGATTGCAGCCAAACTATTCTCCATTATTTTAAGCAATTACTCTTGGGAATTCTGATGCAAGAAGTCCACAGACCAGCCTTGGAGAAACTGTGGTTTCACAATCACCTTTTGAAGGTCCTGGTCACCCAGAAGAGTTCTGTGGGTGTGCAGAGTTGGTGCCTTTGGGAAGATGTTCACTTCTGGGCAAAGTAGTAGCACATGATATCTATAAACAGTCTGGTTGATAAGCAACCAGTAATTTAGAAAATGGACACTGGGGAATTGAGGGTTAGAATACAGAGACTGTAGGTTTGGAAAGCAAGCCACGTGTGGGAAAGGGTCTGGGTGAGGGGCACTAAACACACAGATGGGGCAGGGCAGGGAATACACTGGGTGGGGGGTGTAGGGCTCATGGGGGGCATGAAGGCAGGGGATCCTAATGAAGTAGGAAGAGGACAAAAGGGATGAGAGAGCTAAGGGGTAGAGAAACCCTCTACTTCTATCCCCATTTGCTCTGACTCAGATAAAGTGCCAATCCTGTTCAGCAGACAGACTGTGAGTGGGAATGAAGGAGGGGTGGGGGAAGAGATAGAGGGCCCCCTGGCTGAACCACAGTCTCAAATAATGATGTGAATGAAAACTGCCTTGTGCGTGTAGAGCCTGATTTAATTGGCATTTCTCCTAATTATTGGATTTAATCATCACCTCTCTGGTGAAATAATTCTTGACTCAAATGAGAAATTAGTATTAAAAAAAAAAAAAAGACAAGTAGAAAAAAAAATACAAGGGAAGATGGAATGCAGGAAGGGATACATTTTAAAATGGTTTGTGTGCATGTGTGTGTGTAGTGAAATATTATGACTTCTTCCCATTCTATCCATCTGACAGTAGCCGAAAGACAAAGGTCTCTGAAAGACCTTCACTTGTCAGCTCTCTCAGGCTACGGGAGGAACCCAGAGTGTGGGAGGTTGATGATGCGGGCAATCCCCAACCTGTTGTGGCTCTTCTTCGATGCCTCCTCATATGGTACCATCTGTGTCTCGCTCTCCTGCCGATGGGTCCAAAGGAGAAGAACCTGAGGCTCCTTTTGTACCACAGGGGACTGGGCAGGTTGAGAGTATATGTGCACGTGTATGGGGGGGGGGGGAGGGAAGAGGAGAGGGGCCAAAGGAGTAGACGGTGCTTTATTTACTTCCAGGAGTCACCTCTGGCCAAACAGCCAAGTGGCCACAGGAGCCAGGAAATGGCCCTGTCATATAGATGTGGGAGCTTCCCCCCCTCTGCCCATGGACTCACAACAGTCATTAGCTAAGGCTTCCTGAATATGCTTCACATCCATGGAAAACCTAAATAAATGTTCGTGTGGATGGGTTGCAGATTTGATCAGGGAAGGGGTCCACCTGTCCGAAGGTGGCTGAGGGCAGCAGGGCTGACCTCCAAGTTCCTTTCCAACTCATGCTGGAATTCTGTGATCAAGGTTGGTGTGATGGTTAGGCTAATGTATCAACTCGGCCAGGTAATTGTGTCCAGGTGTTTGGTCCAGCAAGCACTGGACTAATTTAATACAAGAGCATTTATGCACTTCGATCACCAGTGAGTTTACTGCGTGCATGGCTGATTACATCTGCATCAATCAGGGAGATAGCATCATCAATGGGTGACGCTTTTATCCAATCAGTTGAATGCCTTAAAAGGGGAAGTGATTTCGACATTCAGAGAGAATTTCCCAGCTCATGGTTGGACAGCCCACTTCTCCCAGAAACTCATCAAAGACCTTTCACTGGATTTTCATCAGAGCCCCTGGTTTGCAGCCTGCCTGTGGAACCTGGACTTGTGCATCCCCATGGTCGCGTGAGGGACTCTTTTGAAATCTCATATTATTAACAGATATCTCCTGTTGATTCTGTTTCCTGAGAGAACCCTGACTAATACAGTTGATATGATGGAAAGTAACTAGGGGATAGAGGAGAGTGGAGAGGAGGAAAAGCCTGTGAAGAAAGTGCACTGCATGAGATGACAAAGAAGCAACAGGAAGAGAAGGAGGGAAAGGGGGGCTGTTTTTTTTTTTTTTTTTCAAAATAGGAACCCCAAGACTGCCTGACTACAAAGCAAGCCTGAGCTGGGGTCTGATTTGGGGTGCACGCAGGACACTGGGCACTGGGGAGGAGACTTCACATGTCTCAACCTATTGTCAGTGGAACATGGGTGACGGGACATCAAGGCTTGGCACACAGCATGGTGTGCAAGGGGAGCAGGGATCTTCTATTCCAGCACAATAGCTAGTGGTCAGCTAACAGCCTTGTGCGATAACAACATAGGTTCAAATGCAAACACAGGCTGGGGAGGGAGGTGAGTCCAGGGCCCTGCCTCTTGCTCGACAGAATTCCAGAGCACTGAGTGCGTTGTGGAAGAAAAAACTCACCTCTGGGCAGCCACTTGAATGCCATTGAGCGCTATTCACCTGCTTAGAATTTCAGGGAGTTGCAGCAGAGGCCTCCGAAGCACATTTGTAGAAATGAAGAGCAGCCCATTCAAGGGGGGGAGGAAAACTCCCCCTATTTGCTTCTTACAGCAGTTTTTGTTTATCTCATTATCTCCCAACCTGGAGAACAGGACCATCTGGCATGCGGGCATGTTAACAAGATCATAAATTAGGAGGAGAAATGAAGCCAGATTTCCATAATGGTCGCAAGACAGAAATCAACAGCGCTGGGACGAAATTTGCTGGGAAGGTAGGGTGGGAGGAAAATGGAGCGAAATGAAAATGCTTCAGCACATCCAGGCTGAATGAAAAACACAAATCCAGAGTCATTTAGAAGGAGCGTTTTTTTTTTTTTTTTTTTTTAAAGTGCTGGCAAAGCATCTCTCTCTCTCCCCCTTTCTCTGTCTCCCCCGTTGGCTCCCTCTTCCTGTCTACTGGGTCTCCCCCTAGGAATGGAGCCAATTTGAATCCCCTCATTTTCATAGGTCTTGATGGTAATAATTGTGATGAAGATTCTCTCTGCAGAGGAAGAGGCTCACCCAGTGCAATGAACCTGCTTGGTCCAGAGCTCCAGGCCACCATTTAATGACTCCAGAGTGTTTCCTGGAGTGCTAGCATCTTCTGAACTCTGTGCCGTGGGTAGGGCAGATACAACAACTATGAGAGAGGGCTTTGCTGGCCAATGGCCTAGATGCCCAGCAACGTTAGGAACACTGGCATTTCCCTGTGCACGTGTGTGCACACAGCTCCCCCCAGTGTCATCACCCATCAAATGGCACTTCGTCTCTTGGCAGAGAGAACCCCTCTCTAGAGTGTATTAAGAGAGTGTATAAAATGCCCCACCTATTGTGAACCCCTTTTTCTTCTCTTCTACAGCATCCCTTTATGAAGGCTGCTTTTCTCCCCACAATATCTTTCTCTTCTTTTCCACCTACCCTGGCAATAAAAATACCGTGCTTGTGTTAAATATGTGTGGAGTGGAAGATAGCAATTTTGTTCCACTGATTGAACTTATAGAGGTATGTTGGCCAAAAGGTCTGACCTTTTTTAAAAAATTAGGAGCATATTTGGCAGAGTGAGCTTGAAGAAACCAAATAGATGCTCATTTTAGTTTACCTGATGGAAAGGGAAACGGATATTGTAAGGGTAAAATAGCAAACTGTCTTTAATAAAAGAAACAGCATCATAATGGATTCACATTGGCAGTGTGATGTGCCATAAGCCTCCAAAATTCCCTGCAAATTTATCTCTGCTCACTTTCTCCTCAGGAGGCAATTCATTGACAAATTTCTTAATTCCTTCCATGATTTTTGGCCTGTTCAGGCTTTTAAACAAATTTCATGTCAATTTTGATCATTTATAGTTTCTTAGAACATTGCTCTTTTCTGGATATTTAAAAAACACCTTCTTTTCTCTACCTATGGTTTCCTACCCTATTTTAGTCCTTATTTTGTGAATTCCTATCTTTCTCTATAGCCCTTTCTCATTAGTGCGGACACAAGATTTGTCTGTTTTATTTGTGTTTTTTTAAGCCACAATTCTTGGATCGACTAGTAAGTTCTGCTTTATAGTTTATTAATTTCTGCTTTTTATCTTTACCAAGTATGCCCTCCTAATTTCCCAGGATTTATCTGATTGGATTTTTCTACATTCTGAGATGAGTGGGTTATTCATTGGTTTTCATTCGTTTTTGTTCAGTAAATTCGTGGATGTTTTCTTTACTGCCTAAAATATAGCTGATTTTTGTAAATGTCCCATGTAAATGGTTTCACTTCTTCATAGGTTAGTAATATAAATATTTAATTACTGAGTATTTATTCAGATCATTGTGGCCTTATTGGTTCTTTGAATTCTGGATTCCTTAGGAAATACCTCCCTTTTTATTTATGTCAAACTATTTTTGTTTTATGTATTGATACAACATTGTGTGTGAGATCTTCATTATGAATTATAAACTTCATCAGTAAAAAGTAACTGTCCTGTAAATGATTTATCACTTAATTCTATGCAACTCCTGCTTTCTTTTTATTTGCAGTCACCTGCTATTTTTCTGTCCCGCTCTTAACTTTTAAAAGTTAAGAAAAAGTTAACTTTTGGGAAGCAACTGTGGCTTAATCAGTAGGGCTCCCGTTTACCATATGGGAGGCCCTGGGTTCGGTTCCTGGGGCCTCCTGGTGAAGGCAAGCCTGCCCGCGCGGCGTGGTTAGCTGACCCAGCGAGCACAAGCAGCAAGGGGGGGATAAATGAATAAATAAATAAAATATTTAAAAAAAAAGAAAAAGTTAACTTTTAACTTTTTAAAATCGTTAAAAGTTAACGGTAGCCATATTTCCTGTGGATGACATAGAGGTGAACTTTATTTCTTGAACCATTCTGAAAGTATGTATTTTAATACAGGAGTTTCACCCATTTATCTTTAGCATCATGCTTGATTTGTCTGTTCTCATGTCTGTATTAATATTGTTATTATTATGGATTCTTGTGTTTTATGTTTCCTTGCAATTTGCTTTATTTTATATCATTGGCCTTATGGGATGATATTTTGTTTTGTTTTCCCCCCTATATCTTATTTTTAACACCCTTTCTTTAAAAAATATTTTCAAATCTATATTTTTATAATGATCAAAATCAATCATGAAATGGTACCGAATGACTTAGATCCAGATAGGAAGATAAAATTACCGCATATTTATTTCTTCCCCTTTCTTCCTCCTAGATTTGCGTGTTATATACTAATAAGTATTTTGGCTCTGCTTATTATTGGTAAATGATTATCTTTACACAGTGTTTTTATTTCTATTCTATTTTCATTTCATTTTTGCTTTTAAGAATCTTGCAATTTACATTGTTTTGTAACTCTGTTTATGATTATTGTTTAGACCTAGATGTTTAAGTGGTTTCCATGTTCACCACCCCTGCCATAGTCTCTTGTGAGCTCTTTGATTCATCTTTTGGCTGCCACATATGCATCTTTGGGTAATTGTTGGAGTTTGTCATATCTAAGAAAGTCTTTTTTTTGCCTTGAAAAGCAAATGACTCATTAGTTGGTCAGTGTGTTTTTGGATCCTAACCTGTTGTCTTCTGGAATTTAGGTCAGGTGATGTATGGAGATCTCTGCAGTAAATCTCTGTGCCTTTGTAGATAGCTTTTATATTTTATTTTATTTTATTATTTTATTTTATTTTATTTATTTAATTTTAATTTTATTTTATTTTAAACACTTTACCTGGATATTTGTAGAATTCTTTCTTTATCCTTGAAATTAAAAAAATATATCACTATACATATTTATGTAGTGGCTACTTTTAATTAATTGTGTCTGATGAGTCCATTCATCTATCCATTCAAGCCTCTTTAAATTCAGGAAGGTTTTCTTCTGCTTTGGTGTGTTTGGTCTTTTATATTGATTCTGTTCCTTAAAAGCTGTCTCTTCTTCAAGAACTCTATCTAGACATTGATTTTCTACTCTCTGAGCTCAAGCTCTAATGTTCTTTCTCTGGTCACTTTCATCTTAGCTCTTTCTGTTTCAGAAGCTTGAGAGTAGTTCCAGCTTTTCCTTCATATCACTGCTGATATTTTTCTGGAATCCGTTTTTCCCTGTGCTGCTTCCAGTGCAATTTCAAATGGCATTCTGTGCTTCCTTTCATTCTTTTCTTAACTTATCATGCCTTTAAAAACATCTTCATTCTGTCATCTTATTTATCTCTGGTTCATCTCATATTTTATTAAGTATATGGTCTCTTCTGGTTCCATTGAAGCAGATTCTATCTAACACGTACATATGTTCTCTAAAGGCTTTTAAAATCATTTTCTATCTCTATTCCTTGAGTGCTATGGTTAACAGTTTTACATACTCTCTATTTTTAAATATACTTCACCCTCCCTCTGCCCCACCCCATCCCTTGCAATTGACTTATCTTTAAATGAGAAGAAATCCATCTCGCTTTGGAATAGCCCCAAAAGTAGTACTGTTAGATTCTCCTCGGGGGCCCTCTCTTCTCTATCCTGGGTGCTGCTCCCCACTCCGATCCTAAGTTGGTGTCAGTTTATGTCACTTGTTCTGTGATCAAGAACCCTGAAGAGGATGTGGGCAATTCCAGCCAGGATCATGATTGCTGCATCATTTCCTTCCTGCCAAGGCTTAGCTTTTCCTGTCTTCCAGGTAACAGTATGAGGGAGTCTGGCCCCCTTTTTGGTAACTTTTTGGGGAGACACTGAGAGAAAACATGGCCATGTGGTCAGTGCTCCAGAGTCAGGGACAACCTGGTGGACAAGGAGCCCTGTGCCTTGGAGGGGAGCCTGGTCATGCCGTGCTTCTCCCCACATTTGATATGGCAGGACATTGCCTGGATGACCTCTACTTCTTCTCCAGATCTGTTTCATTCATTCATTTATTCATTCATTCAGTAAATGTTTGTTTATTGATTCCTTCAACATGCCAGGCACAGAGCTAGTTGCTACGGACACAATCAAAAAAGAGAAAAGCGAGGTCACTCACCAGGCTGTGGATCATACAGACTCAACAGTCCTAGTCTAGACACATGTATTAGTCAGCCAAAGGGGTGCTAATGTGAAATATCAAAAAATGGGTTGGTCTTTACAAAGGGTATTTATTTGGGGTAGAAGTCCACAAATACCAGGCCATAAAGCATTAAGTTTCTTCTCTCACCACAGTCTATTGCCACGTGTTAGAGCAAGACAGCTGCTGGCATTTGCCAGGGTTCAGGCTTCTGGGGTTCCTCTCTTCCCGGGGCTGCGTTTCTCTCCGGGCTTAGCTCCTGTTTCCTCCACAAGGTCAGCTGTAGACGATCAGGTAAACGGCTTGCTTCTCTTCTCCTGGGGCCTTCTTTCCAACATCAAAACTGCTTCTCAAAGGACTGCTTCAACAGTCCTTTGCCTTGCCTTTTATATTCGATTCCCTACCCACCAAGGGGTGGGGCTCAACGCCCTAATCCTAACCTAATCATGCCCAGATTAACAGATCAGTTTACAAGCATGATTCAATTATATTTTTTGAAATTCATAATTACATCAAACTGCCACATACACGTATAGCAAAGGAGTAAACAAGATGACTACAGATTGTGGGAAGGGCTTGGAAATAACATAAGGGTAAAGTGCAGTTGTTTTAGACTGAAGAGAAGGCATTTGAACTGAGACATGAAAGATGAGAGGAACTTGGCAAAGTAGAGAAGAGAAAGGAGGCTAGTGTGTTTTAGCAGAGTAAGCATGCCAGTGTCTTCTGTTAGCCTCTCCAAAGCCACTCTCCACCTTCTGTAATCTTTGCCTTCCAGGCTCTCTGACCTCTGGTTTCCACTGGGCTCAGTAAATGGGGAGCACCAGTAAGGCACTGGAGGATGGGTGGTGAAAGTAGCCAGTCAGGGCATTTACTCCCCTAGCTCATGACCATGTGGATCACTGTGGGTTGATTGGCCTCAGCTCTTGTCAGGTGGTCCTTTTTGCCACCCTGTCCTGGCTTCTGGAACCTACTTCCTCTCCTTCTTCCTTGAGGTCTAGGGATTATAACAGTTCCCCACCATTTTCAGTCCCTGGGAATGGCTCTATCTTTTGTTAGTTTCCCTAACCTACTCACCATTTCTTCAAGGATCCAGTTTGGATTGGAACATTTGTTTCCTGTTATTAAAGAGTGGTGCAAGATGACATTGCATATTTGTCAGGGCAAAATGGAATGACTTCTCTCAGCTCTACCCCTACACACTTCCCAGGTGCCAAGTCATGACTTAAATGCTTACCGAATGGAATGATTGGCTTCAAGTATGTCCTCTTGTTCATTTTAATCTTGGTTTACCTGCCTGTGATGGAGCCTGAGGAGGGGATGTTCGTCTTGCCTGGCTATTCCTAAGGAGTGTGTATGTGTGTCGCTCTCCTCATAGAAGAGAATCAAAGTTGATGGGGCTTAGGGTGACCTTAGGTTCCCTTTAAGGAGGCGGCTGAAGAAGGGTGAATATGTCTCTGAGGAATGATGCCTGTCAGGAACTCTCCTTGGAGATCCCCCTGAGCTCCTCTCCCCATGTGTTCATGGTTGGCCATTGGTCATGGAGAAACCCAGAGAAGACAAGAGCAAAGGTGCTCTGAGTTGATGCAGTTGCGTGAACAAAGCTAAGGGTAGCAGAGGCTTCACTGAGTGGGAGCCATGACAGTTCCAGGACGAGGAAAGCCCATAGCCTGAAGGTCTGCTGCTGAGGCCAGCCAGGAGCCGCAGAGGTGAAAACTGATTCTTCATGGGTCAAGTCAGTCTGGAGCTGAAGCTCTGTTGGGCAGGAGAAGTAGAGAGAAGGAAGAAGGAAGCCCATGCTGGAGAGAGGAGCCAAGAGAGGGATCCAAGATGGCGGAAACTCCCTCCCCCCCCCCCGCCCCCCGTGAGGCCCATTTGCATCAAGTCAGCTTTGACCACAAGGTGGCAGGACACCCTCAATCTCTGCTGTTTTCCTCCTCTCTAGGGAGTATATTAGTTTCCCATGCTGCTGTAAAAAATTACCCCACCAACCTCAGTGGCTTTAAACAACAGAATTTTTTTCTATTGTATGTTGGATGGCTATGGAGTAGATATGGATATGGAGTGATTGTAAATCAAGTTAACAAAACAAGACAAAACAAAACAAAATCCTCAAAACCCAGACATTTATTATCTTAGTGTTAAAGGTCAGAGGTGCTAAATGGGACTCACTGGGCCAAAATCAAGGCTTTTGCAGGGCTGTGTTCCTTCTGGAAGCTTTAGAAGAGAAACCATAGCCTTGTCCTGTTCAGCTTCTAGAAGCAGCTTCATGGCCCCTTCCTCCACCTTTGAAGCCAGCAGCAAAGTGTTTAAAGTGTGTTCCAATCTCTCCCTCAACTCTCACCCTCCTGCTTCCCTATTATAAGGACCCTTGTGATTACATTAGGCCCACTCAGATAATCCAGGATAATTTCCCCATCTCAAACTCTTTAACTTAATCTCATCTGCAAAGTCCCTTTTCCCATGTAAGGTATCAGTTGTAGATTCTGGGATTAAGATAGAGACATCTTTGAAGGCCATTATTCTGTCTGCCACAGGGAGCTCCTTCTGCTTATAAACTCTGCACCAGAGGCTGTTTCCCAGCCACGGGAAGGCACTGAAAGCTTCATAGGAGATGGTTAAAGCAGTGGCAGCCAGGTCAGGACAAGGAGCTAGCTGGGGTCTCTTTGGGAGCAGCCTTTCTTGCTCAGAAGAAAAGAAAGGAAAGAGCAGAAACTATGACCCTCCTCCCTTCCTACCACCATAGGTCTTGAGTACCAGATTCTCTGAGAGCATTGGCACCCCACAGTAAAATGCACTGTCAGCCCTGAAACCCAAGAAAGCTCAGGGTGGGATCTCCAGGGCTGCCCTGATTGTGCAGTTCTGACCCCAGTAGGCTCATGCAGAAAAGTGAGGTTCCTTTGTCGGGGGTACAAGGTAGTCCTGCCCCCTCCCTTTGACAGTGACCTACCTTCTGGATGGGAACATCAGAAAGAGGAGGTTTGGGGTTTTGTGGTTGCAGCTCATAGTGTTACACTGTCCCTTCTCTTTTTAAAAGGAACAATGGGCTTCAAGCTTCCCCTTTTTTTTCAGAATCAGGCTTGGGCCAGCCTCTGTGGTAGACAAATCCAGGTGCTGTCCTATTATTCCTAAAGAATAACCCAGGAGTGCTGGAGTGCCAGGATCTCCCTATCCCCTGCCCACCTCCACCGCACAAGTTTAGCGTTCTGATGAGAATGATCCTCAAGCCCTCTTAGGTTCTCACTGGACTAAAAGAAACAAATACAAAAACTCACTTTCTCAACAAGCCTTAGAACCCAGGCTGCCCTTTGGGGAAGGTTCTGGTGGTTTCTATCCCTGCTTTTTAACTAAATCTGTGCCTTGTCTGGAGAGAGCCTGTCCCTTTGCAGCCCAGTTAAGGTGCCTGAAGCAGATGCATGCTATGGCTGCATTCTAACTTAGGGTCAGAAGAAAGAAACCATGGGACCCATGTGGACATTGCTTCAGGAAATCCAGAACCATTGCAGAATGGTTTTCAAGGAGAAGACTGGCTTGGGGAACTGGGTGTGGGGTGGGAAGAAAGGGCTGTGAATTGGTGATGAATGGAAGCAGACCAGGGAGCAGAAGAAAGTGGAATGAACAAACTCATTGCCCTGAAGTTGTTGCATTGGGAAAATTAAAAATATAAATTAAATTGTGCATCTGTTCTCGGAGGTCCCTTCCAGCTTTAAAATGTTATGCTTCCACAAGCTTTTGGGAAAAGAATAAACCAACCACTAATATCAAGGAGACTTTGAAAGCCTTAAAGGTTTTAGCAGCTGTATCTAACAGGAGCAAGGAGTGTTCTCGGCACATACTAGAAGACCTAAGGGAAAAGTGAATACTCTGCTCTCCATTATCTGAGTGGAGTCTTATCTAAAGCAAACTCTGATTTCAGGCACGGGATTGTATCAGAACAGGGAAATTGTTTTCCTCTTACACCAACAGGAGCTCTAACAAAATCCCAGTTATGAAAGGACTGATTGAGAGGTTGATGATTAGACTATTGAACAGAAAGGCAGGTCCTCGAATTGTAAAGGTGGGAGAAGTCTTCAATTTTGTAGGATGTCTTGCCATTTGATAGATGAGGAACTGAGGTCCAGATAATTGACTTGTCCAAGGTTAAAGAGCCAGTAACAGTCGGAAGTGGAATCAGAACTCAGACTTCTAATTTCCAAGCCTGTGTCCTTTGCTCTAGAACTTCACTTGCCAAGGACTGATCTCCTAGCACAGAGTTGTCGGCCAATCACCTGAAGACAAAGCTTTACTTAAAGGGAGAGGTGAGTGATCAGTCTGGAGTGCCCATGTGATTATCTACAACCACAATGCCCAATTACCCCTCCTCTGTGGTGACAGACCCCTGGAGACTTCAGATTAGGTGTGTCCTTGTCTTAGGAGGTTATTTCAGGGGAGGTGGGTCTGGGGCAGTGGGCTTTGGGTTTCCCACTCTCATAAAACAGCCTTTATAGGCAGAGCTTCCACCAACCCAGAGGGCACTTGGAGGGTCCTTGGAATGGGGGTGGTTTCTCTTCTTCAGAAATATTTCCCTTTCCTCAAGCCACCTTATTCTCCAAGGCCTATTCTTTCCTTGACCAACTGCAATGGATTAGGCCTTCTCTGTCCTGAGGATTCTGAGCATCTCCAGGCTCCATATCAACATTCTTAACTCGGTGACATGTACATTCTCTTATGTTTATTCATTCATGCATTCAATGAGCACATCTGAGTAGCAGCTGTGTATGTAGCAAGTACCAGGAGCTGTGTGTGCCTGGGCCCCAGCATCTAGTTTAGGCCGGTTGTCTGTGTGCACAGAGGTTGCTGCAGCAAACTTTCAACATCAAACAGAAGAATGAGGCATGACCATACTCACTCACCTATAATCCTTTTCCCCAGGACTCTATTAATGAGAACATTCTTCAGCTTGAGTGTTTAAGAATTGGGTGTGTGGGGGTGTTTCTGATATTAGCCCATGAAGAATTGAATTGAGAGCAACAAAAGCAGCATGACCTTTTATAAGCTCTCTATTCTCTAAGGGCATTTCTTCCAGAGAGATCTAGAAAGGCACAGAGGCCTCATTGGCAGCATCTCCCAGCACAGGTACAGTTTTGTAAACTGCAGTAGCATCAGGCTATTCTTCTGGAGGGCACAGCAAGGGTCCGAAGTTCAGCCTCAGAGCAGGGCCATGTCGGGCACTCCTCCACAAAGCACAGGCCTTTGGCAGAGATGGGAGAGCATGCTGGCTCACTGGGGTGACTGGGCAATGGGAGCTGAAGAAGGAGAAGTCAGTGCAGGAATAGGTGGCAGGGGGTGGGATAAGACAGAGGTGAGCAAAGAAGCAAGGCATTCTAGAGAAGCTTTCTGTTTCTCCTGGGGATATCTCAACAAGGGAACTGTTTCTGAACTCTCTCCTGTACGTCAATTTCCTGCCTCTGCCTCCACTCCTTTTGCTGAGGACCTTACCCCATACCCACTCTTTCCCCCTGCACCTATACCAGTGCCATCTTTACTGGAGGGGAACAAGGCTGAGTGGTAGAATGAAAGAACACTTCCTGCTTGTATCTCCCCTATGCAGTGGAGAAAGCTCATCAACTAGATATTGAAATGGGAAACCAGAAAATGCCTGGAAAAGTTAATATGGTGGCTATAAGATGTGCTCTTAAATTAGTGCAATGTTTAAAAATATTTATTAAGTGCTTATTATGTGCAGGGTGCTTACATGACCTGATCCCTGTGCTCTAGGGCCTAATAGAGGGCCCATATGTCTAATATAGGAGTGTTCCAGGACCTGATAATCTGATATAGGAATAAGGCATATATATATATTCCAACAGTAGTATTGCAAGGCTGAGTATGAGAGCCATAATTAATATTAAAGTTATATAAAATAGAAACAAAAACATAATCTGAAAGGCTTCCTGGAGGAGGTGGCCTTAGTGCAAAGTCCAAAAGGCCATATAGGGTTTAGTTAGATAGGGATGGGAAGGCAGAGGGAGCAGAGATAGCAAGGGGGATGGGGAAAGGAAGGACATTACACTGGGAAGATAGGAAATGGGTCATGTGGCCAGATCCTTTGGGAGTTGAAGTTGAACAGTCTCTAAAGGCCAAATGGATGAAGACTGAGGGCTGGACTGAGGAGTTTATAATCTTTTGGTATCATGGGGAACAGCTCACAATATGGAAGGAAAGTAAAAACCTAACAAGGTGGCTTTTTGATTCCTTAAACCAAGGGTGAACCTGGTGCTTATAAAGTGAAATTTATATATTTTTTGCCTGATTGTTTTGGTTTTTTTTTTGGGGGGGGCGGGGATCTGGAAGCAGGACAGGTCCTTCTTCCACAACGGGACTCCAAGCTTTCTGGTCTACCTGCTCTAGGGGACATCACAAATTCATTTCACGGGAGCAAACTTGTGATAGGGGCCTGTTTTCTAAGGTAATGGGACTTGAGGATCAATCAAGCAAGATGAAAACTGGAGTCTCCTTCCCCACAAGCCCTAGAATCTAGAAGAAGAAATGTGTTCTTTGTATGATGGGTCTAAGGCCAAGGTTGGGCATAAGAATTGAGCCACTTAGGATGCTAATGATTAAAATTTATCCAAATAGCAGGAAACAAAATAAATTGTGTTGATCATACTATTTGTGATGTCTTGTAAATTTAGACACATTCTAAAATGACAAAACCTTCCACATAACCTTTAATTCAGCGGCCCTTTCCCAAATGCCAATATGTGCTTGGCACACATTTCCAAAATGTACAAGCAAAAGGTTTTGTACATCACAGCACACTTGAGATGCATGAAGGTTACGACTTAAATGTCAATCAATAGGATACTGCCCATATAAATCAAAGTGTGTTTATGCTGTGAAATACTATTTAGCTATTAAAAAAGAACATGCTAGATCTGGAGGAGCTGACCAGGAACATTCTCAGTGACGTTTTGTCCAGCAAAATAAACAAGTTTCAAACCAATGCACAATGACCTTTTATATAAAAGGATATGTCTGTGGATAGATAGATATATAGATAGATAGATAGATAGATGATAGATAGATAGATAGATAGATAGATAGATAGATAGATAGATAGATATGTAACAAAGAATAGAAAAATGTTGGAGAAGATTCTCTTAAAAGCATTAAGTACTGAAGGGTGGGATTAGAGGAGCAGAGGCTATAATTTCTACTTCTTTAATTATTATAAATGGTAGGGGTTGAGGCAACTCTTATTTCCTTTTTGTGTTTTTCTGTGTTCTTAAAACTTTAAAAGGATTCATAAAGGTTGTTCATGATTTAAAGGAGTGATGAATCATTTAGTAAAGTGAAGAATAATAACAGCTATTATCTGCTGAGTGCTTGATATATGTCAAACCCTGTGTCAAGAGCTTTACAACATTGTCTCATTGATTCAATACCTCTTTGAAATAGACATCATTATCTCCATTTTATAGATGAGAAAACAGGCTAATAGGGATTAAAGAATTTGTTGGAGGTCCCATGGTAGTCCATGGTGGAGCTAGTATTCCATCTATGCTCTGGGGACTTCACGGGCTGCTCTTGATTGGTAAACTGCTATTGAACAATCCCTTGAAAAAGTGAGTAACTTTGTCTTCTACTTCTAGGTTTTTCATTAAGCAGATTTTAAAATCAAGGGCATACGATGCTATGAGTCATGGTGATAATCAAATTCCTAAGGACAAAACCTGAATATGTATTAACATATTTGATTAATAAAAAATAAAATGGGGAAAAAAACCTATATACTATCCCACTGGTGTCTCATCAAAAGCCAAAACCTTGGTTGTATGAACTGAAATATTATGAATGGGGAAAGTGTGCTCAAGGAGAGTAAATTATCTGAAGTCTTCTTAATCTTCCTCCTTTCTTCTCTCCTTCCCTTCCATCCATTTGCCTTTCCCTCCCTCCCTCCATCCACCCATCTTTCCATTCACCCTTCCATCTATCCATCAATTTAGCAAACTTTTTAGGAACTATGAAGGATACTAAATGGTATCAGGGAACTCTCAAGGAACTTACAGACCAGCCCTTTATCATGTGGTTCTTGGGCTGGATCATTTGAAGATCACTGCTATGAAGTGGAGGAAGCCAAGGCCCATTGCATCCCTTGGAGTACCAAGTCCAGAAGTCTGTGCACAGAACCTTTGAGGTGTGGACCCTGAAATACCCAGTGAGGTGGCAGCCTGTGTATCTGGGAAGGAGGGTATAATTGGGAATCATGTGCCAAGGGGATGCATCTCAGGAAGGGGGATGATGCTTGCTTTTGCTCTTATTAGGGAGAGACCATGCTTTAAAAGGTCTCTGAGGAAAGCTTGTTTTGTTCAGCTGGAAGACTGCAGTGTTTGAATAATGGTGTGACTGTGCTTCTGTGAGGGACCTACACTGAGAAGACTGACTAGGCGGCTGGTGGGGATGATGGTAGTGTGGGGTGGTGGCTGGGTAGTGAGGTGCAGTAGTTCAGAGTCTCCCTCCAAAAAGGTCTCCCAGGGTATTGATGCTTACTGCATGTAGAATTTTTAATTGACTTGACTGTAAAAGTGTGGAAATGGATAGATTTTATGGTAACAGATTATGGTGAGTAGAACTAATACAGCTGGTTTATAAATGGGATTGTGGCCAAAAAGGGTAGTCTAAGGATGTACATGTCAATTGAAAGAAAGCTAGAGAATAATCTAGGGACTGAATAACACAGTGAACCCAGAGGTGGATGAGAATTGTAGATAATAGTACAAATACAAGATTGTCCTTCTATGAACTAGAACAAATGTACATCACTATTGCAAGGTATTAAGAATGTAGAGAAGCATGGAAAAAATACAATTAATGTAACCTATGAACTATAGTTAACCGTAATACTGTAATCTTGCATCAATGCCAAAGATGTACTGTGTTAATGATAGGGGGGTATGGAAAAAATATACCAAGTGCACTATAGACCATGGCTAGTGATAATAGTCTGATGATATTATCTCATAATCTGTAACAAATGTTCCACAACAATGTAGTGTGTTGGTGGAAGGGTGTTGTATGGGAATTCTACACATGTACATGATTGTTTTGTAAGTTCACAACTTCTCTAATAAGATACATATTTTTTAAAAAGTATCTCCCAGGGATGATAGGGCAACCCTCATCAACAAGTTTCCACAGGCCTGGGTCTGAGAATCAAGTTAGGAGAACAGAAGTGTAACTGGTGGCATGAGAAGGGAGTCATAGCTCCCCTCACCTTTTCTCTTCTCTGAATCTGTGGCATTCCCAGAGACAGAGGCTTTGTCAAATTGTTCCACCATCTTCAGCAATGAGGAAAGACAAAGCATGCATCAAAGCTCTGAGTTCAGATCCTGCCTCCCATGCACAATGACCTCATTGTCACAGGCATGCACTGTAATCTCTCTAAGTTTCTGTTTTCTCATGTATAAAATGTGTGGTTTGCTACTATGGCTTCCATTTTGGGCTAATGTGGCCAATTCTGTTAGTTGTCTGGCAATATCCATTCTTTTCATTTTCTCTACTCAGGGAGCATAGATTTGTGTTTGCAGAATAAGCACTGTTTAATGTTTTGAAGTACATTTCCCAGCTTTCCAGTGATGGTGGGCAGGGATTACAGTGCTGGCCCATGAGGAGACTCCTAGAGAGCCATTGGAAAGAGCAAAGTATTGGTGGTCTTTTTCTCCTAACCACATTCTTTTTGTCTTCTCTCCTTGTTGATTTCTGGAAATGGGACAAAATGCCCTGAGTTGGGACGAGCAACTTGAGGACCATTGGAATGAAGGTCACGGACACAATAAATGCAACCAAAATTCAAGATCTCTCACTCCCCAGTGGCATGTTTTTGGCATTTGCAGCCATCATAAACTATTTTTTTAGACATGTTACATGAAATAAATAAACCCCTAATTGGATTAAGAGCCATTTTAGGGTTTATAACTAGAACTTGAATTTGTAAACCCAATGTGTGACCAGTTTTTCTAATTGCTTCATGTATGTTTCAAAACAGTGTGTATTTTTTGTTGTTGTTGGGTAGGTCCAGGGTTCAGTACACGTCTGAATGATCAAATTTAATAGTGTTTTAAGATCTCTTACTAACAAAAATTTTTATTTGATCTATCTTTCAATAAGTAAGTTTATAATAAAATATCTCGCTCTGAAAGTGAGTTGTTAAAGTCTTATAATTCTGTCAATTCTTGCTTAGTATGTTTGGAGGTAATGTATTAAGTGCGTAGGGGTTTTGGCATTTTCTTTATTACAGGTGAGCTATTCTTTCTAGTCTTAGTTTTGACCATCTTTTCTACCAAAAATTATTTTTTTATTCTTTCATATAATGAAAGTGAAAGGTTATATGTCCCTTACCAAGAAAAAAAAAAGGCAGCTTGGGGGATTGAATGAGAAAACCATGGGGCAGCACCCAGCATAGGTATTGTATATTTATTTTGGTGTACTTTTTTTTTTCTTCACTGCTGAGTGAGTCCTTCTCTCAGCCCTCATCTGTCATTTCCAGACTGTCCTTTACATGCCTTGATTTAAGAGATGGGCAGATCAGAGAACTCTCCATGAACTAGCAGGCAGTCTATCCTTCCTAGATACTCTTCTCAGTTCCTGTGCTCCAGACTTATCTTTCTAGAGCAGTGGTTCTCATCCAGGAGCAATTTTGGCCCCCTCTACTGGGGAGAAGAGTGCTACTGGAATCTAGTGGGTGCAGGCCAGGGATGCTGCTAAACAACCTACAATGCACAAGACGCCCCCCCCCCCAAAAAAAAAACAACAACAAAGAATTATGCTGCCCAAAACATCAATAGTGCCATGGTTGAAAAACTCTGGTTACAGTCAGGAGTGAGATGCATAGGGAGAGAGAATATGATAGGAAGGAACACACCTAGTGTTGAAGCTATCAGCAGCTTTTCTGAGACCTGAGGCTGTGGGGAACATTAATGAAGAAAGAAGAAGAAGAAGAAGAAGAAGAAG